>CM051823.1:52744487-53944487 GCA_028451465.1 Erethizon dorsatum | reverse complement strand
TCCCTTCTGCCCCTCCACCCTGAGCCTCTCATCTGTCTTCCTGTCCCTCCTCTCCTCTGCCTCTTCTCTCCGCACCAGCACCACAGCATCTCTCTCCAGTTGACCAACGTCAGAAGCCTCCAGTTCTGCATTTGAGCCTCTGCTGTGCTCTGTCACTTCCTTGTTCTGCCCATCTCCTTTCAGGGGGCGACTGTCCCCAGGCAGCGATGAGAGCTGGAGCTGCCACCCATGCCAGGTTCTGCACTGCTGGCCCTGCTCTGCTGCCTCACCAGCCTGCAGTATCCTGAGCTCCACTTCCCAAGCTTTCGCAAACCCTGTAACTGGGCCTTCCCTCAGGACAGAAGCTTCAGGGTGCCCTGGCCCCGCAATGAAAGTGCCACACCATTCTGCACAAGGCCAGGTGGGTGACACCTCGCTGTGGCAAAGACTCAGCACCCAGCTGTGGCAGGAGCACGGCGACCATCAGAAATGAAGCCACTTTTGGATTGGGTCTTTAAATGTGGGAGGTCTGATTTCTTTCAATTCTTTATATATTCTAGATATAAGTCCTTTGTCTGAAGGACAACTGGCTAAAATTTTTTCTTACTCTGTGGGTTGTCTCTTCACTCTGTTGGTGATTTATTTTGCTGTACAAAAGCTTTTTAATAGGATGAGATCCCAGTTATTGATTCTTTGTATCAATTTTTATGCAATCTGGGTTTTCTTCATGAAATCTTTGCCTATTTCTACATCTTCAAGAGTTCTGCCTATTCTCTTCCAGTAGATTCAATGTTTCTGTTTTAATATTTAGTTCTTTGATGCATTTTGATTTTAGTTTAGTGCATGGTGATAGACATGAGTCTAGTTTTAGTCTTCGGCATGTGGAAAGCCAGTTTTTCCAGCACCATTTATTAAAGAGGCTATCTTTCTTCCAGTGAACATGTTTGGCTCCTTGTCAAAGATAAGATGGCTGAGTGTGTTTGGAGTTGTGTCTGCATCTTCTAATCTGTTCCACTGATCCTCAGGTCTGTTTTTTTTGCCAGTACCATGCTGTTTTTATCACAGTAGCTTTTTGTAGTACAATTTCAAGTCAGGAATTGTAATGCCCCCTGCCTTGGCTTCGTTGCTGAGAAATTCTTGTACTGTGGTAGGTCTCTTCTGATTCCAAATGAATTTTAAGAATGTTTCTCCTGGGTGTGAGAAACTGAAAGAGTAAGTAAGGACCAAAATGTACAATAGATACTGTGAAATGGGAAGAAATTGTTCAAAAGGAAAGAACTAGGGTGGGGGAAGGGGGAAACGAAGGAAAGGAAAATATGATTTAAAAAAGGATAAAATGGAAAGAAAGCTTTGTAAATAGGGAGGGGAAGTGGGTTGAAGGGAGGGGAGGGGATTGGGAAAAAAAGAAGAATCAAAATATATCATGTACTGGTACAAATTCCCTATGATGGGGCCGGTGAGATGGCTCAGTGGCGTAAGCGCCTGCCTTGCAAGCGCGAGGGCCCGAGTTCGACTCCCGGATCCCACATACAGAAAAGGGGCCGGTGATATCGCTCAGTGGCACGGGCGCCTGTTGGCACGCGAGGTCCTGAGGTCGACCCCCCGGTACCCACAAAAAAAAAAAATTCCCTATGATGAATATGATTATTATGTATATCTAAAATGTATCAATAAACATAATAATAATAATAAAGAAGAAATGAAGCCACGTGGCTGCAGACACTGAAAGCAGTAAAGCTTCCCAGTGGACACTAGAACTGGAGCATCATTTAATGTGCTCCTGTCACGAGAATCAAAACTAGTTTTGAATGCTTGAGCTGTGTGGAATTGTAGGAACCTTACTTCGTTCCTGAGTGACAGGAAAACAGGCAGGCTCGGGCACGGTCCATTCACCCTGCCCGGAACAAGCCAGGCTCCCGCGGGTGGCACAGTTCACACACGTTGCCATGCACACACACGCACGCGCACACGCACACGCACACACACACAGAGCAGTGGAGGAGGAGCATGGGACCTGAGAAACTGCCTCTCCTCAGACCAAAGCCACCCTGGCCTGAGGTGGCTGCCTCTGCTGCCGACTCCCTGCCCTCCTAGGAAACCCGGAGAGCTCCCAGGCCAAGCCTAGTGCCCAGTAATCCCTGACCATGGGACGGACTGAGGGTGGGGAGCCCAGCCCCCTGGGACAAAAAGACAGGCAGCTCCCTTCCCCGGGCCCTCACCCCAGAAAGGCAGCTGGGCCAGCTGGGAGGGGACCACATCAGAGACAGACAGCCAGTCACGACGGAGCCCTTGGGAGCCAGGGTGCATGGAAGCTGCATTCTAAAGGCTCAAGACACATTTGGCACCTGGGTCTCTTCTACACCTAGCAACTCTGGACTCTGCCTTTGGTCCCGGAAGGGTGGGGAATCTACCTTCTTGTAGCCTCCCATCGGCTGCTGCTGCTCCACCTGCAAAGATGGTTTTGACGTAAATCCCAATGGGGCCATAAATGCTGTCCTGTCCCCCAACGATGCTGAAGCCCAGGCCCTGGGGAGAGAAGAGGAGGAGGTTGGATTTAGGGGTGGCCCGGGCTTCCTGCAGGCTGCCCCAGCCCTCAGCAGGAGTCGGGAAGGAGAGGGAAGGGAAGAGCAGTGACAGGTGCCACCCCGGCTGCAGCTGCTGGGTGAGAAGTTCCCACGAACCCGTGCTCCCCACAGACCAAGGCTGGATAATCACTATCCCTGGCTCTCTCTTCAGCTGGTGATGCTGGTCAAATCACTTCCTGCTTCTGAGCCTCAGTTTCCCCATGTCAAATGATGGTGATGTTACTTAACTCAGAGGGTTGAGTTTAAAAATAAAATACCATACCTGGCAACAACAGTGAAGATGTCGATGAAAGTAGTAATACTGTAGTAGCCACTCCCAGCACTCCTTCTCCCACCAGTGCCCCCGACTTCTGTGCTATACCCCACCCCATCCCAAGGACAGGGCTCCACAGTGCTGTCTCCCTCCTACCCCTGACTTGCCGGCCTCCCTGCCATCGTCCCAGGTCACTCCCAGAGGCTGAGAAAGATGCCCTGGTATTGCACAGTGGCACTGGGAGAAGAGGCCACTTCAGGGGACACAGGCTCTCCTAGGCAGCTTACTGCACTTTGCTGGAGACAAAGGAGCTCTCTGCTCCCCAGTGAGCTGAGCTGGGGCCTCCCTCGGGAGCTGGTTTTTAGGCTGTAACCTCCCTGAAGGCCCCAGGCGCACCTTATTGGTCAGCGTCTTGCCTTGGGCAGGTGTCAAAACACGTATGTTGTGGCATAAAGCCAGGTCTCTGGTTCTGCTCCATGAACACCAGGCAGTATCCAGTTGCTCAGCTCCCAAACTGCCCTGAAAGGGACAGTGGCCATGACAGCAATGTCACAGTGCATGGCCGGGTTGTCTCAGCTAGCAGGCATGTGGACCCATCAGGACCTCATCCTTAAACCAGGGGGGTGGCACTCTGTCCTCATCTCCTGGACGCTACAAGGTGCCAGGCAAGCAGGCACCCAGCAGGACGGCTGTGGACAGGGTGCTGTTCAAGGTGACAGTGGCAAGGGAGTCAGGACGAGAGAGACACAGAGTGCCAGAGTAGCACAGTGTGAGGTAGGGTGGTTTCCAGGCTCTGCCATGGGCCTTCGGCCTCGGGCTGGCTGGAGTAGGAGCCCGCTAACCCTGGAAAGGCAGATGGCACACAGTCTAGAACAAAGCCAGGGGCCGGGAAGTCGGGGTCACTGTCATGGGCCAGCTGCTCACTCACAAGTGACCTTGGCAAGTCCTAAAACCTCCCCAGCCCTCATCTCCACAACTGAGGGAGATGCCTACAGGGCTGCTGTGGGCCCTCACACAGGGATAGGTCATGGTTGGTGCAGTCGTGCAACATGGGTGTGACTCCGTCTCAAGCCCCCACGGATCCTGCCCCACCCCCAAGCTCCAGCACCACAGCCACTGTCACCCTGCTCACCCCAGTGAGAACTTCAGTGGGCATAGCCAAGGACCACCCTCCTTTCCTGCCTGTGTGCCGGGCTTCTTGCACCAAATAATGTGCCCCCATTTCCTCCCAGGCCCAAGAAGATGATGTGTTGAATATACCTTATAATCAAAGCCATTTTTGTCGTGTTTTCATGAGTTTGGGGCCCTTTCCCATTTTAATTTCCTTTGATCGTTGTCCAGAAAAATTAAACATCAAGCTTTTAAAAGTACTTCTATCTAAATTCAGGGTATAGGGAAAGCACTATGATTTACTAATCAGAAAATGGGGCTTCCAAGACAGTCACAGTGGAGACGTGGAGATCACCCCCACTTTGTGATTCGAGTGGCTTTCATCCCACCACCTCCCACACCTGGTGTCTCCCCCCTGCCCCGTACTAGGGATTGAATCCAGGGCCTTCTCACTATATCCCCAGCCCTTTTTTATTGTTTATTTTGAGGCAGGATCTCATTAAGTCACTAAATTGCTCAGGCTGGGCTGGAACCCAGGATCTTCCTGTTTCAGCCTCCCAGAGCACTGGGATAACAGGCCTGCACCACTATGCCTGGCTATATCTGACTTTTTCCCTCCTGCTGGGCTCTCACAAGGGGGCAGGAACAGGAGGAGCCAGAAGGAAAGAGGGCTTCTCTGAAAGACCATAGTACCAATTAAATTCCTGCCTCACACCACACACCAAAATGACATTAGATACCTGTAGGTTAAAGAAACCAGCCTTTCATTATTTCTGCACCCAGGTGGCTTTGGCAGGTGTGAGGACTTCATAGGAGCTGGCTATGTCTGTCCTGTTATTTTAGGAGCAGATTACCTCAAATACAAAGCTGCATGGTTTGTGGACAGCACAAAGGGACATTTGGAATGCTCCCCACCCTGACACTTTTCTTCTCTCCTTTGACACAGGGGAAGTTATGGGGCCTCATCATCTGAAGAGAGGCAGAGTTAGTTCCGACTCCGCAGGAAGCTCCAACTAATGACAAAAACCATGACACACTATTGGCTTATCCACACACAGCAGGGAGTGCGTGTGCACGTGTACACGTGTGTGTGTGTGTGTGTGTGTGTAAATTTGTATATGAGTCCGGGTTTCTCCTACTAACATAGCAGAGTTATGAATAGCAGAGGGAGATTAGGACCCCTAAATCTTGGTCCACAGTCTGGGTTTGTGTATCGGGTAAGACTTGGAAAACATCATGCCAGGAAGGAATCAGGCCACAAACTTGGAGAGTGCTAACGCAGCTAGTAGGGAGTGGAGTGTTGGGTAGAAAATGATCACCTTGTCTAATCAGCAGACTGTGTGGTGATGTAGCCAGGTGCAGTGGTATATTCCTATAATCCCCACACCCTGGGAAGCTGAGGCAGGAGGATCCCAAGTTTGATCCCAGCCTGGGGAACTTAGCAACTTTTTGAGACTTTGTCTCAGTAACAATAAAAAAAAAAATTAAAAGGCTGGGGATGTAGCTCAGTGCTAGGCCCTGGGTTCAATTCCCAATAACACACACACACGCACACACAATCTTGTGCACTAGCCCCCTCCCAACATGCCAAAGTGCCAGCAGCGCTGTCCCCACCCTTCCCTTGGTGCCGTGCTGTCCCAAACCCCACCAGCAGTGGCCCTTGCCTACCTTGGCCTGGCCCTTCATCAGCACGATGTTTGAGATGACTGAAGCCTGCAGTCCCCCCGACAGCTGCCCAAGCTGAGCCGTGCTCACTGACCGCGTCGGCCTCGATGTGCCCTGCGAGAGGGGACAGGTGGCAGTGAGTGTGGCGCAGGAGGGCAGAGGACCAGCCTCAGGGAGGAGCACAGGACTGAAGGAGGCCAGAGGATCCTGTGGGACAGGGGCAGCCTGGTGTCCCCATAGGCCAGCAACAACAGCTCCGGAGGAAGCAGGTGGAGGGTGACTTCCCAGCTCACGCGCCCAGGGAAGGAGAGTGCTGGACACAGGGTGGTTAATCCTGGTGGGGGTAGCTCCTTGCCCAGGAGAAATGAAGGATGCAGCTGTGTCCCCACCCAGCCAGACATGTGCTCTGTGCCGTGGGCAGCTGCCCAGAGAAGGGCAATACCACCTGCTGGTTAGAGCTGACACTTTGGAGCCCCCTCAGGGAAGTGATTCACCCATCTGTTCCTCAGTTTCCCCCACTGTAAGAACATCGTTGCAAGTGTGGAGAAGCGTCTGGCACACAGGAAGTGCCTTATGTCCGTTTCCTGTCCCTGTTCACTCTCTCATGTCCCGAGGCATAGACAGACTCCTGCACACCGGCCGAAGCAGACACTCCAGCCTTGTGGGAGTCCAGGTAGCTGCACGGGCCCTGCTCATGGAGATCTGAGATGCTATGAGGCAGGGCTGGGAGCCCAGGTGGCCAACGCCCAGGTCACTCTGTCCCCCTGAGCTGGGCAGAGGAGGGAGGACCACCCGTGTTCATATCCTGCCACCACACTACCTATGACTCAGGTGACCATGAAGGCACCGAACTGCTGTGAGCTTTGGGGTCCTCACTTCTGGAGGTGGGGTACAGAAAGCACATGCCTCTTTGGAGGCACTTTCTTGGCCATACAGCTCTTTGGGCGACAGTTTCATACAAGGGTGCACAGAGAGCACAGCCCATGACCACACACAGGGAAGCTTCAGTGCTGTCACTCTGGCCACCAGCTCCTCTTGGGAACTCTCTTCTTCTTGCTGGCTTGCGGCCACGCACCCCTGGCTGGGTGATCCCAGAAGGGCCCACAAATACTCCTGGCCCTGGAGCCCCCAGGGCCGCTGCAGACCACACTCTTCTTTCTCCGCTGCAGAAGCAGCCCTCTGGGACAACACCGTTCCACCTCCCGTGGAGGGCTGCTGGTGGACCAGACAGAGCCAGGGGGATCTGAGCTGGTTCATTCTATGTGTCAACTTGGCTAGGCCGAGGGGTGCCAGATGTTTATCAGACATCTGTATGTGTCCATGAGGATGCTTTGGAACAAGATTAGCATTTAAATCAGCAGACAAAACAGATGTCCCACAGACAGGCCTCACCCAATCGGTTGAAAGCTGAACGGAACAACAGGGCCGACTGTCCGTTGCATGAGTAAGCCCTCCCTGCCTAAGGCCCACGCACCAGGACCCCACTGTTGCCCAGCTCTTCTGGGTCTTAAGCCTGCAGGCCTTTGGACAGAAACTGCCCATCAGCTCTCCTGGGTCCCCAGCTTGCTAATCCACCCTGAAGATCTTCAGACTTTCCCACTTCCACAATGAGCCAATTTCTGACAATTCCTCCTCTCTTCACCAACAGGACTGGTTCGCCTGTGTGGGGTGCAGATGCAGCTGTTGGCCCCTAACCACACCTGTGACCTGCAACTGGCTGAGTCCACAGGTGCAGGACCCACAGAAGTGGAGGGCGCCGACTGTGCGATGCAGTCCTGTTCTCAGCAAACTCCTAACTGACACAGCATCTAAACACCCCTTACCTGTGGGAGGCTGAGCCAGCAGAGGCACTGGTCAGGGTGCAGCACTGCCTGTCACCCAAAGGAGCCTTTCCTAGGTGGCTGCATCTCCTTGGTCTTTCCCCCCTAGCTCTCCAACTCCAAGTAGTGGCCACCTGCCCCCCACAGCCATCTATACACTACACCGGGGAGGGGCGGGGGGGCACCAGAAGAGAGGGACATGTGCCTCCTGAGGGACATCTGGGAAAATGAGCAGAGGGATGAGGAGGGTTTCCAGCAGGTGGAAAGCAGGGAAGGTAGGGCAGGGTCTCTAGCGACACAGGGAGAGATAAGGGGCGACACCATGACAGAGGGTGCCACCTGACCACAGCTGCAAACAGGACCCTGAGAAGCAGTGCACTGCCTGAGGCAGCGAGAGGACAGGCGGGTGTCCCAGGCAGGCCGGAGACATGCCCAGGGGATACTGTGCTTTGCATCCGTTTGGCTCCCAGTCTGAAAGCCGATGTCCCATGGTGGAAGGGACAGGGACTGGGGGCCACACAGCACTTGGTTCAAATTCTGGCCCCCTGGATTTGGCGATGTATAAGGGCAAAGGGCTTCGCACCACACCACACCAGTGTACTGCTCCCTGGGAAGCGGGGCCAGCAGTACATGCCTCCACAAGCTTGTTGTAAGAGTTGGTGACAATTCTGGTAAAGTCAGTTACCAGGTCAGGGACCAGGTTAACCACATGGATTTGGATCCGATTTCATGTGCTAGGCCTGTGACTTCTTAGCAGTGTGAATGGGCATAGAGTCCTCAACTCGTCCAACCTCATTTCCCTCATCTACTGCTCAGGGTCACTGCACATGCAAGAAAGGGGCCCACAGGAAGCCTTAGCCCAGCGCCAGCTGCGGGAGCCCTGGCTCCCTGTTGGAGCCAACAGAGGCAGCGGCAGTTACGAGTGCCCGGCACAAGGGGGCGCCCCGTCGATGACCACCGTGTTTGCTCTTGACTAGTGCGGTTCTTTGCCACTCAGCCCGCCCTCTCCTCTGCAGGTGACACAGAACCGCATGGGTTGCCCTCAGCCCCCCTGCTCCCCAGGCCGGCCAGCCAATCTCACCGCAGCCTTTCCTGCAGGCCAGTCTAGCTGCTGGGAAAGGGACTTCCGGTCGCTGCAGAGGGAGTGCGGCTGCCTGTCTGTGGAAGCTTCGGATTTCCTGGTCATGGGAAATTCGCTCTCTCCTGTGCAATACTGGTTAACACCTAAACCAAGAAAAAGATGGAGAACTCATGTATGCTCTCAAATTACAAAGCTCGACGAGGGACAAAATCAGCGCCCACCAATGGCCAAGCCCCTCATTCACGAGGTAGCTGTGTGGGCACGGACATTCGCACCGTGCTGGGTGTGCGGGAACAAAGCAGATGTGGGCGTCATCTGTCCGCCCCTCCCCCGTGCATGCACGCCGTCCTGCGGGTGCAGACAGCTCTCCCTTCACCTTGACCCAACCCAGGGCTGGCGGGCACCTCCTACCAAGCAGGATGCCAGGCTCAGGAAACCACAGATGCTGGTGGGGCTGCCAACCACTGAGAGAGGAGGGGGTCACAGAGGGCACCAAGAACATGGGACACATAACATTGAGCCAGTGGCCAGGCAGAGACGACTGGGCACGGGCTCCTCCAGCCTCCGTGACAGACACCTCACACCCAGGCGAATCTGCACCCCCCCATACAGGCAACCCTTCGTTCCTTTGGAGCTAAGAAACTGGTCTCCAGCTCCTCTCTGTGGGATCCTGGGCTTCTTTTCCTTCAACCAGAAACTCTGCTCTGCCACCACAGGCGTCTGGAAAAACCTTGAAAGATGGTCTGATTTAACCTACTGTCTAGAGCAGTGCTTCCCAGCTGAAATGCACTGTTAGCCACAGAGGTAACTTAAAAGTTTTCCAGTAGCTGCCAGGCACAGAAGTGCATGCCTGTAATTAATCCCAGCTACATGGGAGGCTGAGGCAGGAGGATCTCAAGTTTGAGGCCCGCAAGGGCAACTCAACATAACGAGATCCTATCTCAAAATTTTAAAAACACTTAAAAGAGCTAGGGATGTAGCTCAGTGGTAGAGTACCTCTGGGTTTGATTCCTCAGTACCAGAAAAAGGAAGAGGAAGGAAGGAAGGAAGGAAAGAAAGAAGGAGGGAAGGAAATTTTGAATAACATATTAAAAAGTGAAAAGGAGGGCCGGTGAGATGGCTCAGCAGCATAAGCGCCTGCCTGGCAAGCGCGAGGTCCTGAGTTCGACTCCTGGAACCCACATACGGAAAAAGGGCCGGTGATATCGCTCAGCGGCACAAGCACCTGCTGGCGTGCGAGGTCCTGAGGTCGACCCCCGGTACCCACAAAAAAAAAAAAAAGTAAAAAGGAACACGTGAGAAAAATTTTAATGATATGTTTTATTCATCAATATTTCTAAACTTCTTTTCCACATGTAAATAATACATAAGAACATGAATGAGAGTCTCACATCATTTCCCCCATACTGGGCCCTCAAATCTGTTATCACCCCCATTGCCTGCGCTTCCCACTGGGGAAAGGGCTGTGTGTGGCCCAGAAAGGGGCGGGGTTTCCCAGTGTCCCTGGGCTCCGGTGGACAGGCTTTGGTGGACAGTTCCTGCAGAGGGAAAGGTGAGATCGGTGTGGCTCCGAGGACGTGCAGGATGAACCGAGGCTTAGGGTCGGCTGCTGTTCTTAGGACAGGAAAGGCCTTCGCTTGTTTATAGGCTGAAGAGAGGAAGCCCCCGACCAGAGTGGATGAGAAGAAAGAGGGCAGAGAGTCCTCAAGACTCTTCCCCTGGATGGCTGCTCGCAGCACAGGTGGGCAGTGCCTGTGACCGACAGGGATCAGCCACTCTGCTCCCGGGGAACCAGGAGGGACAGGAAGGCAGAGGGTTTGGAATCTCTGCAGGTGAGGACACAGGATCACAGGCCAGGGTTGGAGCAGAGACCAGAGGTCACCTCGGCCTACACGGGCTGCACCATTTGTGTGGGCGTCCGCCAGAAGGCGGATCTCCGTGCCCCTGCTCACCGTGCAGCGCGGGTGGGTCCAACCTGTGGGGCTGTCATGCTCTCCAGGCCACACAGCAGCCTCTCCTTGGCCCTTCAGGACCCTGTAGGAGGACAGTCCTCACTCCTCACTCCTTGATGGCTCCACCCCACAGCAGTGCAGGGTGACTTGGGTCAAAGGCTGTCACTCCGGGGAGGGTCAGGGAGCAGACAGGCTGAGCACGGCAGAGCCAGCGCAGCCTGCTCGGGCCACACCCAGCTCTGCCTCTGCCCCCACCCAGCAAGCCTTGCACTCTGGGCACCCCATTCCTGCCATGGTTGGATCTCTACAGGTGGGGGGAATTAGCACGATGCACATTCCCCAAAGCTTGGCCCCCCAGGTGCTCCCCTCTGTGTATGTCCCAGCCATCAAGAAATATACCAAAGCCACCCTCGCAGAGGGACAGCGAGGGACACCAGCTAAGCCTTCATCACTGAGTGAATTCCTACGAAGTGGTTATAAATACAATGCCGAACCCAAAGTAAGTTTTGAAAGGGAAGCTATATATTGAGAAGATTGTGTGGTATAAGTGTGCAATTTAAGGTCAAATTGAATTTTCAAATAGAAAAAGGAATTATATCTGCATAATGCTATTTTTAAGTTCCCCATCTTTCATTAGGAGAATAATTTAGAAAATTTATTCTCAGTATTAATTACATTTAATTCATTCATTCATTTAAACTTAAGGAAAACCAGAAGTGGAAGTAAACGCTGAATAAATCTTACAAATCACTGTAAAACTTACACACATATAACAAAAGGCAGAAAACAAATGAATGCCTAGTTATCACAGAAGTACAACTGTGTATCATTTGTGAGAGATGAGCCAAATAAAGTATGATAAAGGGTGGGCAAGAAATGATCACAAATAATATTAGTCCTCAGCTACTATTACAAAAAAACTACATCTCAAATCATATCAAACACTGAAAATAAATTACAGATACACCAAGTTTAGAATAAAAAGTCATTCAGAAGTTAGAAGAAGGGCCGGTGAGATGGCTCAGCAGCGTAAGCGCCTGCCTGGCAAGCGCAAGGGCCCGAGTTCCACTCCCGGATCCCACATACGAAAAATGGGTCGGTAATATCGCTCAGCGGCACGGGCGCTTGCTGGCATGCGAGGTCCTGAGTTCGACCCCCAGTACCCACAAAAAAGAAAAAAGTTAGAAGAAAATATAGCCACATATTTAATAGTTCTTGGAATGTGGAAGAAACTTTCCCATTAAAAAAGAAGAGATCAATAAATTCGATTTAATAAAGTTTAAAACATCCTCATATAAACAAAATAACAAATTGGAGAAAGTATTTTTAACAAATGTGACTGTCAAATATCAATTTAACCAAAATAATGATAAGAATCACCCTGATAGGAAAATAGACAAACTCACCTGAATCAAAATAAACAAATGAGGAAGCCTTGAACTTCACCTGCATCTGGAACCGCACCATGCCTGCGTCTCCCCTTGTTTTATGAGCAGCAGGTCAGTCATGCTGTGGGCCCAGCAGGAAGGGCACTGGGCTGGGCCAGGCTGGCGAACCCTGAATACAGGGCTGGATGCCCGGATGGGCAGAGGCAGGAAGAGAGGCAGCCAAGGGAGGCTGGCAGCTGTTACCCACCCATGGCCTGGAGGGCAAGTGGAGGAGTTGTGTTAGCAGAGCCTAATGAGGCCGGATCCATGGAAATCGGCACATCCTGGTGTGATTTATGTCACCGGTGGGGCCATAGCTGCTGCCCGCACCAATGCAGAGCAGGGAGGAGGGAGCAGTCAGCCTCCTGTGGGTGCCTTCTGTGGGCACCTCAGGGGCCGTGGCAACAGAAATCTGGGCACTCAGGGCCCAGGTGCCACATCTGCATGGCCAGCTCCAGGGCAGGAGCAGGGCTGGCTGTGTGGACAAGCGACCTGTGCACCCTCAGAGCCTGCAACATGAAGAGTCCCAGCTTGCGGGGCTCCTGCCAGTTGGAAAGTCTTACTTTTGAATGTGGCACCCACATTTGCATTTTACAAGGAGTCCTACAAGTTGTGTTACTGGTGCAGGTGCCATCAAGGCAGAAAGAAGCAGTGAATGGCTGGGAAATGGGGACAGGAGAAAGGCTGCAGAGCAAATAGCTTTTAAAAATTATAACCCAGTGTGGCCTATGATGGAAGAAACAGGCATTCCTACACACCACTGAAGGAATATTAGCTACTAAAATTTGGCAGTGAAGATCCAAAGCCTTAAATTATACCTATGTTTTGACCCAAAATTCCATTTCTAAGAAAATATGCTAAGGGAGAAAAAAGTTAAAATTTATAATAAAAACCAATCTAAAAATAGCAGATTACTAATTGCAGAACCGCAAATCCTACTACAGAATACTATGAAACTAAGAGATTTTAAGAGACTTTCCCAAAACACACAGATAACTAGTTCCAGGAGCAGGTTAAAAACCCAAGTGCAGTGACCTTGCGTGTGTGACCTCTCAATCCCACAGTGGCTCCATGGGACCCTGGCTCCAGGGCCCTGTGTGGATGCCAAAGCCTGGCTGGGCACGCTCTTTTGTTCCTTACATCAAATAGTACAGTGTCCGCACATAACCCCCACACACCCTCCCGTGTACTTTATATCATCTCTCCATCGCTTGTAAAACCCAATGCGATTTAAATGCTGCACCAATGGTTGTTATTCTGTATAATTTAGAGGGTAATGACAAGAAAAAAATATGCATATCTTCAGGGCATATGCAATTTTTTCAAATATTTTCCATCCACAGATACAGAGGGCCACCTGCATTTCTTTTAAGGGCTCATCACTAACTCCAGCAAAACTCATGTACAGACTCAGCTCTGTGGTCTCAGTGAAAAACAGAGAATACCTTAAACACCGAACAGGAGGAGGCTGGTTAACGACACTGTGTGTATTCATGCAATGAAATACGATGTAGTGACACACCAAAAAAATAGAGTTTTCGGCCAGCTGTGGTGGCATGCACCTGTAATCCCACCACTTGAGAGGCTGAGGCAGGAGGATCTCTGAGATTTCAAGGCCAGCCTGGGCCACATAGTGAGTTCAAAGCCAGCCTGAGCTATATAGCGAGACCTTGTCTCAAAAAACCTAAATAAATAAATAGAAAACTTTTAAAAATACAGAGTTTTTGAAGACATGAGGTAAAGATACAGATATGTATTTATACGTGTGTGTTTTCTACATAGGACTCTGTGGAGATACCTGGAAATGCTAATGTACCTTATCTCTGATATTATAATTTGAGGGGATTTTATAGTTTCTTCATACTTTTCGGCATTCTTCACATTTTCCTGACTTTGTACAGATGAGGTAGGAGGTACAGCAAGGACAAGTAAATGGCAGGAAGCTGTGGGGTAAAGAATGGAGAAACCAGGCACAGCAAGCAAGACTATGTCAAAATCTCCGAAAACCAACAGCTCACCCTGTCCTCCTAGAGCCCCAGACATGTGCAAACCTAAAAGTAGGTCACCGTGGCCCACATCGGCCTCATTTGCTTGCTTGAGGTGTTGACCTCCTGGGTGGGCTTGGACACCATGACACTTCCTCTAAAAATCTTGTGTGGTCAAAACTCCCCCTCCTGGCAGGTGGGCTGAGTCAGGTACCCCGCTGGGCCAAGACTCCCATCCATCCCCAGCCACAGATCCTCCCATAAGCCAGGACCTTAAGAGACCCAGTGCCTGCCCCAATGGGCTGTGAGAGCTCATGGACCACTTCCACCGGTAGAGTCCACCTTCACTTTCTTTTGCTTTTAATAAATCCTACTCTCGTTATTCCTTCTGAACGATGGGCCACTCCCAGACACTTACTGGTGGAGTTGCTGCGAGCCCTCTGGTGGCAGCCTCTAGGAAACAGGAAGTTACCACTCAGTGCTTCTGGCTTCCCAGGCTTTTCTCTAGAGGACGCTGTGGATGATTCCTGAAAAACAATACCCATCACTTATTCAGCAAATCAGTTAGAAAAGAAAAGTACATTTGGAGAGATGAGAGTCCGACAAGGACCCCAGAAGCACTCATTAGATTATCTGGCTCCCCACAAAAGGACAGGCACTGTGAAGACGAGAACTTGGGTTGACTGTCATCCCACTCATAAACATACCCACTCATTTAATAAACGTATCGAATAAATAGATGTTGCATAAATACTCAGCTAATGCAACCAGTACTGAATGCTTATGACAGCTCTTAGGTTCAGGCTCTTTATTAGACAAGGGGGCACAGCTGGGAACAGGCAGACCAAGACACTGACCTCGGACAAATGGCATTTATAATTACAGAGAATGATGTTTGCAATGAAGAAAAGAACTAGAGGGACATGAACAGGAGGCTGGAAGCTCTGAGTTACAGATGATAACTGTGTCACATCATCCTAGAGCCTGTCCAAAATGTCTGTTGAATGAATGCTGTGTAGATTTTTAAATATGAACCATCCTTGCAGTTCCATATTCTTGTGAGTACTATGATTTTATCATTTTGCTGATTTCTATCTGTAAAGATTTCATTTAAGTCTTTAAAAAAGTAAGAATCACTAAGTTAATTTTGCTTATAGTTCTCTTATTCTTTTTCTACTTACCATATTGAGTGAATTTTCATTGCTTATTTGTCAGACTAATAATTTCCACTGTGTTGAGTTTGTAAGCGGCACATTAAACAGCGTTTGGAGCTCCTTCTCCAAGTCAGTGATGGCACAGCTCAGTGATGGCACAGAAGGCATCCGATCTTTCCTTGTGTGAGGTGAAAATCTGAGACAATTTCATTCCCTCTCCCCCACTGCAGTTTTAAGAATAGAGGGTCATGGGGTGTGAGTTGGTAATGAGGATGAAGATGTCATTTCTCTCCTCTTCCTGGGACTGTTATTCTATTTTATAACTCTGTTAGCTACAAAGATCTTGACTTAATTTCTGTGTTATACTGATTTCATTACTTACTGCCATCACCCTCCAGTGTGTGTGTGTGTGTGTGTTCTTTCAGGAAAGCTATAGAGTGTGATTGAAAAATACAGTGAATTATTTAAAAATATATTTCTGTAAAAGAAACATTGTTGCTAGTTCTCTTCAAAATACTCCCCCTCACCTTGAACACACTTATCTCATTGTTCTTGCCACTTTCTGGAGAAGCTCTGGATGTCCCCTTTTGTAAGTGTCTTTAGATGTGCTGTCGTGGCTGCCTCACTGTCCTGAATTGACTCAAAACATGTACCTTTCATGGTTATTTTGACTCTAGGAAGCCCCAGAATTCACACAGTGCCAGATCCGGGGAATAAGGTGGATGAGGACACACCATAATGTGTTCATGAGCCTGGCTTTCTGTTGGATGGCACTGGGCAGTGGCATTCACCTTATCTTTTATCACATCTTGTAAAAAAGACATGAAAGAGGACTTCCAGAACTGCTTCCAAAAGTGGCAATATTGCAATGATGGGGTAAGAGTGTTCAAAGCACAGGAGAATCATGGCAATGTGCATTTTACAGGAATAAATGTTTAATGGAAACATTCACCAAGTATTTTGATCACACCTCATGTTGGGTAGAAAGCTCTCTAACCACACAACATGGTTGTCACATTTGAACGACCAGCTGAGTTTGGACTCTTTGGATGTTAACGGCTAGACCTCAACCAGCAGATGGCTCAAAGTTCTCATGGGACCTAGTGGTCCACTGTGGAGTGGGGTGGGGGAACCCAACATACTCCTCTAACTAACTTGAGCACCCTTCTAAGGGGTGGGCAGGCAGGGTGGACCCCCACATGCCAGGTGGGTGCAGGCTCCAACAATGGGTGTGGTTCCCAGCGTAGTGGGAGGATCTACTCCCCTCTTACTGTGCCCCACAACTCACCAACACCTCCAGCCCTGCCATCATGAGCAGGCTGGCATGGAGACTCTGCCAACTCGGCCCACTCATTTCCCAGGCTTTTCCCTCCCTGGGGTCAATGGCAAGTGGTCAGTGCACTCTCACCTGCACTGCGTCATGCAGATGTTCTCTTGGGGTCCAGAATGTGGTCAGCCCCTGTCTATGGCATCCTGTTCTACAAGCATTTCTGCCTATTTGCATTTTCCTTCTGAATTTTTGTAGGAATTTCTAACAGGTAGAGGAGTTAATCAAGTGTACTCAGTAGCAATCTGGAGCCAGAAGTCCATTGATATCCTTTCAGATTAAAAAAAAAAAAAAAAAAAAAAAAAAAAAAAAAACTTTGTCCAGTTCTGATGCAGGGGAATCCCACAAGAAACCATACAGCAATCCCCTTTGATTTCTAACACAAGTCAGTGTTTAAAATCAGAGAATTCATCCTGGCTGGCTCCCAGACATTCGTCTTTCTTTGCAGCAGCAGATGTTGCTATATTAACTCAAACCAAATTATGTATCTTCAACCAGGCTAGCCCAAGAAATCCTCTAAAAGGAGAGAGTTGGGCTTATGTAGAAGGTGCTTTATTTGAGTTGAATATCTCATATAATGACTACCTCTGTTTCTTTATACAACGTGATATTCAAATGATATTTCTTCATTACAGTAGCCTAGGTCATGTCCCAATTCTAATTTCAAAACTTCCCTCTGGCATTATTTCCTCTTCCTCGTGTGCCCTAGTGAGACTGGAAGCAAGTGACACAGTGTGACTTCGGGAACTGCTGAGGGGCCACCAAACACAGCAGGACCCAGCCATGCACCAGATTGGTCTGCTCGTCTGAGGTAACTCTTACAAAGTACCCTTGAAAGGGATATTTCCCTAAAACATTTAGCAATATGAAAATAAGTAAGTCAGGCACATGCAAGTCTGCTAAACATCTTCAAAATATGACAAGAGGATACTAAGCATCTTTAAAAATAATGTTTATGAAGAGTTTTTCAGCATAAGCATACTGTGTTATCGTGGTAGGTTAAAAAGATTGTGTATGTTATGTTATGAGAGTCTGACTATAAGCATGTAAAATACACATTAAAAAAGGTGAGAGGTAAATGTACCCAAACAGTAATGTTCATTCATTCAACAAATGTTTCTTAAGCACTCGCTGTGTGCTGGCCCTGAGGAGATGGCAGTTAGGGAGACTGAAGACCCTGCTCTGTGAATCAGCAGGAGTGTGTTCAGGTGATGAGATTACGGCTACATTTTTTTACAGCTTTCTGTATTTCCCATGTTTTCTACAATGAGCATGTATGGTTTTTACAGTCAGACCAAAAACAAATTATTAATTTCACACTCATTCCTGTTGTCCCATTACTAGACTTAGTGTGTGTTCGTTGTTAAATCTCTTTCCTTATAAAGCCCCATGTCCAAAATGTAACTTGGAGATTGCTTGGGCCCTAGAACCAGCTAGTGGTAAGGAATCATAGGAGGGAAGTCTCCCCAACCTCGCTGGGAAAATTCCCTGCCACATCTGGAGGAGGAGGATGCCTTCCTTGAATGGAGCCCCCAGTGGTCCTGGCTTCGGTGGTGTCCTGCCTCTGCGTGAGGAGCAGAGACAACTGTGTGAAAGTGACCGCAGCGCTTGGACAAGCTGTGGTGTGAACTGGCTCACTAGATGGCTGCTCTGGGGAGAATGCAAGTGACCAAAGGGGAGGTGGAGGCAACGATTTTCTATCAAACAGGTGAGAACCCGCAGTTCCGAAGCAGAGACGTGGCGTATGTGTGGCGTGTGGCCTTCTATTTCTAGTGCCAGCAAAGGGCCAGGACACATGCATGCTCTGGACCACTGATGGGCGGTTCATTCTTCTCATCTACAGAATGTCGAGCTGAATAGTTTCTCCAGCAGGGGGTGGAAGAGCGGGTCACAAGACCCAGGGCAGTGAGTGAGTCCCTGAGGATTCTGAATTTGTAGTTCAACTGCTGGCCCTGCTTCCTCTTTTACAAGCCGAGGGAGCACGCTAACCGGTCTCTATTGTCACCCCCGCTCTGTGCTTCTGAACTAACTGATGATGCTATATAAAGGGCTACGGGGCCACTGCATTCTCTGAGATGGTCACATGTCAGAAAAATAAAGATCTTCCTCCCTCTGCTCCCAGGGGAGCCCGACCAGTCTTGAGCAAGCATGTCCTGGGCGCGGTGGTTTCGCATCAAAGGAGCCTCTGTCACTCATTAGCTCAGTGTGGCTCCCACCCGGCGCACACAACAGAGCGCTTCTGTTTCTGCTCCCGAGGTGGGGCTGCCCAGGCCCAGGGTTTGTCCATTCTGGGGTACATTTCTCCTTGTTCTCTCCAGACACTGCAGCCCTGGGCAGCCGTTCTGTGGGTACTGTACCCCATCACTGCCTGGGTGGCCATCTCTCCATTTACCAGGCCCAGTGGAGACCAAGTGCGGATGAGGGTCAACTGTCCAGATAGCTCTTTAAAGTATTTTTCTCAAAGTTAGGGCCAGCCATGCAGCTGCTGAGGTTAAACAGTGAACCCTAAGAAACAGAAAGTGCCATAATCCCCACATAACTGGGAAACGAAAGGAATGAAGATGCAGGATTCTGGTGTCCTATGAGCAAGGGGATGCTGGAGTCTCCACTTCTCCCCAAGGCTTAGAAGATCCTCCTGCCTCATTAGCAATGTTGATTTTGTGTGTGGACCCCTGGACAGCATCACTCACAGCACTGACAGAAGCTTGATGCTTCTGGAGTTTACTGGCTATGTTCCTCTAACACAAACCTTCCCATTTTCTCTTTGATCTGAGATGCTGTAATGGTACCAGTCTAGGAAACCACAAAATATAATTCTGCTGTCTTGATTGAGGCCATTTCCTGTGGTTGAGCTGATCATGCAGCTATAGGCTTTGATCTTTAGGTCATGAGAATACACAAGCAGGCCCCAGCAGATTGGTTTCGGGATGGCCACATGTTCGTGTGGGATGACGAGGCCACTATATCTCATGGTATGGAGAGGAAGGATGAGAACCAGAGCCTAGGATGTCCTCTCCTCACATCCTCCAACTTCTTATCCACGGCAAGACCATGGTCATCAGGTCCTTACAAGTCCACCTTCTCAAACATCTCCACCACATCTCTTTGTGCCTGCCTTGCCAGGTAAGAACATATACTTTTTAGGTTGGGCTATTACAGTGGCCTAGGGTGTGAAGGAAAACTATTCTTAAGAAGACTATTTTTAAGAAATGGTCCTGGGGCAACCAGATATTCACATGCAATAGGATGAAGTTGGATTCTTCTCTCACACCATACACAAACAGTAGATCATGTAAGAGCTGAAACTATAAAACCCTTACAGTGAAACGCAGGAATAAATCATCATGACATTGGTTGGGTTAGGGAAAGCCATCTTAGATATGGAAGTAATAGGACAGGTGACAAAAGAGAAAGATAGATAAATGAGCTTTATCAAAATTTAAAACTAGGGCCAGTGATATATCTCAGCGGCATAAGCGCCTGCCTGGCAAGCGCAAAGTCCTGAGTTTAGTTCCCAGTACCCACATAAAGAAAAAAAAAAAGAACCTTAAAACTTTTGTACTTTAAAATATATCATAAAGAAAGTAAAAATAAAATAAAATAAAATAAAATAAAATAACCTACAGAATTGGAGAAAATACTTCGCCAAACAATAAATCTGATAAGGAAGTTGTATATCTAGACCAGATGAAAAACTCTTAGAATTCAATGATAAAAGGGCAAATAACACAATTTTTTAAAACAGACAAAAGGTTTGACTAGATGTTTTGCCAAAGAAGACATGTAAGAAGCCTAGAAGTTCAAGGAAAAAATCAACATCATGAACTGTCAAAGAAATACAAGTCAAAGTCACGATGATATGCCGCTTCACACTCCCTAGGATGGCTATGGTACACCTCCTCCACATCCCCCAGTACAGGGAGAATATAAAAAGTTGAAACACTAACACATTTATCATAGAGATGTAAAATGCTGCTGCTGCTTTGGAAAGCAACTTGACAGTTTTCAAAAATGTGGATATAGAGTTACTACCATCTGCCAATTCTACTACTAGTTATATACCCAAGAGAAATGAAAACAAAAACCCACATGAAAACTCACACAAAAACATCCGAGGGGCCGGGGGTATAGCTCAGTGGCACGGCACGAGGTTCTGAGTTCTGTTCCCAGTTTCAAAAAAATGTCCGAAGCTGTCTTATTTGTAATATCCAAAATGCAGAAACAACTCAAGCATCTACACTGATAAATGGGTGGATAAAACGTGGCAGGTTTGCATAACACAGTATTATTTAGCAGTGGAAAGAAATGAAGTGTTGATACGTGCTGCAACACCATTGCCTGAAAAATGGGACAGGAGGTGAAAGAAGCCAAGCACAAGAGACCTCACATCGTATGGCTCCCCTGGAATGGGGAGATTTGTAGAGTGGGAAATGGATTAGTAGCTGATTGGTAGGGATGGAGCAGAATGTGGGGTCAGGGAGTGATTGCTAAAGGGTAGCAGTTTCTTGTAGAGGTGATGAAAATATTCTAAAATTAGAATGTGTTGATGGTGGTACAACTTTGTAAATAGATCAAGACAATTTAATATAATACTTTAAATGGTTGAATCGTATGATATGTGAGCTTTTTCTTAATAAAACCATTAAAAATAGAATATTCACCCACCCATTCCTAATTTCCCTGCCTCCAGTCTTTTCTCCCTAAAATTATTCTGCATTCTACTGCCAGCATGATTTTACACAAGTGCAAAGGCTACCCCACATCCAAGCTTCCTGTCACTTGAGGTTCTTCCCCCTCTGACACTGCTCGGGTGGACCCAGTTTCCTGTGCTCCCAGCAGTCACATTTCCTACTGGGGACCCTGGCGTGCCCTGTCCTGTCTGTGTAGTAACCCATCCTCTCTCCCCATCAATGTAGATGTCATCACCTTCGCAGTGACGATTCCAAGCAAACATTCGTCTCCTGAGAAGATCGTGGATCTCTGCCAATTAGACTCATGGAAATCTTAAAATCTCAACAGATGTCTATACCTGTCTTGATACCTGCTGAGGTAAATTCTTCATTACTCTTTTTTCTGCCTATGCCTATAGAGTACTGATTCAAATATATTATAGAATTGTGTTGGCTAGCTAAAAAAAAAAAAAATATATATATATATATTACTCTATAATATTACTCTAATATTACTCTAGTAATATATATTACTCTCTCTCTGTTTCTCTCTCTCTCTCTCTCTCTCTCTCTCTCTCTCTCTATATATATATATATATATATATATATATATTGCTCTATAATTCTGGAGGAGAAACTCCCCCAAATTTACAGACAATTCTAGATAATGTTACTTAAATATATGTCTGTCCTCATTCTCCAAAAACAGCATCTGTATTTTTATTTATATAATAGAAATGCCCCTCAGTGGAGGTCTTTTCCAGTTTTAATTTTGTATTAGTACATGGGGTTTTTAATCATATTATGTCCAGTGGAACTTTGGGAGAAAGTAAATGAAATAATCTATGCAATGACCATCAGGAATCCTGATAACTCAATCTGTCAGTTAGTGCCAAACTATCTCCCAAATATTTCTCAACTCTGTCTCTTTTCATGTTCTATAAATTCATTATGAGAAATAATTAGACAAAATACATAAATATGTTTGTGCAAAGATGTCCATCATCACACTGTGGCAGGGGTGTAGTCCCAGGGTGATGAAGAACACTTCTTTTTCTCCAGTATGGTGGGTGAGGCACCTTGATCATTCTGCTAAATGCAGGGAAGTGTGTCAAACGAGATGGAAATGTACCACTGAAACAGCAAATAAGCAAGGACTCCTTAGAGGTCAAAAAGTAAATAAAGGCTTTCTGAAATACAAGCAGGGCTGAAGCTGGTGTCGCTGTAAGATCCCAGGATGAATTGGCTGAACTGGAACTTGGTCTTTTGTAGTCTTACAGGACACAGAAGCTGGGAAGCCTCAGTGCCTTCCTAAGAGGAGGAGCTTAACAGGACATAAAGAGGAAGCCCCAAAGGATTGTATCCTCATTTTGAGCATGAAATGGAAATAAACACATGCCACCCTCAGGAAATGAATGAAAATTATCAGTCTGGAAATGGCCCTGAATGCAAGGGGGAATCCCCCTGAGAATTCACAATTACCAGCCTGCCCTGTCAAGAGTGACAACCATGACTCGAGCCGCAGGGACATCTTAGAGACCTCTAGATGGGAGTTTGGTTGAAATGGCTCCAGGCTGCTGGGGCCCCAGGTACCCAGCAGAGGCAAATTGAATTTTCTCTGAAAGAATCAGCATTGACCTAGGTCACAAAGGGTTCCTTAGACAAAGTGACAGGCCCTGAGAGCTCTCAGAGAAAAAACTAAAGCAAAACACATTGAACAAGGTGTTTCACAGGAAAGAACCACAAGGAGATGCACAGCGAAATCAGACCTACAAATACCTCGTACTGTAGGGAGAAGACACAAAATACAAAATGAATACATTTAACTTTTTAAATAAATAAATGAGGTGATTGAAAGATTTGAGGAGGAACTGTGAAGGTTTCCTAGCAGACCTGAAAAAGAATCAAGAGATTTAAAAATAAAGTTGTTAATATTCAGAAGTAAATAGATCAAACAAGGTATTAGACAGCACCAAAGAGAAGGCAAGAGAATTAAAGTAAATATAAAAAAATACCCAGATGGGAGCATAGAGACAGAGACATGTTGGACAGAGTGACAAAGGCTGACATCTCCCTCACTAGAATTCCAGAAAGAGGGAGCCGGGATGACGAGGAGGAGACTCATGTCATGTATGGCGTTGGAAGATTTTCCAGTCCTCGTGGAATGCGTGAACCCATAAATTCACGCAGTGCCACACATCCCAAGTAAGGTAAATAAAATACAAAGCAGACCTGGAAAGTTCCTGGAGAAACTGAGAAATACCAAAACATACACAAGACGTAAAAGCAGCAGCCAGAGAAAAATGACGGACTGTCTGCAAGTGGGAAATAGCAACTGAATATTCACTTCCCAAGAGCAGCCATCTAAGTCAAACCAGAGTGAGGCAATTAATTAAAAATCACATAGGCAGGGCCGGTGAGATGGCTCAGCGGCTTAAGCGCCTGCCCGGCAAGCGCGAGGGCCCGAGTTCGACTCCTGGAACCCACATACGAAAAAGGGGCCGGTGATATCGCTCAGCGGCACGGGCGCCTGCTGGCGCGCGAGGTCCTGAGGTCGACCCCCCGGTACCCATAAAAAAAAAAAAAAAATCACATAGGCAGACTGGCATGTGCAGTTGAAAATAAAAGAATAAAAACTGGAATATATGGATAGGTCAGACAAGTGCTAATCAAAATAAAGCTGATGCCTCTTTATCTACAAAGTAGATTTAAACAAAAAGAATCAAGAAATCAAACTGCTATATAATAACTGCTTTAAATCATGAAGGACATAAAGCAATTTTTTTTTTTTAATGTGGGTACCAGGAGTTGACCTCAGGACCTCGTGCTTGCCAGCAAGTGCTTGTGCCGCTGAGCGATATCACCGGCCCTTTTTTTCCTTTATGTGGGTTCTGGGAGTCGAACTCAGGACCTCACGCTTGCCGGGCAGGTGCTTATGCCGCTGAGCTATCTCACCAGCCCTGGAGCAATTCTAAACATGTTCACACCACAAAACAGCTTCAAAAAGCACTATATAACTAAAAAGAAAGTGTAAAGCCTGAGATTTTTAATGGTCCCCCTTAAGAAAGTGATCAATCAAGCAGACAAAAATTAGTAAGGATACTAGGAAAACATTCGTCTCTTCACACATAAAAATGTTTTCCAAAATAATCATATTCAGGGTCATCAAAAATTTTTCAGCAGAGATGAAGAACTGGAATGAAACATATGACATTTTCTGACCCAACATAATAAACTATAAGGCATTAAAGAAGCTGACTTTAGGCAGAAATAGATAGGCTGCTGCCAGGGGTGAGGGCTGCTGGAATGAGCCGGGGCAGGGGGGACAGGGGCAGCACTGGGGACACCTTGTAGTGATGGAGCCAATTGGACCAAGGCCTAGGCGGTGGCTATACCTGTGATAAAGCAGCACAAAACTGCGCATGTATCGTACTGGTGTGAAGTTTGTGGTTTTGATGTTGCATGTAGTTATGTGTGATGTAGCCACAGGGGAAACTGGGTGAAGGTACATGAGCCCTCTGTATACCTTCCCACCTCCCCCTGAGTTTATAGTTATTTTGAAAGAAGAAGCTTGTTTAGCCAGGCATGGTGGCACACGCTTTAATACCAGCACTCTGGGAGACCGAGCTGGGAGAATCTCAAATTCGAGCCTAGCCTGGGCAACTTAGCAACTTCATGAGACTCTGTCTTAATACAAAAAATAAACAAGGAGTGGGGATATAGTTCAGCGTGAAGGCCCTCAGTTCACTCTGCAGTACAGACACTCCTCATTTAATGACCGAGTTCCATTCCCAAGACTAGGTCACTAAATGAGGAACTTTATACTGTATATTATGTATGTTATAATATTCAGAACAAAGAAACGGTCAAAGGAAACTCTGACTTGATGACTTTGCTTTTATTGGCATAACTCTTACATGCAGTACTGTGATGTGTAACAGAACATAAAACTACAGTACTGTACTGTACAGTACAATCAGCAAAAGTGATAGCATTGTGCCGTAGAAGAGGCCACCATAAAGCCACACTGCTGCTCACGCTCGTGCACCACGAGTCCAAGTGAGGGTCCTAAGTCTGACCAATGGGTCAGAAGTCCAAACAGTCTTTGAACAGGTAGGTCATTCAATGGGGAATTTCTGTACTGCAAAAACATGCTTCCAAAGATAGCTGGAAAATATTCATATGTCTGAAAATTAAACATATCTAAATGACTCCTGGTCAAAGAAGAAATCATAGTGGAGATTTAAAAGCATTTCAGTACTGAATTATAATGAAAATCTGCTTATCAAATCTTAATCTTATTGCCACTAAAGACATAGCAGTACTTAGAAGAAAAGTTACAAGCTTAAATGTTTGTTTTAAAAAGAAGAAAAGCTGAAAATGACCACTGAGATAATCCTTAAGGAAACAGAGAAAATAATAAAGAACAAATGCTTCTTTGTGACAAGGTCTCACTGTGTAATTCAGGCTGGCCTTGAACTCACTATGTAGCCTAGGCTGGCCTCAAACTCATGGTAATCCTCCTGCCTCAGCCTCCTGAGTGTTGGGATTACAGGCATGTGCCACCATGCCCATCAAGAACAAACTTTATGAAACAAAAATGAGTATATAATAGGGATAACTGTCAAAATTAAAACTTGGTTCTACGAAAAACTTAAAATGTTGACAATACTCTAGTGAGATTACTCAAGAAAAAATAGAGAAAACAAAAATAACTGTAGAAATGGAAAGGGGACATAATTATAGATGTAGTGAAGATTTAAAATGTTTGTTTTAAATGATACATAGACATTATAAACAACTTCATAGAAGGATACATTTGACCAATGAGAAGAAATGAGAAAATTATGCAAAAAAAAACCCAAATGCACCTTATCAAAAATAACTCATGAGAAACTAGGAAACCTCTTGGGCCTGAGAAGTTTGAAGACTGAGTTAAGTCTTCCCACAAGGAAAACATTGGTACCAGATGGTTTCAAACAATAAGTTTTATGAATCATTGAAGAAATAAGTGATTCCCAATGCAGACAAAGTATTCTAGATTGTAGGTGATGAGAGATCACAGTACACATTGTGTAAGGCTGGAAAATTTAGATTTCTGAAAAGGAAGACTTTGATGCTAGTAATAGTGATGAACAAAGAAATTGTGGTACCGGCATGAAGTTACACAACTTTGGAAACAGTGTAGGAAAGAAAATGCCAGTGCACTCACACACATGAAAATAAAATCATAAATAAAATAGTAGTAAACTGCATCCCAGGATCCAAAGAATCCTTTAGAAGTAGGAAATAATAGAAATAATCTACCACTTGAACAGACTAAAGAAGAAAAATTATCTCAAAAGGTTATAGAGGATATGAATTTATTTTATTTGCCATTCTGGAGAAAGCAGAACTATAAAGACAAAGAAGAGATCAGTGGTTGCAGGGGTTGGGACCGAAGAAGGCTCTGGACTTATTAGTCAGTTTTCCCATAGCCAGCACAAAATGCCTGACACCCAAAACTTAAAGGAGGAGAAGTTTAACTTGGCTCACAGTTTCAGAGGATTCAGTCCATGGCCAGCTGGCTCCCAGCAGAAACATCATAGTTAGAAGGGTATGGTGGAGGAGAGCTGCTTATCCCACTGTGGCCAGGAAGCAGAGAAAGAAGGAAGGAGCCAGGGACAAGTGTACAGCCTTCCAGGTCACACTCCCAGTGACCTGACTTTTCCAAACAGGCCCCACCTCCTAACAGCACAGTCAGCTATGAACTCATCAATGGATCAGTCCACTGATGAGTACAGCACCCCATGATCCAGTCACCTTCCCAAAGCCCGAACTATAAACATGTGAGACTTTTGGAAGACATTTTAGATCTAAGCCATAGCAGGGACAAATAAGAGAACTCCAGGAGGTAACGGGACTCCTCTGTATCCTGGTTGTGCCATGATCTCATGAACCCACACATGTTAAAACTCACACAACACTACACCAAGGAGCAAAGAAATTACTTTTTATAGACATTAACTTAAAAATTAAAAATTAATAGCAAGAAAAATGAAGAAACAAAGCCATTATTATTCATAGATGAGATAATTATGTGGAAAAGAAAACCAATCTGTAGATAAAATATCAGACTCTAAATTGTAAGAGTTTGTAAGATGCCAAATTTACTACCAGCATGCAAAAATAAATTGCAGATCTACTGAGAAGGTGAAGTACACATACTTTTCCCTACTCTTCCCACTATGTACAACTAAAACTCCTAGATATTTGATATAAAATAAACATAAAAAGACTCGGAAAGGCAGAGAAAAAAGACCAGGTAGGAATCTTAAGACCCAAGGGATCCCAAGAAACTAAGTTCCCTGAGAATTCTTTTTGGCACATATATCTGACAACCTGAAATTTTCAGCAGATGCAGACAAAAACAAAAGCCACAGTAAGAGTCTCATTTCTCTAGGGATGCTTTGCAAGACAGAAAACTTGAGACAAGATCTACTCTCCTTTGTCAAGGAAAACTGGGGGCCCCACCCCTATGTTTGCCCTGTCTGAGCAGGAGGCCCAGACCTCCACCCTTGCCAGGTACAACAAGGTACCAGAGGAGGCTGAGCAGAGGGCTGGGCCCTTTATCGCTGCCATCTATAATGAAATCTTGCCAGCCAGTGAGTGAGTGAGCTATAACTCACCCCTCAGCGCAGTAATGAGATCTCTCATCTCCAGCACCAGTGGAGGCCATGTGGGGAACTTGGAGGTCTCCCTTTACCTGTAGTATCAAGGTGACCATTCCCTCATTACCCGCAGGAACAGTATCCAAAAAAGCTAAAATAGAAGAATTAAATAACAACCCCTAAAATACCTGGGATTCAAGTGAAAAGCACTCATCAAGAAAGCTTTCAAACTGGGTTTAAAAAAATCAACAGATGCCAACACTGAGGTAGCAATAGTATAGAGTTAACTGTCAAAGATTTTAAGGCATAAATCACAAAATCCTAAAGAAATAGCTAAAGGAGGTTCTCTAAATAAAAGGGAGACGGAGGGAGGTGGGAGAGAAGCAAGAGGAAAGGGATGAGAAAGAGAGAATTGCAGGAAAAATGGAAATGGAGCTTTTACAAATGGGAAGGGGAACAAGAGTTGGAACAGGGAAGGATGAGAGGGGAAGAGGACAATGAAAAAGAGGTTAAGTACAGGTAAAAACTCCCCATGATAAATATGATCATTATGTACTGCAAACATGCACTAATTTAAAAAAGAAGGAAAAAAGAAAAGAATGATTCTTGGAAACATGGTGTTATGGCTTGTGTCTAGATGTTCCCCCAAAGCCTCATGTAATCATAGGTGGGGCTTTTTGGAGGTGGCTGGATGTAGGGTGTGTGATGCTGGATTAAGGGTGTGATACTGGGATTAGGGGTGCAGTGCTGGGATTAACCCACAGAGCGTAACACATTTTTTGTCATAAAGGCCCATAAACATTTGTGTCTCAAATCCACATTTATTTTTCATTTTTTTATTTTATTTTATTTTTTTTGTGGGTACCGGGGGTCGACCTCAGGACCTCGCGCGCCACCAGGCGCCCATGCCACTGAGCGATATCACCAGCCCCTTTTTCGTATGTGGGTTCCGGGAGTCGAACTCGGGCCCTGGCGCTTGCCGGGCAGGCGCTTAAGCTGCTGAGCCATCTCACCGGCCCATCAAACCCACATTTAATCTTTAGACTATTTCTATTGATAAATTATTAATTTTAATTTTATGAATTTTACTATATTAAACAATGAGTGCTTAACAGGAAAAATACCACAAAAATAAAGTTTTGCATTTTTAATATTTATTGAGTGTTTATAAAAAAAACATCAAAATTTTCAACATTGACTGGTTTTTGGTGTACAAAATCTAAAAAGGGACAGGAGAAATAAATTCCTATATGAACTACAATGAAAATACAAGTAGAACCCTACAACAAAAATAATCTTTACTTGAGGTATCACACCTAATGCAGTCTTCACCCATGACAACAGCACATTCCATATCACACACGTGTATCACTTACACTGACAGTACATGTGTTTGCTTTTCTGGCCTTTTTGTAGGACATCCTTGACATGTTGCTGGTCATGCTATTTTGTCAGGAAGTTCTTATTATATTATACAATGTGTAGTTAATGGGAACATAAAATATCAATAAAATAAAGTAATAAATTCTTAATATGTATTGCACATTTAGAATAAACATGAACATTTTCACATCAGCTGTGTACTTGCTTACAAAACCTAAGAGAGAGCAACAGAAAAAAAAAACCTAACTGAACTATAAAGTAAACACAAACAAAAGTCTACCACAGAAATAATCTTTCCTTCAACTGTCACACCCAAGGCAGTCTTCACACGTGACAACTGCACGTTCCATGCACATCTCTTGCTTTCACTGACAGCACATGTGCTTAGCTTTCCTTTCCTACGTGTCAGGCCATTCTTGTCACCTCTCTTCTCTTCCTGCTTTGTCAGGACCTTCTTCTATTTTGTACAACATGCACTTAGCAGGGAAATAAGATATCAATAAAATAAAATATCAAATGTATAGTGAGTGCCTAGAATAGATGTCAACATTTTCACATCATCTGTTCATTTGCTTACAAAACCTAAGAGATAACATCAGAAATGAAAATCCTATGTGACCTACAACAAAAATACCAATAGAACTCTACAACAAATATAATCTTTGCTTCAATTGTCACCCAAGGCAGTCTTCACACATGAAAACTGCATGTTCCATACACAAGTATCACTTACACTGATAGCACATATGTTTTGTTTTACTTTCTTGTACTTTCTTGTAGGACACAGTTGCCCTTTTTGGTTATCCTGTTGTTGTATTACATCTTTGGGATGCTGTACGTGCCTTTTCACCTGTCAGCTCAGCAGTGTGGCCCACAATATTTTTTGTGTAGTTCCCTGGGAAGAAACATTTTGTTTTTCCTCTCCTATAAATGATCTCTTATGAATTCCAGTCCCAATCCTCTAAGAAAATTTCTCCATAGTATTTTGAACTTGTTATTTTCTTTGTAAACTATCAAACTATTTATGCCACACATGTTTAGGATCAAGTAAATCACAACCATTGGCCAATGCTTTGTGTTTCAAGTGACATCACAGTTGCTGCATAACTCATCAACAACATCTACTCCACCTTTGGTTGTGTTGTAGAAAGTTTCCAACTCAGGCTTCTGTTTTGTCAAGATTTCCCTAACAGTATTTCCATCATGGTGCAATGTTGACATCAGCAGTACCAGTTTGTTTTTCTTTGCCTTATAAAAGGCCAATGTAAATCTTTCTGAAATCCAAAGATCATACTATACAATTCCCTGTTTTGAAATTGCAACATTTCATTTGGAATTTCTGCTTTGTTCCTGCATACAGTTCCTGCACTGGTCAACTTGTGCTCTGTTAGCAAATGTAACATCAGTTGGAAACTGGTAAACCAATTGTCGAATGTCACATTCCAATTAGTTTGGGAAATGGGAGCAACAAGTCTGTCCACAACATCATTCAGTTTACTACTATACAAATAGGGACCTGATGGCTGAATTCCAGGATAAATTTCTAAACTGAAAGTATAATAGGTCTTCACATCTACAAAGGCATAAATTTTTATGCCATATTTTGACCCATCGCTTTTCCATAAGTCTTTTACATTCCTGCAATCACCATGAGAAATTCCTGCTAAGTACAGCAGAGTTGTGAATGCTTTCAGTTCAGCTAGTGAGGTGTCATAATACATTTTTGAATATGGCTATTGGTGCATAAAGAACATTGTACTTGTATTTCAGCCTTTGTGTATTTCACAGCACCTTGTAGCATTTCATCTGTTATAATTTCCAACACTGAATGGCAGTGCTGGCATCCTGTCCAATACTTTTCACCTCTGCCCAGATCCTCACCATATTTTCAGACCTAGTTCTAATATTGGATCATTCCAATTGGTTGTGTGACCATTTCACAACATCTCAATTAGTCAAATATGCATTCACATTGCTGTTTTCTTTGACATCTTAACCAAGGAGATCTGCATTCTCTGTGTCTGTATCAGTCAATTCTTGCTCCATTTCACTGTCACAGCAACTTTGGCTCACATGGCAAATGTCAAAGTCATCACCATCGTCATCATCATCATTATCATCATCATCATATATCCACACCACTCTTCTGTTATGAAAACATGTATTTTAGCATAATGGATCATCTTCATCATCCATGCATGAGTAATTTGATGATTCACTTTTGACCTCCTCAAAAACTTGCAAATCTGGTTTTTCATATGTCATTGTACTGAATTGGGCTACTTCTACCAGAAAAATCAAAAGAAAACTTTTTTAAAAACAAATCCTAGAGTGGTGTGGGGTATTACGCCCTGTGGTAAATATTTGCCACCTGTTAGATGGAGCATAATGTCAGTGAAAATCCTGGTTTGACACTTTTGCACACATTCACACACCTTGCCTTTCATCGTACCAAGTGGGTAAACATAAAGATATCTTCCTGTATCCCTCAGGCAAATGTACTGAGATGCAGAGCCAGCTACTATTAGGCTAAAGTAAAAACTTACAGTAGAAGAGTAAGGGTTGTGTTTGTGGAACCCAGTGTTATGCTCTTCTTTAGGATGCAATGCTGGAGTTAAGGGTGCCCCACCATGGGTGTGAGTGCTGCCCACCCTAAGGCCAATTAGCCTGAATGGAATGAATATAAGGGACAGAAAGAGGGCTTCTGTTGTCACTTGCTCCTGCTGCTGCTTCTGTTGCTGCTGCTTGTCTTCTGCTGTCTCCTGCCTGCTCTGCAATGCACCTCTGTCATACTACCAATTATGGACTGAAACCTCTACAAACTGTGAGCCAAAATAAACCTTTCCTCCTTTAACTTTAGGTGTTGGGTATTTTGTCTCAGCAACAAGAAAAGTAACTAAGACACATGATAAACAAAATATGAGTAAATTCAAGTTCTGCACCTTAATGCAACAATGCCAGTAACTTAAATAAGATATCATACTATGGTATTTTAAGATGTGCCACTATGGAAAACCAGGTGAAATGGTATACAAATCCTCGTATTATTTTCTCATAACTTTGGAGGAATCTATTAAAAAATAAAATGTTTACTTTAAAAAACTTTAAAATTGCATTCCATACATCAGCAGATAGCAGTTAGAAAATGGAACTATGAAAAGACAACATTTACAATTATATCAGAAAGTAAACAAGGTCAATTGCTATGGTTTAGATACAGCGTGTCCCCCCAAAATTCTCATGTGTTCAGAGGTGAGGCTTTCAGAAGGTGACTAGATCATGAAGGCTCTAACTTTATCACTGGATTAATCCATTGATGAGATTGTAATTTGATGGCATAATTGGAAGGTAATGGAAACTTCGAAAATTTGGCCTAGTTGAAGGGAGTAGCTCATGGGAGTGTGACACCGGGGACTACATCTCATCCCTGCCCCTTCCTGTCTGGCTCCTCTCTTCTCTCTACTCCCAGGATGCCATGAGTTAAAAAGCTTTCCTATACCACACCCTTCCATGATGTTCCTACCCCAACACAGGCCTAAAAATAATGGTGTGGCCAACCATGGATTGACACCTCTGAAATCATGAGCCAAAATAAACCTTTCCTACTTTAAGCTGACTTTCTCAGGTATCTGATCAAAGTGATGAAAAGCTGACACATCTAGGACCTCATCTAATAAAAGATATATAGTGCCCTTTCTGGGGAAAAAAAACTACAAAGCTTACTTAAAGACATTAAGTACGCTCAGCGGTACAGGCACCTGCTGGCACGCGAGGTCCTGAGGTCGACCCCCGGAACCCACAAAAAAAAAAAAAAAAGACATTAAGTAAATCTGAATAATGTAGATTTTTATATACCATGTTTATGAAAAGGGAAGAAGTGTCAACAGATGTCAATTCTTCCCTAAATTTACCCATAGATTTATTTAATGGAGTAATAAAATTTCAAGGGTTTTTTAGAAGATCATAAGCCTGTCCTTAAATTTTTATCAAGGTGCAAAACACTTCAAATAAGGAAACATATATAAGGACAAAGGGGAAATTTTCACATAAGAGAATAATAGTTGTTTGTACTTATTTATATATTTACATATTTATTTATTTTAATAGTCCATGTTTGCAGTACACAATGTTTACATTCCTTATGTGGAGTTGGTCCATGTATATAATACATCTTAATTCCTTTTTACCTCCCCTTTCCTTCCCTTTCCTCCTCTCTCCTTCCATCTCAGAGAATAAGTTATTTTAAAATATAGTGACTGAAACAGTAGAATATTGGCATAAGAATAAAATATTGACCAATAGAATAGAATCAGGAGCCTAGAGACTGCCTCATATTCATGAGAGGAATATGAATTGTGGTAGAAATGACTCTTCAGCTCATGACAGAAGATGGGCAGCTCAATATAGAATCTTGGGAGAACTGGTTCTCATGTGGAAAAAACAACAATGCCCATCAATTCCAAACATCAATTCCAGTTGGGTTAAAAACATAAATAAAGGGCCGGTGAGATAGCTCAGCAGCATAAGAACCTGCCTGGCAAGCACGAAGTCCTGAGTTTGACTCCCGGTACCCACATACGAAAAAAGGGCCTGTGATATCACTCAGCGGCACGGGCGCCTGCTGGCGCACAAGGTCCTAAGGTCGACCCCCGGTACCCACAAAAAAAAATTAAAAAACACATAAATAAAAATGCAAATCTGTAAGATGTCCAAAAAACAACAGAATAAGCACTATAATGGAATATGTTTATTACTTTGGGAAAAAAATCACAATTTTTACATAAGACACAAAATGCAAAAACTATAAAGGAAATGACTGATAAACTTGACATTAAAACTAAGAACTATTCATCAATTAGAATCAAGTGAAAATTGGGAGAAGATAGGTGAAACTTGGGAAAAAAAAAAGACTAGCAACCCAAAAGAAAAAACTTTTTAAATGTTCAAATGGGCATAACACATAGAGGAAATTTAAAAGTTCTATAAACACAAAAATATGTGCAGCCTTATTAATAACCAAGGAAATGCACATTCCAACCAAAGTGAGAAGAAATTCAATAGTCAGCCCCCACACTGGAAAACATTTAAAATCTAATATCAAGAATTGATGAGGAGCCAGGCACAGTGGTGCACACCTGTAATCCCAGCACTCAAGAGGATGAGGCAGAAAGATCACTGGGAGTTTGAGGCCAGCCTGGACTATATAGTGAGTTCAAGGGCAGCCTGAACTACACAGTGAGACCCTGTCAAATAAGAAGGAGGAAGAAGAAGGAGAAGGAGAAGAAGAAGAAGAGGAAGAAGAAGGGGAAGGAGAAGGAAAAGGAGGAGAAGGAGGAGAAGGAGAAGGAGAATGAGGAAAAGGAGAAGGAGGAGGAGAAGGAGAAGAAGAAGAGAGCCTGTAAGAAACTTGTACCTACTGATGGAAGGATTGACTGACGCAACCACTTCTGGAAAGAACTTGGCTTTCACTAGAACACAGGAAGATGGCCACACCCAAGATTCACCCTGCTGAAACTAGCACATTGCCCTGGAGGCACATACAGGATATCCTCAGCAGGAGAAAAAAGAGAGCTCTCCCAAAGGTCCACCAATAGCAGAATGGTTAAGTAACTAGCATGGCGTTCACACAGTGAGATACCACAGAGTAGTGAAAATCAGTGACATTCTGCAGTGAAATTGCATGAATGAGTTCCTGGAACATGACATTGAGGAATAGGAGCAAGTTCACCAAAGAGGAATCGCTGCATAATTGCATTCATGTCATGTTCAAAAGTCAGCAGAACAGAAACTTCCAGTTCCAGGATAAGATCACATAGTCTCACTTCTGTCCTCCCTGCTGAATACCATGGAAATTACTCAACAGGCAACAATAACAGGGTTCTGCAAGTCAGAAAGAACTGACCAGGGCCCTCAGGACTTAAGGAACAACAGTGTGGTGAGTCCCAGGGTCTTTCTGTGCACTGTACACCCCAGACAGGGTGCTGGGGAGGCCTAAAACCCAGAACAGCCAACAGGCAAACAAAAGAGAAGCCAGTCAAGAGGCAAGAAGAGTCCAGGCAAGAGGGAAGCTCAGCAGAGACCTGGTGGGGGGCCAGCCTCTGCACCATGACTGGGCCCCAGAGTGTGGGCTAACACACTGCTGTGCAGAGCACAGCCACATGCCCCACTCTGTCATGGACACAGCAGGTGGCCCTGTCCCCTAGCAGGCAGCATCCCCCAATGCTTCATTTTCCTACCCTGCACGTAAAAGGGTGGCAGAAGAGACACAAGCACAGATGGTTACCAGTGACCCCAGGGAGCCAGGGAGGGTCTTCCTACCTACAGCGCAGAGGTGCGAGGCAGGGCTCCAAGAGCTCCAGAAGAATGAGGCAGACCAGAGTGGCCATGCAAAGATTCTGCAATCTAAAATGTGGTTGCAAGAAAGGTCCATACGTGTAGACCAGAACTCCATGCCATACCTACACAGGAGGATGCTTGGTGGCTTAGATAACAGATTTAAATCAAATCAAAAGTCACCTAACAATAATCAAAATGCTCAAGATGCAATTAAAAGTCATGTATAATGTTATGAACCAGGAACCCACAATTCAAATGAGAAAACACAATCAACTGATGCTAACATTAAGATGACTCAAATGTTGGAATCATCTGACAAAGATCTTAAAGCAGCAATCATCAAAATGCTTCAGCAATCATTTGAAAATTCTATAGAAACAAATGAAATTTTAGAAAGTATCAACAAAGAAATATGCGCTTTTGAAAAGAAACAAATGGAGATGATAGAACCAAATACAACAAACCCAAAAAAATCAACACCAAGATGTCATAATTAAACTTATGAAAATTGAGACAAAAAAATTCTTTTTTTTTTTTCTTTTTTCTTTTGTGGGTTCTGGGGGGTCGACCTCAGGACCTCACGCGCCAGCAGGTGCCCGTGCCACTGAGCGATATCACCGGCCCCTTTTTCGTATGTGGGTTCTGGGAGTCAAACTCGGGCCCTCGCGCTTGCCAGGCAGGTGCTTATGCCACTGAGCCATCTCACCAGCCCGAGACAAAAAATTCTTGAAAACAACCAAGAGAAATGACATGTTACCTGGAAAGAAATATCAGTTCAAACAACATTATATGTCACACCTGAAAACATGGAAAGCAGAAAAAAAAAGGCACAATATATTTTTAAGTGAAAGAAAATTTATGCCAACCATACATCCTATATGTGTCATAACTACCTTTCAGGAATGAAGGGAAAATAAAGACATTCTTCGGTGAATAAAACTAAGAATTCACCACTGACAGACCTCTCTCAAAGAATGGCAAGAAGAACCTTTCCAAACAGAAGGCGATAAAATAGCTGAAGACTTCAGAAAGGAAACAAGAATAGTGAAAACAGGCAAAAACAGAAGCTACCGCGATAGATGATCTTTCCTCATGGATTTAACTATATTAAATTGTTGAAGCAAAAGTTATCACAACCCCTGCTGCAGGCTCAGGTGATATAGAAGAAGTACTTCAAGTGAGAGTATTTAAGAAATGAGGAGGGTGAAAGGAAATAAATATAAATGAGGTTTCTATACTTTACTCAACAGGTAAAATGCCAGTACCAGCAGGCAATGTGATGAGTTCTGTGTGTAACTAGGGATAGATACATCAATCACTGTGCAAAACAGTTATATTCAAAAAGAATTATAAATAAATCAAAGTGAATTCTTAAAAAATCATCAACTAATCCAAAGTACAGCAAAAGAAAAGAAATGGAGGAACAAGAGATAGAGAAAGACAAGCAAAAGCAAATAATAAAATGACAGGGGCCCTAACATACCTATTATCACTTTAAACATAAATGGTATAAATACTTCAATTAAAATATAGAGATTGGTAGAGTGGATAAAATTTCAACCTAACTATATGCTGTCTATAAGAAGCTCATGAGAAATACAACAAGATTGATAAATTGAAAGTAAAAGGATAAAAAAATCACCCAAACATTAATTAGAAATAAGTAGAACTAAACAAAGATTCAGGTGTACGAATGGATGTGTAAACTACACAGGGAAGCAGAGGAATGACCCTCAAAGTGAAGGGCAGTTGTCATGTCTGTACACACCACAGACCTCAAAGTTAGTGGTACGGTTTTTTTTTTAAGCTTGATGACTAATATACAGGTAAATATGATAATTTTATTTTTTAGAGTATGTATACATTTTAAAAATTTATTTTTATATGCTCAATATTTAATAAAATATTTTTAAACGATCTTAGGACAATAAATTACAATCCATCCATGTGGTAGATGGAATCTCATGGAGCCTTAAACATTTTTTCATTCTCCCAAGCTGGTGGCGGAAGCACAGATTGATAGATCAATTCTTCCTACCTAGAGTTAGCACCCAGAAACTATTCTTTGGTGGAAACATAAAATTTTTATTATTTGCTGTTTCAAATAGGGATGATAGAAACTAAGGGTGCAGGATAAAGGAGGAGATTAGGAAGACATTTAAAGGCAGATGCTCCACTGAGCTGAGCCTTAGAAGATGATTCAGGTGTGAATGCATGAAGGAGAGCATGAGGAAGATGTCCCAGGCAGAGGCTGCAGCAAGGACAAGGCTCAGGGGCTGTGTGCAAAGATGTGGAGGACCCTAGCTGGGCTGCGATGTTCAGATGAAGGGCAACATGGAGAAATAGCACAGATGTCTTGCTAATTCTGTTCATTTTCCACTGTTCTTCTCCTTCTTTCTACCAAATCCCTCTTTACTAACAAAATGATGTCTTGAGGTTCGCTGAGATTCAAACAACAAACAGATAAGACAAGCTTCTAGCAAAATAGCTCCAAATATCTCCTGGCATTGGAAGCAGCAAATAGAAATCACGTTGGGGGACAGTGAGCAAGTGAGCATTACCATACATGTACGTGGGCAGCCCTGCCTTGCTTCCTGATGCCCAGGCTCCCTGGGAGTTCTGAGCCCCTGCCCCCCTGCCAGGGACTGCTCTCCTGTGGCAGGAAGAGGCATGCAGCCAAAGGATCGGGTTTCCCACTTGCCAAGGAAGCTTGGGCCGCAAAGCCACAGGCTGGGCTGCTCACAGGCAGCAGAATGTAGGGCCCTGGCCATTTTCTCTCCACCCACAGCACAAGCCAGAGATTCAGAGGGCTGATCTGACCTCGTCACAGCCTGAGTCACACTACATGAGTGGTGACTTTGCCTGACCAATATTTTGAATTTTTAAAGAAAAGCAGGATTTTCCACCATGTGGATCAAAGCATTCTGCATCCTTCCACAAGGGCAGCTCTGGAGGCGGCCTCCCACACATGTCAGGTCTCATCTGCTGCTGTTCTTCTCCCAGGTTCATTACCCAGTGACTCCACATCCCAGCCAATGCCCAAATCAACGTCCAAGGTAAACCAGGCATTGGTTCAGAAAGAACTAATGCAAGTTTGGGCCATGTCAATAGCCTCTGCCTTATGGGTGGCCTCATTCTACCCATATATGCAATCATTCTCCCCACAAGTATTTATAGAGCAGTTACTCTGGGCCAGTTCCCTGTCTCATCAAGAGCTGGGTTCCACAGGATCACACAGCGTGAGTTAACACAGGCCTGCAGGCCTGTTGGTGGCCTGCTAATATCTAGGGGAGAGAGGCTGAGACACAAATGTTGGTGGAAGGCATCTGAGTCCTCAGGGGAGTTTGTTCCCTGTTCCCAGCCCAGGTCTGTGATGTCCAGTGCAGTCTGCGCAGCAGCAGGATGACAGAGCAGCTGTCTGCCAGGGGAGGGTACTGGTGCCCCATGCATGCAGATAAGGCACCCAGAGGTGACAGGCAGTAACCGGAAAAGAGAGGGTGTGGAGGCCACCAGCCCAGGCCAGGGGCTGAGTCCTCCTGTCTCCTCCAGCATGGGCTCCATGGAGTCCAGGAACCCCATAAGCTTGGCCTGCAAGTTCTCATGAAGATACATTAGCCAAGCTGGGAGGACAGAATGCAAACTGTAAATAAGGTTTTGCTTTGATTTGTAACTGAAATATTGAGGAACCTGGCATGTCCATCTCACCAGGAACTGGGCCCCCAGGGCCGCCCACATCGGAGGCCAGCCTGCTCCAGTCAGAGAGAGCTACATGGGGTGGGGGGAAGGAATTCAGGAGGAAGGAAGGTGATGGGAAGGTCAACACACAAATTAACGCCAATGAATGCTGACCACAGCATACTAATAATGACATTTAAGTAGTAAATGTAATTTACTACTTAAGTATATGGAGTTTTAAAGTATATGTAAAGTATATGGAGTTTTTAAGTATATGTAGAATTAAAATGCGTGACAATATTTTTAAAAAGTGGGAAAAAGTAAATGGAGCTGCATATTCTGCGTTCTTAGCATTGTCTGGGAACTGGTATAAAGTATTAATTTATATAAGACTAATATATTAAGAATGTATTTTGTATTTTATTAATAAAAATAACTGTAGAAAAATTATAACTAACAATGTAATCAAAAGAGAAGCAGAGTACTTAAAAATGTATTAATCCAAAGAGGCCAAGATGAAAGAGAAAACAGAGTATAAAATACTTCAGACAACTAGAAAGCAAGTAAGACCAGACAGATCCAAAAACAATTGAAATTACATTAAATATAATTGTGTCAAAGCCCACTATTATAAGGCAAAGACTGTAATTGAATGCTAATGTCTGGTGTCCTGAATAACTAACTTAAAGATAGTAATACGCAATGTATTAAGCATTGTTACCCTCCTATTATGTTGTTTTGAAAATTTGTTCTTCTTTTGATTTGTTTTGTTTTTTCTTCTCTTTAAAATAAAATTAAAAAAAAAAAAATAAGGCAAAGACTGTAATATGTAAGAAAGATAAATACGTGCTGCTTGCACAAGATATGACTTAAATGTGTGAACACAAATTGAAGGTAAATAGGGGAAAGGAAACACCATGCAAACACTATGCAAAAAATAGTAGGGGAAGCTTTATTGATGTCAGATAACTTTCAGCAAAAATCACCACTAGAAAATAAGAAAAATTTCAGAATTCTAACACTATTAACTTACCAGGAAAATATAAAAACCTATAAAAGTCCATGCACATAAAAGTGAAGTTTCAAAATATGTAAAGCAAAAGATGACAGAACTGAAAAGGTGAATGGACAAATCTACACTCATGATGGGAGACTGGCCCACTTCTTTAAGTAAATAGTAGAAAGATGGAGTTGAGAAAGATAAAGACCTGAGAACCATGCTTAACAGACTTGACCTACTGTGCAAATACAGATCACAGCATCTCACTCAGACTATAGATGTAATATTCTGCCTCAGCAAATTTTCAGAGATTAAGATCATTCATAATATGCTCTCATTTTCTTATTACAGAATAATTAATCTAAGAATTAATTAAGACAGAAAGAGAGAGGGAGATCACCTGGAAATTAAACAATAGAATTTTTTAAAAATTGGTAGCTCTTTTTTTAAAGAGAAAAAAGATAAACAAACAATGAAACCGAGTTTCAAAACAGGTTAGTAGGACAGTTACAATAGTTAATACATTGCGTATTGTTGTCTTCATAGTAGTTATTCAGAGTACAATCTATAGGCATGAACAATAGAATTTTAAACAAACTATGAATCATACGAGAAATTGCAATAAAAAGTAAATATCTATAACTGTCCATATAAGATAATGAAAATATGCCAATTCAAAATTTGTGGATGAAACTACTACCTTAAAGGAAAATGTGTAGTCTTAACACATTTATTAAGAAAGATGAAAATCAATTATCCAAGTTTCCATCTCAAAAACCAATAAAAACAGATAATTAGACCTGAAGAATATAGAAAAAAAAAAAAAAAGAAATAATAAAGAACAAAGATTAAGTACAACATACATGACAGAGAAATTTCAACAAAATCAGAAGATAGTCCATTGAGAAGATATAAAGGTGATAAATCTAAGGATAAATTAAGAGAGAAATGAGACATAAAGTACCAATATTAGAAATGAAAAGTGGGTATCACTACCATATCTAAAAGGTAACGCACAAACACAACCGAATGTAACTGGAGAAATCTGTAAGACCCATGGATGATATCAATATCAATATGCCGGTTGTGATATTGTGCTGGAATTTTTGCAAAATGGGGGAGCTGAGAAATGGTACATAAGATTAAAACTTCTTATAAATGTAATTATCTCAACAAAATTTTAATAAAATATAATAAGACTTTTCCAACAACTTTATGCTAATAAATTTGAAAATTCAGAAGAAACAAATTGGTAAGAACAAAAAAGCATCTTGTCAAAACTGATACCAGAAGAAGTTGAAAATCTGAATAGTCCTACATCTACTAAATAGATTCGATGGTAATTGAAAACCTCTCACAAAGAAATCACTAGGTTCACATTGCTCTGAATTGAATTCTTTGAACCATTTTTAAAAATAGAGCATCAGTATTATCCAAACTATTCCAGAGAATGGAAAGTTCAGAATACCCATCAGATGAGAAATCAAAGACATCACAAGAAAGGAAATCTTAAGTTAATTTCTCTCATAAACACAAATGGCAGTGATCATAATTTAGCATATGAAATCCAGATTGATAGTGTATGGGTAATTCTTAAAAACTAAGTTTATTCCAGTAATGCAAAGCTGTTTTGACATCAAAAAAGCCAACTGCTGTAATTCACTACATTAAGCAAGAATAAAACAGAAAAATTCATATGATAATCTCAATAAATGCAGAAAAATAATTCCTAAAATTCAACAACTTATTTTGGGAGACAAACCTCTTTTCTGATTGTAAATAGGGGAAACTCCTTTAATGTTAATAAAGAATACCTAAAACAAAACAAAAAATTACAGCAAACTTTGCATTTATTGATGTAATAATAATGAAATTTTCTCCTTGACATCAGGAATGAGAAAAAGACACCTGTTCTCACCATTTCTATTCAACATTACCCTGGAGGCCCTAACCCATGAAAGAAGGGGGGAAAGCATAAAATTTGGGAAGGGAGAAATACAGCTATAATAATTTTTAAGTGTCAGTCATCAGGTATGCTGAAAAACAAACTAAACAAATCTATGGTCAGTCTTTGGAGATCTATATCATGTAATGGGTGGGAAGAGTCAATACTGTAAAGATGTCAGCCCTCTTCAAGTGGATCTATAGTCAATGCAATTCCAGTGAAAATTCCAACAGAATAACCAAGGGTAGTTTGAAAAGCAAAGCTAGAAAACTTAAATGGCTAGACATTTAAAATCTTATATACAGCTACAGGAAGTAAAACCATGTGCTAATGGATCCAAATGGTGAAACCAGAAGTGGACCTCATCCCCCATCTGTGTGGCCCTTGGCCTGTGGAGAGGACCTGCTGGCCATGGGCAAGGGTATGGCCCCAGGAAACAGCATGAGCAACAGCAGGCTCCAGACTGCGCCCCTCTGCAGCTCCACCTCCATGCCATGGTGCCCGCACTGCTGGCCCCTCTAGCTGTCCTTCCACAGAGGAGGGAAAGGGTCACAGTGGCCTGACACTAGCTCTCTGGCCCATTTCTGAGATGCTTCAGTTGCACCATAACTTAGCTGAATCCTCCTTGGCAAGCTCCATGACCAAGAGCTTAAATCCTAACACTGTCCAACGATCTTGGAAAGCCAAGGCAACTGCGCTGGTTGGAATGTGTCCCCCAAGTTCACAAGTGGGAACCTGAGTTCCCAGTGCAGCGGAGCTTCCTTAGGGTGGTATTCACCCCAGAGTTGGCCAGTTCCGGGAGAAGAGTGATAGCAAACCCAGTTCACTCCTTTCACCTGTCTCTTCTGCACCTGCACATGTTTGCACTCCTTTGCTTCCCCCAATCACATTGCAAAACAAAAGCTGTGTCCTTGGCCTTCCCGAGCACCACAGCAGTGAGCTGACCTTCTCTTCTTCATAAACTACCCCATCTGCATTGCTCTGTTACAGCGACAGAAAATGGGCCAGCCAGTAGCCTGGGAATCTCCCCATGGGACATAATTCCCCACCCCAGAATATGGGCGTGGAACCCCTCCTCATGAAACTGACTGGCAAAACCACAGTGTGGGGACAGCAGATCTATTTAATTATGCTCCTCTGGACAGCAAGCTCCCTGCAGGTACAACACCAGATTTGTTTCTTTATCCCCAGAGCACAGCTCAAAACAGGTGCTTTCTGACATCTGAAGAGACTGAGAGACCCGGAGAGAAGAGAGAGAGGAAGAGCACAGAGGGAGAGGGCTGGGGGAGCTCCGGTTCTGCCCAGCTGGGTGTCCTTCCCCTTGGGTTCAGCATTGGGCTTGAAGTGCATTTAAAATCCCTTTTCCACTTGAGAAAGGCCGGAGGTGGCATATTTCCTCCTTTCACACGCATCTGTGGAAGTTGTTCCTTCGGAAGCCTGGCCGCTAGCTTTCTGCCAGGTGGGTCCCCTCTCAGGGTCCCCTTCCCCCAGGGAAAGCCTGTCAGGATCTCAGGCTCAGGTTTCAGGGCTCCACATCCGCAGCATTTGCCCAGCACCACCAGCCCTATGAGGCCATTTCTCTTCAAGCTGAATGTTTATACAACTTCCTCTTCTATAATTTTTAAGTTAGGCGTTTCTGGAAGACAGGCTGATGTCACAGGGCCTCATTCCAGATGTTGTTTTGAAACCGTGTAACCATGACAGTGCTGGAGGCTGCTGAGTCTGTCTGGGCCAACTGAGTCGCGCCCGACTGCAGGGCCGCCAGGGTTGGCGCGAGGAGGGGGCCAGCTGGGCAGGGATCTGAGAGCCCCTGCCCAGAAGGTGTGGGGGGGGGTATGCATGACTCTGAGCACCTCCAAAAAGGACATTGATACCAGCTGTGCCCTTAGACCTCTCTGACCTGGAATCTTGACCATGAGACCTGCTCAGATACTGGACACCACCTGCTCACTGGTCACTAGAGGACCTTTAAGAATCACCTGCTGCTGTCAAAGGAACAAAAGATCTGGAGCCCAAGCTGGGCACCACCATCCCAGGTCACTCTGGCCTCAAACCTGACTTAGCCGAGCAGGCTGCTCCTTTCTCCAGCCACACCTGTCTACCTCACCTCCAAGCTGGGCATGGGCCCCTTGCGCGTGGCCACGCTTTCCTGGGTCTAGAGCAGCCTGCTCCCCACAAACACCGCCACTCCCCAAATGAGGTTTACTCTGTTATTAACATTCTCAATTTAGGTGAGAAAAGTGTGGCTCAGAGAGGTAAAGTGAACTGTCTAGGTCATATGGACTGCAGTTAGACTCCAAGCCAGGCCATCAAAGGAAGGTGCCCAAACCCCTAAGCCCTGTGCCATAGCATCCCCCCAAAACACCAGAACTGCTGCAACTGTCTTCCTCTTACTGCTTTGAGGGACCAAGGAAAATAACATAAGAACTGTGAATTTTTTTTAAGTCACAGCACGCAGCAAAGAGACGGGAAATGTGAAGTTTACTCCTCCTCGCTCTGCACCCCCTCTTTTTGCTTCCTACTTCCTCCTGGCCTGTCATTATTTGATGTGATGTCACTTGTGGCCCCTAATATCTGCACCCCCTGGCTAGAGCAGAAGGTGCTGGGGGCAGGGACAAGTCTTGACTCACCTTCCAAGCTCCATAAGCAAAGCCCCATACCAATGTGTGCACCCTTGCCTCGGGCATCTGCTGCCCCCACCCTCTTGCAGGGCATTTTTTACTCTGCTGTGTGCAAGTGCTTTGAGGGGTGGGTTTGGAGCCTCAGTGACTGACACACAGTAGGTGCTCAGGAAATGCAAGTCCACTCAAGGGTAGAATGGGATCTTGAAATGACCGTGGAACTTCACTCATCCGAGCTCCTCCAGGTGCCTTCTATTGTCATACATAAATGTGACTCTCCCGTGGCCGACTGTATATGTATCCCATCATTCTTGGCCACCTCAAGCTGGCCAGCCTCCCCTGGGCCATGAGGATGCTGGCTTCTCCTACTCCATCAGGTGAGTCCAGGGTATATCAATAGGAGTCACACTGTGGGTGACAGAGAAGCCTGGACTGGGTGAGGACTGGAAGAATGCTGCCCTCTTCCCCCAAAATAAGACCTAGCTGGAAAATAATCAGCCTTGAAAACCAGAGACCAGGAATGCCAGCCCCATCAGCCTATCCCAGCCTTCCCAGCCTTACATAGCATCCACCGAGCAAGAGAATAATGACGGCAGGAATGGCCAGGATGGGCGGATGGGAGCTGGCATTTCTGCTCTCTAGTTTTCAAGGCTGATTTGTATTTACTGGCTAGGTCTTATTTTTGGGGAAACATGGTGTTTGGCTCTGAAGATCAGCGGGCCTCCCCTCTGTTTGCCATATCACATTACCTGATGCTGTTTGTATGGCAATTAGTAGCCTCCTCTTAAAGGAGGCCAGCTGCTCGAAGGTCCTTGGCCCTTTCTTTCCCAGTGCTATCTGCTGGTTACAGTCATATGACCACCTAAGGGACCTGGCATAGGTAACAGCACTGTTACAGGTCTTGGGCCTGGAGACCCCCTCTTCCACAGAAGGCACAAAGCATGGGGCTCTGCAGGGAACTACTGAAGAGTAAAATCCTATAGTCAGTCTGGATCCCACAGGCCCCTGCAATGTCAGTGTCATTTCAGTGACAAAATTGGAAATATGACCCAATAGAAGAGAAGGCATTCTAGATCCTGGCAAGTTCCCAAACACCACTTCATCCCCTTTTCCAATTTACAGCTTCACTCGTCACCTTCCGCACCCAAACCCATGTTGAAGTTGGCACAGGGCTCCTGGAAAAGGTTTCCAGTTGGCACTGAGAGAGCTGTGCCCTCGCCCCTGTGTCTGGAAGCCCTCAGGACAGATGTGAACTAATCGCCTACCATGGGCCCATTGTGCCTCTCAGGGGGTGAGAGCTTCCCAGCGTATCAGTCACTGCACCTGGCATCTCCCAGCAGGGATCTAGGCTCAGTGTGCCTTGGACAGACACAGTGCTTTGCAGCATTTCTCAAACAAGAGTGGTGACTGAGCCTGTTTCACTGCCATGCTCCTCGTGACCATTCCAGGAGGCCCTGCCTTGACTTTTTCCTTGCTGTTGTTCAGAATTAGAATTCCTTGGTTTCCTGGCCTTTGAATACCTGATTTAAAGACTTTAATTCACAGCCCCAACACCAACCACAGGCTCCCCGGCCCCACAAATCTTGGGCATACCTTCATGAAGAACATCCTCCTACCGCTTTTGCCGCGGTCACTCCCCACTGCTTGGAGTTGAACGGCCTCTGAGGCCAGTGCAGCCTCTGATGTGTCTGCCAGCTGCATAGCAGAGTGGAAACTCCCCTCCTCACCCTGGCTGAGTGGAATCTCAAAGGGCTCAGGGTACTTCTCATCCGGGCTGGAGCCGTCGTCCCCCATCCTGGCATTACAGAGGATCAGGGAGCGGGAGATGGACAGGAACTTGGTGGGTTTTCTGCTCTTTGCAGAACGGCTGTGTGGTTCCATCCGCAGAGAGGAAGTAAAGCCACCCTTCTTCCTTTCCTGCTCTCTGGCCCTCGGTGGACAGGTGGCAGCTGAACTGGGCTTAGCCACCACTTCATGAGTCCCTGGAGGAGAGGAAATGGGAAGAAGCACTGTGACTTGGTGCAAGATAGTGGGGCAGGACAGAGTCCAGGAACTGGGCCGAGTGCCAGTGCCCAGGAAGCAGTACCAATGGGCAGATTGTCCTCCAGGGTCATGAATTCTTCCAGCCTGCTGCTACACGGGACTCAGTTATACCAGCTGGTCCACACTCCTGCACTCTGGGCTCATGGAGACCGAGTCCAGCAGGTCTCTTGTCAAATACCTCAGGCTGCAGATAGGAAAACTGAGGCACAGAGAGGGGCTATAAACCCAATGCACAGGCAGACATAATCAGCATCTCAGGAGAGAGTACAGGGGTCATGGCATCCAGCACTTTGAAATTTCAACTTGGAAGCCAACCTTCAAGCAAAGCCTGTGGGGAGCTTGGCCTAGAGAGCAGACTGGAGGGGCAGGGAGGACTAAGCCCCACCTGCACGGCCCCTCTCACTCCTCCTGGTGCCCCCTTTACCTCCATGGGGACCCCAGAACCCGAGGACAGCGCTAGCTCAAGTCCTCCCAAGAGCCCAGGACCTGGGAGGCTGGGGCCCTGCCCAACACCCATGGCAGCTGGAGGAGCGTGTAGGGGAAGGTGAGGCTTGCTAACACCTGCCAAAGGCTCAGCAACCGCACCTGCCCTTCCAGGGGCTCAAGGTCACATGTGCCCAGCAGGGCTGCTCAGGACTCCCACTCCATCCTCAATCCCCAGACCAAACTCTCCAGGCTGAGGGACCCCAGACTGCCCCCATCAGGCACACAGACTCCCTCTGCCCGGGTTGGCCGATACAAACCCCTGCCAAAAAAATCACACAGCTAGGAGTCAGGGGAGGCAAGAGTTACACAGCAATCACTCTGGAGCCTGGGCCCTCCACCTACAGCCCCCTCATGTCACCTCATTCTGTCCCTCTGTGCTGAAGCTGTCACCAGCAGGAAACACACCATACCTGGGCTTATTCTGTCTTACAAATGGGGTACTGTCTCCCTCCTGTCCCTGTCTCTGGGCAACCATCCCTCCCTCCTCCGCAGGCTCTGGCCTTACACCCTCTCCCTCACCACCCTTCCGCCCAGCCAGGCCACTTCCTTCCCTTCCACTTCCACCTCAGATGGGTTCCAGGAAGTGACCCCAACCTCCAGAGGGCTCAGTGTGCATGCTGGCAGGTCGGGAAGCCAGTGCCAGCACTCAACACTGCTGGGGTGCACAGACACCCAGCTTTGGGGCAGTTTTCTTCACAGCAAGCCTTGGTTTCCAGGGGTCACCTTTCACATCCACACTGCCAGTGCCCCCTCTGCCAGTGCTCCTGACACTGCACGCTCAAATCCCACCGGAAGTCATGCCCAAGCCTGGAACCCCTGCCAATGCTCACGTACCCCAACCTCCTTCCATTTTGGTCAGCTTGTTAGGATGACCCACAGCCTCCCAGAACTTGGAAGAAAGGAAGTGTGCATGTGTGTTGTCATCAGCTAATGTCCCTTCACCATCTGAAAACTTGAAAGACAGTCACCTCTGTGGGAAAACCCTTCTCTAGTACTAAACAGGGGGTGCTGCAAATGAGTTGCTGAGGCTCACCAGGTGGAGAGAATGGCCTGACGGTTTCACACAGAAGGTGTGGAACTCACAGGGGTGGGAAGAAAGAAGAGAACACAAAGGGGGACAGAGAGAAGCCGTGAAAGGGGCAGAGTCCACATGTTATTAAATGAGCACCTAGATGCAGCCATGCCTGAAGCCACCTTTGTTCAGTTATATAAACCAATGGATCTCTTTTTTGGCTTTAAAGACGATGGAATAGTGGTTCTTCTCTCTGATGCAGCTGGCATAAGGCATGGAAAATAATGACATTCAGGGCCAAGAGAGCTGTTGAATGCTTTTTATCCCACTCCAAGCCTAAGAGAGGAGCGTGATCCCCAGTCAGAGCTTGCATTCTCCTTGTCCCACCCCTCTCTGGACCAAGATCTCTTATTCTTATTCCACAGAGCACTGCCACGGTCCCCATGGGTTCCCAGACTGCAAACCCAACCCTCTCTCCTCCAGCTGCTCTCCCGGTGGGGCAGGTCACCCATGGGTGTTTCCAGGATGAGTCGGAGTGCCACCTTTGGGGATGAGCTGCAGGAGGACTCGGGCAAGCAAGGGACCAGTTCCTCCAGGGAAGTGGCTGACCCCTGAGACCACTCATGGGCGAGTCTGGTGAGGGCCATCAGGTGTTTACAATCAGCTTTTCTGGAGGCAGCCTCCACTTCTGCGGCCAAAGGGCAGAGGGGACAGTTCCCCAGGTGGGAAAAGGTTTTTAGAGCAAGCCTTGCCGCCAGAGCGCATGGAGAGGAAGAGCCACTCTCGAAGGGCTGCAGCTGGAAAGCCAGGCAGGGCCCCCTGGGGTGACTGCCAACCCCCAGGCCCAGCACAGAGCAGGAAAGACAGAGACAGTAATTGAAAACATGGGGCAGCGGCACATGGCTCTGCTTAGCCTCGGCAACCGTGCCCGGGACACTGCCCACGCCAGGCTCCCTCTGCGAGTCCAGACCACATGCTTTCCCCGCTCAGCTCCAAGCTCCACCATTGCTTGCCAAGCCCTCAACAGATGCTCTCTGCCCCTGACTGATCCCTGAAGGGCAGCCCGGGCTCTGCAGGCCTCCTGGGAACACAGCAGCTCCTGACGGGCAGGCTGGGGGCAGCATGTCCATCCCTGGACGAAGCAGCAGGGGACCTGCCCTGTCTGGAAATCACCTGCCCAGAGAGCAGCTTTTCCCAAGCCACGGTGGTGTTCACCCCACTAGGTCTCGCTGCCTGCCTGGTGCTAAGGCTGGAAGACAGCCCCTGTCCATCACACAGGGCCCTGCCCAAGGAGGGAGGGGGCTGCACTAGGGCCCCAGGCACCCAGAGCCAGGGAAGGCCCAGTGCTGCTGCCCATGGGACGGGTTTTTGAATTTCCACTGGCGCTGGACAGAGACCTGGAAGCTTCTCCTCCTCCTCCCTCCTCCCCACTCCCCGCCTGCACTTTTGCTCTCTCCATGACTACAGCCCCCTGTCCTCACACAGGGCCGAGCTGCCCAGAAAGGCCACCACACTTCCTCAGGGACAAGACACCTTTCATTCTGCACATTCCTCCTGGGGGTCCCTGCCCACGCAGGGAAGGGGAGCCAGTCACTCAAATGTGTTGTACATTCCTGAATTCTCCTACAGTGTCCGAGCTCAGAGGTGCACTTACAGTTGGGTCTCTGAGGCCCAGGGTACTTTGGGTTTGAAACTGAAGAGTGACTCAGTCATAGGAAAGAGGGTGCAGTCTGAAGTTCTCCCGTTCCGCTCCCGAAGTGTCCCCAGAAGGGTTCTGTGAGGCAGCAGGGGGACAGTCTGCATCTGTCCCTGCTTTGCACACAGGCTGGGAGACCACATGGCACCTGTGGGCCTCAGCTTCCCTTCTGGCCAAGTGACCAGGTGGTATTGGACCTGGTTTTATTTGTGACGTGTTTCCTCCTCTGCCTTGTTCCTTTGGGGAGGAAGCAACTCCAGTTCATTACCTTTGTGTCCCCAGAGCTGGCAGGGCCTTGGAACAGCATAGGGACATTTATAGGGGGAATGGAGGCAGATGACATTGCAGGACCTCCCCCCCCCATATCACCAGGAGAAGCATGCCGTCCCTCCTGGAACCACAGGAGGAAGGACACAGGTCACAGACAGAGGGGCAAACAGCCTCAGGGGCTGGCCAGAAGCAGAAGGTGGCTCAGCGCTACCCACTGGGAAGGCTCTGGGAGTCACAAGGTGGGCCCCACGCTGCTGCACACCGGGCACCTGGAGGAGGTTTGGTCCCTGGACGCACGGCAGGGCATGCTCACCCAGGCTCCCCCCAGCTCATTTGGCCTCCAAGAGAGCAGAAGCAACAACTGCTCTTGACAGGCACCAGACAAACTCAGGAAAGACACATGCACCCACATCCACATCGCTCTGCCAGGCAGCCAGGGCTCGCTCCTCCTGAGCCAGTGCTCGGAGACCCTGGCAAATGTCACTGCAGAGGGAGGGGACCAAGCTGCACACAGGGACACCCACAGAGTGCTGTCTGATTGAGAGAAATTTCAACAGGAGTGCAGATGCCCTGCCCAAGACTCAGACGCCAGAGACGACCTCAGTCTCCATGCCCGATCCGCTGCTTGTTATCTGTGCAACCCCAAGCAAAGCATTTCCCATCTTTGTGGCTTCCCCATGTCCCCCAAAAGAAGACCTAACTGGAGGGCTGGTGAGATGGCTCAGGGGCATAAGCACCTGCCTCACAAGAGCGAGGGCCCGAGTTCAACACCCGGCCCCACATACAAAAAAAGGGCCGGTGATATCGCTCAGCGGCACGGGCGCCTGCTGGCGCGTGAGGTTCTGAGGTCCTGAGGTCAACCCCCGGTACCCATAAAAAAAAAAAAGAAAAGAAAACCTAACTGGAAAATAAGTCCTAGCATGATTTTTCAGGATGCTCATAATATAAACCCTACCCCCAAAATAAGCCCCAGTTAAGATAAGCCACACGAACACACTTAGTACGTCCATTGCAACATACAACAGACATCCTGAATTATAACATAATAATATTAATGTGTAATTAAATATAAATAATTGACATTAACACTTAAAACAAATGCTAATGTAAATTATAATTAAGTATTTGTAAATTTCCAAGCCAGCACTTTTGGACAAGAGGTAAACACCTGTGTAAACAGATGAACTCAAGACTCATGACCGGGTGAGTAAACAGACACATCGCACAAATAATGTGTGCACTTGACAATGCACGGATGTGGTTGTGTCTAAGATGAAACTTCATAATTCAGTACGCTTTGTGTTGTAACAGGCATACTTAATGCACTTGTATGAAATAAAGAAACGTTTTCTGAATTTTGGTGCCTGCGATTTTTTGTCACTTTTGTGTGGACCGTCATTCTTAACTTTCATCATTTTTATGGCCAGTCCTCTCTCATAAGTCTTCAATTAACACTTGATTTAATGGTAAATTTAAAGGGAATAAAAGTAATTGTTGTAAGTGAAAAAAACAAGATATCCCCTGAAAATAAGCACTATTGTATCTTTGGAGCAAAAGTTAATGTAATAGTCTCATTTTGGGGGAAATATGACAGACACCCACAAAATACAGATAATGGTGCCAACCACTGTGAGCGCTACAGAAAATCATTCTAAAAGGTGCTTTTCTTGGTTACCTGGCACACAGGCCTGATTCAAACAAACAAAAACAAAAGATTTTACTAAAAAATTATTATACAGCAAAAGTTTGACTTGTGATGGCCCAATGTCCTTGCATGTCTGTCTAAGTGAATGAGGAAGAGGGGGAAATGAGAAAAATAGTGAAAGAGAACAACCTAAACATTCATCAATGGGACATTTTGTTAAATATATTACAGTACACTCATCCAATGGAATACTGCACAGCCAATAAGAAAAATAAGTGAATCTACGCAGACATGGAAAGTTGAGCACAACATATTGTAAGACTAATACACACCATACAGTAGATTTATATATACATATACATGTACACACACACTCTTAATTACAAAATTATGAGTAAATACAACACTGCTATGTTTTAGAAGGCACAGGAAGTTTCTGGAAAATGGTATATATGAGGACCTTTTCTTTCCTACTTAACTTCCTACACTTGATTTCTTTTTACTGCACCCAGGTACACGTTTATGATGAAAAAAATAAAAATTTTCTATTTGAAGAAAATAAAAAAAATTATGACCAATTTTTACCAGCTAGTAGTTCTGAAATAATTTCCTCAAATCCTAAAACATCTGACTGAAATATTAACTAGGATTGCCTCAGATTTGTAGAACAATTGGCAGAGAAAATCTTCCAACCTAGGAACTTTTTTTTAAAAATTGGTCTTTTTGTGTGTGTTCAAATTTTATTTTCAGACCTTCAACCAAATTTTATATTCTTCTTTATACAAAACACAGGCTCTAAACATCTCTGATTACATTTATTCCTGAATATTTTTGTTTTATATTTTGAATTAAATCATTGGTAAAATATTTTTTCTAGTTGTTTATATGAAAGTCATGTCTTTTTCACATTTATTTTATAACCAGAAAGCTTATAGATCTTTTATAGCTCTCATTAGTTCTAATAGTTCTTCACTAGTTTGAATTTCTAGTCACGTGATCTCTGAACGTTAACAGATTTCACTTAGAAACATTTCTACCACTTATATTATTTTTTAATTGTGTTGACAAGAATTTCCAAAATATTAGTAAGTTATGAGACAATGTAGGGTTTGCATGTCTTTTACCAGACATTAATAGAAATTCCTCTAACATTTTCTGGTAAGTAAGATATTGACTAATACATTAAGACAAAATGATTTTTATCATATTAAGAAAATATATGTCACTAAGTTTAACTTGGGAGGCTTCCTCACCACAGACTGATGGTTGTTTATTAAAAGCCTTTCAGCTTGTTGGCACTCTGGTATATCTTTCCTCTCTTGATTTGGGATGGAAGCTCTACGGTTCGTTCTTGCTTTGAGCCCATCAGCCCACAGTGGCACCTGCTCCCGTAGAGCCATGTGAGCTTGCCAGGACTCTGTTTAGAATCACTGCATCATATCCACAAATAGAAGTGCCCTGCCGACTCACCTGGCAGTGTCTTTTGTTTTGCTGGTATTGTAAAAGAAACAGAGAAGCCAGATCTCTCTTCCTACTTTCTGAAATAATTTCATAATTAAAATACATCTAGCCCTCAAAATAATTAAAATAACCTTCTTATCAATTATCCTTCAGACCTGGCATCACTTTTAGGTGGTTCTTTGATATTTTTTCCATGACTTCCTTGATTACTGGTTTGTTCAATTTTTAACTAGAATCTTTTTACTTGTTAATTTGGATGACTTACCTGGTCATCAAACTGGTCTTGTACCCAGATTTTTGAATTCACTAGTGTAGAGTGGCCCATCAGAAATGTACAATTTTAAATTTTTTCTGTGAAATGCTGTGCAAGTTCCTCACCTCTTGGCACCAGAGTGGTTACTTTCTCTTGCTTGCCACTGTCTTTGAGTTGTTGTGGCTTTATGGAAGGACACTTGTTTTAATGGCCTTTTCAAAGGGCTCATCCACTCCTCTTTTTGTTTGCTTTCCAATTGATTTGTTTCTCCTTCAGTTACTTTTTCCTTCCTATTTTTAATGTTTGTTCTGTTTTTATATCCTCTATATTTTTCTACTTATTTCCTTCAAATCCATTCTTTCTACTTTAGAAATTCAAGTATGTCAGGAAGGGATGACATGCTTCAATTTAGAGCCCAAGAAAACCCTGGTTCCCATCTCAATCCAGTTATTCACTATGACTGACCTTGGCAATCTACTTAAGCTTTTTGTGACTCAGTTTTGTTACCTATAAAATGGGGATGATTATAGTAACCATCTCACAGCAAATTTACAATAATAAATTGAAATATAGGACGTCAATTTCTTAGCACAGTTTCTTCAGTAGTTTTATTGCCACCAGGGTCATTATCTTCATTTTTATTTAAAGATAGAAATTCTCCTCTGAATATCCTTGATTAGTCACCTTTCCCATTGCTGGGGCAAAACACCTGCCACCTACAATTTAAAGGGGGAACAGTTTAGCTTGGCTCAAGGTTTCAAAGTACTCAGCATCCCAGGAAGAAACGTCATGGCAGAAGGGCATGGCAGAGGAGAGCTACTCAAGTCATGGCAGCCGGGAATCACAGTGGGAGGGAAAGAGCAAAGAAGAGGGTGTGAAGACACACTATTCCCTCTGAGGCATGCCACGCCTCCAATGACCTACTTCTTCCCATTAAGCCCCACCTCCTAACAGCTCATTGGCTACAAACCTGCCAATGGACTAATCCATTGATGAGGTCAGTGCCCCTGTGATCCAATCACCTGTTTAGGACCCACCTCTGAACACCATGAAAGCCCTCAATGCATCAGTCTTTAGGGAACATTTCATATTTAAACCATAAATTTAAATATGTCTTGGCCACAACCCATGAATTTTAAAAGATGATGTTCTTTTAAGATGATGTTATTTTAGAAATAGTCTGTAATTGCAATTTTGATTTCCAGTTTAAACTCAGTTCTTTTGAAAACTGCTATTGTCATAGTTAATTCATGTGGTTAAATTTTCAAGTTTTAGTCTTTGGCTTGGGATTTTTATTAGAAAATTCCAGTTTAGTTACATCATAACCACAGGCTGTGTCTTGGACATTTTTATTTGTTTGTATTTTTTGAGGTTTACCTTCTAAGCTAGTATATGATGTGGCTGTGTTAAGTGCTCTGGGAACCATTGTATATGCAGTCTGACATTGACCAAATGTCACCATGTGGCACATGACCAAATGTATATGTCAGCACACAAACACATGCACACACAGAGACCCTCATACTAACACATATGCTTTGGTTATCTCTATTTGGGGATTAGCTCCATGCAGGGGAAATGTATTGCCCAGACAGTGCTTGGTAAGGAGGACTGGTCCCCTCCCACACCTGCCACAGTGCTATGCTCAGTAGTTACACCCATCCTTGTCAGGCAAGGGTGAGTGAGAAGGAGCCCATAACCCTGACCCTGCTCATGACCCTGCTAATCCATTTAAGAGGAGCAAGGATAGAAAGGGAGAGGGAGGAGCTGCCTCTACTGGGGACCCCTGCCTCAGTGATGGGAGAGGGTCAGGAATACTTGGGTTTCGAGTGCGCCTGTTACCCCTGCTCCACACCATCCCCAGCCCTACTCGAGCTCTAACATACTGTTCTTTAAGCTTTCAAAGTCTTCACTCATAGTAAGAATTTACATGTTACATCAGATTATATACTACACAAATCTGCATAAGATATATATATATACCTATATATCCATATAGATATATATATATATGCTTGTAAACATATACATAAATTTAGGGGACTAAAACAAAAGTTTCATGGAATAATTCCTTTACTATGGTATAATAAAGTAAAAATATGACAAAAACATATAAAATATGGTTTTGCTAAGAACCTAATGCATTCTGATCTACCTTATTCTTTTTTTATTTAAAAAGAAAAGATGGTTCTTAGCCCACTGCACTGACTTTCCATCAGCTTACAGATCAGTTTGAACACTGCCGGTGTAAAGTCGACTCTGATTTCTTACCGTGGTTTTCCGCGGATGTTTGCCCTGGTTCCTCGTTTAGCTCCCTTCCCTGAATCCCTTCAGGCATCCGCAGATTTTGCACATTTCTCACCCTCATCCAAGCGACCCAGGCGTTTCCCCACTTGGGAGCTGGGATGGGCTCATTGGAGTTTTTCACACACAGATGCAAGACTGAGGATGGCCCTAGACTCACTGCCACCTCACTCTGCAGCAGAGAGATGCTGGGGCAGCAGGGCCTGTCCCATGCTGAGTCCCAGCAGGACAGCAGGCTGAAGGTGGCCGTCTAGCTGCTGTACCTGTCCACACCCACTGGGCACACTGAGTCTAAGAAAGAGACAAGGCGCACGCAGAGCTCCAATCCACGTGGACCCCAGCGACAGCGCTGTGGTGCAGGCACTGGTGGCTTAGTGAACTAATTTCTTCCAGGGCAAATCTCTCTCCAGCATCTCCAAGCGTGACCAGCACAGGTGCTTCCCCCCATCCGCAGGCAGCCTGTCTGTGCCAACCCAGGCTCAGCACCCCCATCTGCTCTGAGCGCTACTCGCTGAGACCCCTCCAGGTTTCTGGCAGACTGCACAAACTTGTCTTGTTACATGGCTGATAGAGACCCAGAAAGACTCAAAATCAACCCCTGCTTTCAAGCTGCCTTCCGTCCACACTCCAAGCCTTGGAGCTTTCTGTGTGCTTTCCCTCCATGGACACCTTCTCCCAAATGGACAATGCAAACCCAAGGTGTCCTTGGTCATGTTAAATTGCTGTTTATGTTTTTCATTTATTCATACAAAATCATCTTCTGAGGTTCTCTGTGTGTCAGATCCTCATGATGCAGAGGATGAAGCCATGGTCCCTTACAGCTCCTGGGGTGACAGATGTGTGAGTGGGTCACATTCCTGGCCACGGTCTGGAGTGAACAGATGGGTGGTCTCACCGAGGATCTGAGGCTCGAGAGACACTCCTGGGTCCAGGTAGGAGCAGATCCTTTGGTGGCCTCAGAGCTAGGGGTGTGCAGGGAGCAGAGGAACCCAACAGCCAGTTCAGGCTGATGAGCAACCAGGGAGAAGAAGAAGCCCTTCAGGATCAAATCCAGCTCAATGCGCAGCACGCCCCTCTCTTCCCCTCCCCCTCTTCCTGCTTGCCTGCCCCTCCCTTCCCCGCTCCCCAGCCTGTGCACCAAGCCAGGATCCCACCAATGGGAGCACACAGCAAGAGGCTGGGTCTCAAGCTTGTGGCCTGCCTCTGCCCAAACAATCCAGTCTTACTCTCTCTGTGCGTGTCCATGCCAGACTGTAATTCCAAAATGGTTTGTGGATAAAATAAAAGAATCAGAAAATAACTGCTATAGGTAATTATAGTCCAGCAGAGACTACGGCCCTGTGCATACATCACCATGTGGTGTTTAGAGTGTAAGCATTTGTTGAGGTGGATCACACAGCAGCGCTCAGGACGTGGAGCCAGACAGACTGGGGTCCAGGTCCCGGGTGTGCCCCTTTTAGCTGAGAGATCCTTCTGCTCATTTAGGGGGTACCCCGTGTAAAGGAGATAATTTAGCACCCAGCCTGCAGCAGAAGTGCTCAGGAAAGAAGCAGGTGGTCAGCATAGGGCTGAGCCTCATGAGAGTGGAATAAGTGACCAGCAGGGTCCGGGACAGCTGGCAGGTATGCAGAGAAGTGTCCCCTGCTGGGCTCCTAAGTGTGGGCCTGCACTGAGCTGCAGGACAGAAAGGGACAGGAAGGAGGAAAAGTGTAGCGGTGTCCCCTCCCAGGGAGGATGGTGAAAGAAAGGAGAGGATGGGGTGGGCAGCTCCCAGGGCTGCGAGGCTTGAACTGGGCTCAGGGACAGAGCTGTCACTTTGGGTGGCTCAGCCTGACAAGAGCAAGAGGAGCTATGTGTCCCTGCAACCTCAAGGAGAATCCTCTGCTCTTCCCCAAGTTTGTGTGTGTCATCCCACAGCCCACGTTCCGGACATCAACCAACGCCAGAAGAAGCCAGCCCTAGGGCAGAACCAACTTGGACTAAGTCTCAGCACTCTGATCTAGAGGGACAGACAGGCAGAGAGATCCCTCCTGGCTGACAGCCGAGCCCCCTTTGGGTGCCTACTGCCCTCTCCCTCCCTCCTCTTCTTCTGTCTCCTTCCACATCCTCAGTCCCAAGGACAAGACTGGGCTCTGAGGCAGCAATCCCACGGTCAGAGCTCTCTCCCACCAACCCCGAAATGGCCTCCTCCTGTACCCCATAGTGCCACACAGTGCACAGGGATCCCCCCGCACAAGCAACCCCACATCTGCTCCTTCCTGGTGCCAGCACAGCTCCCAAATGGGAAATGATGTCCCAGCAAGCCAGGCCCTCCTGTGCCAGTGGGCAGCCACCCTCCCTCTGGGCAAACAGCTGAGGGACCCTCACTCACCCAGACCCCACAATGTCCTTGCACACAGTCCGCAGGGCGGCCACTTCCTGCTTCTGCCTGCAGACTCCCAGCAGGAACCACAGCACCAGATGTCCCTGGACAGCCTGGGGTCCAGGCCAGGGTCAGATGAGGTAGAGTGGGCAGCGATACTCCTGTCTCACACGGAGGCAGCCCCAAGTCACAGACCTTCTCCGACAAGGGGATGATGCAGGTAGGACCCTGCCTTCACCACCTGCTCTGGACAGGTGACTGTGGGCGAATGTGTCTGGCCTGGCAGAGATGGGCTTGAAGACTCCCAACCAGAGCCATCTGACTTCTCCACGTGAAGAGGCTCAGTTCAGAAAGGGGGACTGCCAGGGCGGGAGATCAGCCTGGGAACAAAGTCATCCATCTGCTGGGCTGGCAGGGACACAGGAGGCAGACCCTCTGTGGAGCCACGGAGCCTCGGACTGCACAGAGGTAGCTGGGAGGCAGGAAGGAAACAGGCACTGCTCAGCCCCTACAGCCCAACAAGCCCCTGGCACATGTTGGTAGCTTTCCAAAAACATCATCGCACACCATCCTGCTAGGACACAGTGTGAGTTACTGTATCCTCACAGGTGGAGAAAGCCACTGCCCCAAGTATATTGAATACCTCCTTGCTGTACACTGTGCTTGGTGGCCTTGAGTAACGATGATCACTGACTCAGCAAGGTCAAATAACCTCCCCAAGGTCACACAGCTAGCAAGTTACCCCGCCAGGAGTCTCATCAGGATCCACGTGACTCCAAAGTCCAGGCTTTTTGGCCAAATCCCGTGGCCTTTCTGGGCTAAATTCCTCTACAGTAACAACGGGCTCTTGGCAGCTGATATAGCACCATCATTCTCAAGGCTGGTCCTCCAGCCAGAGGTCACCACATCTGCTAGAAATACAGATTTGCAGGCCCCAGCCAAACCTCCTGAAGAGGGGCCAGGTGCCCCCCACCCTGGCAGCCCCTCTGTGGACCAAGCACTTCCATGTGGAGAGGGCCAATGTGTGCTGGGCATGAGCCAACAACCTGGTTTACAGAACCACGCTGGGAACAACAGCCTGCAGGACGCCACACTTCTGGGGCCCACAGCTCATGTGATCAGAGTGCCTTTCCCACGCATGTCCCCCAAGAGCCTAATCTCAGGGTGACATTTAACCCATCTGCCCCCCGTAGAGCATCCCACGCCTCTCCTCTAAGCACAGCCTCTGTGCATCATTCCTACGTGAGACTGGGACCTCTGTCTGGCCCCCTCTTCTGAATAGCAGAATTCTTTCTGCCGCTCACCACCAAATGTTTCCAGGCTTGCTGGGGTCTTTAATGAGGATGTAGGTACAGCTTGTTGGAAGCCCTGGGAATTCCACTCCAGGTGGTGGGGTCAAGCTGCTGCAGAGGAACCAGGCCATGTTCACACAAGGTGGCCTTTGTCTGCTGGCCCGGGGGACAGTGAGGCATTGTGGGCTGAGCCTGGAGTGCAGGGGACAGAAGAAATGCAGGGAGTGGGACGTCACTTAGCACTGCTTCTGTGTGCACCACAGGCTCCACTGGGCCCCCAGCCCCAGTGCAGCCGGCTCAGCTCTGCCTCAGTCCCCTATCCTGGCTGTCTCAGTGGGGGGCATCTCTGTATCCAAGCCTGTGGCACCCAGCCTCTCCTATCCAGATCGCAAGGCCTGTAAAGTATGTACTTGCAGATGATCTGTTCTTTCTCACACTCAGAAGAATTAGTCTAGGCCCCGAGCATACACACCCAGGGAAGTTGCACCTCAGGGAAGAAACTCTTACACCTGAGGTCCAGGCCACTGTGAGCTCAGCCCCCACCCCAGCAGTTTTTGTCCCTGTATCTACCAGATAAAATCAGGAGCTCCTGCTGCAGAGTTACTGAGCCTGAAACAGCAGAGGGGCGCTGCTAACAGCTCAGCAGTTGCCAAACAGAAATGGCCACACACTCCTTGCATTGTTATTGTAATATTCCTTTAGTGTGAAAGCTAATCCAGTTTGCCTCCACGGGTTCTTCCTTACTGTATGTGTGCACACACCTACACACACATATGTGCACACATGCACACCATGCACACACACGACCTTCTATAAAAACAGCTCCATCTACAGACAGTTGCCCAAGTGCTGGATATTCTGATGAGCACCTTACTTCTTTGTGTCCTCTCAGCAACCCTAACTCCAGCCCATTTTACAGGCTGGCAGCTCAGAGCTAAGAGAACGAGCAGCTAGCCTTTGGGGCACACAGCTGAAGAATAGCCTATGGGATGGTGTCCTTGTGTCTAGATGTGGCCACAGGAGCCACTGTGTGGAGGTCGGGGCAGGGAGGACTGGTCCCTGCTGGCCCTTCCAGCCGTGGAGCCCAGACATCTATTTGACAAGCTACTCTGATACTTCACTAATAGCCTGTATTTTCTCCTGCCATCCCCCCTTTTTTAATATGAAATTAATGGGTTTGTTGTAGCAAGTGAAACGTCTTAGAAGGCAAAAGCAAAAGTGTGTCCTCACAACAGGGTCATCTCCCACTCAGATCAAGCAGAAGCAAAACTACAAGGCCCAGAGTCAGAGAAGCACAGAACCTTCTCTCTGAGCAAGGCCTGTCCTAACATCTTCCTGAACTTCAGTCCCCACCTGTACAAAATTGGAGCAAAAACCCAACAGTGTCACAGGGTCCTCAGCCAACAAGTATCCAGCATTCTTTCAAAGCCCTCAAGAATTCTTTATGCTGCAGTTTGGGTCATCAGACTGGATTATCATGATGTAGAACAGGACCAAACAATCTCAAGCAGAAATGGAACACCATGATGGAGCGACAGCAGAGCTCTACCCAGCAGGGACTTTCAACAGACAGGCGAGGCCAAGTACACAGACCTAAGACTCAGAGAAGCCCCAAGTCCAGCAAGTGCATGCCCAAGGCCGGGAGCGCAGGAACTATGGTCCCTTCACTCCAAGCCTCCTCTCCTCTGACCCAATCAACAGGCAGGTTTAGACCAGGCCTTAACGTCATATGAAAGTTCTAGCAACTTCCATATAGACCATGCTGTGCTCTCTTGGGCCTTCCCTCCTGTCTTCTTGCCAGTTTAGGGACTGCATCCTTTCAGAGTCATGATCCCTCATTTCTGGATGGCCCCGAAGCCAGTCCCCAGCTCCCCAATCCACACTTCAGCCCTGCACCACCTGGTGATTTCTGACTTTTACTTCCCACCACTTGCTTAACATCTAATAATTCTCTTGGCCTCTCCACAGTAAAACTTGCTTCTTCCCCAAACTTCAATATTTAGGTCATTGTCACTGACATCCATCAACTGCTCACACCCCAAAACCCCAGCAGGAAGGAGTTAGGAGCAAGGCCTCTGAAGCCGGACATCCTGGGCACGTTTTCACAGGGTGCTGGCCAGGTGCAGGCTCAGTGGCAGGTTAGGCAGCACCTCCCTCTCTATGGACAGCTTTTCTCATCTGCAGAATGGTTATTGCACTGACATCAAGCACACAAGGGTTGTTCTAGGACTAAACACAAACACACTTGGAAAGGATGAGAAGAGTGCGCCCCACAAGTGCAAGCTTTACTAATCTCATCTCCTGGCTCTCCACTCCCCCCATCACATCCAGGGTATCAGTGACTCTACTCAACTTCACCCCCAGAAGACAGCCCAAGCCCACCCACTTTTCCCATCCCTTCTCCACCATCCAAGTTCACTCACTTCTCTGACACTCACTTCTACACAGGCCACCATAATCCATTTCCCACACAACACCGGCTAGAGATTTTGAAATTATGAATTTAGATCATGACGCTGGCCTACATAAAATTCTCAAGAATTTTGTACTGCTTTTTAAGATTTTTTTTAAATTTTAATATGCTTTATTTTTTAGAGCAGCTTTAGGTTCAGAGAAAAATTATGTAGACAATACAGAGTTCTCTTTCCCTTTCCACATGCACAATTTACCCTACTATGAACACCTTGCATTAATGGTACATGCTTACAATAGATAAACCTTATGGATCCATAATTAACTGAAGTCCATGACTGACCTTCAGGGTTCACTCTGTATCTCAGGGTTCTACGGGTTTTGACAAATATACAGTGACTGTATCCACCACTATAGGATCATCACAAAGAATGTGTTCAGTGCCCTAAAATTCCCTCATGCTCCACCAATCCCTGGTTCCTCCCAGACTTGCTTTGCTTTTTCAAAATAAAATCCAAATTGTTCACCATGGTCCCAGAGAGCACCGGGATCTGACCTATTTACCCTCAGCCCACACCCCTCCTACTCCCTGCAGCACAGGGTCACCTCGACCCTCAGCTTGCCCTCGAACAAGCTAAGCCCAGGTTGCCCTGAGGCTTTGGCACCCTGGCTGCTCCCTCTTCCTGGAAGTTCCCTCTTCCAGATCTCTATGTGGCTGGCTCGTTCCTGCCTCACTATCCTAAATACAGCCTTTCCTATCCCCTCAACCTAAACACACCCCCAGTGCTCTGGGTTACCTCTCCCCTGTTTATTTTCTTCATGGAACTTACCACTCTCTGAAGGTGACCTAGTAATCTATCTGGGTGACTGTGCACTGTCCATCTGCCCGCTCTGGAGTCTCCACCTCACACATGGACACCCCCAGCCTGGCTCAGAGCGGGTCCCCAGCACAAGGACTTGCTTGGCCCATAAAGTCTCCATAAACATTTCCTGAGTGAATCAATGCACAACTGAATGAATAAATAAATGACTAATGCCATGTAATGAGTTTCCACATTTGTTTGTGTTTAGGGTTTACAAAGAGCTCTTACAGACGTTTCCTTAGTCTTGTTCCTGTAAGTAGACTCGGATTTAAATGGCACTTCAAACACATTCACTCTTCAGTCCCAGCTCCTCAAGGCCACGAATTAGGAGAGAATAAGAATGTTCTCTCCAAGAGAAGAGTGTTTATTTCCAAGAGCATTAATAACCCTTCAGATAGGACAGGCAGAATAGCTTGGTTTAACTCACAGCTACAGGACAAAGAGAAAACACTTGGAGATTCAGGTGCTAGGTGGATTAATAACAAAACAACAACCATTTGCACAGCGGTTGCTGTGGCTTGGACATAATATCTCTCTCCCCAGGACTCTGGAGGGTTGGCCCCACAATGGTACCCTTTTCCCTATTCACAAGGGACTCACAGGGTGGGAAAACAACTTTCCCAAGGCACAAAGCAGGATGGGGTCAAGGTTATGTGACAGCACGGTCCAGGCAGCCCTGGTCCTTGTAGCAAAAGTGGAATAAACATGGCCATGATGAGAGCCCGGGCTCTCTGCCTCTCCCATCAGCCCCATCACTGGGCTAAACACCAAGGTTGGAGGGAGTGGTCCTGTTTGAGTGATGCCCCTTCAAGGCCAAGATCAGGAAGGACTGCAAAACCCTTCCAGCTGACCGGGGGAAAGGCCAGGTATTAGGGAACAGAACATCCAGGGATGAGGGGAGGCGTCCACTCCACACAGCCTGGGCAGAGCATATGCTCCCTCTGGGCTCTTGCCTTTTACAGAGCTGGAGTCAGCTGAGCTCCTTTTCTGGCTCCTACAGGATTCCAGAAATGCCCCAGAGGGTTGGCCCGAGTGTGTGTTCAGCCCGGGCAAGGGCAGAGGCTGAGACGATCCGTGCCATGCCAGGCACTTATGCTTTTGGTCTTTCTGCCCACGTAGTTATCTGTGGAACGCTGCTTCCTACTTCACTCCAGAAAGCAACATTTTTAAAGATGAAGAAATCTCTTCTTTCTCATCTTAATTTTTTATTGGCGTGACGTGACTGACTCAATGTGTAAAAATGTGAAGCCCCTGCTGGAATTACAGGCTGCTCTCTCTCACACTTGAAGCTCTGCCAGATGCTCCATGCCTCCTCCACCTGCACACCTCAGCACACGGCTTCCAAGTGGGCTCTCTTGTCCCAAATTGGCACGTGAATTAGGAGTCGCCGTCCATGCTCCAAGCACACAGATCACTCTCAGCTGTTGCCCTGTTCTATAACTGTGAGTGCCTTGACACCTGGAGCCCCTTCCCTTGCAGCACCCTCCCTGCAACATCCACACGCCCTCTGCTGCAGGGAGAGCAGGGCAGCTGGGTGCGGGAGCTGCGGTGCCTGCACCAGGAGCGGACCCTCTCACCTACGACTCATTACACAGCAGCTGTGCAGGCAGCTGGGGGCACCTGTGTCCAGGGAGCACAATGACAGCCCCAGAGGGAACCATGCCATGACAGCCACCCACCTTGGGATGTGCAATTACACACACAGCCTGGGTGCCCCTTTCTGGGCCACCCTGGTCCAATTCCTGAAGTGAGGAACCTGCTGCTCCTAACCCCACAGTCAAGACCCAGAGCAGCAACCCACCCACAGGCCAGGGGCAGCCCAGGCCGCTCCATCTCACTTCCCTTTGGCCATGTAGCCCAGAGCACCTCTGCCTGGGCCTGTTCCCTGGTCCCAGAACCCCGTCACCATCTGCACTTGAACCCAACATGAGGCCTGTCCCCACAGTCAGGGCTGTCCCCACAGTTCAGAAGGGCTGGGGAGTTTGAAGCAGGTTATCTATTATCAGTACAAACAAAGCAACTGGGAAGGGGTATGTGCAAGCTTTGAGGTGGCAGTGATGCTTTATGTCTTGCCAGGAGTGTGTTTTACACGTGTGTGTATACTTTCCAAAGCTAACCAGATGGTGCGCTTAAGACACACGCACTGTACTGTATATAAATCTTACCTGAGAGAAGAATAGCAAATTAATATTGTTTAAACCCTAGTTCATCCTACACACTGAAATGTAGTGATGCCAACACATACAGGAATTCATCAAATCCAGTGGCACTGGGCATGGTGATGCACACCTGTAATCCTAGCACTCTTGGAGGCTGAGCCAGGAGGATCACAAGTTCAAGCCCAGCATGGAGACCTACTTAGTGAGACCCTGTTTCAAAATTAAAAATTTTAAAAAGGGCTGGGAATGTCACTCAGTTTAAAGGCCCTGGCTTCAATCCCCAGTACTAAAAATTTTAAAAACTAATTAATTAAGGTAGATGTGCGGATGGATAGAGAGATTGAGAGACAGACAGGCATGGTAGGGGAAATACAGTGAAATGTTATTTATAGAATCCAGATAATGGGGATGTGCATGTTGACTCAATTCTTTCCACTTCCCTGTGTGTTTAAAAATCACCTTATTTTGGGAAAAATAAAATTGAAAGAAGGCTAAAGAGTCCATAATGTGGGAAATAGTAAACTCTAATTCAGGCTCAGAGGTGGTGATTCTGACAACTCTGCAGGAACAGAGAAGTTATCCACGACCCAACCTGCCCTGGAAACTGCCTGTGCCCTGTTGCTCCACCTGTGCACACAAGGGCTTCGCTCCAGGGTGGGGAAGGCAAGATGCTCTGAGCTGGGGGCCAGGAGAGGAGCTGCTAGTGAGGAGGAGGCTTCGCGAGGCTCCCCCAACTAAGGCTGCACCAGTGGGGGCCCCAGGAATGGGCAGTGAGGACAGCCTGCCACATGGGGAGAATCTTGCCCACCAGCAAAAAGCTCTCCCCTCCTTGAGTTAATGAGTCACTGTGATGATTTTCTTCAAGTTGCTGCTAGAAAAGCAGCTCCACTGCAAGGGTGCACAGCGGGGAGGTCTGGTGAGTCTGACAGTTTCTCTCTCCTTCCTGTTGGACACCACGCTGTCCCCTTGCCTAGACTGGTTTCCCTGCTCCTGTCCCCAACCTGAGTCCTGCATGTCCCATGGAAACCACTCAAGCAGAACTTCCTCTGGGAAGTCCACCAGGACCCACAGACTAGAAAACCCATCCTGAACCACTTGTCCTCTTTCATATTTTTGTGTGAGCAATTGCTGGTTTAATGGGTCCCACAAACTCCCTAAAACCCATCACAGAACCAGGAGCATGGACTGCCCTAAACAAATCTATGTGTGCAAGTGAAGACCAAATATTTAAGAAAGTTATTTCTCCCTTTGTATATTGAAAAATAAATAGAAAGTTAGAGGAGGGGCCAGGGAAGGAAAGTAATAAAATAAAACCAGCTACATCCATGATGGCCCCAGGCTCCACTGCACAGTTCTTCACTGTCAGACTCACAGGGCTCATATGGTTGTCCTGGGAGGAATGTCGGGGTGTAGGGAGGTGGGTGGCAGGACTCCCCAGCCAGACCTGCCTGGCTCCAGCCCAGCGCACAGCTCCTGCATGTGTACCACTGGTCCTTTCATGTAGTTCCCCTGGGGTCATAATGCCTATTGTCCAGCAGAAGGAATTGTGGCACCTATGGTCATGTGACCCGCCTACAATGGGGGACACCACCAGACACGCTTGCCCCATGCTCAGAACCTGTGCCACGTGAACCCATGGAGCTGGAAGAGCTCCTAAATGTTGTTTCTATCCCATACCCCTCCACCCGACTCTTACATGGGGTCACTGGGTCCCAGACAAGGAAAAAGGCATCTGAAAGACCACACTGCTGTGTAAGGATGCAGCAGGACAGGTGGCAGGGTATTTAATGCCCGATCTTCTAAAGAGCTAAACTCAGAAGCAGGGAGGTAGTCAGCCCAGTTTACCAGGTGGGCGTTGGGCACTGTCACCCAGGTCAGCCGCTCACTCTAAGACCACGGCCAGCAGAAGGGCTGCTCGCAACAACTCATGGCCAAGTCCTGCTGGCAGTGCTTTCAGCCAAAGATGGCCACCTTGCCCAGGGTCAGGCCAGGTCCCGAGGCAGCCCACATGCAGGGGGAAGAGCCATGGGGTCAGCAGGGCTAGCCAAGGCCCAGCCCATCTTTCTGTCCGGTTCTACCTCATCACTCAGGAGACAGTGTTCTCTGAGCACTCTGCAGTGAACTTCTGACACACAGATCTCTGCCTGAGTCTGTTGCCAAGGAAACCTAACCAGAAGCCAGGCAGCCAGAGACAGGAAGTGGTAAGACCTCCCTGTGAATGAAAGTGGAGAAGATCGTTCCCCCAAACACTGAGCACCCATACACAACAGGTCAAGTCCTACCCTGGAAGAGCCCATGTGTAAATCCATCCATCCATGTCATCGCGCCCCAAAGTGAGGCGTTCCAGGGTCTAACCCACTTTCTGCTGGACAGGGAGGCTACAGCTACTTTTCATCTCCAAGCCCTGAGTGTCTGCGATGGTTGTTTCTCAGAGTTCTTCTGTTCAATGAATTGTGTATCCACTGCCCAGGGCAATTCACAAATTTTATGGCATTTATTGCTTCTCCCATCCTGTGAGGTAGGAATTCATGACTGCTGGTTTGCTATGACTAAGTCATAGCAAATTGAAATACCTTTTCCAAGCTTGAGTGGCCTGGTCCTCTCAGAGCCAAGATCCCAGGCTAGGTGGCCAAACCCACAGCCCTGGCCCTGGCCCTGCTCTCTGCTGCCTTCTCCAGAGTCCAACAGGGATTGAGTGGAACCTGACACAGCCACCCCCAGGGCTTTTGCCATTGCCTCCTGAAGCTGGAAGAGTCATAATTTGCCTTTGACTAGCCTCCTTCTCCTTTTTAAAGAGAACCATGTGTTACTCCCTCATGCCAAAGTTAAAACAGAACTGAATTTTCACCAGCAGCAACTTCAAAATTGGGCAGAAGGGTTAAAATCTCTTGCCCTAGGACTGCTTGTTTATGTTTCCGGAGCAAAGGGAGGAGGTTGTTATAAGAAATGATCTCATCGAGTGGGCTGTACCTGCTGGAAGGCAGGGGGTCCAGCCAGGGAGCCCAGGCCCCTCCCCAGTCTCAGATCCAAGGACGGAGGGGGAGTCCTCCTGCTCCAGAATCCGAGCTCCTCGGGGAGCCCAGCAGCTCCCTCTTCCATTCTGCATCTGCGGCACCAGAGGTGAGCTGGTGGGTCCCTGCCAGCCACAGCATCTAGACAGCCAGTCCCTGCTCCATGGGGCCAGCAAGCTCACAGAGGGAGTGAGGTTACAGAGAAAGGTCTAGGCCTCATGCCCTGCCCCGGGGGTCCTGTGAAAAGCCCCTAGCCCTCTGCCACGCCAGGCGGAGCTCAGCCAGCTGCTTCAAGGACACACATGTGCACACAAACTCACACGTGTGCACACTCTGCCCCACACCCTGCACAGCATAACCCAGACCACTCTCCTACCCCTCAGGTGGGTGTCAGAAAGGATCAGCCCCTGCGGCTGCTCTCCCTGAAGATCCCCGCAGACAGACGAAGAAGCTCCACTTACCCGGCTCCCTTCTGGGGAAGACTCTCCTCTGTGAGCTCATGAGTGCAGGGCTTGGAGGGCGAGGGAGATCCATGAAGGGTCCCCGAAGCAGGAGCCAGATGACACGGGGGTCCACCGCAGCTCTTAAGGCTGGGAGGATTTGAATGGGAGTTAAAACTACAAAGTAACTCCTCGTTATAACTGTTTTTCCTCCACAGGGAGGGAGAGGGAAAAAAATGCTTTTCTCTCTGCCAGAAAATCTTTAACATTTCACAACGGTCGCTTCCAACTCCTGCCCTCCTTGCGAAGCAAATGTGTATAAAGGCAATGTTATTTCACTGAATCAAGCCCTCAGATCATACGCCTTTTCCTGTACCACAAACAGAAATGTAAAACCTCAAACTTTCCTTTGGAGTCGGAGAGGGCAGAGCCCAGCACTTTCTGAGGTCTAATATATGGAAAATGTGCTGCTCGGCTGCCACTGGGATGGCCCCATGCGCTCGGTCGCAGCCCCCACCCCTGGCATTTCTAATGAGTCCTGAGGTGTTTATGGTCTTGCCTGGGACAAACACAACACCTCACATCCCAGCCCCACGTTGAAGTGATTCATTTTCTCCCTCACACACACCACACACCAGCACAGTGACCGTTTAATCCAAGTGAAAACGCCTTTCATAAGTCTGTGAAGGACGTGGGCAGGGCGACCCACAGTGAATGCATCCAGTGTCCCCAGAAGGGCAGCCACACTCTGGGGAAGGTAGAGGCTGTGTGCACAGGGACAGCAGTAGGCTCTCTGACTGCGGCCACCATGGTGGGACAGGAGGACAGAGAGGGGAGTCACCCGGCTCGGTAGTTTTATTTCTGGACTTGGACAAGATGTACTACTATTTCAAATGGCCAATTTGACTGTGGGGTTACATAAATCCTTGGACCGACACTGAAAGAACCAAAGGAATATGTCATAAGTGGACAAACAGAACTGAAAAGTGGGGAAGGTCGACATCGCCTCTATGGCTGAGAAGTGCAGTGGTTGTGTGGACACAGCAGGGCGAGACTGGATGGAAGGGAAATCCTGTTTAGTTTGGCAGACACCCAAGCTCACCCAGGACACAAGGGAGACCCTGTCCAGTGCCCTGGAATTACCTGCCACGGCCCCTCCTGTGGCTGCCTCCTGCCCAGTGACAATGTCCTTGCCACCAATGTGGGACACACTCCAGGTCACGATGACACCAGCACCCCCAGCACACCTTAGAAAATCATGTCTCGAAGCAGTGTGGTGGGTTGCCAGAAACACCACTACCATCAGCACCTTGGGGTGGGACAGCTCCCGGCAGCACCCTCACCCCAGGGTGCCAGTGGGACCCAATGTTGATCCTACTTCACTTTCATTTGCCCATCAGCATGGAGTCCCTGAGCCCAGGAAGCCCAGCTGTGGCAGCCAAGCAGACGGGGTGCAGAAACAAGTGCCATCACGACAGAAACATCTGTGATCACAGGAAGATACCTGCTTGCTTTGCTAAGCAAATAAAATAATTTACAAAGGCAGGTTGAATTGCTGATCCACGTACCTAAAACAAGACTAAATTTGGAACAGTAAAATATGAGGTTTTGTTTTTTTTTATTCTCACCAATATCCTCTTGGGCTTTCCAATGTCAGTTATATTAACCCCACAATTTAGAAAAGAACAAAATGTCTCAGTCCATTACCAGATGATAGAAAAAAGTTTAATTAAAAAATTGCTTTGCAAAAATTTGTCATTGTCTTTGGAATCCCTAAATCAGTTTTACGAAATCAATAGTGAAGATGTGATCTAAAAGCCATGGCTTTGATCACATGAACCAAGCCGTTGACAAAGGAATCACTGTTTGGTGTGATGGGCAGAATCATGATCTCTCCAAAGATGTCCATAACCTGACCCCGGGGACCTGTGAGTTAAGTTGCTACTCAGCTGACCTCACAGTAAGGGATTGTCCCGGACTTCCTGCACTGCCCTAGTATAATCCCGAGGGTCCTTAAAAGTAAAAAGAAGAGGGAGGGAGAAGAGAGTCAGAAGGAGAAGTGAGGAAGCTACACTGCCGGCTTTGAAGACGGGGGAAGGGGCCACAGCCAAAGAGGACAGATGGCTTCCAGAGGCTGGGTCCAGTGGGAACGAGGTCCTGCCAACACACTCTATAGCCCAGGGAGACCATTTTTGGACTTCTGATCTCTAGAGTTGTAAGATGATATTTTATGTTGTTTTAAAACACTATCTTTGGGTAGAAACAAATAGATTTGCATTTGTTTTTATTTTGTTTGTTCCTTTGATGTCAAAAGCTTGGCTGTACTATGAAGAGAAAAGCCCTCAGGACTCAAAGAAGCACAACACTTATGTCACAGACTATAGGTACAGAAGAACTTGGAATGATATCTGGGCAGCTTTTTTCTTCTCCAGGAGATAAGGGAGGTGAGCCGGGGGGGAGTTAGGGTCAAAGCCACAGGCTGGGGCTCAGAAAGGACTCTGCCCCTTCCTGAATTGACACCAAGGGACAGGGGTGGAACATGGTGGAGTGAGCTCACCGACCTGTGTCCCACTTCCTTCCTGGAGTTCTGGGAGAAAAGAGCATCGATTGAGTGTCCTGAGCCTTCACCCGCTGGGCACCATGAGGCAAAGATTCTGAGAGCAGATATGGTGGTGCACACCTGTAATGCCAGCGCTCTAGGAGGTTGGGGCAGGAGCATCACAAGTTCAAGCCCAGCCTGGGCAATTTAGCAAGACCTTGTCTCAAAAAAAAAATAAAATAAAATAAAAAAGGGCTGGGGATGTAGCTCAGTACAAAGGTTCTGGGTTCAACCCTCAGTACTGAAAGTAAAAGGAAAAAAGAACCTGGGGTGAACTCCTGAGGCCTCATGCCTCCAGGAGAAGCCCAGACCGGCCCAGAGATGCCAGCTTCCCCAAGGAGCTCCAAACAGCTGCATGCAGAGGAGGCAGGGTGACCTCTGTAGGTCAGAAACCCGGAGGCCTCTGCAGACAGTGTGGCAAGGATGACACCTCGGGCCACTCACACAGGAACTTCCTGAGGGCAGCCGCCCAATCCCAGGAGTCTCCACAGTGGCCAGGCAGAGTGGAGGGCGAGGGTCCCTGCCTTGACCTGATGTTACCTGGAGGGAACTGGTTTTAAGTGTGGAGTGAACAAATGTACTCTGAATTGACAAAAACTAATTTTCCATCATGTGCAACAATGGAGGTTAAGAGTTACACTCAATCGCAGAAGAGTAAGGAGGCTGTGTGTTTATACATGAATCTTTTTTCGTAATTATGCCAACATATGAAGAGAGGTTATCTCCGGTTGGCAGAATTATGAGTGCTTTTGATTTCTTTTTCTCCATATTTCTTAATTTCTTGTTTTTTTTCCCCAAAAGGAACAGGTTTTGTTTCCTATGGAACAAATGGATCCATGGATATAGGAAGACCCAGTCCTTATGAGCTGGAGATGTGCACAGCTGTAGAGATTGCGTTCTTAATGAGGAAGTGATCACTGTTGCCTTCACTGATTTATCTCCAGTGCCTGGAATGACGTGCAGCACATAGTAGATGCTCAGGTAAATGCTTTCCTCACTGATGTGCAAACCTGGAAACCAACTAGAAGCCCAGGTCCAGCACAGAGGAAACTTCCATTCCATCCTGCATGTTCCCAGGCACTTTGGCAGGAAGTTCCAGACCCTACCTGCCTTACAGAGCAGCCACCGAGCAAGAGAACAGTTTGGGCAGGTACAGCCAGGATGGGTTGATTGGGGCTGGCATTTCTGATCTCTTTCGGGGCTGATTGTTTTCCAGCTAGGTCTTATTTTCAGGGAGAGATGGTAGTGGACGAGGGGTCCCATACTAGGGGAGGCTTCCTCACTACTTCTTCCACTCTTTCTGTGTAATCCCTTCCTGCAAACCTAAATCCTTGCCCTCTCTGTCCTGTGTGCAGGAGACTGAGCAGGTAGCCCATGGGCGCACTTGGGTTTCTCTCACTGACCCACCTGGGAAGAAGTGTAACCTTGACTCCCTGCATCCGGACACTGTCTTCCTGCTGACCAGTGGCTCTGCCTCCACCAGCAGTGCACCCTACTGGCCCTCCAGGGCTGGGCTCCTGAAGCTGGAACACACCTGAGTCCCCCACCTACTCAGCTGTGCCCTGGGCTGTGCTCACTTCAGACAACCGAGTCCCTTTCCTTAGCTGGTCCTTTGATCCACCCAGCCCCTCAGGACTGGGGCCACAGACACCTCCAGAGTCTCACTAAGTGGACCCTTCCCAACCCTGAGCCAACTCTGACCAGGCAGGCAGGACGCTAGTGGCTCAAAAAGCTTGGCTGGTGAGGACCTCAGTGAGCTTCACTGTCATGGGCATAGGACCTGCTGTGCCCAAAGAGAGCTGAGTCCTCCTGGCTCCTGCCTGCCCTGCCTCCACGGCCTGTCCTGTCCACCCCGCAGACCTGGAGCCCATACTAATCCTTTCTCCTGCACACACACTCCCTCTAGTTTGGCAGCTTCTGGCACGGGGACTAGACTATGCCATGTGTCCCTGTGTGCTGCTGCCCCCCAGCACTGGTTCCTGTCCCAGGGTAGACAGTCCAAATCCAGGCCAGCTGTACCACTCCCTGCTGTGTCATGGTCCATGGTGTTCTCCAGGGGACAGACCCACAGCAGTCTCAGACGGGTCCCCACTGCCCTCTTCCTCCCCTTTCCCATTGCTGAGCTCCCCACAGATTTCATAAGTCACACTAGCGCTTCAGAGAGCGCAGCTTCCCAAGGCCACAGCCTCCAAGACGTTGCCTCTTTGTTCTCCATCACAGCCCATATAGCAAGAGATCTGCTGGGCCTCTGGGCTCGGTCACCAGAAGAGGGCAGCACTGTCCCTCCAGCCCCTGGCCACTTCCCACACATGGGCATTGCACATGGAGTGACATGTGACGGCTTGCGTGACAGTGACCTCGAGGGAATCTGAGTCCGGCCCTCAGAAACTTACGGAGACAATCTACTGTGCCAATTTAGAGGGTTTTAGATACTTTGTAATTTTAAAACACAGTGATAAGGACAAATTGAGCCTCTCACAGGATTCAAAGGAGGGCAAAAGCCCACCCTGTTCTCCAGTGTAGGGGATTTGTAAGCCCAGATCTGAGGGAAAAGTCCTGGAACCCCATCAGCTCATCTAGGATAGCACCGGAAACCTCAGAGCCTGCTTCAGTACTCACCCCCAGTCAGGACGGTCGGTACTCATGTACCTCACACATTGCAAACACCCGGTCATATATACCAACCTTAATCCTCAGTTCCCCCATTTGACATGCGGGAAGTGGAGTTCCCAAGAGCAAAGCTGGGGGATTTCCCCAGGGTCACAGAATTAAGAGATGATGGAGGTGGCTCTTACCCCCAGTATTCTTACATAAAGGCAAGAAAATTGATCCTTAGTCTTTCACCAAGAATGAAATCGCTGCATCGCTAAAAAGCCCCAGCACACCTGTGCCCAGAAGGCTGTGCCACGCTCTTTGGTACCCAGTCTAAGCCTTGGGCAGCATAGCACAGAGCCAGCAGGCAGAGCTGGAAGGGCCCAGGGGTGACCTAACCACATGGGCTGGAATGACCAGATCTCTTTTTGCAAACAGCACCTTATGAGGAGAAGCAATGGCTAAAACAGTCAAATGGGAGGTGGTTCTGGTTGAAGGCAGAGTGACAGTCTGTTGCCCCAGCCCCTTCCTTCCCCCTTGCTCCACCTGCGTAGCCCCCTGGAGATCTGCTAAGCACATGGGGAACACTTTTGTCCTGAAGCAGCCCTCCCTCCACAGGCATGGCGATGCTGAGGTCTAGACGGAAGAGCAGCTTGTTCAGGGACAAAGAATCTCAGAACTCCAAGGGCCCTGGACCCATGCATGCCAGGCACTCACTGCGCCATCTGAGCCCAGCTCAGCCACCTGGGCTGACTGCTAGTGAGCAGAGACTGCTATACTGTCCTGCTGTCACCAGTGTACCCCACACAAGGACTAGAAAGAGGAACCCGGGCTGCCCTGTCAAGATCCCCTCCGCACACAGGAGCACCTGAGCAAGGAGACACCCCTGCAGACTGCAGAGGTGGACGGACAGGTCTTGCTTTGTCAATCGTCCATCTGCGCTTGTGAGAGCACATTCCTGAATACTTTCTCATCTTATATTTTTAACTTACCATAGAATATTTTCTGTAGACCAAAAGATGTAAAGTCACATTTTATTCTAGAAGGCACTTATTGTTGTAATGCAAAAGTCTTACGTGTGCATGTTTTATCATATATATATACATCAAATATATATATATATTTATTTATCATTATTTATCCAAGGTTAGTATACCAAATTTGAAAAATACTAAGTTAACTATGTATGAGTCCCCAAGAGCTACCCAGAAGCAAGCACAGGTCACCCTATCTCTGTCTTCCAGAAGTCACCTCAGTGTGGCCAGGATGCCTTGGCATCTGGCTGGGCAGGCACAGTGCTTCTGAGCACCAGCGCAGGACACCTGTGTCCCTGCCCTCAGCAGACGCCACTGTCCCCTCACAGGTCTGATCCCGGCCAACTCTTGGCAGAACAGGAGTGTTGCGGTCACTGCCAGCAGCCACAAGGCCACTTCCGAGCCAGGATTTGCCCTGCTGCTAACCCCCTGGTGAGCTCTGCCAACATGGCTCCAGCCTCACTCTTTCTCTCCTGCCTCTGCCCAGCTCCAGACTGAGCAGTGATAGACAATCCCCAGGACCTCTGGCTTTCCTCCCTGTCCGCAGCATGTCTTCTTCCTCTGGGGATGACACATTCATACTCTTATCTGAGCCCTTCAGGTTCAGACTCAAGCTGCTCACTGCCCCGGCCAAGTTCCATGGGACGGTGTGGTCCTCTAGCCTGGGCCTGGATGGGGCAGACAGAGAGCACGTACTCAAGTCATTGCAGCAAACAGGGATGATGGGGTGGTGGTGATGGTGGGGATGATGGCGGTGGTGATGACAGCTACCATTTCCTGAGCATTTAACTCAGTGCTGGGCACTGTGCTAATCACTTTGCATTTATTATCTCTCTTTATTAAGGCAGACTGTGGCCAGCAGCATGTTGCAGGACATCATCCAAGCTGGTTATGTCCTCCTAAGTGCACAGGAAGACTGGGAAGGAACCGGTAAGCTATCGACTCCAGTCGCCTTCTCTGGCTGAAAGACCGTGCAGTGTCAGCTAGACTGGCCGTGCTGGTCCGGAGAATGGTGAGTAAAGTGACTTCTGCACTAGCCCCTCCAGGAGCCCAGGCAGCAGCAAGGGACCCAGAGAGTGGCAGATGGGACACAGGAAGGACCTGGGGACCAGAGTGCAGAGGTGAGGCCAGAATGCAGGACAGAGCTGCACACATGAGGCTAAGCTCAGGGGACAAAGGCTATTGCCCAAGTCCCACCTTTGCAAGGGGAATTGGATGGGCTTGGATGGATGCTGATCAGAAGGAGACAGTGGTCCATCCAGGCTCAGGCTCCTCTCAGAGGCAAGCCAAATTGCAGAACACTGGCCCCAAGGGCCTGAGCTCATTCTCAAGGGAAGCCCGTGAGTCCAGCTCCTGAGAGGAGATGTGCGCCTGTGTCCAGGGGGTGGAAGGAGAGAATTCAGGGAGCTGAGAACACAGTGTGGAATGAGGTGGACAGCCTGAGGGTCAGGCATGAGTTCAGGGGAGAGGAGCTCCTGCAAGAGCACGTAGATGGGGCCACGGGGCACTCCCACACCCAGCACAGCCTCCCAGCTCCTCCTGGGTCACTTCACACCCCTCCCTCACCCAGCCTCGGAGCCAGCAGAAACCACCAGCAAGGTTGGAGGGCCCTGAGCCTGCCCTGAAACAGCCCCACTGTGGGCTTCGAACTCGCTGGGGTTGAGTCTTTGTGTCTACACCATCTGCACTGGACACAACCAGCCTGTAAGGCTTGGAACTCACATCAGCTGCTGCCTCTGTGTAGTCTGTGGTTTCTCTAGAGAAACTGCTCACCTTCCCTTCCACTTCTCCAGTCTCTTTCTCCCCCAGGCTCTGTCCCTGAAGTCCACCCTGCACCTGCCCTTGTCCTTTGCATGGACCCCATTTGCAGCTGCCTTCTCACACACAGCTGTCTCATCACTTCTCTACCATCTTACTGTCTTCAAATTCAACCTCTCCCAGAGTGTAGACACGTGGTCTTTATTTTTTCCACTCCTCACTCCTGAGAGCCCACACCAAAACCAATCAAACGAGGGATGCTGAGCCTTCTCTAGCTGCCCTTGTCCACCCCACAGCCTGTCTTACCCCTCACCTGCCGACACAAGGCCCCAGTGAATTGGGCTAACTCTCCGGCCTTGCCATGCCCTCCTGCACGCTTCGGCAAATGCTGCCTCCTCTCCTCCTCTGTCTCACTCACCCTTTGAGTCTCAGCCCAGGGGCCCCCTTCTGAGCCCACCTTTGAGTTCTCCCCACCACCAGTGTGAGTCCTGCCCATTTCCTGTGCTCAGTCAGACCCTCCACATAGTTCTGATGCTGTGCTTTTCCTATGCATTTGTCTTCTCCGTGTTATGAGTACACTGAGTGCAAGACCTAGATCTTATTCATCTTTGTGTTCTCTTACCTAACTCATGGTCTAGAACACAGTGAGAACTCAGACATTTCTGGGCCAAATAAATAATAGCATGGGTGATTGAATAATGGATAGTTGTAGTTACTAAAACAGTGAACATAGGGAGAACAGGAAGGAAGGAGAAAGAGAAGGGTGCGCTTGTTTGGATATAGAGTTTGGAGTGTCTATGGGCTATAGAATGTAGAAAGCCCCAACACTTGGAGTGGAAGAGACGACCAAGAGAAAGAAAGATGGAAATCAAGAAAGTTCCAATACAGAAGCCAAGGGGAAGGGAGGATCCATTTTACATGCTGTTTAGTCTTCACTGGCTTTGAGACAAAGCAAATAAACCTCAAAAACCTTTGGCAAATCCACTTGGCCTCCCAACAACTCTCTTGGAGCAGAAATGGGCTTTCAACATCCCATTGAATTAAAGAGCTTTATTTCCAGGATGCTAAGAAGAACTGTTTTGGGGAAGAGCAAATGGACACAACAAAACAGAGAATGTGTTCAGTGATTCCACTGATCTCCGCAGTCTAGTGCTGATTCGTACAGCCCATCATCCACTTCCCATAATATGAAATCCCTGTGCATTTGAACGGAAATACAAGCCATGTGGTGATGATCCATTTGTACTTTATGTAACCAAATGTTGGGCTGTAGCTGTTTGATGTCCAAGAGACCATCTGAAGAGCTTTTACAGCCAGAAGTCATGAGCTGCCAAGGAAACAAAGAGGACAAAAACCCTGGCCAGCCTCATCCATAATCTGAGGCCATCAGCAGGGAGTGGACAGAGAGTGTGGAGGACAGAAGCCTCCCATCTGCCAACTGTTAGACCAGATCCACATTCTGTGTCTCAACCGCCAGCCCTGTGTGCTGAACGAGCCCCACAAACAAACAGGCATGCCTGGAAACGAACTGTCATTTATGTGTAACTAATTGGTTGCCGTTGGACATGTAGATTATTTCCAATTGTGACATGATAGATAAAGCTAATGTAAAAATCTTTGTTGATAAATTTTGCTTATCATTTCCTGAAGCTAAGTTTTCTAATACAGAATTACTAGATCAAAGGGGAGAAACGTGTTATTAAACCACATTTCTGGGCCGGTGAGATGGCTCAGCGGCATAAGCGCCTGCCTTGCAAGCGCGAGGGCCCGAGTTCGACTCCCGGATCCCACATACGAAAAAGGGGCCTGTGATATCGCTCAGCGGCACGGGTGCCTGTTGGCGCGCGAGGTCCTGAGGTCGTCCCCCCGGTACCCACAAAAAAAAAAATAAATAAATAAAAATAAAAAAAATAAACCACATTTCAGAGAAATTACAGTGGGGTGGGGATGGGAAAAAAGAAAAAGAAAAATTAAAGTTATCCTCCTACAAGCAGTGAATGAGCTCCTCTTTCTTGTCATACTTTCCCAAGAATGGAGCAATGAAATAACCCAATAAAATATTGTGAAGCTATTAAAAATCATGCTTTGAAAGACTTTACAGGGCCGGTGAGATGGCTCAGCAGCATAAGCACCTGCCCAGCAAGCACAAGGTCCTGAGTTCGACTGCCAGTACCCACATAAAAAGGAAAAAAGGGCTGGTGATATCGCTCAGCGGCATGGGCACATGCTGGCACACGAGGTCCTGAGGTCGACCCCTGGTACCCACAAAAAAATAAAAAAAAAAATAAATAAAGACTTTACATAGTAATGGGAAACTATCAATAGAAGTATAAAATTGTTATAAAATTGTATATATATATATTTTTTGGTACCAGGAATTGAACTCAGGACCTTGCACTTGCCAGGCAGGCGCTTCTGCCACTGAGCTATATCCCTGGCCCAAAACTGTATTATTTAATATAAATTGTATAAAAACATAAACTCACATTTATTGATTGATTGATTGATTGATTTTGAGACGGAGTTCCATGACGCTACTAAGTTACCCAGGCTGGCTCAAACTTGTGATCCTCCTGCCTCAGTCTCCCAGAATGCCAGGGTTACAGGCAAGTACCACCAATTATGATATAGGTGTGACATTTCTTTTGTTAGTTGGTCCTTCCAAGAGGTGACTCAGGGACAGGGCTGTCTCCACCTCACGTCTCCACCTTCTTGAGGAGTCACCCCAAAGCTCCAGGGGAACTGAGAGCAAGGACACTCATACAGAGCTTTTCCACAGCTCGGGCCAAAGTGACACACAGCACCTTCACTTGTGCCTGTCGCTGGAACATCATCTCTGGTCCACACCTGACCATGACGCCTAGGAGGAGCGCGTGGACGTGGGGTGAGCACTCAGTGTCTCGGCCGAAGTCTGATCGCCAAGATTCCTTTCCTCCCTCTCCCTATCCCATGAGGAAAAGGCCACCAGCGTGCAGAAGACAGCAAACAAGTCCTGCCCCTAACTCCGGAGACCAAAGCCTCCTGCAGGCGCATAGGGATCTCTGCACCGCATCCCATGTAGATCTTCTTGGTCCAGAGAGCTCTGGTTCTAGAACAGGGGTCAACACACATTTTTCCTAAAGGTCCAGTGAGTAAACAACAGGCTGTGGGTGATGGGGTCTCTGTTGCGTGGGCTCAACCCTGCCCCTGAAGCACAGGAGTAGTTGCAGTGTGGATGCAAATGATGGGCCCAGCCATGCTCTGGTCCAGCTTTACTCACAGGACAGGCAGCAGGGTGTATTTGGTAGGGGCAGAATTCTGCTAGCCTTGGCTCCCAAAGGGTACATAACCTGCCTGCTAGACACCTGGTGTCCAAGGTGCGGCAGGCACAGCGCAAAACCCACGAACATCCCTGTCTGAAGACAGCAAAATGGAAGCCACAGGCCAGGGAAGCTCTGCCACCCTCCCACACAGCTGCTGTGAAGACCTCTGACCTGCAGGGCGAGGGCGCTCTGGTTCTGCTCCTCCTGCTCCCTCTTCTTCCTCTCCAAGGACACATTTTAGAAGCTTCTTCCTGTTCTGTTGACATGAGCTTTGGAAACCATGTCCTCCTTGGGGGCTTTGTATCTTCTCAGCTTCTTTGCTGCCTACAGATTGGTGGAGTCTCAGAGAACACAGGCTTCACACAGCCAGAGCCATGGGTGGGGGTCCGGTCTTGTTTTGCTGGCAGAGTGACTCTCAAATGTTGGTAATCAGCTCCTCTTCCAGGAGCCACACCCACCGTGCCTTCAAGACTGCCTTCCGGGATCTGCTTTTCCTCTCCACCCAGCCCCAGGCTTCTTTCCGCAGCAGTAGAGGTGCTCCCTGGGCATCCTGGGGCAGTAGGCAGGAAGCCTTTGCCTGGTTTTGCTCTGAGACCTTATAGCCAAAGGGAACTTTTAACCACAGCTGTGAGAGTCACAACCTTCATTTGGTTTTTGCCCTGATTCCAACTGGGCAGCAGATCCTCAATCTGATATTTGCCTTTGGCTTCTCCAGGTCTTTCTAAATCCTATTTCATACCATTTATCATCTAGGGACAGTTAAGTTTTCAACCTTAACTTCTGGCCTTTCACTATTCCTTTTTATTACTCCTGGAAACCAGTGGATTGTTTTCTGTGCTTGTCTGCCCCTTGTAACATCTCGTTAAATGTAGTGGGTAATGACCAGCACATGGTACCAACACTCCATTTCCAACTCCCCCAGGAGCTAGAAGTTCATTAGGAAGGAAATCTGCCTTCCAAGCCAAGGCAGGCTCCTCTTGTAAACATTGTACCACCCGACAGCAGGGGCTGCTGGCTTCCCAGTCTCTGCTTCCATTTCCTTGTTGCTGCTACCTGGCCAATGCCAAGACCACACGTTTTAGTTTTCTGCTACAGCAGCATCGCACTTCCCCTGCCAGTCTCTAGACTCACTGGAACACACCAAGATATGTGACGGACAATGTCTTAGCCCATTCTATGTTACTAACACAGAATACCTGAGGCCTGGTGACTGGTGGAGAATAGAGGTTTGTTTTGGCTGAAGGTTCTGGAAGCGGGCAGGTCCAGGAGCATGGTGCCTGTGAGGGCCTGGTGCTGCTTCAATTCATTGCAGAATGTGACATGTTGCCATGGTAACGATCCAGTCCCTTCAAAGCAGGAACTCACCCATGCTGGCGAGAATAAACCCCATCCTTGAGAGAGGCATTGCTGACCCAGACATCTCTTCAAAGCCCCGTCATGTCTCTAAGCTGTTCCACTGGGAATCACATTTCAACACAGCTTGGGAGGAACAAACCATACTCAAGCCATAGAGGTAGTGAACAACTCTAATATTCGGCGGTTTAACAAGTCCTTCGCCTGCTAACATAAAATTTGACACCAGTGTGGCGGCTGTCTGTGGCATACAAACATCTCATTTTCCACAGCAAGCATGCATTACTTTTTAATCAGAAGAAAAGCACAAATACTGATGCCAACAGGTACTTCAGTTGCTTGGAGCAACGGTCCATCAACCTTTCACCTGCCTTGTAAAAAAAAAAGTGAGAAAAGGAAAAAATGGAAACAAAGCTTTTGTAAATGGGGAGGGGAGGGGGTTGAAGGGAGGGTAGAGGAATGGGGAAAAAAAGAATCAAGATATATCATATACAGGTATAAATTCTCTATGATGAATGTGATCATGATGTATATCTAACATGTACCAATAAAATCTGATTAAAAAAAAAATTCACCTGCCTTTACCCTTTGAAAGCCACTTGTTTTGAATGGCCCCTTGGGATGCACATGGAGATATATATATAGATAGATAGATAGATAGATAGATAGATAGATAGATAGATAGATAGATAGATAGATTCTTTTCCCTTGGGAACGGCCTTGATTCTGAAATCTTCCTAACCCCAGAAGTAGCCTGGTATCTTTCTCTTCTCTAAGTGTAGTGTTTGGATATGGTAGAATATTTTTAAATAATTAATATATTAATTATTTCTCCTTTGTGTTTCTGTTTCCAGTTTTTCCCTAACACCCTGAGTCATAGATCTGCTGGGAGGTGGGAGAAGAATGAGGTAGAAAGAGACCAGACACATAGGGAGGGAAAGCAAGTCATTGTGCTTTGGATGTGCACCCAGCACATTTGGGGTCTCTGGCCACAGAGCAATCTTATGAGCTAGACGTACTGCAGGAAATATACTTCCCAGTTGGTTTTCCTACCTTCATTCTCCCCTGGCCATCAGGAGGCAGGGCTAGATGCTAACCTTCATAATTTATTCCAAATACTAAGAGAATACCCTTGGCCTGGGAGGGAGAGCTTGGCCTAAGATGCTGCCAAAATGGTACAGTCTGGCATAGAGAAGCGGAGTGATAGAGTCCTAAAGGTAACGGGCAGAAGGGAGAATTAGTAACAGAAGAAAAACAGGGTTGCAATAGTACTGTGAGAAAGTTCAGGAAAACACTTTTGCCCAATCCAAGCTGGACCAACTTCTCGTCTCAGGCACACCCGTGGGAGATCACGACTGGGAGAGAAATGACACCAACACAGCTCAAGGCACAGCAAGATAGGGAGATTGAGGCCTTGAGGTCTGCACAAAGGGGTGCTTTTCAATCCTGAGGGCCATGCACACGGTCAAGAAGTGCCATGACTCACTGGAGGAGCCCCTGCCACGGGAGAAGTGGTGTCTACCATTGGCTCTGAAGACAAAGGTGAGGACAGGACAACCAAGGAACACCAACCAGCAGAGGGGAGGCCAAGGGACACTCCCTGGAGGAGGCAGAAATGGTGAATCCTCTGGCCTGGCAAGAACTGGAAGGACGGAACGGCCACTGCAACCCCTAGACACATGTGCCTCCAGCGGGCCAGGCACCATGCTAACACAAAAGGAACCCTGTGATCACGTAAGCATGGGTCACTGCACGTGACAGCCCTCTCTTGGAAATGTTTACAAAGGAGGTGACCAAGAACTCTCTGGCTGCTGCTAAGGAGGTTGACCAGAGTCAGCAGTTAGAGCTGAGATGAGGTTTGGGGAGCACTGATGGTGGGCTGTGTCGCCACTCCACCCTCAAGAAGGCGGGATGGGAAAGTTTCCCCACCACCTCAAGTTGGATGAAAGCAACTTCAAAGGGCTTTGCTCGGTGATATTGACGGGCAGCCCTAATTCTGGAGGAAGCCTATGACTGGTGCTGACTCCCACCTGGAAAGGCTAAAGAAAGAAATAAAGAAATATGGAGCTGTGCTTTGATGGTGAAAGGAAAGAGAAGTGACTGATTTGGGATAGATGTGCAATCGCAGAATTTGGGGGCCTCAAAGAGCCTAGAGCTATTTCCTGTGGGCCAGATGTGTGCCATGTGAGAAAGAAAGTGTGAGGTCATCCTCAGTTCCATTTGTGTTCATGGAGGAGCAGACAGACAGACAGACAGACCACTGAAGGAAGAACGCACAGTAGGGAGGTCCAAGGGGCAGAGGGCTAGCAGCACAGTGGGCCAGGGACCTAGAGAAGATCCCTAGAGTGGGAGATCCCTGAGGGGCTCCCCAGTGACCTTGGCCATCTGCCAAAACTGAGAACACAGGAGCTGGGTCTCCTGATCGTTTCCTCTTGCAGCTCTGACCCCCAGAGCACCAGGAAGTTCAGAATGAGAGGGAAACAGTCTCGCCAGGGAGGAGGGGAAGGCTCAACTCAACATCAAGTTCAGAATTTGACTCCTGAGTAGAAAAACGATGTCATAATGCCTAACCTGAGTCTGCGTTGACGTGTTGAGGAGCGTAAAGTGGCCACGGACAACTGTACCACCTATGGGACCAGCTGAGGGCAAGGGAGGAATTCATCCCACAGATCAGGGCCAAGGGCTCCTCCTCGGGGTGTGGGAATAACATTGTGTGATGATTCACCCCTTGTGTGCTCCACATCTGGGCTACATACAGAACACAGAGAGGAGGAAAGGAAAATAGAAAGAGAAAGAGATGAAGGAGAAGAAGGGAAGCATGACGGAAGAGGCCCTGGGGAGGTGAGAGGAAGAGAACTAGCCGATGGGTCTCCCTCACCTGTGACCTCCCTTTGACACTTTTTTTTTTTTTTTTTGTGATACTGGGGATTGAACCGAGGACCTTGCACCAAACTACATCCCCAGTCCTTTTTTATTCTTTTGTTTTGAGACAGGGTCATTGAGCTGCTGCATTACCCAGACTGGGTTCAAACTTGTGATTCTCCTGCTTCAGCCTCCCAGAGTGCTAGGATTATAGGCATGTACCACCATACCCAGCAAAGAGACGTGTCTATGTTCTGCCAAATCCCCCCATAGTTGCCTACTGCAAGTCCAGGGCTCCCCCAAGGGCTTGCTCTCCTCCTGCTCCAGGAAAGAAGGCAGAAGCACCAAGGGGCTGACAACCAGTGTGGGGTGAAGATGCAACTCCCAGCTATTCGCCCTTAATGAGAGGTAACTCAGGCCTCAGAGGGATGGAGAACCAGGACCCCAGGGTCACCTGCTTGATAGACATTTTTTGCCATTCCTTTCTTCCTCTTTCCCATTACCCCCAGATCAGCTGCACCCCTCACCCTCACCTCCTGCTGTGTGCATCCCAGGGGAGAGGCCACTTCCGCTCTTGGGCCCCTAGGGGCCTCCAGCTCCCCTCTCCATCTCCGGCCATCTCTGGCAGCTCACGCTCTTCTGGCCCACACCCCTGTCCCTTCCAGGGAAGAAGGGAAGGGTGCAGAACCCAGAGGCCTCTCTCACCACCGCCCGTTCCCCACAGGAAGAGCCTGGACCTCAGTTCAGGGGTCCCACAGGCCCCCAAGCTGGCCAGACAGCAGCAACCTGGTGTGGCAGCTGCAGGCCCTGGCAGCTCAGCTCCAGGGTGGTGCCACTTCCTGTCCGTCTGTTTAGGAGCACATTCAGGAGACACGAGCAGATGTTTGGCAGATGTTCAAGCCCGTTCATTCCTATCAGCCAACAATAACACAGCGCAAAGGCAGTGTGCGGGGGGGAAGACTGCTCAGCAGCAGGGGACACCAGAGGGGGCACCACATCCGTTCCTGGGTGGGGTGCTCCTGGGTGACTCCGCATGCTGTGGGCTCTAGCACAGCACACCCAGTGCCGGGACTCGGGGTGGAGCTTCTGCTGGGCCAGGCTGTTTTGCTCAGCTCCCCAGATGGAGTCCACAATCCCAGCGCCAGGCTGCCTGGCCGCCTGAGTCGCCTGGAGAAGCTTCAAGGGCTGGACTGGGGCAGGGCAGAGTAGGACAAGGTCCAGGGCTCCTCCTCAGCACACGGACAGATGCCCTCCCACGTTCTTTCTGCCCTAACCAGAAGTCTCTCTGCATTGTTCAGCGCAGGACTCATGGCCCTTCTCACCGTGAGAGCTGGTGTGAGACCAACCCAGGCACCGGCGTCTGGGTGGCAGGGGTGCGGCAAAAACTGAATTTCCAAAGGAGCCAAGGAAGTATTGCAGTCTTTTGGGGGGGGGCGGTTAACTTTTGAAATATTTAATTGACAAAAATTGTATGTGTTCAAAGTGTACAACATGAGGATTTGATAAATAAGGACATTGTGCAGTGATTATCCCAATCAAAGTACTCCTAGATCCACAAAACTTATTGATTTTGTGTTTCCACTGTATTTTTTTAAATTTCATCATAACTGAAAGAATTGTATAATTGATTAAATATTGCTAGCATTATTTTCCAATACTTTTTTTTTTTATATGTGGGTACCGGGAGTCGAACTCAGGCCCTCGCACTTGCCAGGCAGGCACTTATGCTGGTAAGCTATATCACCGGCCTTCCAATACTTTTAAATGCAGCCACATAGCCAAGAGTTTTGAATTACATAAACATGTGCATAGCAGCCTAAGACTTACCAACATTTACACTGTGCTTCCTCAGGTGGCTCTGAGATGATCCACTAGCAAAATAGGCTACAAGATTTTTGGAGTTTGTGATACATTGGTCGGTGGAGTTGCAGAATTCCTAGAAAGAACTGAATCTTTGAATTCGCTTTTTAACAAATGAAAATTCTGCAGTGCTCTTATCTGATTTTGCTTTTAGAAGATGGTTATATTTAGAAGATGGTTATAAAAGCTTTATTATAAGGAATTACAGAAAAGGATCTCTTATTCTGTACAGTGCAAGAAACAGAAAAACCACGGCTCACAAATAACTGCTGAATAACCAAGGGAATCTTGGTTTTCCTTTCCTTATGGACTTCCCAAATCAAAGATGCTTCTCAAAAATACAGACTCACCGCAAGTTTACAAATCTTCCTCAGGTAGAAGATATGCTGGGTCTTTTCTGAATTGCTTCAGTGTTAGTATTGGTGATGCCACAGCCAGAACAGAAGCTTGGAAGCTGCACCCTTTGATCGCCTCCCCTCTCCCCCCCCCCCAGCCCCCGTTCTCCACCCCTCCACTCTCTTCACTTTCTTAGACCCCATGTATAAGTTAGATCATGCAGCATTTGTCTTTTGGTGTCTGGCTTATTTCACTTAATATAATGCCCTCAAGGTTCATCCATATTGTCACAAAAGGCTGTGGTCCCACTATGCATTCATGGTGGGGATGTGGGGTCCACACTTCCTGGTCCTTCTCCTCACCCCCACCCCATCAGCTCCCTGCCATCCTGAAGTGGAGTGGGTGATACCTGACCCACCCTCCCACCTCCGCCCCCCCCCCACCGTCTCACTTGGCCCTTCCCTGCAGGCACCTGCATGCACACACGGTGCTCCTATGACACACTGCTGCACTGCTCCGTTTCCAGCTCCACTGACCCAGCGCAACCCAGCCAGCAGGCGGGAAGGACCGTATCTCTCGAGGCAGCACAGCACACTGTGATCGCCACGTGAGCCCCCAGATCCACACAACCTGGAGACCCTGGAGAAGTTAACCTCTCTCCCCAGTGTTTCCTCTCCAGTACATGTCTGATGATAGTGGTACCTACTCACGGGTCAAAGGTGAGGATTACAGTGGCTAAGCATGCCAAGGGCTGACACATGGCAAATACTCAGTGTTAGCTGCAATGGTGGTCATGTTTTGACACAGAAGATGAAACTGGGAGTATCTTTTCCTGCTCTTAAGGAGCTCACAGGCAATGCAGTAGACAGAGACTCAAATGTACCACGGTCTTTCAGAGCCAGGAGCAGGAACTGAAAAAGCACTGATTTGCACCAAGGCCAAATAACTCGCTTCACTTCTCCAAGCTCCACTCAGCTGCAAAATGAGAAACTTAGTGAGCACTGTGCTCAGCAGGGGAAGAGGAGACTGAAATCATGTATGCGTCGTGCAGCTCTGTACTAGAGAACTTCACAGTGATGTGCAGGTGGAGAAACAGATATTTGAAAATTAGAGGGGGCTGGGGATATAGCTCAGTGGCAAGGCACCTGCCTGGTCCTGAGTTCGATTCCTGGTTCAAAAAAAAATTAAGGCAACATGTGAGATAAGCAGAGGCCAGCACAAAAGACCAAGTAGCAATTCGAATTGTGAGTGACAGAGGGCAGGACAGGATGCTGAGCACTTCACATGCAAGACCCCAGTCCTCACCACACCTGTGGCAATGGTAATTTTAGCCGATTTCTTAACCCAGGAGTGAACGAAGGCTCAAAGAGGTGCCATGGCCTCCCAAGGCCACGCAAGCAGGATGTGACTGGTGTCCCCACGGAATTGCTGGAGCTTGGACCCACTACCTTCCTCCACCTCTCTAAAACACACTGCTTCCTTTTATTGAATCTTCTAAGCACGGTGGAGGGAATCTTGCCCAAGGGGAGACCCGGCTTGATGGGGGGGACAAAGGTCTCAGCCTTGACTGGCAAGCAGCAGAGAGGGATCTGTAATCTGCACATCACCCAGGGTTTCCCGCCTGGGGCCAGGGCAGTTTCCGGGAGGGCCCTAGACTCCAGACAGCGCGTCTATAGAGCCCCAGTTTAAACTCCCTTGGCGCACATCCTGGGAATGCTGATTAATCAGCTTTTCTACCTATGCCTCAGACGCTGTTTCTTTCACAAAGAAAAAAAAAATTGAACTGATATCAGGCCATGGTGCTTTTATGGCTTTTCCCCTCTTAAAACGTACATTTTAAAAACTGGAAGCTCCCCCGTATTTTGAAATTAAGCTCAACCACCCAGCAATTTCGCGTTGCCCTGTTAAAGTCATTTACATTGACATCTAGTGGCCACCGTGGAGAACTGCAAGCCCAAATGAGCCGGGGTGAAACAGGTCTTCCAGACCACAAATCATCTGAGTCCTGACCCAGGTCCTCTCTCCAAGGTGCTGGGCAAATTGGAGGTGACTCGGCTCTGCCTCCTGCACCTTCCCTCCACAGACCCTACCTGTCTTCCTGAGGACTCGGCCATGTCCCTTCCCCTACCTGGGCCCCTCTTCTCATCTGTAAGTGGCCAGGTGAAGCCACATGCCTGCCCTCTGGCAAGCGTTAAGACTCAGCTCAGTCAAAAGATTGGATTTGCTGCTGGTTATCAAGCACTCTCTTGAGCTTTGGGTAGAAATAGCCAGCCTGGCAGATGACAGCACCACGGCTGGGCTGCAGCTGGGTGCACAGGAAAAGAGGGTCCCTCAAGGACAGGCATCCTCAGCAGCTCTCTCACCAGGGTGCCACCTCCTCATCTCTCGCCTCCCCTGTCCCTCTCTCCTTGGCCCCAACCTTCTCCCCTCAACCCCAAGAGCACCTGCCTCAATCTCATCATCTCACTCTCCCTGAAGCTCACAGTATCTTGCTACACCAGAGCCGTGTCACTCTCTTTCTCAAAATCTTCTAAAGCCTGACATCACCTTGGAGAAAAATTCAAATCCAACAACCTGATACTTGCAACAGAGTGATGTTCAAAACTGCAGTTTTCGGGCCGGTGAGATGGCTCAGCGGCATAAGCGCCTGCCTTGCAAGCGCGAGGGCCCGAGTTCGACTCCCGGATGCCACATATGAAAAAGGGGCCGGTGATATCGCTCAGCGGCACGGGTGCCTGTTGGCGCGCGAGGTCCTGAGGTCGACCCCCCGGTACCCACCAAAAAAAAAAAAAAACTGCAGTTTTCTCCTGAATGTCCCTTGACACCAGTCACAACCAGGACCCCGGGCACAGCAGGGCTGGGCTGGACATGAACGCTCTGGACGTAGCTGGACAGCAGGGAAGCCCAGGAGGGGGCCAAGGCTTCACAGCCCTTCAGGGACTTGCATCAGTGGCTGTCATTCAACCAAGATGGATGCACTGTGACAGGCTCACATTGTGGCACCCATGATTGTCAGCCCTGCTCACAGCCCATTCCCAACTGTCCCCTGTCCCTCTCCAAGTGCCACTCTTCAGGGACATGGAGCGGCTTCTGTGAACACAGCTGTCTTTGCCTGGAACCCTCACCCCCATGTCCTCTCCAGCTCCTTTCCTGTCCTCTGAGGGTCCTGACACAGCAGTTCCTGACCTCTGGGGAGGGTCGTCCAGGTCATCCTGGCACCCTAGGGCCCTGGCACAGTCACACTTTCCCCAATTGCAGGCTCCTTGCTGGTTCTCACTGTCTCCGCCCCTGCTCCCCCCAGCAAGAGCTCTGGCCTGCAGCAGACAATCCACACGCATTTCACCAAGGGAGTTAAAGTGAACTTCAAAGCCAGGAGGAGCCTGCAGCCCATGACTCAGGACAAAGCTATGCAGGCATCACAGTAGCAGCAGTGACTCGATGGCATTTCTGTGTGGCACTCAACCGCGTGCAGCACTTAGGATAGTCTCACAGTCGGTGGCCGGTGGCGGTGCACACTTCCCAGGAAGCTGTAAGCCTTCACTCTATAGCACATTCAAGGATGCTTAACAATTTTACTCATGTCTACTGTTATGACTTGTGTCTAGATGTCCCCCAAAGCCACATGTTCTCATAGGTAGGGCTTTTCAGAGCTGGCTGGATCTAGGGCATGTGATACTGGGATTAAGGGTGTGTGGTACTAAATTACTCCATTGGTTGGAACTGGCAACATTCTGGGTGAGGCTGAGTGGATTTACTGAAGACAGAAGCCCCACCCTGGATATGGGTGGCACCACCCAAAAGGCTGATAGCTTGGATGCAATAAAAGGGAAAGCGAGGCTCACTGCTTCTGCTGTCACTTGCTGCTTGCTGCTTCCTGCCTGCCACACCATAAGCTTTTTCTCTTCTACAATTCCCCTCTGCCATACTGCCCTGCCTTGGAGCCAGCTAGCTATGGACTGAAACCTCTACAAAATAATGATATGCGTGGAAGTGCTAACCTCTCCATGTCTTAGTGGAACCCACACTGGAGGCTGTTTGAGGGGCCATGTTCATCTAGTCTCTGGACAGATGTCTACACAGCAGCCCCGCCCAGAAGCTGCAAGAGTTCTAGGTTCCCATCAAAGCCTGGTTCACATGCCAAAAGCAAGAAGCTGTCTCAGAGACCATGTATTCTAATCTCTATAGAAGAAGAGAAAGAGGGAGGGAGGTAAGGAGAGAGGGAGGGAGGGATCTTCATGACATCCTCTGTAAATGGCAAATAAAGAGCTACAAGAAGGTCTAGGATGGGGGTCCTCAAAGGGGACATCCAGCAATGTCTACAGGCAGCTGTGGTTGGCACCAGTAGAGGTACTTCATGGGTAGAGTCCGGGGTGCTGCCAGCATCTTCTAATGCCCAGGGCAGTCCACACAGCAAAGAACTAGCCACAAACCAAGGGAGCTGAGGCCAGGGGCCCTTGGTCTTGGAGGGCCTGGCCCAGCTCGTTCTGCTGCTCTGAGCTGTGTGACCTTGAGCTGTGTGACCTTGAGCAGCTCCTTCATTTCATGGGAGCCGCCTTCTGTATGAAAGGTATGAAGTCACTCCCTTGCTAATTTGTTTGTCCTCTTAACAGATATTTCTCAAGAAACAGGGTTGGGGGGAGAAGCAATGAAAAAGGCCCCACATAACCCCAGAGAGTAGAGAGTCAAAGAGCTGAGTGGTGAACGCCCTTTACAACCCTGCGAGGTGCCCACAGACCCCAGGCAGTCGCGCTAATGTGCAGCTTTCTCCGTGACCCCCTGTGACAGGCTCCCTCCCTTGGAAGAGCTTGTGCTAAAGCTGCTGACTGTGCTTCCTCTCTCCTGAGATGCATGGGGTTTTCTCTCCCATGTTTTAACCTATATGAATGCAGTGTGTACATAAAAGTAAGGTGCCTCACACTTGCTGTCAGCCAGCTGGCAGTCACTGGGCTGTTGTCCTTGGGGACTAGTGTGCCAACAGTCAGTGGTACTGATTCCTGGTGGTGGTGCTAATCCCCCCTGGGTGCTGCAGTGCTCATGGGAGGCCTGTGGTGTCCCTGTGGTTGGTCAGCTTCCTCCCTGGGCAGGAGCAGGGCCCACCGGAGCTGGCTCAGGTTTGGCAGAGCGCTCCTACTGGTGAAGAACGTCTTGCCCAGCACTTTGTGGCACCAAGCCCTGCCTACTCCACCCTGATTTTGCCTTATGGAGACAACCAGCAAGCCTCACACTGTTCCCAGTGAAGGGAGGGCTTCACATCCCAGGCTGCACATTAAATTAGCAAGATTTTAAAAATAGTGATCCCTGGGCTCCACTCCAAAAAAATTACCAAGAATCCCTAGAGACAAGTCCAAACCCAAGAGTCCATATTTTTTAAAAGCCCCCATCCCAGAGATGCAGATGCTTTAGGTGGCCCAAAGGTGCAGCAGGTTGAGACCCACTGGTGAAAGCCCTCCCTGCACACCCGAAGAACCGACACTTCTCCAACATTCCTAATGCATGGGGGTCCCTGAGGCTGCACCAAGCCCTCTGAAGATGCTGGACATAGGCTGCACACAGACATGAAGCCAGAATTCCTGCCCTGGGCCCCAGTCTTAGAAGTTGCTGATATTCCCCAGGGTGAAGCCAACACATCACGTCACACTGAGCCATGAGTCAGTCCAGCCACGGGTGGGACCTCTGCCCCCAACTCCTGCAGCACCTGATGGCACCGTCTGCATCCCTAAAAGGGGTCACTGTGCCCAGCGGCCAACCTCATGTATGGAACCGCAGGTGCATCACCATGGCCTCCTTCCTGCCTCTGTCTGTTCACTGGTGACCTAAACCTACCACACTATTACAATGCCTCACAAATCAGAGGCACAAAGAAATAGAATGATTATATTCACTGTGCAGGGAGCTTTCCAATCATGCGGTGGTGCAGTGAATGTGCCAGACGCAAAGGTAGAGATGAAGGTCCTCCACAGTCTGAAACTCATTGCAAAATAAGAGGTTACCCTTGAAGTAGAGGAACTAAGCCAGAGGTAGAAACAAAAATAGGATGTTTTCCAGGGAGGGAAGTTTTAATTCCAAGGTGAGGCCTCAGCCCACAGCTACCCACCGCTGTGCAGTGGAGGGGAAAGCTTTCTTACGGACAGCTCTCGGAAGTAACTCCTGGTGGGACCTGCTGTGGGTCAGGCTCCAAGCAGGGGCTGCTGAGTTCTTCAGGATTTGGTTATCACCAAAGAGCCCCCGTTTGCCATTTCCAAAGTTATGTTCCTATGACACCCACCACGGACTCACTGATCTTAATGCAGCCTCTGTTTTAATGTCAATGTCATGTTCAGCGAGCTCTCCACTTTACTTAGAACAGCTCAAGGCATGATGGAGACCGGCAATGTCCTTCAAAGCCGCATCTGGTAGAGCTGAGCTCAAGAGATCAGGCATGTGCCTGGCGTGTCACTGTGTGTGATGGCTCACAGCCGGCTCCATGGTTCCAGTGTCCTCCACTGGCTGTCTACACAGGCTCAGCATGGTGGACGAGGCATCCTTGGGATTCCCAGTAACCAACATCCAGTAATTCTTTGGCTTCTCAGCTCTGTGTGAATCCAGATGTGTGTGAGCAGCAACCTCAGCTTCCTTCCCAAAATAGGTCCTGCAGCAGGAAAGAGTTGGGAAACTGAGTCACAACAGCTGATACCTTTCCTTCCATCTCAAAGCACCCACTGCAGCAGGCTGCTCTATACCTGGGGTCTCTAAGACATGTCACATTTGCAGGAACTCGTGTGGGGCTAGGGTTAGGTGCAGAGGGTCCCCTTCTCCCTAAAATCCTCCCGAGGGGAAGACCTGTGTGAAGGACGGGGCCCCAGCAAGAGTCTTCACACCACCAAGGTTCCAGGTGGCCACATCTCAGCACCACAGCACATTATTTTCCCACGTCTCTAAACTGAACATCTGTGTTTGAACAGACTCTCCTCATTTAATCACCCAGCTCGGATCCTGAGGCTAGGTCATTAATGAACTGGTCGCTAAAGGCAGAATTGTACAGGATGCACATTAAATATTCAGAACAAAGAACTGGTCAGAGGAAACTCAAGCTTGAGGACTGCTTTTACTTTTACAGTGCTCTTACAGCACTGTGATGTATAACAGAACAGAAAACTGTAGCACTGTACTGTACAGTGCAATCAGCAAAAATCACAGTGCTATATAAACAAAGTGCACTGTACAAAAAAAGGCACTGAGGCTCTCTGAACCAGATGCACAGAACTGTATAAAAAAAGACGAGTCGTAAGTCTGAGCAGCAGGTTGCAAGTCCAAACAGCTGTTAAACAGGTAGTCACACCACAGCCCCAATCCTGGCATTTGCTGTGCGCTTCAGTACCGTTACCTTAAGAAAAGCTGCCGGTGGGCTGCCAGGCCCTGATTCGTTTGACAGTGAAGGATGAGAATTTTTTCATTTGCCTTTACAGATAAAAAAAAAAAGTGTGCCATTAGCATTCTGAATTAATACCTCCAATTTCCTATAAGCAAAAAATACAGAAATATATTATATATTAATTTCAATTTAATATATATATGGAATAACTTGGAAGTCAACTCATAATAAATGTGATTAAGCACATTGTGACAGATATCTGTATGATAGAGTGATCATTCAAGGTCATAATGGAGATCTTTGACCATGTGGCATGATCAATGGTGTAAGTTGAAAAATATACATTCATGATGTCCTGCTCTGTACAAAAACCTCAAAAATCCACACGTGTACATCAGTATAGAAAAAGAAATGGTGAGCAGCAGTGGTTGTCTCTAGAAGGTGCAACTGTTCTTGGTAATTTTCATTTTGTGTGTGATTTTTGACTTTATAAGCAAACATATATTTGTTCATAATCAGAAAAAACAAACATGACTTTAAAATCCTGACTGGCTGAAGTTAAACACTGTGGCAGAGAGAAGAGCAGCCTAACCCTAACTCAAAGAAGACAGCTCAGAGGACGCAGGGTCACGGTGCCGCTGGCCTTGCGGTCACACGCCAGGCTTCTCGGCCTGTGAGGGATGGGGCCTGGCTTCATGAGAAGCTGTGCCCCGCAGCCAGGATGGAGACACCAAGCGGGGTGGCGCACAGCACAGACTGCTGCTTCCCCGGTGAGGTATACGTGGAAGAAAGGAGAGAGGGGTCACGGGGTGAGCTGCGGGAAGCCTCCACTTTCCAGACAGGGTGAAGCGCGTGCGTTCCTGCAGTGTGCACCCTGGGTCCTCTCCCGTGCACGATGCACTCACCCGGACCGGGAGCCCCTCGTGCTCCAGGCGCAGCTGGGGGTCGAGGAAGGTGGCTTGCCACCTGACCAGGTGCGAGGCCTCATCCGTCAGGTGCACCTCCTGGAGCCAGGACTTCTTGGCTGACCTCAGGAGGGTCCTGTGGTCACTGGATAAATACAGCTGGAAGGGACACAAGCAGGCAAGTGGGTCACAGTGATTCTCAAAGTTGGGGTAACAGCAACCAGTGGGCTGGGCAGTCAGTGTGTCCCAAAGCCCCGATCTTAGGGATTGCATGAGAAGTGCAATTTTTCCCTAGAAATGCCAGCTTGGAATGGGAAGGCATCACACACACACACACACACACATACACACACACACACACACACACAAACCTCACATGGCTGCCCCTGCTTCTGGACACCAGACTCAGTGTCCCTCTCTTCCCGCTCCCCGCCCCCTCCTCCCTCCTCTTCCTTGGGGGGTCAGGGGCACAGTTACTATTTCATTTATTGTAGCAGGAAACTTGACCCACAGACGGAAAGTGCCCTTCAGACCAACGTCCTGCTTCACACTCCTCGGGAGCTCCAAGGCGACCTGAATGGGACTCAGCTGGGAGTTCACATCAGCTGTTGGCAAAAAGCACCCCTCCCCGCCGCCAAAACCTTCATGCTGGCTCCTTGTTGCTCTTTCCCAGTTTGCTTCACCCTGAATGTGACAGCAGCTTCTGTCACGAGTGATAGGTTCCTTGTCACTCTACCGGCACGGTGGCGTGGGGCACCGCTGGGAAGGCAAAGCGAGCTACCACCCCTGGCAGGACTGTGATGGTGCAGACTGGGCAGCACCAGCCACCACGTGGATGTTGAGGTCCCCACAGTGGCGCTGCTGGGAGGCAGGGGAAGGCTGGCGGAAAGTCCTCAGGTCTCTGTGCACCCTGGGAGGGGACAGTGGGGCGGTGGCCACTTCCTCTTTCTCTCTGCTCCCTGGCTGTGCTCCACATAAACTCCTTCCATGCTGAGTTGCCTTACCACAGGCCCAAGGCAGGGGCCAACAGCAGCCCCCAAAACTGTGAGCCAAAACCCACCTTCTCTCTGTATAAGTTGACTATCTCAGGCATTTCATCAACACAACTCAATGCTAACACACTGGAAAGCCCTGAGGTAAGGGGAGAACAGCAGAGTGGTGATGAGGTACAAGGGCAGGGGGTACAGGGTGCCAGGGAGGGCTCTGGCATGGACAGGGCATGGGGACATCTTATGGAAGGACTTACACGTCACAGTGGACACCCAGAACACCACTGAGCAATGGGTAGCCACAGCTGGCTTTTCAGAGAGAGTAGAGGCGACCAGGCCTGAGCTTTTAAAGATCAGTCTGGCAGCCCCTGCCTAATGTGGTCTGCAGTCAGGGAGACTAAAAGGGCCAGACCAGGGGCCTGCACGGGAGGGAGGAGGCAGGTGAGGGGCCTGGGGAGGGACAGCAGAGGACTCAGCAGAGAGCTGGACATGCTGGGACAGGGATGGGGCCCAAGTCCACCAGGCTTGTGCCCTGGAATGCAGGGAGACTCATGGCACCATTCAGAGGCACAGGGAAACCAGGACCTGAAAGAATATATGCCTCAAATCACAGACTGCTGTATTCAAACTATACTAAAGAAAGACAGTATAAAATCAGAACCGAGCTAGGAGATATTACCACCAGATTTTTTACAGATGCTCCAGAAGTACTTGCTAACTCAAAGACATTAAGCAGAAATTAAAGGTACAAGAGTTGGAGAAGACAGAAAGTCACCATTTGAAGATGAAATGACTACCTAGAAAATAGAAAAGGATCAGCTGAAAAACTATTAGAATGAACAACAGTGATTTCATCAAAGGTGACACAAAAACTGTTTTCTTATATTTTTATAAGAAAAATTATTCTTCATTTGATCAAATGTTCTGTATTTACACTATCAAAAAGACCTCCCTACAGTGGTGGCCAAAAACACAAGACACCAAGGAATAACTTTCATGAGATGTGTCAAACCCATGGGAAGAAAACCACGAATTCTTACTGAGAGATGCGAAATTTTACTAAGAGAATAGATGGAGAGACAACTGAGAAAAATAACAATTATTAACCTACTAAATATGTAACTGTACTTACTTTGACAATGCCAATCAAAATGCAAAGTAATTTCTTTGCCCTACAAAGGTAGAGGATCTTGAAAAAATAATTATTACATTTAACTGCAAGATTAATTCCTAATATAATTCAGACAAAGAAGTGTAATGAAAGACAATTATGAGCTGTTAAAGTATATTACACAGCTATAATAATTAAGACACTATAGTCTTAGAATAAAAATAGACAACTATAGTTCAATGGATCAAAATAGAAAGCTTAAAAATAGCACATCATGCATATGGTAATTTAAGATATGCTAAGGGAAGCATGTGCAGCAGCAGAGAAAGGACTAATTATTCAAGCTATATCAGATCTGACTGGTCATTTGGGAGAATGCAGATACTCACATAAAACTCCATCAAAATAAATCCTAAGTGGATTAAAAATAAATTTAAACAAGATCCAAATACTTAACATGGAGAAGAGAATACAATATTTTCTTTTTATCAGATTGCTAAAACAAACTAAACCTTAAAAAGAATGGAAAAATTTTCAAAGGAAAATATTGATAGATTTTACTTAAAAATATAATATTGGAATAACTATAATTTAAAAGTCAAAGCACAAGGGAGGAAATACTGGCAACAAATATGACAAAATTTAAGAGGAGAAAAGAGAAAAAGGAGAAGAAAGAGGAGGAGAGATAGGGAGGAGGGAGAGGGGAAGAAAAGTAACAGGAAAAATTCACAAGCACTATGACATTTACACAGCTTTTTTCTCTTGACTTGTCAGCTTAGCAAAGATTTTAAAGATGATATTTAATATCATGCATGTCATTCTTATTTATCGTCAATGGGAATACAAATTGATACAACCCATTACAGAAAGAATATGTATCAATACTTTTAAAAATATTCGGGGCCGGTGAGACGGCTCAGCGGCTTAAGCGCCTGCCTTGCAAGCACGAAGGCCCGAGTTCGACTCCCGGAACCCACATACGAAAAAGGGGCCGGTGATATCGCTCAGCGGCACGGGTGCCTGTTGGCGCGTGAGGTCCTGAGGTCGTCCCCCCGGTACCCACAAAAAAAAAAATAAATAAATAAAAAATAAAATAAAATAAAATAAAAATATTCATATTCTGTGACTCAGTCATTCATACTAAAAAAAAAAAAAACTATACTAAAGACGGGACCCCTAATTTGGCCTTAGGCAGGGAGGCTTGAAGCATTTATACACAAAACTGAAACTTCATACATACTCCACAGTAGATGTGCAAAGTGATGACTTACCATCTTGTTTTCAAATCCTCCTGTTATCCCAAGGCAAAAGTCCTGCCCGTACCTAAGGACTTGGCCGGTGGCATCTCTGCCTACACTGTGGGTGGGTAATAAGTCCAATGAAACCACTGGGTTAGAATCATTCTACAGCTCTATTTTTTGTCTATGTTTATAATCCATTATCTTGATAAAGTATATTCATATACCATACCTGAATTAAAGACCTAAATAAAAGTTCTCTTGGCCTTAAAATCTGGCTTAAAATCTGGCTGGCTCTTCCCTGTCCTGCCCGAGACCAAGAGCACCACACTTGGGGAGTTTTGGCTGATGGGGGTTAAGCCCACGTGCTCATACACACTAAGAATTTCCAGTCATGCATGCACTGGCATCTTCAGAGAGAACCAAGGCAACACGTTTGTAGACTTTGCTACACTCTTCCCACTTAATCCTCCAGGAAACAGAAATTGTGCTCAGTGTTTACTTGTTTTAACATAAACTATGTGTACTAAAGAGAAATCTAAATCAAGGGCTTAAAGGACCAGCTATGTTCTTGTCATACAAACATCACTATCATAAATTAGTTAACAAAGTGAAAGCAATCGCTTGTAATTGGTAATTGCTCATTTTCAAAATTTCCTAAGTACATTTTTAGTGGACAATTAATTTTTAAAAAGCAAATCCCATCCAGTGCCACCTAGTAGAAAACTCTATCTTTTTTTATAAAGATAGTGTGGCAACCTTAAGAACAACGGCTCACAACGAGCACAAAGATCTTGGGACACCATTAGGAAAACCCACTTTCCTCACAGGAGTATATGAATTCAATTCCCCAGATCGGATAATTATGAAGCAAACATTTTGAACTGAATGCAACTTGCCTGCTGTCTGAGGTAAAACGGAGTGTGGAGTCCCCTTCAAAACAATTCTCAAGGCAAGCAAGCAAGCTGAGACCACAGATCCTAGCTTCACCCCACAACCCCAGGGCATCCTTAACCCACAAGTCCCACAGAGGTGATGATGAGAAGAGGCCAGAAGTCAAAGCATCTCTACCTCAGGACAACAAACGTGTTTCTGCCAACCGGGACCATGATGTGTGCTGCACTCAAGCCGCAGGGCAACCCCAGCTCGTCACTCAGGTGGGCTTGCATTTCATCTGGAGTCATGCACAGACTCAGGTCCCCGCCCAGAAACACACCAGCTTCTTCCCGCTCTGGGTAGTCGGGATTCACCAGCATCACTCGGTCGCCATAGTGAATATAACCATCTTCAGATACGGAAAGCTGCATCTACAATTTTAATAGGGGATTTTTCAAATAAACCATATAATCCCTTCACCAAAGACAGGCCCATCCCCATTACCATCTCTTCTCAAACTAGCACCATGGCCAGAGGGTTTCCCACAGGTCCCCCAAATCTTTAGCTTTCTTCCTTTCCCTTCCACTTTGCCAAGGTCAAGTTCCCAACAATCTCAAATAATATCTAATGAAGCTAATGAAAATCACACAGGTTGGCTCCATCATTAATTTACTAAGCATTCATTGAAAATGTCTTTAGCATCCACTAAGAGTATTAATGTGTTAGTCCATTAATTTCTTAACTTGGAAAATGCAAGTAAACACCATTAAAAGCAGATGTCTTTATGTCCTTAAATCTTAAGAGATTTCACACATTGTGGCTCAAAGACTTCAAAAAAATTTAAGAAGCTTTTCCGAAAACGTTGCCATTTTCCAAATGGTAACTCATTTAGTAGAATTTTTTTTCTGCTTCACATATGTTCATACTTAATAGAATTTTGGAAAACGGTATTAAAATTTAAAATCACCGGTCTCAAAAGATGCGTTTTCAGTCGTCTGTTTCTCTGAATGAGAAGTTTCCCCCGCTCTCTCTTCTCTAAGAAGTCTTTCATGCCCTCCTGGTTAGAGAAGAATGAAATCCAAAGACAGCAACAGCCTCAGTAGGGAAGGTAGGGGTAGCTGCAGGGTCAGAAGCTTCCCAAATTAAAAAAGCAAACTTTGAGAACAGAAGGGAAATGTGTGCATAGAGGGAACGTTGGAGCTTTTATTTAGCATTATTTTAATGCTTATATCATTGCAGAATCTTTAGAAAATTGGGAAAGGCACAAGGGAAAGATTTTTTTTTTTTTTTTTTTTTTTTTTTTTGGTGGTGCTGGGGATCAAACCCAGGGCCTTGTGCATGCAAGGCAAAAACTCTACCACTAAACCACAAGGAAGGAAAAGCAACATCCCCTGTAATTATCCCAGCTGGGGGCAACCATGTGGTGACAGGTAGCAGCCACCTCTCCTGTGCGAGGCTCCAAGTGTGCTGATGATGATCGGGACTGAGTGTGTGACAATGAGTGCCGACGCCCCAGTGTGGGATGACTGGCACTGAGGCCGACGCTGCCCCTCTCCTTTTCATGCACGCTCAGCCCCGGCGGGGTCAGCGAAGTACCTGCAGTCACTCAGGAGGGCACGCATTGGGGCTGGGGACAGAGTGGGCAGCAGCATAGGGCCGCCTCACCTTGGTCGCAGCTTTGGGACCCTAATGGGCTGCAGCCAAAAGGGTGGCGGGGGGCGCAGGCTAGGCCTGGAGAGGCTTCGACTGCTGGGATGAGGCCCAGGGCAGGAGGGCGGGTGCTGGGCAGGGCTCCCAGCCGGAGTTTGCGGGGCTCAGAGCAGGGCGGAAGTAGGGAAAGAGGCGGGCCTAAGGCCAGGACAGGAGTCTGTGGGCGCCTGCCGCACCCCACGCACTCACTACCTCCTCCAGGTAGGCATCCTCGTTCCAGTTCCCTATCCGGACTCGCGGGCTGTACAGGTTCTGCGCCATCTTGCCCTGCGGTCTGGAGAGCCGCCTTCCTCGCACAGCTGTTAGCGTGCCCCGTTGCCATGACGACCGTGGGGGGGGCGTTGGTTCAAGTCCTGGATCGCGGGCCAAGAGGCATCCGCGCGCCCCAGGTGCAGACAGCGCAGGAGGCTGCTGCAAGCCTCTGAGGCCTTCCTTGCACAGCCGGCGAAGGGAAAATTCAAGACAACAAGCCTCGTTGTCCTAAATGCTCCCTAGAGAAAAAGTAAAAACTTTTTCTTGTTTGTTCAATATCCAAAGGCAAAGCGCCATCAGGGCGCGCCTCACTTGTCGTGGCACCACGTAGCTTTGAAACATGAGCACAGCTGGCTTGCAGATTTTCGCATTATCAGCAGCTGCTGTTTTCCTAATCATAAAACAATACTTGCTAATAGAGACATTTGAGAACCAGACTAACGTGGAAGGAAGGTGGGGAGCTGCTCCAATTTTCATAGTCTCCAAAGAAAGAAATAGGTCACACTAGTACATTTTTATTGATACGTTTCTGGTACAAGTGTGCTTTGCAGCCTTCCTCCTTCCTCCTCCAATCTGTCAGTGAGATGACAAGCATTCCTGATAAAACTGCAATACGCTGTAGCCAACATTTTTTAAAATAAATATGACTTTATGAGTAGCAAGGATGAACAGTTGATGTTTTACGTGGAAGTGGATGCTGGTCAAATGCACACAGTAACTCATCCTAGAGCAATTTTATCCTGAGACGGGATAAAAAGGGAAGACCCGGGAGACTTCCTATCAGCAAGCACAGTCTACAAGAGAACATAGCTCATGAAAACAAACCACAGAAAGACTGCAGAAAGTGCAGGTAAGGACGCGGTGATGGAGGCCTTGGCAGTTGCCTATTGCTTCTGCCTTAGGGGGTCGTGGGAGGAGAACTGGGGGGCCTTTGGGTAGCGGGGTGCTGGGATCTTGGCTTGGAAGGTTCTGAGCAGACAGGCTGCAGCCTTGGGTGCACAGAGTAGCATTCCTCACGAACCCACCAGCTCTGTCCCTGCACCACTGCATTCAGGGATGCTTCTAATAAGTGAGGTACAGCAAACACATGAGCTGAAACATTGCATGATTCTCTTATAGGAGAAACCCAAACTATAAAGAGCAAAATACAAGATAGATAATAGGAAACAGGGAAATAGATCTTTTGCAAATGGGAAGGAGACCAAGAAATGGGAGAGGTGGGGTGGGGAAGTAAAGAGAATGAAGATGTGTTACGCATGTGTACCAACTCCCCATGGTGAATAGGACCATTACATACTGCAAACATGGACTAATAAAAATTTTAATTTTTTTAAAAAAGGATACTTCAAAAAAGTGTATAGGACAGAGAAGCTAGGTCAGATATCCTTCCACTAACTGCACCTGATACATTAAGAAACTGACATTCCAAGCTAGCAGCTTATGCAAGTTCCAATTGCTAAAAGAGTCATGCACCGAATAATGATGTTTCCAACAACACTAGACCTCAGGTAGGACACTGGTCCCCACAAGATCATAATGGAGCTGTAAGTGTGCTGTTACCTAGTGATGGATAGCAGTCTTGACACCGTGGTGCAGCACATTAATGTTTGTGTGATGTTGGTGTAAACAAACCCAGCACACTGTCAGTCAATAAAAGTATAGCTCAGGCATTTATGCACAGTGATCAATACTTGATAATGACAATAAATGACTGTGTTGCTGGGGTATGTATTTACTATGCTCTTATCATTATTTTAGAGTGCACTCCTTGTATTCAATTAAACACGAGGTCCAGTAAAACAGTCTGTGTGTGGTGCTGGCAGCAGCCTCACAAATCTGATGTTTATGGCCTCTCCTGATTGTACTGTTTTCTCTTCCGCTTGGTTTAATCTCCTGCTGTTTTGTTCATCGTGGCCCCTGAGCCTACAAAATCCACTGCTAATGCTGCCAGTGGGAGGCTACTTCAAGTCATTGACCTGGAAACAAAACTAAAAGTGATAAGGGCTACAGAGCTGGAGAATAAGTGGTGCTTCTCCACACCAGCCAGATATGGCCCTTTCCAGTGTGGCTCCAGTCCTATGGACAGGAACAGGTGACAAAGGATGTTAAAGAATAAGCTCCATTGAAGGCAGTGAGAAGTCCCAAGAGCATATATAGAGAAGCCTCTAAGAACCCAGTTTAATACCCAACACTCTAGGATGGCTGCACAATGATGAAATCACCTAACACTGTCTTAGTCACGTTCTCTGTCCTGGGACACAATATCTCACACCTACAACTTCAAGGAGGAGAGGTTTATTTGGCCTCAGTTTTGGAAGTTTCAGTCCATGTCTGTCAGGCTTAAACACAGAAATGAGATGGAAGAAGGGTCTGGCAGAGGAAAGCTGCTCCAGTCATGGCAGCCAGGAAGTGGAGAGAGAAGGGAGGAGCTGGGGAGGGAGATGCACCCTTCCCGTCACACGCCCAGTACAGGCCTGCCCCATCTGGGCCCACCTCCTAACAGCAAGTCAGCTACACCACCCCTGTGATTAAGTCACCTTCCAAAGTCCCACCTATGAGCAAATGAAGCCTTTTGGGAATATTCTCCATATAAATCCTAACAAACACTTTCCTCAGAATGTATCCCTGTTAAGCGCCAGATGACTTTGTCCCAAAGGACACAACCCCTTTTACATATCTCCACATGTCCCATAAAATTGGGCACAAGGCAAAGCCACACTAGCCCCCATATTATTTAATAGCGTTCTAATGATTCATTTATTGGCTAAGTCTTTACACCAATCCAGCTTGCCTCCCATCTACCTCCTTTGTGCTATTACTGACGAATATATTATAGACACAACAATACAATTATATACAAATTGTTTTATGCGAATGCTTTTAAAGCACTCAGAAGAAGGAATCTGTAATTATACTCTTTTTGTAATTATATCTATAATTATCTTTACTGATGCTATTTGTTTTCTCCTGTGGATACAAATTATTGCCTGAAGTCACTTGTTTCAACATGAAGAACTTCCATTGATATTTCTTGTAAGTCAAGAATGCTAGTATTACAGTGGAATGGGCCAATAATGGTCCAAGTTCTTGTGTACCTACAAGGAAAGAATTGCAAAGTGTACACCCAGTAGTAAGTAGTAAGCAGCTATGTTTACTAAAGATCATGGGAAGTTGTGCTCAGGGCAAATCCGTGCCACCATAAGACAGGGCACAGACAGAAAAATGTGCTGGGGAGACAGAAAAGCTCTGCACACAGGTCAAATCACACAAATGTAGCAACAGCAACCAAAAAGGGCAGATACAGCAGGATTTCGCACTTTAAAGGCCAAGACCCTCTGCTTCAGGTGCCTCCCACTGAATCTCTGGGTGTGATTGACAGGAATGATTGACAAGGCGCTGAGTCATCTTAGGGGCTCCCATCATGCATGCTTGTCCCAGAAGTCACTCTGATCTTAATTATATTTATGACATGTAATGCATATATATGAACCTATATTGAGGTGGGAGTAGGGTAAAGGTGAGCAAAGGTCAAGTTAGGAGATGCTCATGTGCTCTCGCCTTGAACATCTGCGATCTCCTGAGCTTTTGTTACCTTTTTCAGAACAATGGAAGCAGGAATGACCATAGGGTGCTGTTTATAATTAAATGGGTGGAAGGGAGTGACTCCCTCAGCTCCATTGTTTTAGCTGTATTTCTAGCAAACATTTCCCCAGTTTTTCTTGTCTGCTTATTTCACTTCAATTTCTGTAAGATAATTTTTCTGGATATATGAGTCTTGGTTGACAGGCACTTTTCTTCTTTTGATATTTCAAGTCTGCCATCCTGCTGCCTCTGGCCCCCTCATTCTGATGGAAAGTTAGTTGTTGGGGTTCCTGTGTGGTGGTGTGAGTATGTGTGTGTGTGTGTGCATGTGTGTGTGTTCTTGCTGCTCTGAGTATATTTCTTTGTGTTTCAACACTGACTATAATATGCCTTTGCTTTTATCCTACTTGGGGTATGTTGAGCTTTCTGCATATGTAGATTAATGTTCTTTTCAACAAATTTTAGGAGTTAGCAGCCATTACTTTTTTGAATAATTTTTTCTGCCTTTTTCTCTTGCTCCTGTCTTTGTGAGACTTCCTTTATGTGTAAGTTGGTGCATTTAATGTTTCTTACATATCTCTGAGATGCTATTTAATTATCTGTTCTTTTTCCTCTCTGTTCTTCAGATTGCATAATTTCTATCAATTTATCTTCGAGTCTGCAGCTTTCCTTCTTTGTGATATCAAATCTACTGTTCCATCCCTCTGGCAAATTTTTCATTTTGGTTATGGTACTTTTCAACTCCAGAACTTACATTTGATAACTGATACTGATAATTTCTATATCTTTACTGATGTTCTATATTGGATGAAACAGTGTCATTGTATCTTCCTTTAAGTCCTTAACCATTGCTTCCCTGGGTTCTCTGACTATATAGATAATAACTCTATGAAGCCCAACGTCTGGCCCCTCTCAAAGGCAGTGCCTATTGCCTGATGTTTGTTTTTCCTGTGTATCCATTACATTTTCCTGTTTCTTTGCAGGGCTCATAATTTTTTTTACTGAAAACTGGTCATTTTAGATAATATATTATGGTAACACTATATATTTTGTTAGTATACTGTCTCCCTATCCCTGCTGGTCATGATATTATTTGCTTGTTTATTTGTATATTTGTTTACTGACTGTAGTATAATAACAGATATTTTTGGTCATTGTCCCTGGTTCCTAGAGCAAAAATTCTAAAACTCTTGGGGTTTCCCTATTGATGGGGGTGTCTTTTGCTACTCCTGATGAGTTCCTGTTGGTCACACCTGAGTTATGCTGATGAGGTGCTTTGGGGTGGAACCTCAGTCAGATAGCTTCCAGATGGGTTTGGTCACCGCAAGACCAAGTGACCCAAGGGGGAGAACTTCCAGCCCTACTCACCAGGAGATGGGAAAGCAGTATGGAGAACTGGAGATTCAGTTCTGTAAAGAGTTTTGGACAACAAGATTCAATGTGCTTACAGGTTGGTGAGTACAATGGGATACAAGAAGGTGGCACACACACCAAAGAGGCACAAAAGTACTGGGTTAGCCCCCCACGCTTGCCCCATGCATCTGCCCCACTTGATAGTTCCTGAGTTGTGTCCTTTGTGACAAATCAGCAAATGTAAGTGAAGCATACTCCTGAGTCTGTGAGCTGTTCTAGCAGATGACTAAGCCTGAGGGGGGCAGTGGGAACCCCTGATTTGTAGCCTGTCCCTCAGAAGTGTGGGCAGCTGGGGACTTGGATCAGTGTCTGAAGTAAGGACAACTCATGGAACTGCACCCTGATAAAGTCCAGGCAGGCGGTGTCAGAATGGAATTGAATGGTTGGGCAAGTAGTTGGCATTTGGAGAGCCAATAATTGGTGAGTAATGTTGGAATATGCTCGGGTAACGCTGGCTGGATGAGTCTGGTGAAGTCCCCTCCACCACGGCGTGTAGCCTCTGATGCAGCTCACTGAGGCACAGCCCTTCCTGAGCAGAACACCCGGCACCCGCTCAGACCTTCGGATGCTAAATGACATAAAGAGGCACCTCACTAACACGGTGGATTTAAAAGATAGGTAAATGAATATATGAGAAAATTTTTAACTTTCTTACTATTTTTATTTTTTAATTATAAAATTTTTATTTTATACATAGTTACATAAAATCATTAACTTACATTCCTCAAAAACCCTCAAAGCCAAGATTAAAAGCAAAATTTACATACACATTGCTGGCCATGGTGTCCTCTACTCAGTCCTTGTTTAGTAATAAATATGTCCTTAAAGTCTGGCCACCATGGCCTCCACTTTACAATTATGATTTTGACATGAATCAGCTGTATAAAACTTATGTGCGGGCCAGTGATATAGCTCAGCGGCATAAGCGCCTGCCTGGCAAGTGCAAGATCCTGAGTTCGACTCCCGGTACCCGCGTAAAAAAAAAAAAAAAAAACTTATGTGCTATCTTTTCATTATTTGATGAGGCTTCTGAAAAAATTTAATTGCAGTTGTCTGTTACTTACCCGTGAAATATGTGGCAGGAAAAGACAAGCCAGAAAAATATTGGAAAAGAATCATTTTCAGAAAAAAGAAGCGGGGCAAAGTTCAGATATTAGGAAAGAAACAGTGAGTTACTATCTTCAAGCAAGGATGAACAGAATTCTGAAAATCCATGTGAAAGTCCTAAGGTCCTTGCTGGGCTGACTTACATCCATGACAGATGTAAGTCAGCCCAGAACAACAAAGAGAAAAGGATTCTCTTATCCCTGGGCCTCAGTATCTACTTTAGTGCTAACTCTCTGGGGAGTATTTCCAAAATACTCTGTAATATGATAACAGACGTGAAGGGGGACAAGCTTTGTCATCAAATAAATTTAAGAAATGCTGGCTCAGGACTCAGTGTCCCAGGGCTTCTCAGAGCCCTGTACTGTAAATCTACGAGAAATAAAGTGAACAGCCCTTCCCCAGCTAGTTTCAACACAGCATCTTCTTAAGAATCATCTTTCATGTCAGTATTTTAAGGAACACTGACTCAGAGATTTTTTGAGGTTCAAATGACATAATAATAGGAGGAAGTAGAATTTGCACATGTGGATACCAGAAGAGAAGTAGACACTTTTCAGGCAGAAGAAGCCAATGAGGAGGCACAGAAGCAAAGGACACCCAAGGATGGGACAGAATGCAGGGCACCGCAAAGGGAGTAGGGAGGGAGATGGAGAGGCCCCCAGCATCAAGGCAAGAACCATGGGTTTGCTGTCTTCCCTACAAAGTGCGGAGCCATTGAGAGTTTCTTCAGGGGAAATTGACAAAGGACAGAGGGTGAGCTTCGGAAGTTTTGGGGGGCTACAGGCTGACCCAGGTTTAAGGCAGACAGGCCAGGTAGAGGCTTCCCAGAGAGGGGGGATCCATGCACTTGGCACACTGCAGTGGGGAGAGAGAGGTGGAAATGAATGGGGAAAAGACCCAAGTTGATACTGACAGGTCTGAGAAAAACAACTCAGAGGATCCACTCATCGCTAGGTCAACCAAGATTCACTATGTGTGCAAACCAGTGCTCAGCACGGAGGACAGAGGGTTCAATAAGAGAATCACAGTCCCAACCCCGTGCAAGTCAGAAGGACGAGGCACAGCTGAGCGGGAAGTGACAGGCATGAGGTGCGTCACCAGAGGATCAATCCGGGCAAGGCTTCTCCCAGTGGGACGTTGGCAGACATTTTCCACTGAACAATGGTCCTTCGATAAGGTCGGCAGAGTACAGAGAAGAGTCCTACCCTCACAGAACAACTTAGTCACTTTCTACTACCTCACCTGATCCAGGGCATCTGTGCCTGTCCTGACAGCCTGGGGTACTGTCAGAGCAACAAGGGTCTCCATCTGCCTCCCTTCTGCCGCGCAGACCCCAGGGGAAAAGAGCGTCGCAGCAGCTAGCTGCAGTCTCTGGAGCCCTGCATCACCCCAGAAGCAGACCCATGGGGCCCAGTTCTCAAGGCCACTCTTACCTGACCTTGGCAATCTCAAGGTCAGTTGTCAGTCCCTGCGCACTGTGCTGCCCTCCTGGGTGCTCTGCCACACTGCTGTCACAGTTCCGCCTAGCTGCTGGGGAGGGCGGGCCCTGTCACAAGGAAGCCCTTTCGCTCCCCAGTGCCTTGGTGGGTTGGGAAATGCTGGTGGATCAGGGCAGGGTTTGCAGCAGTTCTAAGAAAGATTGCACCTTGGAGAATGGAAAGAAGCTGATTTTCGCATCTGGGGAGGTGGACTCTGCAGAGCACCCAGGGCCAAGGGTGACCAGCAGCACAGAAGCTGCCTCTCCACAGCTACCCTTGGGTCCAGCCAGCTCAAGGTCAGGCAGCTCTCGATTTCAGAGGCAGGGAGGCCCTGGAGCCACATGTAGGCTGCTTTTTAAATCACCAGAAACCTATTTCAAACTCATTTTTCCTTTTTTCAGTTGGGGAGCCCCTCTTTCAAACAAAAGCAAGGCAGAGATCAATTACAAAAAACAAATAGATGAAATGGTAGACAGGTGGTTGACTCAATGGAGAACTGGGGCCACAACTCGCACGTACCCTGCTGGGGGGTCCTCAGCATCTGCAGAAGGCGCTGTGAAAAGCATGGGTCTGGTTTGGGTCCTGGTTTTACAGGTGAGTCTCGCAGGTGACACTGAGCCAGCGAGTGCCACAAACCCTCCTTGTGGCTGAGGCGAGCGTCAGGGTCACTTGGCTCTCAGTCCACAGTTTTCTCTCCTCCCCAGCCCACACCTGGCCCCAGCTGCAGGAGCAGCATCTGTTCACTCACCCACTCTCCTGGTCCCCATGTCAAAAAAAAAATCTGGCTTTATGGATTTCCATACAAAAGATCAGATTCAGAACACAATCAGGATACAACTGTTTGGCTCTGTTTTCCCATTTTTTACAGTTTAAACAGAAGTGGTAATAAGTGTTAGCACTCACAAGGCAAAGTACTAGGTGAATGAGCACTGAAGGGCAGCGTGGTGACACAGGTCCCCACACTGGAACTTTCCAGTTCCCACTGTCTATGGGAAGGGACAGGGCAGGACTTTGTCCACAGATAGGAAACAGAAGCACTGAAAGATGAGGAAAACTCCAAGTTACCATGGGACCCAGAACCAAAGCCATCACAAGACGTGGGACAGAGGAGGAAAAAAGGAATCAGAAAAATATAGCCTTATACTTTCATAGCATTCAGAGGCCTCAGACCACGTTAACACGCATCTTTTCTTTCAGGCATTGTCATTACAGGAGGTTAGGTATCATTCTACATTCTATGGCTGGGTCTGTGGTTTAAGCCACAGGCTCAGAGTCTGGTGGAGCTAACCACTTATCAGCTGTGTGGCCTTGGGTAAAGTCACAACCTGTGCCTCAGTTTACCCATCTGTATAAGGAAACACTAACATCCCAGCTACGGTTATTGTGATCTGTAAGATGATGAGAATAACACATTGGCACCGGCTTAAGACACAGCACTCAGGAAATAGGGCTGCTTCTCATGGTAACTCTGACCTCGGACCTCGAATGGGAGTCAGTGTCCTGCCTGGCTCTGCTGGCGCTTTGCCCTGCAGAATCACCTCGGACAATTTCCCACTCTCTTCAGCAATATTTCGCCCAGACATTATATATATAATCTAGGATGCGTTCCACCCCACAGTTGGGCAATTGTGCCCTCGTGTGGCACATCAGGGATATGGCTTTCTATCCACAAGGAGGCAAAGGAGGCAGAGACACGGCGGTGGCCTCTGTGATCCATTCAGAGCACCCAGCTTACACGGGGTCTCCGTGTCCAAAGGGAGGGCTTAATCTGGATTTGTGGAACTAATGGGCATCTCCCCATCCCAGCTAAACACCAAGGCTAAAAGCCACTCCGAATGCAAAGTGAACTCGTTGGCTACTCGCCGTCACGGGTCCTCGCTGGTAAATGGTACCGTCTCACTTGATGTTCTGAGGAGATCAAAACTACTCACAGCTCCTCACACAATGCTTTCGTCACCCTTGCTGTCTCCTCCATTTGAACTTCCTTTCTCCAGGCCTTTCTCGCGGTCATTTCTCTCCACTATCCAGAGCATCTTCAAGGCCGTCTTCCTCAACAGTGGGGACTGAGGAACTAGCAGCGCAGCATTTAAATTTTCTCTGCAAATCACTGTTGTGGGCAGCTTTTCCCAGCAGTAAGCAGCTGGACTTGTGTGAGCCCCAGGGGAAGGGGTCTTTGTTTCTTTGATGCCACTCGTGCGGGGGACAGAGCCTGGCCTGCGGGGATGTGAGAAGCACACACGACGTCGACGTCGGTGCACTCTTCAGCTATGCACCGCATCTCCACGGTGCTCCCGGACTCTGCTGCACAGCTCTCGCCCTAACACAGTCACAGTCACACGTGTTCGTCACCTTAAGCACCCAGCTGCCACCCCCGCCACTGTCTGCACACAGACTTGGTGGTCTCCTGTCTGCTCTGGGCTTCGAATGCCTGGGCACCTGGGGCTCAGCGGAGGCCCTGAGTGTGGACATAGTGGTCGGGAGCTGCTGTAGCCGGCAGGTCTCTGCTTCCCAAAACCAGGCCTGGGGGACAAGATTGGATCCTGCGTCCTCATACTTGGGGTACAGTCTGAATCTCAAGGCCACCAGGGCCCTCTCCTGCTCTCCCACATGAACTGCTGCCCTCCATGTGTGCCAACCAGCACCTCTGAGACCACAGAGTGCCTAGCCACCCTCCAGGCCTCTGAGTACCATGTCGCCTCCCCAGCCGCCCAGGCCACACACAGAGGCACAGTCCTTTCCCCAGACCCCGTGGGCAGGGGGACCGAGGCCCTTTGATCAATGGATCCTCCTGTTCCCATAGGCAGGATGTGTTGGGGAAGACGGAGGGATTCTGACCAGCCCTGGCTGGAAAAGATGCTGAGTAGGGGAACCTGGCTGCCAAGCCCTGGCCAAATGTGGCCTCATGTACCTGCTCAATCAGAGCATGCCCTGCCAGAGGAGCTGTTCCTGCGCCTGCCTTCCCACAGACGGCGGGTGCGGCCCTGATGCGATCACAGCGCCGGGACCTGCGCTCCACCTTCCCCAGCACTCAGTCCCTTCAGGGAGCACACAGACCCTTCCTCTCTGTCCCCAACAAATCCATGAAGAGAAGACTGTTTTTCCCTGGGAAACTTTTGTTTTGTGTAACTATCCCTGTTCATTCAATAGTTTATTAAATACCTACTATGTGTCAGGCACGAGTCTCTGTGGCCTTCAAATGAGCTATTGGGGAGACTCAGGATGTCCCCAGAGACCAAGCCCCAAAATCCCATCCAGTGCCAAGACATCCTGCAAGAGCTGATGTCAGGACGGGTCAAGTGATATCCACGCATGTGCATCACCAACCCTGCTCACGGTATTTCTCTAAAGAGAATAAGCATACGTGTAGAAAATCTCTGCACGCAGGTGTTTATCAAGCTGATGCCGAAAATAGACAAAACAGAAAATAAAATAGATGAGAAGAAAAATAAAATAGCATCTAGATTTACCAATCTATAGGACCTTGGTTTAAGTAAAATATGATCTGTATCTCCAGTGAAATACTGTACTGCCCCTAAAGTAGCAATAGCACTCTGTCGTCATTGACACAAACAGATGCCCGCGTCTACTGCAGTGAATGAGACACACAGAGCTGTGTCCCTCTGGTGCTGTGAAGGTGATTGAAGTGGGAATAGGGTCTGTGCTTATGCAATCAAGTTACAATGAGGTCACGTGGGTTTAAGGAAGGCCCTACCAGTGACTGGCGCCCTCATAAAAAGAAGAAAATTTAGACACAGATGTCCAAAGAAAACACTGTGTGACGATGGGTGGAGAGATTAGAGCCACACCTCTGTGAGCCAGGACTCCAGGATTGCAGGCATTCGACCTGTGCTCTTGGAGAGGCACGGAACCCATTCTCCCTTTCAGCCTGCTCTGCCAAAGCCTTGGCTTTAGCCTTCAGGTCCCCCAGAATGAGATGATAACAAATTTCAGTTGTTTTAAAGCATGCATTTTGTAGTCATTTTTTACAGTAGCCCTAGATGACTAACATACCAACCAAAATAGCAAACTAAATAATATCATATAGAGTATGAATCTATGTAGCATTTTATACTCACGGATACCATATATAGAAGCTTAGACAAGTGCCTAGAAAAACAGTTGCCAGATTTCTGTTGATAATAATCTTTGAGAAATGAGATTAGGGACCAATTTTTTTTCTTTTACTTTTTTCAGCCTTCTTAAATGTTTTATGAGTTTTTTTTTCCAAAACAACTTATTTTCATAAGACAGATAAATAACCTACATTGTATTCAGCTCTAGTTGACATAAGAACACACCACAGACTGTGTGGCTTGAACAACAGAAATTCATTTCTCCAACTTCTGGAGGCTGAAAGTCCAAACAGGACAAGATGTAGGTGCCTTCCACTCCTGGTGTGGGTCTCATCCCGCTGGTCAATGGCCGAGCCCTGTGTGTCGCCCACAGTGGAGGGAGGATGCTCTGGTCACTTCCTCTTCTTAGAAGGCCCCTGGTCGCATTGCTGGGGCCTCACGGAGGACACAAACACACAGTTCACAGCAACAGATGTTCCTGGGAGATGGCGCCAAGGCACGAAGCAAGTGTGACTGCACGCAGAGGCCGGAAAGGAATTCTGTAGATGATTCTATTGATATTCTCTGAGTTAAACAAACTGACCAGAAAAGTCAATGTGCTTTTGAAAAGACAGAGCTGCATTTGCTTGGGTTAATAACCGGGGATCTACAGCTAGGGCTGAGTCCAAATCCAAGCTCACTGTGATTCTAGTCACCTAGTCCTGGTAGACTGAAAGCAAAGACACTCACTCTACTACTGAGTGTTACGTCCCAGCCTGGTGTTTGCATATTTATTTGTTTTTGTTATTTGTTTGGTTTTTGAGAAAAGGTCTCACCAAGCTGTGCAGGCTGGCCTGTAACTCTCAATCCACCTGCCTCGGCCTCCCAAGTAGCTGAGATTACAGACACGTGCCACCATACCCACATGACTTGACTCTCTAAGCTTGAGTAACCTCCTCCGAGGTAAACTGGGATAAAGTATTTACCTCTTAAGAGTGTCAATGCAATTAAATAAGGTGATTCATAGAAGCATTCAGCACAGTTAAAACTAATGGATGTTCAATAAAGGGATGCTTTAAGATACATTATTTACTTAGAGTTATTGCAATGATCAGATACTCAACAAAAATTCATATTCTGGATGTAACAACACTTGCAGGTCCCCAGAGCCAGCCTTCTCAGTTCTGCCCCATATTAGAAAAATCCCACCAAATCCAACTGTCTTAGAGTTTAGTACCTGCACATGGACGTCAGGGCCAGCAGCCAATCGTTCCCATCCTGCCGATACCTCCTTCCCCATCTCCGTAGGCTGAGGGAAGCCTTTTCCCACTCTCCCTGGCAGTCTGCACACTCAATAGCTAATAATATGCAGTCCATAAGCCCAGCGCTGAAATCTGTTTTCTCCTGACCAGCTCCTGCTCTAGGGTCCTGGTGGGCTGATTCCTTTTAATATAATTTTTCCAAACTTCAAGATGGAAAAACTTAAAACTTAGAAGGAAGCATTTGGAAAGACTTCTTTCATATGTGTCCTCAGGCTGTGAGCTCCAAAGACCATCCTTCTAGAACTTCCCATTGGAAGTCAGAAGGGAGCCCTGTGACACTCCTGGGACCCACATCCCAAAGACCTTTCCAAGGAAATAACGCTTTCTTTGTAGCAGCTTCCTCTCACCATTCAAAGTGGTGCAACCTGACTTGTCTCCTTGTCCCAACCCCACCCAGGGAGACATCCTATGTCCTCTCTCCTTAACCCCAGGGAGCCTCAGATATCAGGGGTTGAACTCCACTCCCCTTCTGTGGACAGTGACATGTCTAGAATGTCAGGAAAGGCTGGACTTGTCTGCTGCCACCAGACCCACAGCACACTGCCCCCACTCTTCCACCACTCCATAAATTGCCCCAGAAGCCCAGGTTGCCAGCCTGATCTTCCCTTTATCTGGGAGCACAGACCGGTTCCCCATCACCGGATGAGGTGGAGAGGACCATGGCCAGCTCTGCCTGCCATTCCCCCTTCTCTTCTGTTCTTGGGTCCTGGAGGGGAAGAGCTGAGAGCTGAGGTTCCCAGACCAGCTGCTGGGCAAGGGAACCTATGCAGCTGGGCAGGGCCAGATCTAGTGGGGTACAACCCCAGCTAACCCCCATGATCCACGCCCTTTGTGGAAAGACACAGCTCCTCTAGCTGAGAGGTTCCCATTTGCTGCCACGTGCCCATCCCTTCCACACTGGTAGTGACAGGTGGGCCACCTCACTGAAGGTGACCTCAAACTTCACCTCAGCCTGACTGCCTCCACCAAGAGGTCCTGGATCTGGCTGTCTTCACAGTAGCTGCAAGCCTTCCTGCTGCCCCCGTTCCACTGCTTCTATATCCACTGGCAGGACCCCAGCTTTGCTACACTTGTAGGGGTGAAGACCCAGGGAGAAGGTGGCTGGACATTCCTGTCCTGTGGATGCCTCCAGCAGCGTTTGACAGCCAATCCCATTTTCCATGCCAAATCCTACTGCTACTTGATTTTACAGAAAAATCTCTAACATTCACTACAAATGAGGAGCCTGCCCATCCTTTACTGGTGGAAAAGAACCTGACACCCAGCTCCAGCAGTTCTTAGTCATGTGACTCGGGGCAGGTTTTTTTCTCCCCTCTGTTCCTCTGTGTCTCCACCTGTAAAATAGGGGCAGTAACATGACCTACTCTGTTCACTCACTGCAGCGAGGAAACCAGTTAATACATCTAAAGGGGTTTGTGCCGTGCTGGGAGCAGACTACGTGCTTGGTACAAGTTGTCTGATGCCACCATCATCACAGTGGGCTTCCTCCACGCCCCTCTCCCAGCTGCAGTCCAACAGTGGGTTGACGAACGTGACCTTCACTCATACACCTCCCATGACCCACACTTCCAATCCTCCTCCTTTATTCTCAGCCTTTACTGCATTCCATGCTTACGGAACTTCTTCGCTGGAGTCAGCCCCACTGACCAAGTCCTTCCCTTCCCAGTTAATACCCAAGTCAAAGACCCAACACCAAGGTCATCTTGCCCATAGTCTGCCCCAACACAAGAGCCCTGGGCTTGTGGCGTCTGCAGGCTAAGCAGGTGTCCCCTTGGTTTTCCTGCCAAGGATGCCAGCCTGTCCTGTCTTAAAGCAGCTTAAAAATCTATACAATTGCTGTGACCCAGTTCCGTGACTGCTCTTATATAACACCTTCTCCTCAGCTCCCTTTGAAGGAGAAACTGTCCTGGAATACTCGAGCCTGGCCTCATCCCAGCACCTTGTCAGACCTGGCGCTTACCCAGCAACTCAGGTGCCAAGATGTCAGCCGGATGGTCCTGGTCCCCTCCAGGTGGGACGACATTCCAGGCACCATGACTGCCTGAGCTGAACAAACCTGTGCTTGCTGGCACTGTTCTCCCAACAGCCTGACTGGCACGTGATGGTGCCGCTCTTTGGCCACTTCTGGGGTGCGATGAAACTCAATAGCAGTGAAATGCCAGTCTCTGTCCAGATGGCACCCACCCTCTCCAGGTGTCCCCTCAGAGCCACACCTTTCATCACAAAAGGGAGCCATGGTCAATCTATAATAACATGGTCAGGCACATATAGCAGAGTTCTGGGAACGTGCAGTCATTGTTATCATTCTGAGCTCAGAGGATGCCACTGCTCATCAAGCAGTGTTGGCCAGCATCCCTGCTGAAGGACCAAGAGCAAGCTAAGTGCCCACAGAAAGCTGGGGACAGCTCAGGGGAATCTGCTGCAGGCAGCACAAGTGCACGGTGCCCCAGCCTGGCTCTTCCCCACTGAGGGGCAGAGAGCTACTGCCCAAAGCTGTCTGGTTACTCCCTCTGTAACGACTCCCCACATCCCCTCAGAGCACTGAGACACCCCCACCACCACCAACAGCAGCACTGTTGAACAATGAAAGGGTGAGTATTGGCAGAAGAGGGCCTCCTGGTCTTTGCCCAGCACCACCCCTGCTTCTTCCCAAAGAGTCAGGGCAGGCCGATAAGTATTTTGGCAATCAACCCTGCCTGCACCCATTCACAGGAGGGCTAGATGGATCAAAATTGTATGGGAAAAGTTTGCCCCAGTAAAGCAGCATTATCAAAAACAAAAGCAAACATATAGAGCTGAAGGCTTTCTAAACTCTTTCCTCAAGCCAAACAAGCTGTTATCCAAACCACTGAGCTGGCCTTCCAGGCTGACCAGCCAGCCCTACACTTGGAAGCAAAAGAAGGAACTACAGAGATTCAGGAGGACAAATAACTGGGATCTTAAAGAGTACTCAGAGGCAGAAGTGGGGAGGAAATACCTGGCCAAGTTCAACCTTGTTTTTGCTAAAAATGAAAACTCTTAATATATAAAACGTTAACTGGGTATAGTGGCACACGCCTGTGATCCCAGCACTCTGGGCAGCTGAGGCAAGGTGGTCAAAAGTCCAAGCTCAGACTGGGCAACTTCGTGACTTAGACAAGGTCTCAAAATAAAAATAAAGGGGCCGGTGAGATGGCTCAGCAGCGTACGCGCCTGCCTGGCAAGCGGGAGGGCCTGAGTTCGACTCCCAGAACCCACATACGAAAAAGGGGCCGGTGATATCGCTCAGAGACACGGGCGCCTGCTGGTGCACAAGGTCCTGAGGTCGACCCCCGGTACCCACAAAAAATAAATAAATAAATAAATAAATAAATAAATAAATAAATAAATAAAAATAAAAAAGGGCCAGGGATGTTGCTCAGTGCAAAGGCCTTGTTCCAGAAAGACAGAGAGAGAGAGAGAAAGACAAAGACAGACAGACAGAGACAGAGACAAGGAGAGAAGTAAAGGCTTTTTGTGTTAAATTCCAAGGACAGAGGAAGATGCCTACAATCATCAAGGCATAGAAAACATTGAAGGCAAAGGAGGAGAATGAATCTACCCCCATCTCTTTATCCAGCATATCAATACAACTATGATGGGGAAAAGTTTGCAAAGGAAGAATTCAAAACTTAAGAAGTTGTTCATTGTTTGTGATGCAAAGCAATAGAAAGACACCCGGAGGAATATGTAAGTTCTCAGTATGTCTTTCACGTACCTTTCCTTCAAAACGTTATGCAACTGAACTGTAAGTCAAAGTAAAGAACTCAAGAACAGGAAGACTGGATTATAAAACAACCGAGAATAAGCCCTGAAGATTTTAAACGGCAGTAGAGTGAGATAATTATCATGACTATGGTGACGAGATCTTGAGGATGGCAAATACTTCTTGGAGAAAAAATAAGTAATAATAAAAAGGTCTAAAATCAAAGATCTCAGACTACACAAAAAACCCAGCGTGGAGGCAAGCAGAGAAGGCAGAAAAAGTTAAAAATGAAAGCGTTCAGAACTGGGGGATAGCTCAGTGGTAGAGCATTTGCCCCACGTGTGCCAGGTCCTGAGTTTTGTAACCAACATTGGGGAAAAAGAGGAAGTTTTGTTTTCTTATGATAACCTTCACTGGATGTTGGCAAACTGCTTGAAATGCTTTTGTCTAGTTTAATATGCATATTTTTTGAGGCAAAAATCATCCTCATTTTATAGATGTCAAAATGGATGGAGAGAAGGTTATCGCCTATATAAATAAAAGTTTAAAAACTTGAAAATGTGACATACACGAGAAGGAAGACAGTATGAAAGGGGTTTACAAATTTTAAGTTTCAAAAACCGTGGATTTTTTTTTCAAATAAGGAGTTAGAACAATTAAATGACATCACTGATCTTGATTTGATGTACCTGTAACCTCTCTGGACTTCTGCTTCCTCATCTGTGAAGAGGGTCTCAGACTTCCGTCCCAGTGGAACATTCTACGGGTAGAAAAAAGATGTTTCATTCCACCGCAGTCCTGGGAGTCTTGGAGGCATGAGAGCATAAAATCTAAGAGCTGAGATATTCATCCCAAAATTCTGGACCCGTTCCAGGGACCGGACCAGTCCCAGCGGAACCAGCGTGCTGGGCGGGCCCGGTGGGTGTGGGGAGTCTGGCAGAAGTCTCCGCTGACACAGGGATGACAGCGCCACCCGGCACTGACCCTTCTCTCTCCTGGGGCCAGCGTATCCCCTCTGGGGCAAAGGACCTGGCCGGCTCCTCCCTGCTGTCTGCTTCTGGAGATAAGTCCTTGATGACCCTCTGCAGCACCACACTCTGGAGATAAATTTCCTATTTAGGAGGAAATCGCGCACCCTGCCCAGTGGGAGTTGCTGCTTCTCCCACCGTCAAAATGGTGGGAAGTGACCACACCCACCCTCCCCAGCCGGGGGATTCCAGCATCTGAGAGCTCAGAGCTGGAAAGATAAACATCACCACTTGTCCCTCACTCCCTCTTTGTCCCTCTTTAGCCACAGAATAGGCACAAGGGACTGCATGGGAATCCATCTGCAGGGACAGTGAGGGAAATGTTGCTTAAATCATGCTCACGACTCCTCCCTTTCCTCTTCACTGACACCCCCACCCACCCACTAAGAAAAAAGGAAAAAACAAAATATCGCTCCTTATTTCCAAGGTAAGCATCACAAGCGTGGCCCTGGGAACCCTTCCTCTTGTATGTCAGGACTTGACCATCAGTGTAGTAAAACAGTCCTCGACTGGGGGCTGAGAAATGCTTTTCTCCCTAACAGACTGCCACCTACAGTGAGCTGCTTGGCTGCTCTGTGGCCTGGCGACCTAATCCATAAAATAATCCAATCTCCTCTGCCTGTTTCCTAGGGTTGTTGAACCAAAGTACATACTGTACCTAAATTCTGTTTGTAACTTGCAGAGTGTACATCACCATAAAAGAATATTATCTTTAGCCCCAGTAGGCTCCTTCCCATATCTTACCTTTCAACGAAGCTCAATTCCTAATGTGAAGGATGATTCACTTGATCTTTGTAAGCCCTTTTTGAACAGTTTTCTCCATCAGAGCAGGTCTTCCTCCTTGACTTCTGTCTTCGACATTCTTCCCATCCTTCCTTATCCACCGGAAAGCCCTGTCCACCCAGGAAGCCTTCCTGTCCTGCTGTCTCGTGAAAAATCGGTGTCTTTTTCTAAACACTCTGGCCTTTGCTGTTCCCTGGTTCCAGCACTGGCCCTACTCCACCTCACACTCAAGTTCTTTCTACACCAGTACATCCCACATGTGCTTCTGGACTGAGCAGTCCATGGGCAGCACCATCTCACACTGCTCCCCAGGGCAGGGCCGAGGTAAGGGTACAGTGGAGCCCCATCTGTAGTATACACATGCATTGGTGTGCATGGATTCATTCGGGGGAAACTTATCCTTGCTATTTCCCAAAAGGATCAAAGGAAACACTGAGAACAGAACACAACTCAGGAAAGAGCGAGAGTGGAAGCAGAACTGTCTCAAGGCACCTGGGATGCGTTATTTACTACAGCTGGGTTTTATCTCTGGGTCTCCTGGATAAAAGGGAAATGTGCTGGCTCCTATGCTTCTCATTGTACAATGGCTCTGGAATCAGAACTGAAAGCAATTTTTCCTGGCACCACGTTCAAGGAGAAACTTATCAAGCGGTCTTCACATAACAAGCATGAGGTAACCCAAAGGAGCGGCATCTCCAAGGGGAGGTTGCAAAAGGCCACTGATGTCTCCTTGTGGGTGATTCCTGTGTCTGGAGTTCAGAGAGAAGGGATTTCTGCACAGAAACAAGACTACATGGCCCACATCCTGAGCTTACTCTATGCTTGTGAAAGTCTTGAGAATCTGAAGGAAAGAAAAATGAGTGTAAGTCTGTTTAATATCAGACCTCAAAGACTCTCTTGGCCTCTTCTGAAGGATCTTGGGAGCCAGCTGCAACCATGTAGACCGACAGAGCCAGGAGCAAGCAGGAGGCTGGGACCTGGATCATAGCACAGGCCAACGCCATGTGGCCAGCACATGCTGAGCAGGCAGGGCTGGGCCCGCAGCAGCCAGTCCTGTCCCTGTCCTGGATGACGTCAGGGGACACTCAAGGCCTGGGTAGCCTCAAAGAACACTAAATAAATATGATGGCCTCATGGATGTCATGACAGGGAATGAAAAGGGTCGAGGGGGTGGTGACATGGTTCATGACCATATCAAACTGAATGTTAACTCTACCAAGATGGTGGGCAAGCCTGCCTGTTTCCTGTCTCAGATGGGGCTGGGCAGAATGTGGGCACCTTACTGTATGGCCTTCAGAGACAGGAGAGGAAGGTGAGGGCTGCCAGCTCGCCCACGCCCTCCCTTCACCATCTTGGCCCAAGGGCTCTCATCTATGGCTGCTCTGTGAGAAGCTCCTGTGATCTTCCCTTCAGAGGCGGTTGCTCCTCTTTGCCTCAGGGAAAGCCCCTGCCCCCCGGCTGCGAATACCCCGGGGAGTCCAGTGTTTCAGCAGGGCAGCTACTGATTTGCTGGCGTCTGGTTTCAGCTTGAGACATCTTGTCTGCTGTGCCTGGCATCTTCTCTTGGAGAAAGGCTGGTCTCTCAGTATCTTTGAAGCTAGTGAGACTTGACGACTCAGGTCCCAGGGTCACTGAGGCCACAGAGCTCACGAGGTGGACAGACAGACGTCTATTGTCCTTGTCTGTCAGTGCCATGGGAGAGAGAGGCCAGAGAGAAAGCAGCAGCACAGGTCAGAGAAGGGGAAGCCAGGATGCCCAGGAAGAAAAGCACCTCTGATTTTCCTGTCCCATGTGCCACTGCTTTGTGGTGGGCAGCCTGGGTAGATACTTTGCAGCCCTGCCAGGGCATTTCTGTGAGGCACTTCCTCTGAGTTCTGCTCAATGGTGTCCAACTGATAAGACTGCAGATACCCTGCAAAGGGAAGGTGCGGAAGAAGGGCACCACAGCCACTGCACAGAGAAGGGTCACCTGAAGTTGGAAACCCAGTCCTGGTTCACAGGAAGTGACTCTCTACCCCTGTGAGACCTCGACTGCCCTTACCATTGTCACTGTCATCACTACTAACAACAACCATGATGAGAACAGTGTTGTGTGTGTGAATAGCCACAGAGTCAAGGATAGAACTGTGATTTGTATTTTCCCAAAGGAAAATAGACCTTTCCATCGCTCATTACACCAAGATTGATGTGAAGTCAGAATCAGTTATTCTTCCCTTTGACCAAACGTCAGGAAGCCTACAGGACAGACAGGTGTCCAGGGTGGATATTTCTCTGGGTGGGCTCCTGTCTGTTGTTTCTTCCCATACCAAAGCCCTACCTTCCCAAGCTCAGACCCCAGGCTGCCTGACCAACTGACCACCAGACATGCCAGGTCCTGCATGGTGGACCACTCCTCGCTCCTCGGTAGCTGCAGTCGCACCCACTCTCACTGGCATTCACACATGCATCCCATGGGAGGCTCTTTTCCATGCAGTCCTTCTCTCCTCCTCCACCAGTCTAAACCTGCTCCTTTCCCAGCCCCTAGGATTCAAGTCCCTTTATCTGAAGTTGAGTAACCTTCCTCCTCCAACTACATCAACCTCCGACCACTGGACATTGACTAATCCATCCTACTTGTCCTTTAGGGGACCTAAATTTTCAAAATGAAAGCTTTCCCTGCAGTTTCAGTTAACTGTCCAAGGAGCAGATCCTGCCCCCAGGAGTGAGGATAAGGGAGTTGAATGAGGAAGCAATACCAGGATCCTGCGCAGGGGAGTTGAGCATGACCTGAGGATAAAGGAGGAGGCTAGCATATTCACTCAACTCCTGCCAGTCACTGGTGGAAGACTGGAGGTGAGGAGGACACCAAGTCCCAGCACTTTCAGCTATGTGGGGGGCACGGGGGCAAAGTGGGCTCATTCTGCCAGGAAAGCTTTCAGCAGGAAGACAAAGGTCCTTACAGCTGAGAGTCCGGCCAGAGTGTGGGGAAAGCTAAGTGTTCTGGGGGAGCACAGAGCATCTCCAGGCCTGGGGAAGTCCAGACACTGTGGCCACAAGGCCGTCACCATCAAAGGACCTCAGGTAAGAGAAAAAAAAAAGTGTGTTTTCATTCTGCTAAAAAATCCAGGGCAGCCAGGCAACTACTTAAATAAATATATGTTAGATGCTTAATAGTTCATCCCATTAAAGATGGTTTCATCTGGCCCTTCCCATGTCTGCCCCTCTCAGGGGAGAAAGGCTACACTGGCAGCCTGGGTCACTTGGGTCTCAGGCGAGGCAGCTCCTGAGAAGTCACCTGCAACATCCGCTGCTCCACCGGAAGGCCAGGTCAGGCTGCAAGACCTTGAGTCCTGCCTGCTGTAGACAGAAGACTGGGAAAGGCGGGGCGAAAAGCAGGAAACAAGGAAGGAAGTGAAGGGGGAAGGAAGGAGCGGGAGAGAAAGAAGGAAGGAAGGAAGGAAGGGAGGGAGGATGGAAGGACGGCAGGCAGGCCAGCCAGGCCAGAAAATCTGCAAGATCTTTCCCCACACATGGCTTCCTCAGGAAGCCTGTAGTGCTGCCCAGAGGGCTCTCACATGCCCAGGGCATCTTCTGCAGGTGCCCTCTGAGGGGCTCTCTTTGTTTGAGATAAAGAAAACAGGTGTGAACTGTGAGGCAAATCCTTCCGGCTGGGCTCCTAGCCCACCCCGGCCTCGCTCCTGGTGTGCCTGTAGACCCAAGCTGCTGAGGTGCGTTCCAGGCAAGATCACGGTTCTGTCTCTGGGAGGTTTTTTTAGAACATAGACTGCTGTCTTCAGGGAAGTCATTCAGTGCAGGCTAAATTCTCTTCACTTTTTTGTTTTCTTTTTTTCTTTTTGCTTCATTTTTTCTTTTTCCCCTTTCACTTACTCTCTGTCTCTTTGTCTGAAAGGTTCGGGTTTCTGAGAAGCTTTAGTTAGGTTTCCACTGTCTTCCTCCCGGCCCCCAGCTCAGCTGGGCTCAGGGAGCTATAATTACCAACCAGGACACTGGCACTGGGCAGGGTGGAGGGAACAGAGCTCGTTCAGGAGGGGTTGAGGAAGGAGTGGCCTTGATCCCAGCGGCAGCCTGGTTCTAATCTTAGTAACAACAGACCCAGACTTCCTGGAGGGATCAGATGTCTACATCTCACCACGGGGCTGACACCAAACATGTGGAAGAGATTCATATCCGCAAGAATCACTAAACCAGGTCACACCTCTGGGTCATCCGGCCCAGCCGGCCCATCCAAACCAGCCAGAAAGTGTCCCCACTTTCTGAGATCTCAGCAAGCTTCTTGTAAAACTCCCCAAGATTGGAGACAAAGTCAGGGTAGAGAGAGAACAGGACCAGCAGGTTCTTCTGGAATTCAAATCCTTGGGCTCCTCAAGTCGTCACCCCCCTAAATTGTGGGTGTAGCCTGGGAATAAACTACAGTATTTCCTGGGTGAATTACTGGCCATTCAGAAATATTTTACCCCATTTTTTAATGACATGAATAGACCTCATATATATAATTTGATGGATTTTGAAAACTGTACCCACCCCCATCAAGATGAAGGACATGCCCATCGCCTCCAGAAAATGCCACAGTGCTCCATCTTCTAGTCAGTCTTCCAGTCAGCCCCGAGGCAAGCCCAGTTCAAATTTCTAGCAATATGGATTCATTTTGCTGATTCTTCAAATACAGGGAATCATGGCACTGGCAGTGGACAAGATTCTAACCCTTACCTTCCTGCAGGCTCCTCTCCAGATGGGCCAGTCCTGTTTCTTTCCAATCCTCTCTTGCTGGACCGCTGGAAGAGCCTGTAATGCTGAGTCTCTGTCCCTGTTGTAGTCAGGGTTTCCAAGGGAAAAGATTTAATACAGGACACATAATTTATAGGATTATTTTATAATAGTCATCCAAAGAGTCAAACACAAAAGACGGGAGATCTGTCCTCACACTAGAGACCCAAAGAATCCAGCTGAGGGCCTAGATTCCACAGCAATGTCCTGCACGAGTCCAGCTGAAGACCTAGGGCCCAAGGCAGTGTCCTCCATGAGTCCAGCTGGAGGCCTAGAGCTCATGACAATGTCTCATGCGAGTCTGTATCAAGGATCTGCACTGGGAAGGCCCAAAGGCCAGTGGTGGAAGCTAGAAAGTCTGTGCCAGTGGGGTGAAGGATCAGTGCCAGCAGGCTGAGGAGTCTGCACTGGAGCCAGGAAGCAATGCTCAAAGTAAGGACCAGAGCTCCCCTGAAAAGAACTGCAGCCATCGTCAGAGACAGCGAGGACCTGAGCTCCTCCAGGGATGAGAATAGCTGAGTTCATATCAGGAAAAACAGGCTTCAGCAGGAGAATCAACAGTGCACCATCTTCCCCTCCGGTTCTCTTTTTATGCTGTTGGCAACAGTCCTCAGGTGGACTGTCCACACCCAGCACCACGCTGATCCAGGTCAGCTGGGTGTTTCAAGTGGACCATTAGTTAATCCATCACGGTCCCCTAAACCCACGATGTGGACTTGAACCCTCAGGGTTCCCTGTTCCATTGTCAAGTCAGAAGTCACTCAGTCTAGTTTCCCACCCTAGTAAGGCCTGGGCTCCTGAGCATTCTTTATTCTGTCCTTCCAGATCCCCTGGGGGCAACATCTGCAAACCTCTCAGTTACCTCAGAATGACTCCTCCTCCTACAATTAAACCAGATGTGTTTGGCTAGAAGCATGCCCTTTTCTTCCTGCCTTCTCCCCAGTTGAGCTGTTGAACTGTCAGTCCTATAGAAACTAAGAAATCTGTTTATGTATATTTCATTTTGTGATCTTGACAGGCAGGGATTTTCTATTTCCATGCTAAATGAAAAAGTTAGCATTGACTACAGGTTTGTATCATAACTGCAACATATGACTTAAATGAAAATTATAATTCCACCAGCAACTGGTTCTGTTTGGAGTTTTGACCTTGTGTGTCCATGGCAACTTGGTGGTTCCAGTGGAAAGCTGTGTGCCGGCCAGACCTCCTCAGAGTGCCTCCTGCCTGGGGTCACCTGTGCACAGGCTTCCCTGGAGGACCAGGGCATCTTGCCTCTGTTTCTCTGCATGCCCTTGTGCTATGCTCTCACAGAACTCTCAGAGGTGCTCGAGAGCATCTATATTCCCAGCATCCAGTGAGGCCTGTCTCATAAAGATTGCTAAATAAAATAATCCCTGGAGTACATTAAGTGACTTTGGGGATGAATGAGAGATGGAGTCCTTCCTTCCCTGGCCAATCCACTACAGATTCTCTAAGGACCCCAAGGTTAAGACCTTTCCTATCCTTAGAAAATCTTGGTTCCAGGGTGAATAACAGAAACCAGAGAAAAATAAGTTACCTACTAAATTTTTCCAGTGTAATTTAACTGTGGATTCCTTAGACGCCACCCCATAACACTCTCATTTCATCTGAGTGTCCCCATTTCGGGCAATCCTGAGTTTTCTCCCCGGGTCCCCTTTCAACATCCTGTCCTTTGTCCAAGGCTTCCTCTTGGTACCCAGTTCATTGCACTGCACAAAGTGAAGAACTCGGTTCTAAAAGGGGCTCCCATTTTCTTTATGTTCCCTTCTATACCCATAATCCCAGCAGCAAAGCAACCTGTTTCCTCAGCCCACCGCCCCCCAGCTTCTTTACCCCTTCCCCTCTGCCCCTGAATTAGTGCCTCTAGGCGTGCATTGCCTTCAGCAAGCAGAGATGTCTCCCCTCTTCTTCTGTTGAGGCCCCATTCCAGGGCGGCCCTGCCTCACAGAGCTCTGAAGTCGTTCCATTAAGCCTGTGATTCTTATCTACAGATTTGCAGCCTTGTGAGTTTGTCCTGCACTCAAAAGCCAAGAAGAACAATCATCCCTGTGTAGAAAATAGCTGCTAGGGAGCCCTGGGCCCCGTGTGGCAGGAACCCAGAGCTGCCATCCCCACAACTTCTGAAACCTTGCCCGAGGGATTTCAGCCACAAAACAGAACAGACACTAAACAGAACCGGTCCAAAGGAGCTGTGGGCTGGAAGTCACAGAATCAGAGCTAAGGGACATGACAGACATCCTGGCCCAACTCATGTTTCTAAAAGAAGAACCTCAGGAACAGGGCTCATCATATCACACAGCAATCAAGCAGTGAGAATGTCTGGGGCTGGGAGGGCTGGCCTCTGGGAAGCCATTGCTGAAGTGCTGTGCTAAGATGAGATGCATGGAGGCTTCCGGAGCTTATGGAGACAAAAGCAACTCCAGGGTGTGTGGGTGTCGGTGGGGTAGTGAAGTAGAGTGGGCAGAGGTTCTGGGCAGAGCTCCCGCAGGGGCAGCTACATCTCCTGGGTCTGGGAACACCTGGACTCTGCCAAGTGGGAATTGTACAAGTGACCAGGATCCTCAGCACACACGGGGTGGGTGTGAGGGCATGGGCGGTCCTGACCTGCTGCCTGTGAGAAAACACTGCCCACAAGGAGGCTAGAGGAGAAATAGAGTTGCTCGAAAGTGTGTGTGTGTGTGTGTGTGTGTGTGTGTGTGTGTGTGTGTGTGTGTGAGAGAGAGTGAACATGTACCCCATGTGAACACATGTGTGTCCATGTATGTGCATGTGCCCTGTCTTCGTGGGTTGGAGTACCCATCAGTGTGTTCAGAGGAAAGAGAGAGGAGCAGGACTGCACCCCATGAACCAACACCCAAGCATTTGAATCATTTCCCTTTGGGGGAAAAAGGTATAAAAACAGTACAGCACCAAAGAAGAGATTTGAGAATGAAGAAGCAAAATCTCACCCAGCCCTATTGCTCAACACAACAGCTGTCACCTTCCCACACCCTCCCTGTGCAAATGCAAACACTGTTTGTACACCGTGGTCACGTGTGTAAATCATCCTGTGATCTGTTTACTCAGCACAATGCTAGAAGCTGGAGGCCAAGGCACCATTGTTTCCCTCACTGTTGGGTATCTGTGCTGCCTCCCAGCTCTTATAAAAGTTGGAGTACTTTCTTCTTATGAATTACTTACTTAGGATAAATTCTCAGGCATGTAAGTTAAAGGTCAAGCACTATTTTTGACTCTTGATGCATATTGTTTAAAAAAGGTCAAATCTATGGGCCGGTGATATAGCTCAACGGCATAAGCGCCTGCCTGGTAAGCATGAGGTCCTGAGTTCAACTCCTGGTACCTGCATTAAAAAAAAAAAAAAAGGTCAAATCCCAAAGAGTCCCAGTTAATGACATTCCCACCTGGAAAGCAGAAGGGTGCCTACTTCTCTGGAGCGCTTCCATGACGAAAAGCCACCACAATGACCCAGGCACAGCTGGGCCTTCAGGCATGGCTGCCACTCTAACACTCAGGCCAGGCTTGTCACATGCCACACACAGACAATGAAAGGGCCATCTCCCAGAGAAAGCACACAATAACCAAAATAGAATGAGGTATGAAAGCAACTTTCTCAAAGGAGAAAAATCAGAGCCAATCATAAATGCTTAAAAAGACATAAAAGCCACAAATTTGCAAAATGGGAGGAAAACCCACAATTTTTACTCATCACCTGACACCCCTCCATAACACTTTTTTCCTACAATTTTGGTTGCACACTGATTGAACTCTGCATGGTGACAGTTTTCTGTGTCATCTTCTGTAGCAGGAATAGGAAGTTAATTCAGTCTTTCCTCTGGTGTTGTGGGCCCAAATTTATTACTATTAGTGGCTTATAAAAGTTGCTTTCAGCTTCACAACTTATCATTACTAACACCGCATAACACTGTGGAATTGTAAAATTTGAGGAAACATTGGTCAGTTTATTTTCTATACCAGAGAAATTCATCTTCGTAAACTGGTGCCCCTTCTACCACGAGTGTAAATCACAATTTGTTCCCCTAGCTCAGGAAGACCCCTTGGCATTTACTTGAGGTTTGCTGCACATAGTAAACAATGTAGACCACGTGTATTTCCGACCCCATACCTCCCCCTGCGCTGGCCACTGGGAGACACAGTCGAGTTGAGAACAACCGCTCACCTGTGCATTCGTGACGAAGTCACACTGCTGAGTCAGTCTGTGAGAGCTGAGCGTGTTCCCGAAAATACTCATTCACGGTCGTGGAGAGCAGTCATGCAACCCCACGGGGAAGTAACTGTCAGAAACTTAGATGGGGCCCACCTAACCTAAACTAGATGTGTCTCTAAGTCCGTTCCAAGTCTTAGAAATACTTGTGGCCACACTGTAGCAGAAGATGCTCCCCCCCCCAGCCAGTATACTTCAGTTTCTTAGTTCCCCAGGTAATAGTTCCTGTTCCAGTTCCAGTTGCTCCTCTCCCCTAGAAACAGCTGGTCACTGTGATGCATAGCTGGTCACTATGATCCATACTGTGAGAAACAATCCCCAGTTGACAAGCCATTCTGCCTCTGTACTTCCTGCTTGCTTATCCCATATAAGCCCTAGACCGCCAGAGATCAGGACCTGATATTCTGGGAATGATCCCGATCAGTGCCCGTCGATGTAAATAAATCTGCTTCCAAATCCTGGGTGTCATTTCGATGTTTCTACTTGCCATTGTAGCATCAGTGCCAACCAGCACAAAGAGAATTTAACAGAGGGGAAGGAAGGCAGAGTGGAAGAAAAGATAGTGGTCTTCATCGCATGTGCTTGGAAACACCTTATTTGTTCAAATTGCATAAAAGCACAGGCTCCACAGACGCATCGCTGGGGCCTTGGCAGGGAGTGTGTGAGGCCTAAGCCCCGTGGTCCTCGTGTGTGCGCCTCCCAGAGTCAGTGGCTCTCTCTGCTGATTTAGTAGGAATTTTTAATTACCTTAATTGCAATGTTGTGTGGGTCTTACTACTCATTATTGCAACTGAGAAATTACACTGAGGAGAAACAGGGTTTTTTAAATCATTAATTGCATTTTTTGATATAGTTTATATATACATAATGATCACATTCATCATATGGAACTTGTACCCATACATGATACACCCTGACTCTTATTTTTTCCCCACTTCCCTCCCCCCTCTTCACCCCTCTTCCCTTTCTTATTTGCAAAAGCTTCGTTTCCATTTTATCTTTCTTTTCTCATTTTTTTTCCTTTTCCTTTCCTTCCTTTCCCCCTCCCCCTTCCCTTGTGCCCCTTCCCATTTGAACATTTTCTTCCTATTTTGCAATATGTATTATACATTTGGTCCTTATTACACTTTCAGTTTCTCACACCAGAGAAACAATGTGATATTTACACATGTGTGACTGACTTATTTCACTTAAGAGTGTAGTCTCAAGGTGCATCCATTTACCTAGAAATGTCTCAAGTTTATCCTTCTTTATGGCAGAGTAGTACTCCATTGTATTAAAAAAAACACATCTTCTTTATTCATTCATTGCTTGATGGGCATTTAGGGTGTTTCAAAGATTTAGCCATTACAAACTGTGCTGCTATAAACTTGGGTGTGCATACATCACTGTGGTATGATGCTTTTAAATGTTTCAGGAAGATACCAGGAAGGGGAATAGCTGTGTCGAATGGAATCTCTAGTTTTAGTTTTTTGAGGAGTCTCCACAATGATTTCCACAATAGTTGCACCAGTCTACACTCCCACCAACAGTGGAGAAGGGTTCCTTTTTCCCCACAGCCCCACCAGCATTTGTTATTGGTTGATTTCTTGATAATAGCCTTTCTTTGTGGAGTGAAATGGAATCTCAGAGTTGTTTTAATTTGCATCTCTCAAAAAATCAGGGATGTTGAGCATTTTTTCACATGTTTACTTGCCATTTGTGAGAAACAGGTTTCAAGCTCCAAAAATCGTCATTCCCCTTCTGTAGAGAACTGAAAGGAAGCCAAGCCCCACCTTCCCCTCTGGTCTACACCTTAACAGACCACAGTGGGGGAAGAAGAAGGGCAGGAATTGGAAAAGCCACTGGAATCTGAGTCACAGAATGAGCTGGGAAGCTCTAGAGGTTTTCCAACCCCAGTACCAAGTGATGGGTTAGAAAACCATCACTGTCCAAGAAAACCATTAAAGCTGGCAGGATAGCTTGAAAGAAAGGAAAGTTAAATGTCTTGCTGACAGTTAGCCAGTTGCTTATGCTGAGTAATCATGACAAGCTTCCACCCCTACCAGAGAAGGGGAAGACAATGGGGCAGGGATGGCAGTGGGAGAGGGTAGCAGGTGGCAGTTGGAAGGGTCAGTGACATACGGATTTTCTGTAGAAGGAGGAACACAATAAAGGAGCCAGGGCTAAGCCTTCTTCCTAGCACACAACTCTAAAGCAATGGCCAGCCAGTGAGGGGACTGGCTCCAGAACAGACCTTAGGAGGGAAAGGGTGGTAGACAGAGGAGATGTCAGGTCAGGCCAGAGGCCAGCACACAACTCACACATCACAGAACAGTGCAGCTTAGACAGAGGCCCCTTCTTGAAGGACCCGCCAGCAGGCTCCCAAGTGGGCCCTGGAGAAGCCACACCTAAGCATCTGCCACCCATGGTCGTTATGATGGAGAGGTCACACCAATCCTCATCATAGTGGAGGAGAGAGTACCAGAGAAAAGCTGGATCCCCCTCTTCCTTAGCAATAACCCTAGCCCGTAACCTCTAACCCCTAACCCTAACCATAAGGAGGAGGAAGGAAGCATTAGATTCATTGTGCTAATGAAGTTTTAAATCAAGGCTTTAGATCTGCCTGAGATGCAACCAAGGAAAGGAACAGGAGATTCGTCATAGAACAATTGAAGGCAAAAAATAGATTTATAAAAAAAAAGTCTTCACAAGTTCAGGCTGTTCAATGAATTATTCAAAAGCTTGAAGAATTAGGGAAAATAATTGAGAGATCTGCCGTGTGACAGTCACCATCCTTCGAAGGATTTCTCCCGACGTCTGCCACATCCCACGAATGTGTGGGCAAGAAGCTGCCTCTGTTACCCTAATGAATTCCCCAGTTAGTGGGAAAGACTTTCTTTCCAAATCTCCAGGTTTTCTTTTAAATTTTTAATTTTTACTGGTACATGCTTGCAGTATATAATGATTACATTCATCATACGAAGTTGGTACGTGTCCATACCACATCTTAATTCTTTGCACATCCCTTTCCCCTCCCCAAATCTGTTTTATTAATCAGAATGATAGCCATGAAAAGTAATACCAAAGAAAAATGAATGCTCTTAACCTTTACACTTAATAAGATTTCTGAAAATAAAGGCAAGTCAATTGTAGGTATTTTTCTGCTTTGGGGGAAACTTTTGACCCATGTGAGGCCATATGTTCAAGCGAAGGGACATGTACCAGGCATTGGTACACAGAGGACCCCCCATGTTGGTGGTCAAGGCCAGCCCATCTTCCTGGACCACACCTGCTCCACTCTAAGAGAAAGTGTGTGGCTTCTCCAGCACCTGGAGATTAGCAAGACGCAGACCTCAGTCTCCAACCAGGGCCTCTGACTGCAGTTTCACTGTGACGGCAGCCATTGCCGAAATGTGTGTCTCTCTTTCAGTGGGCTCTGAAGACAGTGACACCCTCTCTCCTGTATGTACCCCAACACCCATCCACCTCCTGGCATGGAGTAGAAGCCCAGGAAACGGCAAATGAATGAGCATAAAGCCGTGTGCTGCACAATCCCAAATGTGCTCCTGTAGGAACTTCCAGAGCTTCAAAATAAAAAACATGCAGTAGAAAAAAGCAAAAAGTGAAGCATAGTGGCCCTTACGGTGTAGTCATCCAGGGACACCATGGTGTCCTTGTCAAAACTATTCACCAAGACACCACTGGGTAGCTACTTGTCACAGAGAAAAAGAAATTTGCTTTAAAAGCTTGCTGTGCTGAGTATGGTGGTACAGACCTGTAATCCCATCACCTGGGAGGCAGAGGCAGGAAGTTCTAAGTTTCAGGCCAGCCTGGGCTTTGTAGTAAGACCCTGTCTCCAAAAAAACAAAAACCAAAACAAAGCTGGCCACACCTGGACCACTTATACTTGTTCATTTGTGAAAGAGAAAATGTCTCTTTGTCCATTTATGAAACCCACTGATGGATCTTTGGTTGTGAAAAGTAGGACCACATAGAGGACTGATACTGTGTGTACCAGGCTTGTGGGTTCCACAGGTGCCAAGGAATGAAGTGGTGAGCCAAAGGAAGAAGTTAGGAGAGTTCTTATTGGAAATAAGGAGAAGGAGACTAGTTCCTGAATTTCTAAGAGGGGTCCTGAGTGGGGTCCTGATCTAGAGCTACTTACAGATAAACAGAGCACAGAAATTGCTCCACTGTTTAGAGGTCACCTATCACAGCTGGTTCTGTGGATTTAAAATGACCAAGCTGGATGCATGCCTTTAACCCAGTTCTCCAACAAGTAGGGTTTACAGAAAACTGGGATCTCAGAAGGAACTGGTTATTTTGCATTATAACTTCCTCCAAATTCAGGAACTTAGCTGGGAGTGGCTGCAGTGGGAGATGGGCTGCATTCCCTGCTGCCTGAGGAAGTTCGTCCTTTGTCCAAAGTCCTAGTTCACTGTCTTTTCTTAACTTGGATCAGCATGGCTGGTCACCCCACTCTATCTCAGGCCCTTCTATGAGCTGAATAAACTGTGTTCTGCAGAATGAGTGTGGGATTGCTCATGGAAGTTTGGGGATTGTCTGCTCACAGCCAAGAGTAAAGGGTCGTGGGGTTCCCCAGCCTCGGAGGTGAGGATGACAGAGCTACAGATGACAGAGCCGCCTCCCACAGGGAGGGATCCCAGCTACGCCAGAATCTAGAAAGTAAGGCCCTGTCAAGGCGGCCCAGGGTCGGAGTGGGCATTCGGTTCCTCTTCCAACCTGTTCTCCACTCCCTCCCAAGTCTCCAGTGAATGTCCCTTACACACGCAGGTGTGATAAGTGCTTTGAGGAGGCTAAGGAAGGAGGTGGACCATACCTTTAATGAAGCAACTCAAAAACAACAGCCGTGACCACCCCCTCTACAGGATCCTTGGCAAAGGGTGCGACGGGACTGCACCAGGAGCAACAAGTCTGGGGCCAGAAGAACACATACACCCACCCACCACCCCGGTCCTGAGACAATGGGCCTCTGGGCTCCCTCTGGGATGAAAGAGCTCCCGCTTTCCTAACTGTGGTGAGCAATGCCCTCACTCAGACACTTGAGGGAGCCACCTACAGGGCTGGAGGACTGGGGACATTATGGAGAATAGGATGAAGCAGGAATCCTTTCCCAGAGTCCACGTAAACATCTAAAAGAGCCAGTGTCACCTACATGTGTGCACACATTTCCACACTGGCTGCCCTTTTGGTTCCCAGTGCAAGTCTCTTTGCACTTGAAAATGACCTTTAGCATCCTTCTTGCTGGGTGAACCATCTGCTCCACTCCTCAAAAATCCACCAGAAGAAGCCAAATGCAGTTCATGATATTTTTGTTTGTGACAGTTTGACCACAGGCCAGGAGGCTGAGAGAACAAGACTTGCCCAGCTTGGCTGTGCTCTGTTCTGGACACTCACAAGGCCCCTCCCTGCTCATTTCTATCAGTGTAAGAGTTAATCCCAGCCAGACGTGGTGGTCCAGGCCTGAAACCCCAGCATGCCAGGCAGGGGAGACAAGAGAGTCCAGCTGGGGCAACTTAGCAAGACCCTGTCTCAGAATAAAAAATTGTAAAAAAAGTCCAGGGATATGTAGCTCAGTGCAAGGCCCTGGGTTCAATCACTAGCAGTGCCAAGAAAAAAAAAAAAGTTAGTCCCAAAACAGAGCCCAGAAGTGGAGGTGGGAAGGAGAGGGCATGGCATCAGCACAGTTGAGAGGCTTCCTGAACAGTCACCTCGGTCCCAGCCTGTCTGCTCTGCAAGCCACCTCTGTTCTCTGCACTTCCCTGGGCTACCAAGGGGCTGCAAAGCACTGATATCCAAGAGTCAGGTGGACACTCAGCAGGTCCAGACCTGGCCAGTGCCTGGGGGCTCCTCAGGGCCAGCACTGACCAACAGCCCTGTCCCACTCATCATCCCATGTGGTCCCCCTGACAGTCGTTCAACCCACTTCCCTCCCCCTCCACCCAGCAGGGGTTCTTTTGCTCCACTGAGATGGAAATCACAAATCGGCAAAGTGCAGCTCTGCTGGCTGTCCTGATGTCACCAGATGGCCCAGGACAATGCTGGATGCCCACAGTTGACACAGTGGCTGCTGGCCACTGCCCCTGCTGGCTTCTGCTGTCCAATTTGTACCAGACAGCAGAATTAGGTCCACTTTGCTGGGTGCTGGACTCTGCTGCTGATCTTCATTGGCTGCTAGTCTCTGGATGTCTTGAGGGCTAACAGCTGCTAGTGTTTATTGCTCTTTCTTTTGCGATGACCTCTCTGTCCACACTATTCTCGATAATCCTGAGTTGATTTACAGGACCTCCAGAGCCCATATTATCCAAGAAACAAATCATGAGCAGGTTTGCAGGACCTCCAAAGTGAATATTTTAACAGGGCCATGTGTAGTAGAGGGATTGCTGCAGGAAGGGAACCCTCCTAGACAAACCCCACAAGTCTGTGGGCAGCTACAGGCCTATGATTGGTCCAAATACAGGCCTGTGATTGGTCCAAGCATGGAGGGAGTGCTAAGCCCCAGCTCTCAGGGCCCCAGTTCAGTGAGGGGACCCAGGATGAGTTGCTTGATTGACAGCTGTCTCATGTCTTGGGAAAATGGCTGGGCTGAAATCAGGGAAGAAGGTTAACTGTGCTCACTACTGCCAGTTGGGGCGGGAGGAGGCTGGGAATGTTACCCACTGGGCCATGTCCCTCCCCCTCGATCTGAGCTCCCCCTCCAGGTTATTCCCCTCCCTGAAGTGGCCAGAGCAAGGAAGTGGCCAGAACGATGGCAGTCATGGCTCTGACAGCCATGCTGCACTCACATCTGAGCAATCTGGAGGAAAGTGGCTGCTACACAGCAGGGGGACACTGAGTCAGGTTGTCCCAAGCTCCCTGCCGCAGGAGCAGGAAGAACAGGAAAGTCAGTTGCTTCAGCTCTGCCTCACCCTCACCCCCATGGGAATACTGAGGCCACCAGCCTCCTCCCTCTCGTCACTGCCGAGGCCAGCAGAATGCCTGGGGGACATGGACGTGGGTCCTCATTTCTCCCCAGAAGTAAGTCACCAGCCAATGCACAGCCTGTCGATTTTGTTGACAGCTTACTTCTTCCTAGCACACTCGGTTTCCTAAATGACAGTGCATCTGCTTCATTTTATTTATGTCGATCATTTCTATCAGAGAAGTAACATGGCCAGGCATGGTGGCACACAGCTGTCATCCCAACAAGTGCCCTGTTCTCCATCCTGCGGCAGGGGTGGGAAGAGGTGACCAAGCCACTGAGGAAGCTCCAGCGGAAGTGTGGGTCTGGCCTTGGAAGCCAGCAGGTGCTGCTCCCTGAGTGTCTGGGCGAGGGCTCTTCCTGCCGTGGTTTGGAGCTTTGCACAAATTGCATGGAGCAATTGGAGGAAGACCTCTTCTTGTGAGAAGAAACGCACCTCCTCTCCTCCGGCTCAGTGCAACCTGCACCAGGAGAAAGGACGAAGCCGGTGAACAGGCTGGGGATTTTAGTGCTGTAAACTCAGCGCTGTGCTGTGGAAAGTGCTCCACCTCAACAGGCACCCCCCAAACCCACCTCCCCCGGGAGGGCACCCCCAGCCCACTTGCATTAAAGGCACCCTGTGACTGTCCTCACCAACAAAGAGGAAATGACACTCAGGACCGAACAGTGACAAATCAGCACACCTCTCCTGATGCTTGCTGCACTTCCCTGGTGACTCGGAGCTTAGTGGAGAAGGCGGTGAACAATGGGAAGTGGGAACCTGAGGGGGTCACAGAGGCCACCCAGACAGAGCCCCAAGGAGGCATCTGCAGTGGACCCTCCACACCCAAGAGATGACCTGTTCTCGCATGAGGATGCAGAGGTGTCCCGAGGAGATGTGTGCACTCCTTGCGGACCCGGTCCTCAGGCCGCGTGCATCACTTCCCCAGTGAAGGTGGAGGCCAGAGCTCAGGAGAAGCGACTCATCCACTTTGAATAGACTTTGTCCGCTGCATCATTGTTTGTTTGCCTTTTTGTTTTGAGATAAGGTCTTACTATGTAGCCCAGGCTGGCCTTGAACTTGCAGAGATCCTCCTGCCTCAGACTCCTGAGTGCCTGGATCACAGGTGCACGTCATCATGCCCAGCTGCCTCATCATTTTTTTTTTTTTTTTTTTTTTTCTTTTTTTTTTTTTGTGGGAACCGGGGGGTCGACCTCAGGACCTCGGGTGCCTGCGCGCCCGTGCCGCTGAGCGATATCACCGGCCCCTTTTTTCGTATGTGGGTTCCGGGAGTCGAACTCGGGCCCTCGCGCTTGCCGCGCAGGCGCTTAAGCCGCTGAGCCATCTCACCGGCCCTGCCTCATCATTTTTTCATCTTGATCTACTCAGTCTTTCCAGGAATTCCTAGAAACCACAGTCCTCAGAAGCAAATTCATCATCCAGAATGACTTTATAGAGAGGCTCTGCTCTCGGAAGTGCCTGGAACAAATTCTGACTCTGCTGCTCACTTGCTCTGTGGCCTTGGGCTGGTAACTTAACCTCTCTGAGCCTCAGTTGCCTCCTCTGAAAAGTGGGAATTCATCACCAAATCAGTAGAAATCTTTAGGATGCCAGAGGCAGAAAATCAAAGGCAACAAAACAAAGAAGAGTTAGCTAGACAGATCCAGAGTCAAATTCAAGTGTGCTTTGCCCATGTGCCACCAGCATCCAGCCCAGCACTGAGTTCTTGGTGCCCCTACATGCCCCCGTGCCACCTGCCCTGCCCCCCCGTCCTCCCCCCCCCACTGCCCTTCCTTCTGGGCAGCTCCAGGCTGTGCTCCTGGGCTTGAAATTCACACCACAGCCTTGCAGAAGTGTGTGCACCTTTGTCTCTATGTACACTGTGTGTGGCCAGCCTGGGTTATGTGTCTACCCTAGACCAGCTCCACTGCCAGGAGAACAAGGTCCACCCTTCCCTACTCGGGCTGGGAGTTTTCTGAGTTCTCTCTCATGGAACAATGGATATCTGTCAGTTATTCCTCTTATCTAATCCACTCCCCTAAGCTTCACAGTTTAAAATAGGCAGGCTGGTCAGCTCCCAATTCCCAGGTCCGGAGATGGGCGTGACCTTGCTGGAGGCTCTGACTCAGGGTTTCGCAGGAGGTTGTGCCAGGGTGAAAGTCATCTCAGGACTCAGCTGGGGTGGGAGGGTCTCCTCCCAAGCACGTGTCCTAGCTGAGGGGTGACTGGAGAGCCCCAGTCCTGTCCGCTGCTGGCCGAGGCTGCAGTTCCTAACCTCATGGCCTTGGCCCCAAGGTGGCTGCTTACAGCAAGACAGCTAGCGCTTCCCAGAGGGAATAAGGAGAGCAAAGTCCCAAGCAGATGGAAGACATGGTATTTTACAGTCTGAACCCAGAGGTGACATGCATTGGCCAAAGTGGTGGAGGACATTGTAAAGCCAGCACCCTGGGAGGCTGAGGCAGGGGGATCCCAAGTTAGAGCCCAGCCTGAGTAACTTAGCCAGACCCTATCTGAAAAAATAAAAAGGGCTGGGGATGCAGCTCAATGTGAAGACACTGGATTCAATCCCCAGGCTCAAAAAAAAGAAAAAATAGGGATATGCCATTGCCTCTGCCATACACCACCTGTCACACTACCTGTCGCCTGGTACCTGTGGGAGGGGACATGTGGGAGGATAGCAGCCAGAGGACCCATCCTGGAGACTAGACATCCACCACAACCACCCGAATTGCCACAAGAGGCCCAGGCTCACCAGGCGAGCCAGCTCACCCAAAACTGACCTCTGTGTCTCTGCAGCCCCTCTCAGGCCCAAGAAGATGGGGCTGCTAATGGCCCAAGGCTTGGCTGGGTTGAGAGGAGTGGAGAGAGCTCCCATGGGACGTTGGGATTCGATCTTTTGACCTCTTCACTCTCCCCATGCAGACTGAGCTCGACCCTTGCTCAGGTCACAGTGAGACGTGAGCTCAAGCGAGTTCCTGCCTCACAGTCCAGCATCCTGGTTCCTCACGTCCACAGGAGAACAGGGCACTCACAGGAGTTCAGTCTGTGGTCCTTCCGCTTTCTTTCATGCTTCAGTAAAACCAGGCCACAGCCCAAGACGGCACCTGTGGAACAAACGAACAGGACAAAACTCAGAGCAGAAAGATTCGGGTCAAGTCCTACAGCTCCTACTCAGACTTCTGACAAACTTCAGGCCGAGGGTCTCACTCCTCTGGACCCAGGTTCCGCCTCTGTACAAGAGTTGCACACCACTCCAGTCATCTGGGCCTGCCGCTCCTCATATTCAGGTTGAATGGCCTGAGGTCCCAGGCTCCAAACCAGTGATAGCGAACCGTTTAGAGACGAGTGCCCAAACTGCAGCCCCAAACCCACTTACTTATCGCAAAGTGCCAACACTGAGATTAAACCTGAATACTGAGGTTTTAGTTTAGAAAAACACAGCTCATACATTAACATCTTTTTTCTTAAAAGAAAAACATAATAACAGAGCTTTTAATGAAACAAACCACTTTTTATTGAAAGGTAAAAGTTTGCATTTGGTGTGCGTTTGCACAATTAATGTGATCTTTGCTGTTGTACACATGCTGGTCATTCATACAACCTTGGCTGGGGTGACATGCCAACAGAGGGCTCTGCGTGCCATAGGTCCCTTAGGTTCACCACCGCTATCCTAAACTATGAGAAAGCAGTCAGGTCCTTCCCCACTACTTCCTCATCTCTCTCCTTGTTATGGATTCTACTAACATTTTATTGAGCATCTACTTAATGTGTCAGGGACTCCTCAAGGAATGAACAAGAGAGACAAAGGAGCAGAGTGGGCAGTCACAAGTCCTGGTCTCCTCTCCCTGGGGAGCCCAGATTTCTCTTGCAGGCCTCTGCGGAGCCATCCGGCTCATCCTCCCACCCCCAACACCCTGCCTGTGTTCTGAGGTTTGACTTCCACTTCAGCTTGCCAAGGTGTTTCCTCAACACAGAGTCACCCCTTCCTGGGGAACTGAGCTGTTATGGCTTGTGTCTAGATTTTCCCACAAATCCTCATGGTGTCATAGGTGGGGCTTTTTCAGAGGTGGATGAATCCAGAGTGTGTGATGCTGGGATTAAGGTTGTGTGATTACTAAATCAGTCCACTGATTGATTTGGCACTGCCCTAATCCCAGTAGCCTGGATACTGTACAATATAAAAGGGGCAGAAAGATGCTGTTCAGGTCCCTTGCTTGCTTGCTTACTTTGCTACCTTCTGCTCACCATGAACTCTTTCTCCTCTGTCATGCCACCCTGCCTTGGAGCCAACTGACTGTGGACTGAAATCTCTACAAACTGAGCTAAATAAACCTTTCCCCCCTTTAACTTTGGGTATTGGGTATTTTGTCTTGGCAACAAGAAAAGTCAGTAAGACAAGAGCGATGTAGTTTTTGTCTTTGGTGGGACTAGGTATTTTCTAATCTTGGCAACCCAAATGAAATTCACTGTGGGCATGAAAACAGCTGAGCTTCACACAAACTTGTATGTCTGCACAGGCCTTTGGCTACTCTCACAGACCCTGATGTCCTAAGTTTCCCCTGTCTCCTGTCCCCTCTTTGTACCCTTTCATAATGGCCTGAGGCACGGCCAGGATGAACTGGACCTTGAGTGCTTTTCTTCCTGGGAGGACACTATCAGAGTGTGTGTCACCTGGGGAGGCTGGCTCGCCCCGGGCTGATGGTCAGTGAGGGTCGCTATGTCTCCCCAGCAGAGAGACCAGCTCTCCCCCATCCTGCAGGGGCCAACTGAGAAGGCACAGTGTGCGCCTGACTCTTGCACAGCAGAGGCCGGTGGACAGCTTTGCGGGCCCAGCTCCCTTCACAGGAGTCCTGCACCTGTGCCTCTGTGTCTGGGACAATGGTTTCAACAGCAATTTGGAAAAGCAGAGACTGAAGGGAACTCCCGGGATTACCTGGCTTTGGCCCTTGTTAAATAGCTCTGATTTCTTTTCCCTTTGCTTAAGTATATAATAATATTGCCAATAAATACAGCCCAGGTTGTCCTCTGCCAAGAAAACTGGATTGGATGGTGTTTTAATAAAGGGGAAAAATTATATTTAGGAAAAGGAAATTTTACACTTCACATAACACGAAAAGTCCACTGAGTGGGGAAAACTGGGCCTATACCACGAGGGCCGTGACAGTAAGGCCAGCAAAGTTCCTGGGCAGAAGCAGCTCACAGTGGAGGAAAAGAAGCCACAGCAAGTCCATGTGGCCAAAGGAGGTACAAGTGGCCGGGTATGGAGATGCCCAGCTGCAGGGTCATGGGTGGAAAGGTGGGCATCGGGGTGTGAGGGAATGGCATTGGCATCCTCAGCTAGGAAATGGGTCTTCAGATGGCTTTGGAGAGAAGAGAGAAGGCCACACAGGCCTTGGGTGATCTATGTCTCCAAAGTAAATAATTCACTTTGATCCAATCTAACCTATGGCAATCAAGATCTAGATTTGCACTTGTATTTAATTCACTTTATCCCCAGATCCACATGAAATGACCAAAACCTTGCTAGGAAACAGCACAGCAGCAGCAGCCAGGTAGGCAGGGTGAGCTCCTGCAGGATCTGTCTGTGCGTGGTCCCCCAGGCAGCCACTCCAGAAGTTTCCTCCTGCCTGGCTCGCCGCTTATCCAGCCCGCTCACCTCTCCCGCCCACTGTGTCAGTCCTGACCTCTCCACTACCCATGCTCATTCCCTGTGCAACATGTTAGGCCCAGAGCTCCATGCATGGACAATACCCCTGTCCTCCTGCAGGCAGCCCCAGATATGTCTTCAGACCTCTGCAATCCCTGCCTCTGTTTACCCCAACTTTCTGTTCTTCACACAGCTGCTGGACTGCTGCTTTTCAACTCAACATCAGATCATGCCACTCCTCATCAAACTCAACAATGACTCCTACCCAACTGAGGGTAAAAGATGAAAGTCCTTACATTGGTCTAAGAGCCCCTCTGATCTCATCCTGGACACCTCATGGGTCACTCATCTGTTACAACTGCTCCCCTACTCTGTTCAAGGCATGTACGCATTTCCCACATTCCCGGAATATTCCAAGTGCTCTCCTGATTCAGGACCTTTGCCTGTACTGCCTAGAACTCTCTTCTCCTAGATACTCATACTTTCAGCCCTTCGTTTTCTTCTGGCTGAAACTCAAATATCACCATGTCAGAAAGGCTTTCTAAAGTCTCTATTTAAAACAATGATCCTGGGCCGGTGAGATGGCTCAGCGGCATAAGCGCCTGCCTTGCAAGCGCGAGGGCCCGAGTTCGACTCCCGGATCCCACATACGAAAAAGGGGCCGGTGATATCGCTCAGCGGCACGGGCGCCTGCTGGCGCGTGAGGTCCTGAGGTCGACCCCCCGGTACCCACAAAAAAAAATAATAATAAAAAAAAAATAATAAAATAAAACAATGATCCTTCCCTCCCCAGTTCTCTAGCCTCTTCACCTGATTTGATTTTATTCCACTTAACATATACCTATGTATCATTGCTGAGTTTCTGTCTGCTACCCTTCTAGATTATAAGATCTGTCTGCTGTATCTCCAACCGCTGCAACCATGGCCTGTGTACAATAGCAAGAACTCACTGAACACTAACAAGTGAACACATGAGTCAATTAATCTGTATGCCAATAGCTTCAGGGTTTTTTTTTTTTTTTTTTCCTCTTTTGAGACAGGGCCCTGCTATATAGTTCAGACTAGCCTTGAGCTCACTATGTAGCCCAGGCTGGCCTTGAACTCATGGCAATCCTCCTGCCTCAGCCTCCCAAGTGCTGGGATTACAGGCATGCATCACCACACCCAGCTCAGAAATTTTTGTTGTTGTTGTTCTTGCAAGACAGGGTACAGGCAGGAGCAGATCAGGTTGTCATGCCTGGCTGTCATGCGAGGAGAAGGCACTCCTGTGTCATACATGGAGGCAGCAGACCCACAAAACTTTCTGGAGCCTGGCTAGGTGGATCAGAGGAGAGACTGTCCAAGGCACAGCTTTCTCTGGGGGTCTCAGGTTCTGAACAATTGCAAGAAGCACCTGATTCTCCAGGCAGCAAAGCAGCAAGACAGCCGAGGCTGATGTGCACTGCTGCCCAGACCCTCCTCAGTGCCTGGGGGGCTGAACCAGCTGCCGTCACACTGCCAGAGGCCAGTGCCTCAGGAAAGAGACAGTGACACAGCCCCCAGCCAAAGGCTGGGCCCTAACAGGTGGTTCACAACTACCGAGGCCCCATGCTTCAGGGCAGCTGGGCAGACCCCTGGGGTGGACAGGTGCTCCCCACAGCTGCCGCAGGGTCCAGTTTTCCCCTCGGCCCGTCCTGTTTCCATCCTGTCTCTGCCCCCAGTGTCAAGCCCAGAGCAGCCCCACCTCCCCCCAAGCCTCCTGCCTCCTGGGCTCCAGCTCAGAGACCAGACTCTGAGATTTGTCCAACTGCAATCACATTGCAGGGACCTGGAAGTGTACAGGGAAGGATGGAGGGGGAGGGCTGCAGGAAGGGAATCATGGCACCCAGGTGCGACAATGGAGAACACAGAAAAGTTGGGCGTGGTCGTTCCCTGGACCACTGCACAGAAGCTACCTTTAATAAATGTGGGTCTAGGCACTTAGCTGTGTGAGTCTCAAAAATGTGATGTGGGGCTGGTGATATAGCTCAGCAGCATAAGCGCCTGCCCGGCAAGCGCGAGGTCCTGAGTTCAACTCCCGGTACCCACATTTAAAAAAAAATGTGATGTGGAATTTTTTAAATTTTCCTTTCTCAAAGGAAAGTCATAGAATGTATACATTATGTGAGGATTTCTTTATTTTTGTTAAAAAATACACAAAATAATAATATATATTGCTTTCAGGGATATAAAATGTAATAAAAGCATAAAAACATGGGCCAAAAAGACATCCACATATTTCTTGAAGGGGGTTGTTCTTAAGAGGAAAAGAGAAAATTAGAACTGAGAAAGAGTACAGAGGGAATTTCAACAATATTTTAGTTCTTATATTTTAAAATTCAGAAGACAAAATGACAAGATAACATCTGTGAGATTTCAGTGACAGAAATACATTGGCAGTTGTTCAGTTATACTCCGAACTTTTTTTGGGGGGGGGGTCGAACTCAGGACCTCGCGTGCCAGCAGGCACCCATGCCGCTGTGCGATGTCACCGGCCCTTTTTTCGTATGTGGGTTCCGGGGGTCTAACTCAGGACTTCACGCTTGCCAGGCAGGCGCTTATGCCGCTGAGCCATCTCACCGGCCCTCGGCTTTCGGTTTTGCACACGCCCTTCCTTCTGCCTAAAATTCTCTCCCCCTGCAACTTACTCCTATTTCAGATCTTTCAGATCTCCGAACTTTTCTGTATTCACGTTTTTCAAAATTACAAAAATGGGTCTTTCAAACATTAAAACTAAAATCACAAGTAGTCAAAATATTCTATAAAGTAAATATGTAACTAATATAAGACAAAAAAGAATTCTCTAAATATAAATGCAGTGAAAACACAACCACAAAAAGAAAATTAATTTGACTTTAAAATAGTTCGAGTATAGACCAAACCATCCTAAACTTAATAAACCTTCACTATAACGAGAAAGAATTAATATTCATAACTCATAAAGAACTAATTAAGAAAAAATCAATAGCCTAGTCAGGAAAGAAAATACGCTAAAATGGAAGGGTTATTCACACACACTACATGTACCATGTGTTATGGCTGTGTCCAGATGTCCCCGAAAGCCTCATGCAGTCATAGGTGGGGCTTTTCAGAGATGAATGGATCTAGGTTATGTGCTGCTGGTATCAAAGATGTGATTCTGGGATTGATTCATGGTGTAATGCTAAAATTAAGGGTAAAATTAAGGGTGGATAAAATATGAAGGGCTGTATTCCTCGTTGCTTGTCACTCTTCACTTGTTGTTTGTTGCTTGCTGCCTTCTGCCTGCCTCCTCTGCGATGCCCCTCTGCCATGCCACCCTGCCTTAGAGCCAGCCAACTGTGAGCTGAAGCCTCTATAAACTGTGAGCCAAATGAACCTTTCTTCCTTTTATTTTGGGTATCGGGTACTTTGTCTCAGCAACGAGAAAAGAAACTAAGACATCGTGGTTCAAATACACATCAGGCCCCCAAGGCCCACTGTGATTGAAGGCCTGTCTGCTGTTGCACTGTCAGGAGCTGGTGGTATTACAGGAGTCCTGAGGTGCTGTGGACACTTCCCAGGGATTCTTTCCAGGTGTTTTGTTTTGTTTTGTTTTGTTTTGTTTTGTTTTGTTTTGTTTTGTTTTTGTCTTGAACAAAGAATTGGACAAGACAAGGGAAAAAGGTAGCAAAGTTTTACATTTATGAAAGGCAAGAAAAGAAGTATGCTCTGCAGAGTGAGAACGGGTCACTGAGAAAGAGAAAGTACATGGCCACAAGGTTAATGGCTACCATCTTTTGTATCTCCCACTCTTCAGGCTGACGTCAGATCTAGATCATCCTATCAAAAACCTGCTTGGTCTCACATCAGAAGATAACATTTTCTGATTCGTCCCAAGTGCAGGGCTTGGGAACTGTTTTTCTCGCAGGTGTCCTGGATCTCCATGATTGACAGATCATGCCCACTTGCCCAGATGGCTGGCCACACCCTAATCTTCTGTCTCAGTGGGATCTTTGGGGACAGGGCATAGCAGGAATCCTTAGGTCACTTGGGGTGAAATATTCCTGTAGAATCCTTTGATGTTTCTTGTGCTTCTCTGACACACATGAGATGGTTATAAAAGGAGTAAGGCTGGCCCTGCCAAGCCTCTTTCTCTATCTTGGTCTAGATGTTGCTGTGCTGCCATTTTCCTCCCTCCCCAGGGGTCAAACCAACAGGCCTCCCTGTGACAGTGACAGAGGCTGCCCCTTCCTGAGTTGTCCTTGGCAGAGGTACTTTTACTCCCTTCCCATTTGCCCAGAATTCTGAATTCCAAAGAAAGCCCACACCTAAGTGATTAAGATGCTAACTGCTAATTAATCTTTCTTTAGATTCACAGAACCCAGAATAACTGGTGACCTTCAGATAACAACAGAATGTGAACCACCCATCCTTATCTTATTATTCTTTAATCCTGTGCAACAATTAATGCAAAGGGTGTACACTGCTGTGAGGTTTAACTTGCAGAAAAACAATGTTTATCAAAAGAATTACAGAAATTAGGCTCAGGAAGTCAAAGTTGATTGCAACGTTTGAGCCAGAGGGGGCAAAACATAGATACACACGTTGGGTGAACAAGACCTCACCCGGCCTGTAATCTTCCCGCCCATTGCCCCTTGCACTCCTCTCTCTTCTTATAAAAACCCTTTCACTTACCTGAGTTCCCTAACTCTTTCGAGAGGGGACAATAATAGTCCCTCCATCTTTTCAGAGTTCTGACCTCTGAAAAATCTGATTTCCTTCCCATCAACTTCATCTCCCAATTATTGTCTTTCTAATGGTGAGCAGGTGGACTGGGTCCCCTAACACCTTCATCTTGGATTTTGATTCTCTAAAACTGGGAGCTAAATAAATAAATCTATTTATTTCATTCTAGTAACTCAAAAACTACATTTGTAAAAAATCAACCCACTACTGATCAAAAAATGCAAATTAAAATATATTTTTAACCTATCAAATTGGCAAATAATTTCCTAAGATAATATGTAACTCTGGCAAGAATTAGAAGATTAAATCACTAAAGATCAAAAGAATTTATCATTCATTAAGGGCAAGAGCATGAAATGCTTGAATCTTTCTGGAAAACAACCTGTCAAGGTCATAAGAGCCTTTAGTATGTGTCTTCTTTTATCTACTTCCAGGAACAAAGGAACCGATGAAGAGATGAGCAGAGGTCTTCTCAAGAATACAGGGTGCAGTGTTACACTAATATTTAAAAGTTAGAAAGAAGTAAAATCCCCAATATATAGCAGCTTAAACAGATCATTTTTTTTAAATTTTAAATTAAGATTTTTAGTCCAATTTAGAAATACATAATGATCATATCCATCGTAGGGAATTTACACTTGTATATGATATATTTTGATTCCTCTTTTTTCCCAATCCCCACCCCTCTTTCAACCCCTCTTCCCCTCCCTATTTACAAAGCTTTGTTTCCATTTTATCCTTTTTTTAAATCCTTTTTCTTTCTTTTTCCCTTCCTTCCTTTCTCCCTTCCCCCTTCCCAGTTCCTCTTTCCTTTTGAACAATTTCCATGTCACAATATCTATTATACATTTTGGTCCTTATTTACTCTTTCAGTTTTTCACACCAGGGAGACAATGTAATGTTTACACATGTGTGTCCAATTTATTTCACTTAAGAGTATGGTCTCAAGGTGCATCCATTTGCCTAGAAATGTCTCAAGTTTATCCTTCTTTATGGCTGAGTAGTACTCCATTGTATAAAAGCTTTTGCATGGCAAAAGAAATCATCAATGGAGTGCAAAGACACCCACAGAGTGGGAAAAAATTTTAGCCAGTTCTCCCTCAGACAAAGGACTTACATCTAGAACATATAAAGAATTGAAAAAAATCAGACCCCCCAAATTTAAAGACCCAATCCAAAAATGGGTGTCTGAGATGAATGACTATACACTTCTCAGAGGAAGAAATACAAACATCAAATAAATATATGAAAAAATGTTCTCCTCAGACAAAGGATTACTATCGAGAACATATAAAGAACTCAAAAAAATCAGACCTCCCAAATTTAAAGACCCACTCCAAAAATGGGCATCTGAAGTGAATATACATTTCTCAGATAAAGAAATACAAATGGCAAATAAATATACAAAAAAATGTGCAACATCACTAGTCATTCGAGAGATGCAAATTAAAACAACACTGAGATACCATCTCACCCCAGAAAGAATGGCTATTATCAAGAAATCAACTAATAACAAATGCTGGAGGGGCTGCGGGGAAAAAGGAACACTTCTTCACTGTTGGTGGGAGTGTCGACTGGTACAGCCACTGTGGAAATCAGTGTGGAGATTCCTCAAAAAACTAGGGTTGGAGGTCCCATTTGACCCAGCTATTCCCCTTCTGGGTATCTTCCCAGGAGAATTAAAAACATTGTACCACAGCGATGTATGTGCACCCATGTTTATAGCAGCACAATTTGTAATAGCCAGATCTTGGAAACAACCCAAATGCCCATCAACTGAGGAATGGATAAGAAAGATGTGGTATTTTTATACAATGGAATACTATTCAGCCATAAAGAAGGATAAACTGGAGACTTTTATAGGTAAATGGATGCAACTCGAGAAAATACTCATAAGTGAAATAAACCGGACGCACATGTGTAAGCATCGTATTGTCTCTCTAGTATGAGAAACTGAAAGAGTAAATAAGATCCAAAATGTACAATAGACATGGTGAATCAAAAAGAAACTGGTCAAAAGGAAAGAGAGACTGGAATGGGGGAATAGGGAAAAGAAAGAAGGGAAAGGAAAAAAATTGTATTTATACATAAGATGGTTAAGATAGATACACTACTAATTTTACTTAGTTCATTGAAGAGTAAGCTTTGTGCCAATAATGTTTGGACAATTGAATGCTAATGTCTGGTATCCTGAATAACTAACTTAAAGATAACAATACGTAATGCATTAACCATTGTTACCCTCCTATTATGTTGTTTTGAAAATTTGTTCTTTTTTGATTTGTTTTGTTTTTGTTTTCTTCTCTTTAAAATAAAAAAAAAAAGAAACTCAAAAAAATAAAAAGAAAAAAAAATGTTCAACATCACTGGTCATTTGAGAGTTATAAATTAAAACAACACTGAGATACCATCTCACTCCAGAAAGGGTGGCTCCCATCAAGAAATCAACCAATAACAAATGCTGGAGGGGCTGTGGGGAAAAAGGAACACTTCTCCACTGTTGGTGGGAGTGTAGACTGGTACAACCATTGTGGAAATCAGTGTGAAGATTCCTCAAAATACTAGGATCAAGAAATCCCATTCAACTCAGCTATTCCCTTTCTGGGTATCTTCCCGGAAGAATTAAAAACATCATAGCACAGCGATATATGTGCACCCATGTTTATAGCAGCACAGTTTGTAATAGTTAAATATTGGAAACAACCTAAATTTCCATCAACTGAGGAATGGATAAAAAAAGCAGATCATTTTAAAACAGGAGATTAGGGCTTGGCAAAGCTGGCTGGGGATGTAGGTGAGACCTGTTAATTACAAGATCCCAGGACATACGCGCAGAACAGTTCCCAAAGCCCTGCATGTGGACTTCTCATGAGACCGCGAGCAGGTTTTTGATAGGATGGCCTGGACCTGACATCAGCCTGAAGAGTGGGTGATACAAAACAGATGGTCCATACTGAGTTTTTGCTATGCTGTCGCTTGCGTGGTGGCCCACCCTCATGCTGTAGGGTGCACTTTTTTCCTACTTTTACTCGGCCCAAACTCCCTCTGCAGAGCTGGTTTCTTTTCCTACCTTTAATGAAACTTTGTTACCGTTTGCACTTGTCTTGACCAATTCTTTGCTCTGGACAGAAAGAACCTAGAAACCACCCCCAGGGAAGACTCCAGCACCCCAAAACCCACTAACAATTTTACAACCACAGAAAGAAATACCATGCACTGTGAAAAATATATTTCCAAAAGATACAATAATGGCATGCAGAACTGGCCATGCGATATAATACAGAAAGCAAGATAGTCATCTAGGTATGCTATGTGCTTCTAATATCATATGTGACCCTATGTGCTTGTTTTATGCTGAGAAAACATGTTCATATAAGAAACCAGATTACAAAAAAAAAAAAAAAAAACAGGTACAACATGAAGTAGTAGCACTTCCTTTTTTAAAAACTATGTAAGCATACAAATAAAACTGGAAGACTTAGTCTTTAAACATTAACATCATGTCTGGATTGACAGAGATTTTAGGAAGAATGTAAGTGAGTTGAAGAGGAAGGAGCACAACTTGGACAATTCCTGGGCCCCAGGCTTCACCATGAGTCACAGGCAGGAACCTGAGACCATAGATGAGGGAGCAGTCCATGTCAGGGGACCTAAAAGTGACCTCAGCTCATGCTGCTTAAAGCTCTAACATGGCAGTGCAGTTGTATTTCTGGTTGGATTTCAGATGGTGTAGGTCCAACCCCTGGGGAGCTATCTGCCTTCACAGATAAGGGGAAGCAGCACCCCCATCCTGGGCCCCGAGCCCTCTAGTGGGCCCTCCTCTCATAGTCACCCAGCCAGCCAGTGACCCAGCATGCTACCTCTTCTGTCCCCGCCCGCCTCCTTGGGCCTTGCTTCTTCCTGTCTCTACAAACCACAGGTCTTCCCAACTTGAGCCCACCTCTACCTTTTGAATTTCAAGCCTGCCTTACAATTCCATTTACTCACTTAATTTCTGAATACTTGATCAGAATGCTATTCCTGCACTTCAAATCCTACTCTTTCTATCTACGTATGAGTCATAAAGGGAAACTAGGAGCTCACCATAGCTACCACTGCATCCTACAATCACACAAGCTAAAAGGAATCCATTCTTCGTGAATCTTTCTCCAAAGAGCAAAAGCAATAAACCAGAGACAAAGAGAGAGGGTGGCCCTTTTGTTCCAGTTTGCCTGGGACTTTCTGGTTTTAGTACAGAAAGTCCTACATCTCTGTAAACCTCTGTCCTGGGAAAATCAAGCCAGTTGGTCACCTACGAAGAAAATGAAATTCTTTGGCAGTGGTATAAAGCAAGTTCTCTGATGCTCAGAGGGCTTGGGGATGGATTGCACAAAGGTCTGGGTGTTAGGAGAATTATTTTTAAAAAGTTTTATTTGGCAGCTAGATAAAGATTTAATGTAAATATTTAAATATTATCAAAAGCAAATAGAGCATTTCCTTGGCACAAAAGCATGCCCTCACAGTTTCCAAGATTCAAGGACCCTTATGAGGTTTGCTGTACTTATTGTAGATGTACTCATTTTCTCACATTGTACCTGCTACTGATTAAACTGGTCACGCCTTATATCTTAATGTTAGAAATAGCTACATTTGATCTGCGTGCAGACCTTGGTTTTTGTTATAGACACTAAATTCTACAGGTAGTGCTCTTCCTCCTTTTCATTTTGGCTGCTAAAAGCCAAAGTTCAAATTTGTATTCAAACCCTCGAGTAAAATGTACAAGAAATACAGAACATATCCTGGGCCTCGACCTGCCCAAAGATTCATTTTATTTTTCTTAGCTTTATGTTCTTTTCTAAATCTTTTTTGCATTAGTAAAAAAAAAGTTTCATGATTATTTATTCATGTGTTTTATAACTAATCATTCAACAGATACCACTTCAGGGATAGGACAAAGAACAAAACCAAGCCCTTGTTCTTGTGGCACTGACATTCCAGTGAGGACAGACAGACCAAAGAATAAATGAATACATTAGAAGGTGTTGGGTGTTGTGCAGAGCTGTGAGAGGAGACAGGCTCTCTCCAGAAAAATGCCAGTAGCAGAGTGAGGGCTGCAGCAGGTACAGTGGCCTGTTGTTAGGTCAGGGGACAATGAGCAGAGGCACAAAGAACTAAGAGAGTAGGCTGTGCCATGATCTGGGAGGAGATTGTTCTAGACTAAAGGAATAGCAGTGCAAAGGCCCTGAGCCAGTCAGTTCACTGCTTTGGCAAATTCCAGCACTTCTGAGAATGCAGTTGGGAGCCAGACATGGTGGTACACCTCTGTAGTCCCAGCACTCTGGGAGGCTGAGGCAGAAGGTTCACAAGTTTGAGCCCAGCCTGGGCAACTTAGTGAGACCCAGTCTCACAGTGAAAAATAAAAAGGGCCAGGGATGTAGCTCTGGGCAAAGGCCTTGGGTTCAATCCCCAGCACCACAGAAAAAAGGAAAAAAGAAGAGGAGGAGGAGGTGGAGAGAAGGAGGAAAAGAGAAGGAGGAGGAAAAGTAAGAGGGAAGACTGCTAGGCCCTGCAGTTAGAGGGTTAGGGGAGGACTTGGGGTTTTACCCAGAAGCAGAAAGGCCAGAGAGCAGGCAGAGTGGCCCACCCAGGAGGTGCAGGCAGGCAGGACAGAGAAGCTGTGGGCACCCTGGAGGCGAGGCCAGCAGCAGGTGCTGAGTTCAGGGTGAGTGTGCAGGAAGAGAGAAGATGACGAGACCCTGGGGACTGGAGCAGCACCAAGGAGGCAGCATGGCCTGAGGTGAAGGCCTGGGCCCTGGCTGCCTGTCAGGAGCACCCGGGGAATGGAGAGGCCACCAGCGCCTGCTCCCACCTCTGGGGGATGGGATTTCACTGCACTGGGGCGGAACCTCGGTGCTGGTGGCCTCTGAAGGCTTCTCCAGGGGAGGAGCCCCAGACATGCTGGTGAGAAGTCAAACACTGAGCTCAAATCCCTGCTCACCGTTTCCTAAAATACAGCTTCAGGTACTTTCTGTAGCTCTTTAAGCCTCCGTTTCTTCATCTGCGAGACAGCAATAATAACATCTTCGGGGTCGTAGCACAAAGTGGTCATGTTACCACGGAACGGGCAGGTACAGTCTAGGCTCTTGTGTAAGATGAGCAAAGAACTGCCAAGAGCACGCCCACTCACAAGTGGCAAGCAGCTTCATTTCTTGCAGATCACAGGAAGCTGAGCTCAGGGCAAGTCCACACTGACAAAAGACAAGGCACAGACAGAAAAAGGTGCCGGGGTGACAGAAAAGTAAAGCACACACACAGGTCACAGCACATGGAAACGGCGGCAGCAGCTCCACTAAACCAGGCTTTCGGGATTTAAGGGATGCACACCTCAGCCCGGGTGCCTCCCGAGTCTCTAGGTGTGATTGACAGGCATGACTGACAGGGCGTGATGTCATCCTAGGGGCTGTCAACACGCACGCTGTCCCAGAATTCACTCTGACCTTCACTGCATGCACGGTGTGTAGCACATATTTATGAACCTCTAATGAGGTGGGAGTAGGGTGAGATCCAACGTGCGTGTGCTGTCCCCTACAGCATCAGCGATCTCCTGGGTTCTTTTATTTTATTTTCTACCTCTCTTAGGACACTGAAAGGAGAAATGGCCATAGGGTGCTGTTTAGAATTAAGTGGTGGAAGGGAGTGACTCCCTCAGCTCCAGTGTTTCTAACTGTACTAGTCATGCACATACAAACATATATAAAAGTACATAGTAAGGATTATAATACAACTGCTATTAATGGTTAATGCATGTTTTAATAATGGGATAAGGTAGGGATGCATACAAATAATAAAGAGAGGCTGTGTGAAACCCCACCGTCCTACAATCATGACTGATCCCTGCAGCCACCAGCTTACCTGCCGGAAATCCTGATTCAGGGAATGAGACTAAGCTTTCCAGAAGCCCTCTAGGTAAAGGACACTGGTCAAGATGTGGCACCATGCCCACACCTCCCTCTTGGGTCACACAACTTGTGTTGGTGTTGGTGATCTCCCAACAAATGAGCTCTGTTTCTGACCACAGGGCTTAAAATCTGAGGTAACACCAAATATGGATGCACATACCAAGAAGGGACAAGAAAGGTGACAAAAGGGCCAGGGATTTAGCTCAGTGGCACAGCACCTGCCTGGCAAGTGTGAGGTTCTGAGTTCAATTCCCGGTACAAAAAAAAAAAGGTGACCAAGGATTAGTGGACCTGAGGGATCCTTCAGCCAATGATGAGCACCCGGAATGGCCTGCATCCTGTAAATGGCGTTAGGAAGAAGCTGAGCTCTGTCATGGCTCTCCCTATGCAGAGCACCCTGACACCACATTCACATAACACATTTTGAGAACCAGTCTTCTCTGCAAAGACTCTGAGGGCAAATCCCTCCTTCTTCTGCCTTCTGATTCCCTCACACATCTACTTTTTTGTGTGTGTGGGTACCAGGGGTCGAACTCAGGATCTCGCACACCAGCAGGCGCCCGTGCCACTGAACGATAACACGGGCCCTTTTTTCGTATGTGGGTACCGGGAGTCAAACTCAGGACCTCGCGCTTGCCAGGCAGGCACTTATGCCGCTGAGCTATCTCACTGGCCCCCACATCTACTTTAATAGCCATCAAATACCAAAAACTAAAAGTAGACACCAGCTCACTAAAGCAATTGGGGTCACACTGAAATTCTAATTCAGAGAATTATCTCTAAAATCTTCCATGATAAGGCAATGACAAATTCCCCAGGAATCAAAGGTGTGGGGCCAAGGTAATAGATGTGATTACAGTTATCCAACATCTCATATCTATCCCTGAGGACAGCTCAAATTTTCATTCGTCAAACACAAGCCATCAGCTCAATAGCCAAGTCATAGGGCAGGGAGGGAGCTGGCTTCAGACACTGCCAGAACCCTCAGCTCTGGCTTCCTTTCATTGCTCCTTATGTTGGTTTCATTTCCTTCATGTCACTTTCACCATGGACCATGGCTTGTGTCCTCACAGCACTCTGACACTGAGAAAAACAGACTTCTTTCCCCACTTGAAAACTCCCAGAAGACTGATTGCTCTGGCTTGGGTTGTACGCTGATCCTTTTATGTTTCCAGACTACAAGGGAAAGGACCAAGCAGACAAAAGCAACAGGCATCCACCTCCATCACACCTCATAGCTACATAGCCACTGCTCCCTAAAAATGTTCTCTCAAATATGCACTTTCTGGCTACAGTGGCCACAAAATCTTAAAATATGGATTGATAAATATCCAAGATTGCTTCATCTCTGTTCCACCCTGACAGACTCATGAGTCCTTTCTCAGGCTGGCATAAATTTATGCAATCAAATCATTTTTATGAAATACTATGTGTAGAAGTTTCAATTTTAACCTAAGCAAAATTGCTTCAGGTTATGATAGAATAACCAAAAGCCATTGCTCTCAGTCATTGTACTAGTCAACTTTCCTTCTGTGACCCTAGATTTATCCAGGGAACACCTGCACCATGATGGCAAACATGATGATATGTGTCTCCACACCAACTTCCTCAAACTCAGACTTTCCTAACCTCAGGAAAAACACCAACTTCCAAAAATGATGATGGGGGGAAGATGGAAGATGTTAGCACAGCATCTCTATTGCCTTCCAAGAAGTTATTGGATAGGTGGAGAAAAGCCTGAGAATTCTCACTAATATCTTCCAATTTGGAGTGAAGTTGACATAGGCAGTGATTGCATAGCCTGGGAAAACTGCCAAAAACAAAACCATAGCCAATTCCAACTTGTCACCTCAGTAACTGGGCAGCCAGTGAGACAGGGAAAGAGGTCAGAGAGCAGCAAGAACAGTCCCCAGGGCTTAGAGCCAAGGAAGAAGAAGGGCACATAGAGGTGAGAGATGGATCTCTCTCTCTCTCCTCTCTCTCTCTCTCTCCTCTCTCTCTCCTCTCTCTCTCTCTCTTTCTGTCTCTCTATCTCTCTTTTCTATATGTGGAGAGGACACTGCAATGGTCTAATTAACAACGTTTCTGGTCACCATCAAGTCCAGGCTCTGGGCAAGGCTCCCTGAAACTCTGCTATCTCCTCCCCACTTTGCACCCTGAAGCCACAGATAGGCTATGGATAGATCAATGAAAGAAAATCAATAGACCAGAAATTATACTTCACTTTTGAAGTCAATTGATTTTTAACAAGGTACTAAGATAAAAAAGAGTCTTTCAGAAAATGTAGCTGGGACAATTGAATCTCTACACAAAAGAATGAAATTGGATCCCTACCTCACATTACTCACAAAAAATTAACTCAGCGATGACCAAGGAACTACATAAGAAGTAAAACTATAAAACTCTTAGATGGAAACAGATGTAAATCTTCATAACATTTGACTAGATGGTGATTTCTTAAATATGATACCCAAAGCACAAGCAACAGAAGAAAAAGCAGATAAATTGGACTTTATCAAAATTAAAACTTTTGTGCTTTTAGCAAGTGAAAAGTTAGGCCTGAGAATGAGAAAAAATTTTTAAATCAGATATCTGATAAAGGGCTTGTATCAAGAAAACATAAATAACTTTTAAGTTCAAAAGTAAACTGACAAATAGCCCAATTAAACACTGAACAAAGGATCTAAATTGGTATTTTTTCCAAAGAAGATATGCAAATGGCCAATAAGCACCCAAAAAACAACAGCATGAGTGTCAAAGCCACAGTGAAATACCCTTACAGCAATACAATTTTTTAAAAAGTATTGGCAAGAATACGGATAAATTTGAAATCTCATACATTACTGGTAGAAATCTAAAATGGTGCAGTTACTTTGAAAAACAGTTTGGCAATTCCGCGAAAAGTTAAAGACAGAGAGACCATAAGATCTACCAGTTTTACTTATAGGCAGCTACCTAAGAGAAATGAAAAACCATGTCTACACAAAACACAAATGTTCATAGCAGCTATATTCATAACAGTCAAAAAGTGAGAAAAATTGAAATTTCCTTCTTCTGATGGATGGATAAACAAAGTGCTGTGACTATGAAAAAGTAATTATTCAGCCATAAAAAGGACAAAGCACTCACATGTACTACAACGTAGATGAATTTTGTGTTATGGCTTGTACCTAGGTATCACGACAAAGCCTCATGCACTCATAGGTGGGGCTTTTCAGAGGTGGCTGGATCTGGGGCATGGGAATATGGATTAAAGGTGTGTGATAACTGGATCAGTCAAATGATGGGTTTAACATAGTTCTCGGTGTGGCTACTGGGAAGGCCCAACCTGAGTGTGGGTGGCAACTAACCAATAGGCTTGTAACCTAAATGAAATTAAAAGGGAAAAAAAGGCTTGCTGCTTTCTGCCTGCCCTGCCATGGACTATTTCTCCTCTGCCATTCCCCTCTGCCATGTCACCCTGCCTTGGAGCCAGCTGACTATGGACTGAAACCTCTACAAACTGTGTGCTAAAATAAACCTTTCCTCCTTAACTTGTGAGTGTTAGGTATTTTGTCCCAGCAGTGAGGAAATAACTAAGACACCTTGACAATATGAGAAGCGAAAGGAGCCAGACACAAAGGCCATATGTTGTATGATGGCATCGTATGAAATGATGAAATGTCCAGAACAGACAAATTTATGGAGACAGGAATTATATAGTGATTGCCAGGGTCTGTGGAGGAGTAATTGAGGGTATAGCCATGCATATAAGAGTTTCATTTTGAAGTGATTAAAATCTTGTGGAAATAAATAGTGATGATGGCTGCATAACTTTGCAAATAAGAAAATACACTGAATTTTATACTTTAAAGGGTGAATTTTATGGCATTTTAACCAGCTCACAATAGGAAAATTAATTTTAAAAAATAGAATTTGATAAGGTGACTAGTCACACAATTGATATATGAAAATTAATAGTTTTTCTATTGAAATAATAGTAATAAATTACAATAGAATTTTCAAGTATGATAGCAACTAAAAAGATAAAATGCATAGTAAACTGAACGGGAATTGTGCAGAACCTACAGAAAGAAACCTTTCAGAATACAAGTTAACAGATAGAACTTGTTCTTTGAATGAAATGAAAATTTTTATTTTTTTCTCAGAATATCCATAATCATGAGTTTCCAAATATAATTTCAAAGAGTTATTTTGGAAGGCAGTTATGTTCACCACTATACCACCAATGCCAAAAAGTTTTTTTGAAACATAAGAAAACTTATCTGGAAAATACAGTATCAAAAAGACTTTTTGAAACTTAAGAAATAAATAACTATAATTTATCTTGAATGATAAAATTTATCATGTGGAATAATAAGGTAATTTTTGAAAAAAAACAAGAATAGACTGGTAGTAATAATAATAAATAGCCAGGCATGGTGGTGCATGCCTGTAATCCCAGCACTTGGGAGGCTGAGGCAGGAGGATCACCGCAAGTTCGAGGCCAGCCTAGGCTACAAAGTGAGTTCAAGGCCAGCCTGAACTGCATAGTGGTGAAACCCTGTCTCAAAAAAGACAAAATAATAATAATAATAATAATAATAATAAATAAAATAAAAACTACTTTTACTGAAAGAAAAATAGACCACTAGAACAGAATAAATTGTTCATATATGGGCTTAAATATATGTAGGATTTAATTTATAATAAAGTTGGTATTTCCAATTAATGGGGTAAGTAAAAATTAACTGATAAATGATGTGGCCATCACTGAGTCTTTGGAAAAAATTAAGCCGAATCCCTACTTTACTCTTTGTATATAAACAAACAGCTGATGGATCAAAGCTTAAAACAAAATATAAATCACAAGACTTATAAAATAAAGAATTTGCCGGGCGTGGTGGTGCACACCTGTAATTCCAGCACTTGGGAGGCTTAGGCAGGAGGACTGCCACAAGTTCGAGGCCAGCCTGGGCTACATAGTGAGTTCAGGGGCAGGCTGAACTGTACAGTGAGACCCTGTCTCAAAAAACCAAAAGGTAGGGCTGGTGAGATGGCTCAGTGGCGTAAGCACCCTCCTGGCAAGCGTGAGGTCCTGAGTTTGACTCCCAGTACCCACATAAAGGAAAAAAAACGGTGCCAGTGATATCGCTTAGCGGCACAAGTGCCTGCTGACAAGCACGAGGTCCTGAGTTTGACTCCTGGTACCCACATAAAAAAAAAAAAGGTAAAATAAAGAATTCATTTTGTTCTTAACATGAAGAACACCTATAATCTCAGACTTATAAAGGAGAAGAAAACTGATTAATTTTATTACATACACATGTTTAACTTTTATATAACAAAAAACTTACAAATAAAACTAAAATATATGTAGCAAACTGGGCACAATTTTTGGAGAACATGTGAAAAAGAATTGTTTAATTTATAAAGAATGTACACAAAGCAAGCCATGCATGGTGGCATACACCTGAAATCCTAGCACTCAGGGAGACTGAGGCAGGAGGATTACAAGTGCAAACCCAGCATGAGCAACTTAGAAAGATCCTGTCTCAAAAGAAAAAGGAAAATCAGAAGTCCTGGAGATGTAGTTCAGTGTGAAGGACCTGGGTTCACTCTCCAGTACTGAAAAAAAGTATATGGATCAATTTTTTAAAAACTCCTTGATGGGTTTCAAAATGGGCACAGCATGAAGAACTTTTATAGAAAGAAAAAAAAAAAAAAAAAAAAAAAAACCTATACAAACGACCAAAGTAGCATATAAAAGCATTCAACTTCATTTATCTTTTTTTACAAAATGAAAATTTAAAAGGGACCATATTGTGTCCTTCAGATTGACAAAATGACAAAGGCTAGCAAGGGTGAGAGAAGACAGCACTCGCCCATCCGTACACATAAGCACAATGCCTTAGAGCAGCGCTGGAGCGGCAGCTGCCCACGTTTCATTCATCTGTGGAACACACACGTGTCACCGCTGGAGGTTTACCCTATGTCATGGTGACCACAGATCACCGAGATATTTGTGCAAGAATGCTCACTGCCACCTGTTGGCTGTAGCAGAAAACAAGGCAATGTAAATAAGTAATGGAGTGATCCAGAAGCAGGAGCAGTTGAATACCTTGTCCTGCACCTCCTGGTCCAGACCCCTGCAGTGCTTCTTGGGGGTTGGGGGTTGGATTTTTCAGTAGCTTCTCAATGATACGTGTGTACTCTCTGGGCTTCCCGCTTTGCCCAAGTCCCTTCCTCATTCTGCAAGCAGAGGCATCTTTCCAAAATGCAAAGCTGATGAACACACACACACACACACACACACACACACACACACACACAGCTTATTGTATCATCAGCGTTTCCAGTGCTCCAGGATAAAACCCAAACTTCTTACCAGAGCATCACGGTCCTGCAGGGTGCCACTGTGGCCTGGTCTCCCTCACCTTCCAGCTGCGTTCAGAGTCCAGACTCCAGCCTCATCCTCCCCACCTCCTAGTCACAGTGCTGACTGCACCCTGGCCTTTCTCACACACGAATCCATCAGCCTGAAGTTTTCTACCTTTGATTCCTCTGTGCATTTGTGTGTGTGAGCACAGATAAAGTCATTTTTTTTTACTGTATGCTTTACTGTAATCAAAAATAATAACAAAGAGAGGTCTTGAGCAACCTTAAAGCAACAACAATTCCATTATTCCTATTGTTTCCTTAGCCTTCCCCTAGAGCAATCCCATTCTCTAAGGATCTTAAATCGTTCATTGTCCAGACATTAAAGCTCCTGCTTTTATTTACTGACCACCAATAATTAGCATGTGTGCCTGACAAGGGCGCTCCTGTCTCCTCATTTCCACAAAGACACCCACTGGCAGATGCCTCCTCTGAGCCCGCTGGCTGACCCCACCTATGTCAGCGCCCAGGCGGGGGACAAACCCTGCATCGTGACCGCGCCTCTGCTCGAACTGTCCAGAGAATCGCCAAGCAAACTGACAGCATACGGTGCATCAGCTGCTTTGTCTGGAAAGCAAATTTTTGTAAATGATGTAATAGTTTCATCTTGACAGTCTACCACAGAAAAGAGTATTGAAATGAGTCCTAGTGTAATAGAAATTCTATTTAATAATTTGGACAGCATTTTAAAAAATGGTATATTTGAAGAATAAATAGTACCGGCCATCAAATTCTACTATCATGTTAAAATAGGAAATAGTCATCTAGAACGCCATTCTTTAGAGGCTAGATTCACAGGGAAAGACCATGGGGTAGGATTCTTGGTTGTTGAAAAATCACCTTAAAATTATCCCCTCTTCATAGTTAATATTTTTTAAAAAACTTAAAAACTATCTTCGTCTGTTCAGGCTGCTATAGCAAAATACCATAAATTGGGTGGTTTTTAATGGCATAATCAAAATATATAATGAATGTTTCTATTTAAAAAATTTATTACAGTAAAACACACATTGCCATTCATCCCCCTCAAATTGTCCCCTCACTTCAGACACATTTATCCCATCATTCTTGCCACTTTCTGAAGCAGTTCTGGAAGTCCTCTTTCCTGAGTGTCTTAAAAGGTGCAAAGACACAGTGAATGATGCTGCCGAGTGCCATCCAACAGAAAGGCAGGCTTGTAAAAACATTACCATGGGGCCGGTGAGATAGCTCAGCGGCATAAACGCCTGCCTGGCAAGCGCGAGGTCCTGAGTTCGACTCCCACTACCCACATACAAAAGGAAAAAAGGGCCAGTGATATCGTTCAGTGGCACAAGCGCCTGCTAGCAAGCACGAGGTCCTGAGTTCAACCCCCAGTACCCACATAAAAAAAAAAAATTACCATGTGTCCTCATTCACCGGGTCTGGCACCATGTGACTTCTGGCTTTTCCCCAAGGTCAAAATGACCATGAAATCAATTCAGGACATCAAGGTAGACACAGTAGGGCCACTAAAGACCCTCAGGAAAGAGGACTCCCGAGCTGCTACAGAAACTGGCAAGAACAACGGGATGAATGTTTCAAGTGAGGGGAGTTAATGGCAGTGTAGGGATTAATAGCAATGTGTCTTTTATTGTAATAATTTTTTTTAATTCATGGAATTTTTGATCATACAGCATAAACAACATAAATTTACTCCTCACAATTTGGTGGCTGGAGTCCAAAATCAAAGTTTGGTATATGAGTGTTCGTAGAATTGGTGTCCTTTGTAAGACTGTCATGGAGAAATGTCCCAGAAAATAGACCTTGGGCTTCTAGCTAAAAGCTTCATCTGCACAATGTATTGCAGTAAGGATTTTCCTTGGATGGCTCATTTGTGGGGGGCTTATGTGTAAGGATTTACCTGCACACAGATAGCAGAAGATGCTGGCAGATGTCAGACGGACTCCTGGGGAACAGAGCTGACATCAGCCGCCCACAGGCAAAGCAGCCGTCTCTAGACAGATGTTGACTGTCTCTGAACCCCGACTTCAGCCAAAGAGTCCCAGTGTACCCAACACCAAAGTGAGTATGCGGCAGGAAATTCTCAAATAGGCTCAATTCCGTAAGTTATTTCAAAAATAACAACACAGACTTTCACTTCTGTGGACAAGGAGACCTCAGGGCCTCGCCTCTTGTGCTATGCCAAAGTTCTGCCACCAAATCCTAGGGACTCTCCTGGTCATAGTCCAGAGCTGGCCCCGCCTCGCTCTGTGGTGAGCTGCCAGAGGCTCCTTGGGGATTGTCACAGTGCACAGATGTCCTCAAGGCCCCTGGAGGTGCTGAGAGGAGAACCCTCCCTGTCACAGGTAGGGGCACTTGTTGTGGACGACCTGTCTGTACAGCTCTTCCCTGAAGGCAACTGCTGGGGACAGGCTGCCCTGGCCACAGCAGCCATGTTGGAAGGCAAGCCCTGGCATGCTGTGCATCCAAAAGTATCCTGAACAGAGACATCCCGTACCTGGGTAAGGAAGAGACTGTGCAGGTGGAAAGAAAGAAAAGGCGAGCAGACAAGTGGTCAAGGGCAGATGTATTCAGTGAGCCTTCAGGACCATGAATGGCTTTTAATTTTGTGTCGTTTTTTTTGTTGGGTTTTTGGTTTGGTTTGGTTTGGTTTGGTTTGGTTCCATTTGGCCTTGAGACAGGGTCTCACTATGTAGCCCAGGCTGGCCTCGAACTCATGGCAACCCTCCTGCCTCAGATTCCTGAGTGCTGAGATTACAGGCACGTGCTATCATGCCCAGCTCGTGAATGGCTTTAAAAACAGGATCTTTTGGGGTCGGTGAGATGGCTCAGCGGTGTACGTGCCTGCCTGGCAAGCGCGAGGGCCTGAGTTCGACTCCCGGAACCCACATATGAAAAAAGTGCCGGTGATATCGCTCAGCGGCACAGGCTCTTGCTGGCACGCGAGGTCCTGAGGTTGACTCCCGGTACCCACAAAAAAAATTTAAAAAAACAGGATCTTTTGCAAATGGGAAGGGGACCAAGAGGTGGAAGGAGGAGGAGGGAATGGAGGGGAAGGGGAAAGAAAAAGAATGACGATTGATTATGTCCATGTGCCAACTCCCCACAGTGACGGTAATCATTATATACTGCAAACGTGCACTAATAAAAATAAACGCATAAGTTTAAAACAACAACAGCAACTCCTTTACCATGAGTAACCTGGTGTGTGGTGCAGATGCATCAGACCAGGAAGAAATTAGAGCTTAAGACACCACCTAAAAAATGCCTTTGTTTTTTGGAAAAGACCATATAAGAAGCACTGAATCCAAGCGGGAACAGGAAGAGGATGGACACAAGACTTCCTGGGGAAATTTAATGGCAAAAGTTGACATTGGGAATGAAGAGAGCAAAATGAAAACATGGCTCTAGCACTTTAGCATCTATGGCACCAGCCTGAATACAAAGCCCCGCTTCTCCCTGTGTCCAGATCTGACCCTGAGATTGCCACGCTCAGCACGCGCTACTCGTCACCTTCCTGGGTGTCCTGGTCTCATTATTGTCCCCAGAGAACTCCACCACCACCTGTCCCTAAGCCACCAAGAAGGTGATATGGTCCCAGCCAGACAGGAATTTGACCAGTGGACACTGGCTGGTCCCCAGGGTGGCCAGAACTGATTGCGTGAGCACAGGGCTGTGCTTCAGCCTTAGGCAAGTGCAGCTGGTGACAGCAGGCGTTCCAGGAGAGGCCAGGCCTGCGTTCTGTGACCACAGAAGGGAAAGAGAGAGGAAGGCAGGGAGGAGAGAGCACAAATACAGAACTGAACCAGCAGAGGTAGGGGGCTTCTGGGCCAGAAGAACAAGCTCTCCCCTGCAAAGAAAGAAGAGAGTGTGATCTCAGAAGCTGAAGTTGCTGAGGCCCAGAGGGTGAGAGCAGAAGTCAGACAGCAGGGTCTTCGGCTGGGCTGTCCACTGCCCGGCCATGCAGCTCTGCAGAAGTCAAGCTGCAAGCATCACTTCGAGCAGCGCTTTAAATGGTGCTTGGTGAATGTGCAGCTCAACCCCATGAGCGTGTGGCAGTGCAGCCATCGGCAGAGTATGCATTGTGCTGACCTGAGGAGCTCAGCTGGAGGAGCAGCTCAGAAGTAGCCTTCCTGAGGCCCTTGCGTGGAGGTGATGACACGCACAGCAGCGACTTATGTCCTGCTTGGTCATCGTATCATGTTTGTTTGTTTGCTTGTTTGCTTGTTTGCTTGTTTGTTTGTTTGTTTGTTTTTGAGACAGGGTCTCCCTTTGTAGTTCAGGCTGGCCTTGAACTCACTATGTAGCCCAGTCTGGCCTCGAACTTCCAGCGATTCTCCTGCCTCTGCCTTCTTAGTGCTGAGATTACAGGTGTGTGCCGCCATGTCCACTGGTCGTCATATCATCTTATCCACAACTCACCATAATGCTCCCAGGTAAGTGCCACAGTGCCCAAGTGAAGGGTAAGAGGTGGAGAAATCTCCTAGTGAGGGCTGAAGTTCTGCACGGAAGACCATCTCCCGGCTCCAGACCCACACTGCCTCTGATCATCCCTCAGGGGGTGCCAGGGCCAGCTCTTGAGGACTGGCTGACCCAACAGATGACAGGTGACAAGCACCGTGCACTGGGATGCAAGCTCAAACTGTGACAAGATGCAGGAATGTGCAATTCTGTGTCAGGATTACAGGGCACCTGGCTGGACATCCTGTGCAGATCTGTGTGTCTAGCACTTCACACGCTACCGGCAGCTGTGCTGAAGACACAGCTGTCCTTCTCAATGGGATGACGGGAGCCATGACTGGAGGAGGGGAGGGTCCTGTTCAGGGTCCCCGGCCAAGGGTGCTATGTGCCTGGCAGCCCCTCTGCTCCCTCCAAGCACTGCAGTGCTGATTCCCAGCCCCAACACTGGATTGACACTCTGTCCCAGGCTGGCAAGCCCTTCTTTGTCCTCCATTTGCCAACCAGGACTAGGGTCCAACTCCTTCCCTTCATGAAGCCCAGGAGCCAAGATCTAGGGTTTAACAAGCTAGGTGAATCCCATTCAGCCAGGCTGTGTGAGTCTGGGAAGGCTCCTTACTGCCTCTGGATCCTGGACTCTAAAACAAGGACAATATCGACGCATACCTTTTAGGGCTAAGCTTCAATAACAGGATACTAAGAAAGCACATAGATCAGCAACATAACTTAATGAATCCCCAGTGCACGTGGTTCCTCTGGGTCCGTGTCACCTCCTGTCACAACTACTGCTAGTTACACTCTGACTTCAATACCTGCCTGTCTCCCCCCACATCTTTCTTCTGATCTCTGGAACCATGTAGCCAACCTCCACCCCCACACCCCCTGGTACCCCAAGCTCTGCACCTTCAAATCCAAACTCTCCTCCCACACCAAGCTGCTCCCCTCCAGGGCACACAAGCTCCACAAGCATCACCCCAACTTGCTGCCCTGCGCAGGGACCCAGTCACTCTCCATGCCTTACCTGTGCGTGCTAAACCTCCTGGCCAGTATTATAAAGCACATCTTCTGAATATTTCCCCGTTCCTGCCCTCCATCCCTCCGACCACCTCCTGCATCTCTTTTCTGGGTTGCCCCACACATTGCTCACCCCAGATTGAAGCCATGAAAATCCGTCCTGTGTGCTCGGCCCCCCAAGAGCTTGGAATTCCGGGTCTGTCTGTTGGTGGTGGACACAGAGGTTCTCCTTGCGTCCTGGTGGCTCCTCCCTGCTTTCTCGCCTTCCTGCTGCCAAGAGGGGACACACTAGCTAGGGATGTGAGCTGCCTTGCCACTGGCCAGGGCAGAGGGGCTGACCAATGGTGGACTACTCCAAGCTGGGAGCTAATAACCCTCTTCTCCTTATAAATTGGTTATCCCAGATATTTGTTACAGCAGTAGAAAGCTGGCCAGCACTCATACTACATCCAACTGGCACACGGCTTCTCCCTGCCGAACACTGGGGAGGGTCCAGCCAACCTGGGTGGCTGCTGTGTCATGGCCATGCCTGTCCCACAAGGTCTGAAACATCCCTTTCTTGCTTGAGGGAACACATGGACGCTTAGGTTTGGCTTTCAGTGCATCTTTAAGTCAACCGATTTCTATCCATTCTACATCCTGACAATATAAACCAAATGCTGGTGACACCACAAATAAACAGGCTGATTGGGCCAGTGAGATGGCTCAGCAGCATAAGCGCCTGCCTGGCAAGCGCGAGGTCCTGAGTTTGACTCCTGATACCCACATAAAGGAAGAAAAGGGCCGGTGAGATAGCTCAGTGGCACAAGCGCCTGCTGGCAAGCGTGAGGTCCTGAGGTCGACACACACACACACAAAAAAAAAACCAGGTTGATTGATGCTCTGGCTTGGTCCCTCCAACTTGAGTTCCACGGCTGAGTGTGACTGGGCTCACCTTCCCCCGATTGTGGGCCGGTGAGATGGCTCAGCGGCGTAAGCGCCTGCCTTGCAAGCGCGAGGGCCCAAGTTCGACTCCCGGATCCCACATATGAAAAAAGGGGCTGGTGATATCGCTCAGTGGCACGGGTGCCTGTTGGCGCACGAGGTTCTGAGGTCGACCCCCCGGTACCCACAAAAAAAAGACCTTCCCCCGATTGTGCGCTGGTCACTGTCCCCTCATTAACGAGTCCTGTTCCCCTGATTGAGTTTCTGATCAGAAGTAGCCCAGGGCTATTCCAAGCTCCTTCCCTTCCTACCTGTCCCAGAACTGGGAAATAGTTTGGTCTAAATTCTCTCGAGAAGCCAGAAGCTTCTAACCTGGCTCTGCCACAATCTGCTCTGCAGCTTTTGAGAAATGATCTGCATTCTGAGGCCTCAGGGTACCTAGTTGTAGGTGCAGCAAGAATGGCTTCAATTGCTTTCAGACTTAGCATTAAAAGATCTAAATAATTACTATGGAGGACTAGATTATTTTAAGAGTCTTGGGGCCAGGGATATAGTTCAGCAGCACGGCGCCTGCCTGGCAAGCACAAGGTCCTGAGTTCGATTCCCGGTACCAAAAAAAAAGTCTTAGAGTACGTAATGTCATGTGTCATGGGTCCTCCAAGTTTTGTCCAAAGACAGCAGAAAGGACCAAATGGCCAGCAAGACAATTTCATATCCTTTCCTCCCACAGGCAAAATCAGTAATAGGGCAGTTGCAGGAAATGAGTCCCACATTTCACCCTTGGCCCCCAGTATCTGCTAATTCCCAGTTATCAAATTGGGTCTTGACTTTCAGAGAAAGCTGTAATTTTTTTTATACCAAAGATTTTTAATTTTCAAAGCTGCTTATGTGCTATATTCTGACAAGCGTGCAAATTAGTCACAGTGTCTCTGTTCTGCACGCGTGCTGAGAAGCCATTCCAATGGAGTCCACAACACAGGATGCTGATCCGAGGTGGCTGAAAGGACAGATAGGCACATCTTCCCCCTGCACGAGGCATGACATCACTGTAGGCTGGAGAGTCCAGGCCCTGCAGGACAAGGATAGGCAAATCTGCTCTGTCCACAGGATATGGGTGAAGCCCGGTTTGAAATTATTACTCAGACGTTTTGTGCTGTGAAGGAAATGTCTTCTGATAGCACAAAGCTATTGGTTTCCTGTTGTGAATGGAGAATTTCTGGCTTGCCCAAGAATGAACAGGAAGGGAAAGGGTGGTTGTCCCTTGGAAGTCCTGCCAGTCCAAGGACTTCCAGGACACTCCACACAGCCAGGAGAGAGGCTGCAGGTCGGGAGGAGGTCATAGTAGTAAGGGAGGTCGTGTGAGCAACAGCACGTGGAGAGGTTAGCTGCACGGCACTGGAGTTCCATAAATACTTGCAAAACACTATGCCAGGGAAGTGTGGTGAGTGCCAGGTTCACCAGATGGCAGAGGCAGCCCTGATCCCAGAACCACAGGCCCAGGTGGAAAGGGCAATAAGAATAAAGTCTGATAAATGTGATAAGGCCCAGAGGAGAGATGCCCGGTAAACCATGGCAACACACCACAAACTTTGTACCAACCTTTCATGTTTTGGCTCAATTTCCCCTATTGATACTGAGGATAGAGATCAAACAGAGAACTCAAGATTTCTGAAACAATTATGAGTATCACTGAGCACCATGTTCTATAACTGTTTCCAGTGCATCTTCTTATCAAACCTCACAATATCCTGTGAAATGGGTCCTGTGGAATTTAGAAAGGACAATAACTTAATGAAAGTCACAGTCCATGAGTCCCAGAGCTGGATTCCAGCATCCCTCTTCCAATCCTTCTCTCCGTTACAGAGACTCGCTCTTCCAGTGTACAGGGGTATTGTGGTTTAGATCGAGAGTGTCACCCAAAACCTCAGAGGTGGGGCTTCTGAAAGGTAATTGGATCATGAAGGCACTGTGCTCATCAGTGGAACAGTTCACCTTTGAGTTCATAGCTAAATGTGCTATTGGGAGGTTGGGCTTGTTCAGAAGAGGTCATTGGGGTGTAACTTGGCAGGGCATAGTACATCTCCATTCCCTCTCTTCCCTTCTCTCCCTGCTTCTTGGCCACCATGATGTGAGATTTCCTCTGCCTGGGGCTTTCCACCAGGCCATTTCTGCCTTGGAGCTAGCTGACCATGTACTGTAAACATGAAGCAAAATAAACCTCCCCTCTTTAAGTTGTGGGTGTAGGGTATTTTATCCCAGCAATAAGGAAAATGACTGAGACAGAGTTTGGTTCCTGGAGTGGGGTCATTCCTGTGATATTACCCGACCATGGGATTCAGAAACCTTTGGGACTGGTTCTCAGGAAGAGTTTGGAAAGGTTTGGAGATGCTGGCTAGAAAAGTCCTAGAATGCTGTAAGAAGAGCTTAATGGGAGATTCTGGTCTGAATTCAGAGGACCAGAATGCTGGTAAAAATGCAGAAAGTAAAGACCAGGCTCAGGAGGTTCTCTTTCTGAGAACAAAGATTCCACCGGCAGTTGGATTCCAGACCATGTGTGCTATGCTCTAGCAGAATATTTATCTACATTTTATTCATGTTCTAAGATTTTGCGAAAGACTGAGATTAAGGATGGCAGACTGAATACATTTTGCATAAAGAGATGCAAAGGATTCTTTTAGGAGATGGGCAGAATGTTATGGTTTAGATCAAGAATTTCATGCCCTCAGAAATGGAGCTTTTGAAAGGTGACTAGATCATAAGGGCGCTGTTCTCATTAGTGAGTTAATCCACAAGTGAGTTTAGAGCTAAATGTGCTGTTGGGAGGGGAGGACTGGTAGAAGAGGTGGGTCACTGGGGTCGCGGCCTGGAAGGGTCTAGCTCCTTCCCACCTGCTCCTTTCTCTCTCTGATCACCATGATGTGAGCAGTTTTCATGCCCCTGTACCATGCAGTTTCTGCTCAGAGCCAGCCTTAGAGTAGCCAAACACGAACTGCATCTATGGAGACAGTGAAGTCCCCGTTAACATGTGGATGTGGCTAGTGTGTCTCAGTGACGGCAGAGTGACGAGGACAGTGGGTATCAGGGCTTGCCCACACCTACTCCAATGTATGTGGGTGCCAGGGTGTCCCCTACTCCTGTGTCTGGTCCCAAGCCACCCTCTCTCCTGTGTGCTCCTGTTTCTTCCAGCTTTATGCTGTCTGGCACCAGGAGCATGACCTGGGAAAGCTTAGTCCTCCCTTATATGTTGCCCACCGGCCGCCCCCTCAGAAGGCTGTGTATAGAAGGCTCCGCTTACTGAAGGGTTTGGGTGTTCAAAGGGGATCACAAGGCCAAAAAGAAATTTTCCAGTAACTCACAAATAAGTAATATTTACATCATGCACAAGAAAATCATCTCGGGGTAACAGTTTAGAGGTATTCCCCTTTGTTAGACCTTCCCACTCTGATTTCACCCTTCTCTTCCCTCTTCCGAGTGTCCAGGCCTCATGCACTGCTCAGTAGTGCTGCTGGCTTTGGCACTGTCTGACCTCCCATCCCTGCCGCCCGTGAGAAAGCTATAACCTACAGATGGAGCAGAGGATGAGACATCAGGCCCTACCCGCTGCTCTTCCTCTGCCTCTCCGTGCTCTTGGCCCCTGCACTGCAGCAGATTTCTAGATGGGAAACAACCTTCTCTATGGGATCAAATGGAAGAGAATGTGTGAATCCTTAACCTTCCTCTTACCCTTTGGTATCGTGCACACATGTGCTCATCCACATTTTATGAGATTTCAAAGAGGATGTACCAAGAGTCAAGTACTGCCTTAGGCTTAGGAATTCCGGCAGAAATGAACAGGACCTTCCTCTGTTCAGGCAGGTGGCTCTCAGCCAGCCAGGACACAATTTGTAGCAGATGCGGTGGGTGGGCTCCTTACCCCCGACAACCCTCCTCTCCCATGCCTTCCCCCTTACTTGCTTCTCCTCCCTCTCTCCTCACTGGAAAGCTATGTAACACAGCTCAGGTCAGGAAATATGAACAAAAGTCCACCGAGAGGTGCTCTGGAAAATCTCTGCTATGACACACAGAGGGACAGACACTAATACAGCTTCTTGGGGCCTGTCTGGAATACAGGCAAGGTGACACAGCAGCAACTTGTGACAAAGGGGAAACAAGCCAGAGACTATGGATGAGAGGCAATGCATAAAGTCCCCATGGTCCTGTTGTGTTCGTGTCCCTGCTGGACACTACCTAGTTTTGCATCCACTTTGCAATGCCTCCCCCTTGTTCTAGCCTGGACTCTATTGCTGAATACATTCCTGACACACAGCAAGCACAATAGCAATCGAGTGCTGTATTTAGGCAAGGAAAGCAAACCTTGGAGTGAAGAAGAGGAATCCTCCCCAAAGGAGGTGGCGCAGGAATGAATCTGGACAGAGCAGCAGGAATTTCAGATGCATGAAGATGGGGAGGTCACTGCGGACAGAAGGCACTCGAGGTGCAGAGCCTCAGACCCAGGAAGAAGGTGGAAGAAACAGGTAGCAACTGGTGGGGAAGACATGCAGAGCCACATTGGCCACCAGCTGGGACTTCAGCATTGAGCAGCAGGGCCATCCTTGAAAGTGTCAAGGTGGGAAGATCGGGAGGGGTTTTTGTTTGGAATTTAGTCTGCCAGGAAAGTTTATGGTGGGGGGAGGCACAAAGGATGCTGAAGTCACTGGAATCTTACAGCTGAGAGACTGAGACCTGAACTACAGGCCACAAAGGAAGCTTAGGATTTGTAAAATAGGTGTTGAAATATAATCTAAAATTGTACAGAAATGCGCATGAGCACACAGGCTTGCACACACCCAGGCGTGCATGTAAAAACCAGGAGAAACTGAGGAAGGCCTGCCGTCTTGCTCACTGTACTGTAACAATGTCATTACCTGGCTTTCGACCCTGTACTAACATGTGTAAGCTGTCTCATCGCAGGAAGCTAGTGAGGGGCATAGTACTGTATGTAGTACTATGCCAACTTCCTGAGGATCTATAATTATTTCAAAATAAAAAACTTAAAAGGTTTTAAATTTTTTTTTCCTCCTCTACAGGAATCTGGGCTTTCAAAAGAAAACAAATTATACGAAGAGGAACATAAGTCCTGCTGGTCTCCCCATAACTAAATGTTAAGTAGACACTAAAGCAGTGCTCTCAAATTTTGAGAAAGAATTAAAATTAAGATTTCAAGTATGAGGAAGGCAGCTGGGTGTGGTGGTACACACCTGTAATCCCAGCACTATGGAGGCTGAGGTAGGAAGATGGAAAGTTTGAGGCCAGCCTGAGCAATATAGCAAAAACCTGTCTCAAAATAAAAAAAATAAAGAAAGGACTGGGGTGTAGCTTAATGGTAGATCCTGCTGGGCATGGTGGTGCACACCTGTAATCCCAGGATTCAGGAGGCGGAGGCAGGACAATCACTGGAAGTTTGAGCCCAGCCTGGGCAACATAGTGTGCTCAGGGCCAGCCTGAACTACAAAACAAAACAAAAAGGTAGATGCTTCTCTAGCAGTTTCAAAATATGAAAAATGAGAGAGGAATTACATTTAACTGTCTTTTGAAGTTTTGATTTTGTTTTTAATTTACTTTTAAATAATTTTGAACATACAAAAACTCCTTAAAGATACATGCTGTACAGGCATATATTTATAGATATTGCTTCTTTGCTCTTCTAACCCCTGGGCCAATATGTCCCCATTCCCAGAATGACAGGCATCTTTTTTTTTTTTTTTTTTTTGTGGGTACCGGGGGGGTCAACCTCAGGACCTCGCGCGCCAACAGGCACCCGTGCTGCTGAGCGATATCATCGGCCCCTTTTTTGTATGTGGGATCCGGGAGTTGAACTCGGGCCCTCGTGCTTGCAAGGCAGGCACTTATGCCGCTGAGCCATCTCACCGGCCCTAGGTATCTTTGGTTGTTGACCTCTGGGGCCAGGTCTGAAGTCACCTGGCCTAGATCTCCCATGCCTAAGCCAGCAAAGCGAGGGGGCCCTCGGCCCCACCTCCAGACTCTGAAGGACCCTCTCCAGCCTCTTCCTGCTGCTGTTGAGGACTCAGGCACACGAACAGCCCCACCCTGGCCCCCAGGATCCACCATGTGCACTGCTGCAATGGCCCTCTCCTTGTTGGCTCCAACTTCCACTGGCTTCCAATCTCCCCACGCTCCTGCAGGCTGCAGGAGGCACTATCCCTGCTGCAGTTTCAGATCAGAAGGAATCATTTCAGGACAGTACCCCTACCCCAACCTCAGTACAAGTATCCCCTGAGATATTCATAGGAAGTCAGAAAAAAGTCCCACTGTGAAACCAAGACACAGTTAAAGAGGGTTATTTGTATTGCAAATCATCTCAGAGTTTTCAGTAGGCTAATATTTATTATAAATATTAAATGCAAAACTAACATGGGGACCTGTATGGGTGGAAGTCCTACTTTTGTTACTCAGAACTCCTGACCTGGACAGGGCTGTGGTTTGAGGAGCTGTCATTCAGGTGTGACCGATCCCAAGGAGAAACAGACCCTGCTTCCCTAGGGCTCTCCTCTCCTGCCCTATTCCCTCCCCTTGCTAGAAAAGGGAATGGCTGCGTTCCAGGACTGAGAGTCAAGTCCTTCAGTGCAGTAAAGGGAGAAGGCACCAGACCCCGAGAGCTGGGGAGGGAGGTGGAGAAGGTGCAGGCTCCCTTCTGCCGCACTGCTCGCAACCCGTGTGGACCGCCTCTGCCTGCCCCGTGGCCAGTACGTCAAAGCAGAGTAGGCAAGCAGTAGAGGAAACTGTGGAAATGGGGCAGGCGATAAATACAGTAATCTCATTACGGATGTTCTATTTCCGTCTCTCCCTCCCTCCCTTGTTCCTTCTGTCTCTCTCTCCGGCTTTCTTCTTTCTCCAACAGTTACCCTAATGCGATTTAATTCAATTTCCTTTATTGAAACTGTCTTTGTAAGCCCAACAACACTTCACTTATCTTCATATTTAGGATCTGCTTGAAACACTTTAGCAAAAACAGGAAAAAACAGTGTTCATAATGACTGAGTTTGGGTTCGGGGGTTCATATTACTCTATAGATTGGAAAGCTTTCACCAGAAAGTTGAAAAATCCACACACTCCACACTGCCTTTCCATTAAGAATAAGCATGCCTGACTCTCAGAGCCCCCATAATAAGTTATAAGACAACCCAAAATCCCAAAGACAAACAAAAAGGGAAAAGAAGCGCAAAAGACAGTAAGCCCAAATATGCATGAGTAATTACAGAATGGTACACTTCAGAGTCCCAATGAGTCACTGTTAAGCAGCCCATTTCTCCCAGAACAGCACTGTCCACACAGGGTCCTGTGTCCAGGGAACTTCGCCTAGGCGATCAGAGCCAATGTCCAACAGTCTCCCCAAAGTCTTTGTGCAAATTAAGTTGTGATCATTTCAGAAAGAGAAATAAATGCTGCAAGCTTACAAAGAAAATGACTAGGATTTTTAGCTATTCAAATTTCTTTTAGGGCTGGTGAGATGGCTCAGCAGCATAAGCGTCTGCCTGGCAAGCACAAGGTCCTCAGTTCGACTCCCAGAACCCACATACAAGAAAAGGGCAGGTGATATCGTTCAGTGGCACAGGCGCCTGCTGGCGCGCAAGGTCCTGAGTTTGACCCCCAGTACCCACAAAAAAAAAAAAAAAATTTCTTTTAGACCATTCTGGTATTGTAGATTTTGAACAGCATATTTTTTATTTATTTGTTTTATTTAGCTTTTTTCCCCTCCACAGGCTGGATCAGACTGGCCTGGATCAGCCTCCACACCAGAAGCACAGCAGGGCTTCCGGGCAGCAGCGTGGAGGGCGGGACAGGGATCCTCACCCCAAGCAGGACAGGCTGGGATGCCTGTAATCCCAGCACTCGGGAGGCTGAGCCAGGAAGATTGACTCAAGTTCAAGGCCAGCCTGGACTCCAAAGTGAGTTCAAGACCAGCCTGAACTGCATAGCCAGCCTGTCTCAAAAAGACAAAAAAAAGTATTTAAAATAAATAAAGAATAAAATGTAATTGTTTAAATTTTACCTATACCTATAGAAATTATGAATTTGAAATTTTAAAAATGATTGGCTTCTCTTACAGATGACAAACATCCCCTGCAGTAAAAATTTAAAAGTTTATTGTTCAAACTACATGTGATGGTAACTCTGGGAGGCTGAGGCAGGAGGATAGGAAGTTTGAGACCTAGCAACTTAGTGAGACTTTGTCTCTAAATATAAAATAAAAAAGGGCTGGGGATGCAGCTCAGTGCAAAGGCCCTGGGTTCAATCTCCAGTAGGGGAAAAAAGGGGCGTGGGCAGTCTCAAGACCAGGTCGGCTTTCTTCAACAGGTCGCCCCTGTTTCCTGCCTCAGCCTCCTGGGTGCTAGGATTACAGGCGTGCACCACCACGCCCAACTATACTTCTAAATTATTAAAGCTTACAGCTGCACTAAGAGCTCTGGAATGTAAATACGACCAGGCATTCACATAGTATTGGCATTGGGGAACAGAGGCAGGACTTTTAGGGGCTGCCCAGTGGCTAGGACTCTCAAACCTGCCCATGCCTGCCCTGCCCCTGTCCCCACTGCCTCCAGAGACCCATGATGTGATGGCAGCCAGGACTCACGCTCACCTGTCCTGCACCTGTTCACCTGTCACGCACCTTTCTCTCTGGGGAGCACAGGGGCTTTGCACTCAGTCTGCTCCCAGGGATTTCCCGTCCTCCTGCTCTGCAGCACAAACTCCATCGTACACCTGTCCTCTCTGTCAGGTGCACAGAAAAGCCCATGGTTTTGCCTCAGTGGTGGAGACAAGCTACAGAGAAGGAAAGCAAGGAAAGAACTATCAATAAGAGGGTTGTGGGTGGTCTCGAGCCCAGGGTTCACCCCTGTTTCCTCACATGTGAAGTTCCTGCTTGGGATGAGGACCCCTGTCCCGTCCCCCATGCTGCTGCCCAGAAGCCCTGCTGTGTTCCTGGTGTGGAGGCTGATCCAGGCCAGTCTGATCCCGCCTGTGGAGGGTGATGCCGGGGGGCCGTGTGTGGCTCCACATGGAGAGGTTTGAGGTGACTCCACCCTCTGTCCAGTGGACTCCTGCCCAAGAGCCCTGTGATGCCATAGCCACTGTGGGTTGGATGTGGTTTGAGTGTGTTCCACAGAGAGTCTTGCACTGGAAACTTGCTTCCGGCAATGATGAGGGTAGCAGGTGGCAGGGCCTGTAAAAGGTGCAACCTAGTAGGAGGCCCCAGGCTCAGGCTTCCTATCTCACAAAGGTTGCACACGTGCCTGCCATTTCGATGTCATCTGCCAAGAAGTCTGCACTCAAGCCCAGCTCATGCCTGCACTGTGCCCCTGAACCCCCAGAACAGTGATCACAACAAACCTCTTTTCTGTATACTCAGCCTCAGGTATTTTGTTATAGCAACAGAAAATGGACTAATGCAGTGGTGAAGAGTGTTATCTTTGAAGTCAGACAGAGCATTTGTGGATCCTGCTTATACAATCCATATACTCAACTGTAAAACTGGACGACTAGGTTTCCCTCCTCATAGATGATAAGCAATGACTGAAATAATCCACATAGTGCACTGCTTGGCACTTGCTAAACCCTCCATAAAAATAAACAATTAGGCCGGGTGTGGTGGTGCATACCTGTAATCCCAGAGTTTGGGAGGCTGAGGCAGGAGGATTGCCTCAAGCTCAAGATCAGCCTGGGCTACATGGTGAGTTCAAGGCAAGTTTGAGCTACATAGCAAGACCCTGTCTCAAAAAACAAACAAACAAAAAAGCTATTATAATTTCTAAATACATATCTGTTTTATTTCCCATTTGTTCATATGTCATCTATTTAATAGATTAATTTCTAGAAGAAAAATGGGAAATAGACTCTTGCAAAAATGTGCCAGAAGTTAAAATTAATTCCCTGTTACAGAGATTCTGGGCTCCCCTTTCCTCCTCCCTTTATTAAAATAGCTCTGAGCTCCGCTGACCATGTCTAATTTCCAGCAAGACCCCTCCCTTTCCCTGGGTTTCTATAAGAAATTAACTCTGCTTCTGCTTTTACAGCTACTCTTCCTCTCAGGACTTTGGAATCCGACTCATTGGAGCCCAGGGGCTGGAACCCAGTTAAAGAAGTTGGATTCTCACTAGGTGTGGTGGCGCATGCCTGTAATCCCAGCACTTGGGAGGCTGAGGCAGGAGGATCACTGAAAGCTCAAGGCCAACCTGGCTACATGGTGAGTTCAAGGCCATCTTGAACTACATAGCAAGACTCATCTCAAAACAAAACAAAACACGAAAAACAAGCAGTTGAACCCTGTCTTCCTACCCCTGAGCTCACTGTCCAGTGTCTTGGACCTTAGTTTCCTCTGCAGGTTGCGTGTTTCATCCTTTTTAGATGAGGAAAATGGAAGCAAAGTAGGAGTTGAGCAGTTTTGCTTCCTCCTTGTCCCCTGGTGACTTTGGGCATTTCCCCCAAGCCACGTGCCTTTCCTCTCTGCTTCTGCTTGGCCCGTGCAGAGCCTTTGTGATGAGAGCAGCACTGTCCATGCCTCTTCTCCACCCATACTTGATTTCTGTGCGAGGGCTTCCCCACTCTTTCTAAGTGATCTAACCCTGCCTGCCAGGGTTTCTGTGGAGCTCCGCCCACTATTGCGAGCCTCTTTCCTCCTTTCCCACTGCACAGTGGATTAGTCAGGACAGGCCGTGTGAGCCACAGTAACAAACACCACCATGGCCTGAAGCAACAATGATGACAGTTTAATCCTCTATGGCCCAGCCAATGGCCTGGAAAGGCTCATCCTCCTGACTGCACCGTGGGACACTTGGCCGGTACATGGTTCATCAGGCTTACACATGCCATTTCCTCTCCAGCCAGACCTGGGTACCAGGCTTCATGGACCTGTGGGAGGGGGGGAACGCAGGAAGAAGAGCAGGTCTGAAGGTCACACACTCCCTGAGTCACAGTCCCCTGAGATTCATCCTTCAGACCCCTTCCACCGGTGGGCAGCGTAGACCCTCTGGGCCAGCATCAAGCCGTTTCTCCATGACCCTCCTCCTCTCATGTCTGAGCTCCCCGCCCAGGGCTCAGCCCATCTCTCCTCCACTCTGACCCACGCTGGAGAGAAACTGAAGCCCACCTGCCTTTATTCCTGACATCTGAGCAACCTGAGGAAAATCTGTTTCCAGCAAGGCAGCCCCATGGGGGACAATCAGAGGACGGCGGCTGGAGAGTGGGGAGAAGCAGAAGCACCCAGGTGCGGGCTGGGCAATAGAAAGGCCAGGCCACCGACACCAGCTGTCCCCACTGCCTCAGCCCTGAGTCAGAATCTGCATTTTAATTGATCCCCAGGGAATTAACTGCACAAAAATGGCTGAGAAGCCCTGCCTGGGGCACTGTAGCTGGGAAAGGTCTTTGGAACCTAGTGAGAGCAGATGACAGCCCCCTGACGACCCCACACTGTCAAGCAGAGGGGTCTGAGGAGGCCTCAGGGCAGTGCGGGTGGGGATATTGTGTGCAGCAAAGCACGATGAACTCACAACCGTCTTGCTAAAACGGAGGAGGAAGTTCTGAAAAGCTTGTACCCAGTAAGGAGAATGAGAATTGCTTACATAATACTTAGCATTGCTAATATGACGTGTGCTATTATTAATAGTCTGTGCATTTAGTGTCTGATTTGAGTAAAAGAACAAATATTGGAATGCTTTCTGAGTCCACTTGCATCCCTAGCCCTTCACACGCTCTTTTCCAAAAGCACAGATTACTACTGGAGGTGTCAGGATCAGTCCGTCCTCTTGGCCCGGATGAGGAGGAAGAGACAGTGGAATCTGGTTTTGTCATTTCCCAGCACCCACACCTCTTACTGCCAACTCCCTGGTCTCTGTTCCCTGCACTGCACTGGTGGTCTCGTCTCTGTACCATGGTCCTTCTTCTTTTCAAGAGGCAGAAACCCCCACACTTCAGACTGCTGTGCCTCTTCGCTGGGGACTGGCTACTTCCTTAAGGTGTGTAGGCAAAGTCAACACAGCAAAGGAAGCAGCAGGGAAGTGGACAACAAGTCCCTACGTGTCCCAGGTTCCAAGACTTGATAACTCCCAACCCAGCTCCTCCTCTGTGTTTAGTCGGAGCCCCTCACAGGAGACAGCGGGCCGGCTCCCTTCTGTACAGGCTGGCTCCTGTACAGGTCCCTGTTGCTGAGAACCAAGAGACCTAAGTCATCCCTCAAGGCCTCGCCTCTCCCTGCTTGGGTACCACCACTGTGGGCAACGTCACGCTGTACTAATTACTCTATGCTGTCATACTGTCATATCATATTTTATTTATTTATGTATTTATTCATGGTGCATAGAACCCAGGGCCTCATGCATGCTAGGCAAGGGCTCTGCCTCCGAGCTCCAGTGCCAGTCCTGTATTATTTTAAACACAATGGAAATAGAGGCATATCTATGTGCAGCAATGTTAAGCTGCTGGTACTGCAATGCGTGCATTCAGTAGAGGGAGGAAAAGCTTTTTCTCCCAAAGTTATATACCCTGGCAAGCAACTCAGCAGTGAACCTGAGATTCACCAGGGAAGCAGAGTGTGCGAGCAGTTCTGCACATCCAGCGTCATCATCTCCAGAACAATTCAGTGCATGTCCTGCTGAGGTCACACAGGAAGGCAACCATTAGGGCCTCTTTCTAGATCCCTCCATGAGAAGCCTTGCAGCATGGGAGGATGCTGCATCCCATTGCTTCTGAGGCTAGGTGAGCCCAGGAAGGGGAGAGAACATTTTTAGAAAGCTGCACGTGCCAGCTCAGTGCATGACCTCACCTGGCAATCTGTTGGCTCCCATATGCTGCAGCATTGACGCATCAGGAGCGTAATTTTCATTTTGCACAGGGAATGGAGGCTCGGTAGGGGGAAGTGACGTGCTAAAGGTCACCAGCTGATAAATGGCAGAGCTGGTATTTGAACCCCGGTTTGCTAGACTCTAGGGATCCTTTTCTCCCCCTATAGCCAAGCTTCTCAAATCAAATCCTCCTCTTCCCCTATAACTATTTCTCAGATCACCTGAGATCCTATGAAAAAGCAGATTCTGCGTGTATCTATGGACTCTATGGTGGAAACTGAGTCCACACTTCAACCAGGCCCTGGATGAGGCAAATGCTGCAAACCCCTAGACACACCTGACTAACAAAACTTCAGAGGACAACGAGGCCTCAAGCATAGGTTCCCTGAGCATTAGGAGGAATCTTGAGGAGGAATTTTGACATCCATAGACCTTGGCATTAGTAGAGGTTTGAACTGATTTTACATAACTCTTGTGGGGTAAGGAGGCCTCAAAGTAACATCTGGGCTACATAAGTATTTAGTCGAACAGACACAACGTTTTTCTTTTCTTTTTCTTTTTTTTTTTTTTTTTAAGATGCAAAGGAGACTGAAAGCTCCTTTTATGGTCTGCAAGCAAGTGTTTCTTTGGAGGAAGAAGACCTTGTCTACAGGTCCCTGCTCCTCAGAGCTGGTTCTGCACTGTTGCACTGCTCACCCCGCCCTGGTGTCTGGGGGGCACCCACGGGCTGTCGCCTCCTGCAGCAGAAACTACGTGATTGCCCCCGCACCCCTCCCCACGGCAGGCTTTCCAGAATGTTAAAATCACAGCAATGACGTGAATTGCTGTGAGAGATGGAAGCATGAGAAATAGATGAACATAGTAGAGCATGTGTCACAAACTCAGGGGGAAGCCCAACTTTTCAGAAAAAACAAAAAATAATATTTAAAAAATTTTGCACATATTCCAGAAAGGGGGGTGGAGGAGGATAAAGAAACTTGGCTTAGGGATATTCCTAGCTGAGTCAAAGAAACCTAAAATGACTGTTGGCAGCTCTGTGCTGGGATGGGGTGTGGCCCCTACTCTGACAGCCCCAGTACACTTTCCAGGAGCAAAGTGGTTTGGAGCTGGGTCTCAAGCACAAGTAAGATATTTCTGCAACAGTCCTCCCTGACACTGAGCTTCAGCGCATCTCTAATCTATCAAGAGCCACAGCTTTAACCCCATCTGCCAACTGCTTCACTCACAGGCTCACGTTTGGCAGCGTCCACATCAACCAAAGGTGCTCTGTGACCTGACATCTGCTCTGAATTGACAAAGGACACTTAAAGAATGTATGCTTACCGTGGACAAAGGCACTCTAGCAGCTCTGCTCCTAATAATGTGACCTAGGGGCAACTCAGACAACCACCACAGCAGGAGAGAGCCATGAAATGGGCCACCACGCATGTGTGCCAGGGCAGAAGACTGTGTGACGTTGGGGTGTGTGGACTGCGGGATACACACCAGCCCAGGCAGATTGCACAACGTACTGGATGGAAGACGAATGCAAGCAGCAGATTGGGAGTCAGGGTGGTGGAGCCTTTGAAGGAATGAGTAAGGGGGAGGAAGAGGCTGCCAAGGAGGGGTCTGGCATGGGGTCATGCTTGGTTCAGGACCTGAGTTCTGGTTACATGAGCATGTGTGCTCCGGCGTGCATCCTTTCCATGTATAACCATGTAAACAAAGGAAAGGCTTAAGCTTCCCCTGCTTTCAAAGCAGCACTTCGGGGGCACCCAATCTTTCTCCCCCTGTCTCCTCCGCCAGCTCTGCTGGGGACAAGGTGGCTCCTGAGTGTCTCCTTCCATCCTGTTTCTCTTCCCCAGCCCCGGCCTCACCTCAGACCTGTGATGATGAAATCCCTGCCCCTCAGGGGCCCCTCTTCCTGTCTCTACCACACAGACCCTTCCCAAGTGCTGGCACTAGATCTCCCATTTCATTGTGCTCTTCCCTCCCAAGATTTCAAACCCACACCACCATCACCATCAAGTCCAGGATAGGGCCGGTGAGATGGCTCAGCGGCATAAGCGCCTGCCTGGCAAGCGCGAGGGCCCGAGTTCGACTCCCGGATCCCACATACGAAGAAAGGGGCCGGTGATATCGCTCAGCGGCACGGGCGCCTGCGGGTGCGCGAGGTCCTGAGGTCGACCCCCCGGTACCCACAAAAAAAAAAAAAAAGAAAGAAAGTCCAGGATAAAACCCAACTCCTGGCAGGGTGTGGTAGTGCATGCCCATAATCCCAGCCACTTGGGAGACTGAGACAGGAGGATCAAAATTTCCAGGCCAGGGGCCGGGGATATAGTTCAGCAGTACAGCGTCTGCCTGGCAAGTGCAAGGTCCTGAGTTTGATTCCGGTACCGAAAAAAAAAAAAGTTCCAGGCCAACCTAGGCAACATAGTGAGCTTCTTGTCTCAAAATAAAATAAAAAGGGCTGGGGATGTGCTCACTGGTAGACCACTTACCTAATAAGCATGAGGTTCTGGCTTCAATCCCCACTACATCAATAATAATCATAATGATGATAATAATAATAACTCCTCTACTTAGCACTTCGGTTCCCCTTTAAAAACTGAGGTCAGCACCTTCTATTCTGTGCTCCCTACTGAGCCCCTTTTCTGGCCAAGTCCTTCCCTTGCTGCCACTGTCCCTCCTGGGTTTGCTGTATTAGAACAGAAGAGAAATCTGGGGGCCTTGGGCCTGCTCACCCGCCCCAAAAGGGCCGGCTCTGACTGCGCCGCCCTCCAGCTTGCACATCCAGTCCAACACCTCCCCACATACCTCTGGCTGCCTGTACCTGCCTGGGTCTTTCAGGGTTGACTCTAGGCCTTGTGCTTAAAAGGAGCTAGAGTGAGAAGGTGTTGTGAGCGCTTCCACCCAGGCCTGGCTCAGTGTACCTGTCAAGCACCACCTCACCTCCTCTGGATGCAACCGTGGGATCCTGAACTCAAGATACACAAAAAACATACTCAGCAGGAAGACACTGCCCAGGGATGACCAAAGATGACATGGCACGAGTATTTCCTGCAGCTGCACAATGGAGAAGCTGAGTAATCTGTGCTCTTCACTGAATGACAGGGCCTAAGATCACAGGGGCTTTAAGGTCAGCTGAAACATGATTGCCTGAGTTTTCCTTCCTCTTGGGTAAAGCCGCTCAGAGCAAACCCCACTTTTTAGAAAACCAAGGCTAGAGTCACTGCCCAGGCAGCTCCTGGCCAGCTGGCCTGGGCTGAGTGCCCTGGGGCCCTCCCTCTGGTCAGGCTGCAGGAGGAGTCCAGAAGGAATGAGGCAATGCTGGCGGGGTGGCCGCCCCGGGAGCCAGTTTCTGCCCTGGCTGCAGCCTCAGCAAGAAGGGAAGCGAATTAACAGAAGCAGGCAGTAATTTGCATGCAAACAATGGAGGCAAAGCTGCACTTCTGACCCTGCACAGTGGATCTTCTCAGAACACAACTGTAGTAGTCATGTAAAAGCCAGAAAAGGGCCAATGAGACAGGGCTTAGAAATGCAACACTGGAGTAGAAACAATCCTGGGTCCAAATTTTGGCTCCTCTTATTCACTACAGGATCTTGGACAAGTTGCTTAAAGCATCTTAGACTCTAATCTGCAAAATAGTAACAAGACTGCATATCTCACAAGGGCGTTGCTTAACATGAGAAAGCAGGTGAAATGCGTAGTGTTTAGCAAGAGCTCCGTACATTGCTGCTGTTCTATAGGCTTTAGGAACTCCTACGGCCTGGCGAAACTGGGCTCAGGGTTTGTGCTTCCCTGCACACTTTCAAACAATAACTGTGTAGAAGTGTAAAAAGGCAAAGGTGAAGGCAGCATGAAAAGTAAGACCAGTGTAACAGAGTTGGCCAGAGGAGGCAGAATCCCACATGGGGTGGTTCTATCCTGACCTCTCTTCCTTCACACGGTCTCACTACCCAAAATTCTACCAACCTATTGGGTACCCAGTGTCCTCTTCTAAAATAAAAGCCTGTCAGGGAAGACGAAGACTCTGAGTCCTTCACGTGCAGCAGTAAGGCAGCAGAGCTGTGCTGTAAGGGACTCGGGGTTTGGGTTGGGATTTGGAGGGTGTGGTTTACTCAGGAGCACAGACAACTCAGAGTACAGGCCTCAGCCAGATGGGGCTTCTGCTGCATTCGCCTGCATTCTGGAACCACACTGCCCGGGTTTAAGGCTCACTCCCATCACTTTCCAGCTGGGACTTAGGGAAAGCCTACCTCCCCAGGCCTCTGTTATCTCACTGGGAGCCTGGACTGGTGATTCTAGAGTTATAGGAGAATTCAATGAGTTAATAACAGCACCTGGGCACAGGCCTGGACCACAGGGTAATATAGGTGTTAGTTTTTCTTAGGAAAAACTGGGACAAAGAATGCCGAAGTCATAGGAATCCTCTCTGCGACCCAGCTGCCTGCTCGCCCATTGTCCTTTGCTACTGCCAACACAGGAAGGCCCTGTATTACAACACAGCCACACTTGGGGACAAAGATGCAGGGCTCTCGGAGGATCTTCAGCAGCAGTTCTAGTATGGATTCCACAAGGAAGAAGTTCTTGAGGCTCCAGCTGCAGCTTTTCTCAACTGCTGTGTGAGGCTGGCCTTTATCTGGCTTATCCCCGGGAGATGCAAACCTGCAAGGGGAGAAGATGCAAGTGTGCGTGTTCTTTTGGCAGAAGGAAAACTGCACTGGTGTCGCAGGGGTGCGGAGGAGCTGAGGAGACTAAAAACATAGCTCCCAAGATTAAAGCTTTTCCTATCCCAATTATCCTTCTCCAGAAATGCCCTTCTTACACCTTAACATTGGCCTGCAGACTCTAAAGGCAAGAATTAGCTTATCTTGTTTCTCTTTGCATTTTTAGCCATGACTTACTCCCCCCTCCTGCCACACCCATTCAGCAGTTCCTGTTTCCTCCTGAGCTCCAGTTCCCCATCTGTAAAATGGGGATAAAAACTCATCTCTTCCTGAGTTCTGGAAGTTTGAAATGACAACATATGTAAGGGGTCTGGAGGAACTTCACACACAGCTGGTGACAGTTATACTGTCACCATGGATATTTACTCCTGGTGCCAAATAACTTGCTCCTCATTAACAAGCTCCTCCTGCTGAGAGCTCATTTTCAGCAACTCCTGCCTGTAAGCCTGGGCCGGCTTCTTCATCATTAACTTGGTTGGTACAAAAGTGTCATCCTAGAACCACAGGGCAGAAATGGACCCTGGGTCACTCCAGTGCCTTCCATCAAGTCCTTAAAGAAATTGTCCCAGATTGCTAGACATGATTAGATACCTAAGAAAGGAAAGTGCACATTCATGCTGACCCACACCCTGCAACTATTTAGGGGCATGAATGGCGCTGCTAGAAAAGACCTGGTCCAGTGACCTTGTTTAATGATGAGGAACAGCTGGGCATGGTGGCTCTCACCCATAATCCCACCACTATGGGAGGCTGAGGCAAGAGGATCACAGGTTCAACCCTAGCCTGGGCAAAATAGTGACTTAGCGAGATCCTGTCTCAAAATAAAAAAAATTAAAAATGGTTGGGATGTAGCTCAGTGCAAAGGTCCTGGGTTCATCACCAATACCAAAAAATATAAATAAAAAATAAGAGCAACATTCTAAAGAAGTCAGCTTGCTCAAGGTCATGCAGGGCAGCAGAGGTCAGTCCCACTAGGATGCTTAGAAAGAGCAGGAGTTTCCTTTCTCGGAACAGAAGCTGTTTGTGTTTCTCTTATTCCCTACCTAGACCCTGAGCTACAAGAACAAACATCAATCATTTCCCCACCAATGCCTTGAGAACATAGCAAACGTGTCACTCAGTGCAAAGACAGCTTCTGTAGAATAGAGGTAACTCTTAAACAAAGCTGTTAATTTATTTCTAGAACTCGATCCAAGTAAATGATCAGAAATTCACAAAGATGTCCCTCCAAAAACAACAGTACTAGGAAACAGGAAGGTAGATCTTTTGCAATGGGAAGGGAACCAAGAGACAAAGGGAAGGGGAAGGAAGGAAAAGGGAAGTAAAAAGAATGAAGATGTGTTTTGTACACGCACCAACTCCCCATGATGAATGTAATTGTTATGTACTACAAACATTTACTAAGGAAATTTTTTAAAATGAAAGAAAAAAAACTACTTATAATAGTAATCTTTTGACAAAATAGCAAACCAAAATATCTAACGGTGAGGAAATGACCAATCCTATTGAAGTACATTCATGTATAGTATTAGAGCTATATTTTAATGAATTTAATATTTTTAACTAGAAAAATATTTTTATGATACTGGGGATTGAAACGAGGGCTTCACACATGTAAGGCAAACATGCTACCACAGAGCTCCATCCCCAGCCCTTTTCATTCTTTGAGATAGGGTCTCACTAAGCTGTCCAGGCTGGCCTCAAACTTGCAGTCCTCCTGTCTCAGCCTCCCAAAAAGCTAAGGTTACAGGAATGTGCCATCATACCTAGTGGCATCAGCATTTTTAACTCTCCAAGGAAACCCAATGTGTAGCCAGAGCTGACAGTGGCCAACTCCAGTGGTTCTCAATGTATGGTCCGAACCAGCAAGATCTTGTTGGAACTTGTGAAAAGTTGAAACTTTCAAGCTTTATCCCAAAGCTACTGACTCAGAAACTCTGGCAATGAGGTCCAGCAACTTGCCTTTAACAAGCCTTCCTGATCATCTTGACACAGAGTTAACTTTGAGAATCACTGGTTTGGTGTGTCCCAAATATATAATCATATTTCTTCAACCTGGTTAAATTGAAGATAAATTTACTACCCACATTAAGTAGTGGTTTTGTTATAACAAGAGAGAGCTCAGCATTCAGAAATGTATCTCTGCTTGAATTCACCATTGAAGTATGTATTTTTACAAGTACTTTAAAACAATGTAAAAACTCAAACACACATTCCGGGACAAAATGCCTAGGATTCAAAATATGTTCATGAATAGTCAAAGTCAGTGGTTCTAAGATTTTAAGACTTCTGAGTTCAGTAACATATATTTTCAATGTTGGAAGCACCAAAAACGGGTTAATAATCACCTTAGTTACTTTCTCATTCTTCAGACAGAATACCTGCCATCCACAAGTTAAAAGAGGAAAGGTTTATTTTGGCTCTCAGTTTGTGAGGTTTCAGTCCATAGTTGGGTGGCTTCAAGGCAGGGCAGCATGGCAGAGGAGCATCATGGAGGAGAAACAGTCCATGGCAGGGTGGGTAGGAAGCAGCACAGGATCAAAAGGAGGAGGAGGGATATGTATCCTGCCAGGCCCAAGGCTTTGGGAGGACATCTAGACACAAACCATAACAATAATGAATTTTGCAATGCAAGAATAATTTTAAATATTGTAACCACCACCATTATTTTCATGAGATGACTTTAACAACTAAGATGGAGGAAGGATATCAGTATGTAAATAACTTTACATTTCATAGTCCTCTTTTCCACTTTGCTCAGATGTGGAATCTTCATCACAGATCAGCTCTGGTCCTCAGCCAACATCTTGGAACCACTGGTCTAGGTGACAATTCAGGCCAGCTCCCTATTCTCCAGGATGTTATGCAAAGTCCAAAGGCTCCCAAGTTGTGCTACAAGTTGAAACTTCTTGTTTGTTTCTTTGTTTCTTTGTTTTGTTTTGTTTTGTTAGTACTGGGAATCGAACTCAGGACCTCATGCTTGCCAGGCAGGCACTGTGCCACTGAGCTATATCCCAGCCCTACAAGTTGAAACTTCTAAGAACTGCTGTAATCTTTAGCTCCAAATTGTTGCAACTCATACATTCTTCTACCTCTTCCCATGTCCTAGTTCCATATAGGCGTCAAAGCTTTCTATTTCACGGCATCAGAATTTACACATTCCCCAGTATTTGGTATCAATAAAAATACCCAGGCCAGAGCCTGTGGTCAACAACATTCCTGAGTAAGGCCCCTTATAAAGACAGAAGTCATGCCCATGTGATACCCCCTCCTCTGCCCACCACAATCTGGGCAGAGAACATTCCTCCTAGGGAGCAAGCCATTGAGGACAATCTCAACATTTTTGTCAGCTTTAGTAATGAGTTAGATGGATGGTCTGGGAGCCAAGAATGATATCCTCCCTCTGGGAAAGGAGGGGGTCAGGCTTGAAACTGATGGTCACAGATGAGATGGTGCAGATAAAGAACAGGGAAATGACAGCTGAGTGACTCAAAGAGCCAAGATTTCTGTCCCAAGAAGTTTTACACCCCCCTCCAAAAAAAAAAACACTGGCTCAGATTCATTCCTCTGATACCTGCAGGATTTAGGGATTTGGGTGATCACTGCTGAATAGCGAGTTCTCTTCTATGGGCATCAATTGTTCTTGAGCATAGGAAATGGGTCACACTGTTGTATCACTGATGCACAGCCCAGAGTGGGTTCCAGGAGCTGGAAGTTGAAGTGGCTCCAGTATGTCCACACCAGCAGGAATGAGGACCATGAATGTGCAGATGGACTGCATGGCAGGAAGTGGGCTTCCCTCTGAGAGGGCCGGTGAGCCTGCCTTCAAATGCTAGAAGCTGATCTCCAGGGATTAGGATACAAGTACCCCAGCATCAGAAATACTTGGGCTTTATTTGGTGAGCAGGCAGGGAGATCCAAAGACAAGAAACACAGACTCCCTGCCTCACTATCATCCTTTCACACCCTGAGCTGGGATCCCTTCTGGTGCTGGATGAACAGGACCCCAGCTGTGTCTCTGGCCCCCGTTTTGGCATGTGCCTCAAATAGGGCCAATGAAGTCATTATTCTTCTCCCTTAATCTACCCCAAATCCCTTTAAAAGCTGGAAACCCATCTGCAGGAAGCCAGGTCATTTGGTACCTGTCACACCAGGGCCCCACACCACTGTGACAACATCGAAGTTTCCAGCAATGCCCAGCACCTCTCCCTGACCACAGCAACAACCCATGTCACTGTTAGTACCACCAGGGAGGGACTCAAGCAGCTCACTTCAGCAGCCAATGACTGTGGCCACTCTCTCCATCTGCCCCTCTCCATTACATCTGAAACCAGCATTGCAGCACTAGTGGCTGGAGATGCGGGGAGAGAGGGGAAGAGGACTGGCAGAAAGAGTTAAACAGTTGAGTACTTTCTTTAATAACATTTCTTTAATTTGGTAACATAACTATAATCTTGTATTTTCAGATATAGTCTGAATAATCAAATGTTAAACAATCAAATGTTAAAAAATTAATGAAACTACTTAAATAGTGGGCACAAATTGGAAATTCAGCCAAAAGCCCCAAATGCCACTTTGCTACTGACCTCAAGGCCCCCAAGGCTTTTAGGGTCTCTGCATCCCTGGGCTTTAACACAACACCCTCTTTTCTCTCCTGGGGCTTCAGCCTTCTCCTCCACGCACAGAGGCCTGGCCTACACGGGAAGAAGTAGGCACAGCTCACTCAGAGCCTGGCTTCAGTGTGTTATTATAACCAAAACCTGATTATGGGAAGCCGGGAGCAATCTTTATATCGTAACAATTATGGGGCTGGAAGCCAGGACTCACTCCCTCAGTCAATTCTTACGCCAGCTTCAAGGGCTCCCTGGGGAGTAGTAGGGTTCTCTGTCCATGTGTGGGAAAGGCTCCCTTCCCAGGGTGGCACCCCGATTCCCAACACTGCTGGACCCAGCACCACCCTGGTAGAGGAACAAGAGTCATCAGCACGCTGGAACCTGCCCTCAGCCCAGAGCCAGGACTCAGCTGGGGCCACAAGGCTGGAGCCTCCTAGAGGAGCTGAAGGAAGGGCTCTGTCCACACAAGGCCCCTCCCAGTCCCTGAGGAATTTACCCAAATCCCTGGAGCGTCAGTAACCAGGCATGCCAAAGCAGCCTTGTCGGGTGGCACAGACAGATGGTCCTCATCTTTGGTCTCTAGACATGATCTGGGCTACAGAGGTCACCCATTGCTTAGCGGGGTGGGAAAGGCATTTTGTGCAAGACGCCAACAAAAGCAAAGCACAGAGACAGGAAGGAGAGTTCCATAGTCAGAGCCCAGGCTTGGGCTGGGGGGTGGGAGATGAGGACTGAGCCCTAGCAGGGGCCACTCCAGAGGCATGTCGTCAATACTCAATGGAAGTGCAAAAGTTCTGTCAGCTGGAAGCTGCAGTTTAGGGTCTGGATTTGCTGCATGAGAGGCAGGACTGGTGGGAAGACACAAGGTGACAAAAGTGACCCCAGAGGGGCCGTAGATCCAGGCTGGAGCTGGAGTCTCATTGCCCAGTACAGAGTCCATGAGGCCCGGGACTATGAGGCTGCAGCGCAGCTGCTGACGGTGCTGCAGGTGAGAATGGAAAGAGCTTGGCCACTGACTACCAGAACCCAGGCAAGAGGAAAGTTGATGGAACAGTTCACTCTCAGGCTCTTCATCTGTGAAAGACTGATAGGACACGTAAACACTACACACGTCCATGCAGAAGTGTTTGTCCGGGGCCTTCTGTGTTAGGCAACGGTATTAGTCACCGGAAATAAGACAATGCTGCCATGTGATGATCTGTACTGGGAACATAGGTAAGTAAATAGAATCACAATAACTTGGTCAATACTAGCAGAACTAGCACAGTGTACTACAGAGACCAGCAGGAGAGGTGGCCTCTGGGGCGGAGTATGGGGAGAGTGCTGAGGAGGAGAAGCAGGGTGGGTGGCCCAAGACAATGCAGCTGTGCCACAGCTCGAGGCAGAAAGGAGGCAGGACAATGGGAGGAGCTGAGTGCCAGAGGGGTGGCACTCAGTGTCATGGGTGTGGCCTGCACAGAAGCCTGGAGAGACCAGACTAGTTAGAGATGCCTCACTGAGGAGCATGGCCTTTATCCAAAGGTCAAGGTAGGGCCATGGAAATGTTGCAAGTGGGTGAGTAACAAAGACATTTGCATTTTAGAACTCCAAGGGTGGCTACTGGACCAACCAGAACCCAGTCTTCCTCAAGTACCCTGCAGGATGCAGGGCATTGCAGAAGATGAAAAGCTCACTGTCCACGGAATTAGCTCTGCCTGGGTCCTTTACAAGGGAGCCATGGGTACCTAGACCGCTCTGCAAATGGCCTGGAAGGGGTTAGGACCAAAGGCTTAATTTAAGTGAGGTTCAAAAGAAAACCCACAGGAACTGTCACTGGTCAGATTAAACAATAAACAAGTTAGGCACATCTGACCACAAAGAGAGAGGGACTCCATCCTGGAACTTCATTCATTCACTGTAGCCATGTGGCTAAGAATGCTGGGCTGTCAGACAGACATTGGCTCATGCCTTTAGCCCCTTGCTGATTGGCTTTGTGACCCTGGCCAAGGGGTTTCAATTCAGCATCATTATCTGCAAAATGAGAACTCTCTATACCTCAAAATGTCCTTTAAGAATTGAGAAACAGCCGGGCGTGGTGGCACACGCCTATAATCCCAGCACTTGGGGGCTGAGGCAGGAGGATTGCTGGGAGTTCCAGGCCAGCCTGGGCTACAAAGTGAGTTCAAGTCCAGCCTGAACTGCATAGCAAAACCCTGTCTCAGAAAAGACAAAAGAAAAAAAAAAAAAAAAGAATTGAGAGACAGGCCAGGTGTGGTGGTGCACACCTGTAATCCCAGCACTCGGGAGGCTGAGCCAAGAGGATTGCCACAAATTTGAGGCCAGCCTAGGCTACATAGTGAGTTCAAGACCAGCTTGAACTACTACTACTAGTGAGACCCTGTCTCAAAAAAAAAATTGAGGGACACATACAAAGTTCCTGGTACACATACTTGGAGCTGAAAGAACACCAGCTATTAATTAGTGTCTGCTCATCACCCAAAGACATACTAAAGCTCCTGGTCACCCTTGGGTGGCAGAGACGAAAAGGACCCTGCCTCGGATGGACCCCAGTCTATCAGCGAGCCCCCTCTCTCACCCAGGTGCCTCTCCAGCTGCCAGCTCAGTGCATGGTGAGCCACAGCCGGCAGCCAGGCCCAGGATCAATCTTTGGGTAAACCATCTCACTTCTACTCTCAGGGCTCTGACCCAAGGCCAGGCCAGTCACTTGAGTGGGGCAGGCTGGTTGTTCTGCTTCCTAGAGAGCAGAGCCTGTCCAGGACTAGCATGGAGCTCTGTATCGACACCACTGAGAAATTACATTAGAAGAGATAGTGACCCCGATAGTTGGAATAAAGCCCACTATTTCAGGCACCTGCAGCTTCTAAAAACTGTGCTCCAGCTGAACAGAAAATAAATCCAGTGAAATTACCACTTAAATTACATGTGGTCACTGGGCACTGAGAGTGGGAAAGATAGGTTCCAATGACAACATCCCTCACTGGTCGCCATGATGACTGTGAGGGCCCCAGACAGCCGACAACCTGGACTAGAGGATCCTTAGGGACATCAGTTATGGTGCTGACCCTGGTTGGGATTCCTTTTACCTTTCTATCACCTGCTCTTTGTTCTAACCTCAGCTCTATATTCCCAATACCCTTCGCTTAGTTCAGCATCCTCATCTGCAGACTTGAGACATGTCTACTGGGGACTCATGCCAAATCCAGGGTAAGATTCCCAATATTTTGGTTCCCAGGAGGCTCCAATTCATGTCCTGTACTCTGAGAGGAGTTTGTGAACGATTCTCTTCTCAGCCACGCCCCCAAAAAAGGGCAGTGTGAAGGGGGGAAGCACAAAACACTGTTACAGGAACAAGTTAGGTTAGGCAATTAGAAAGCCCTACCAAAAACCTAAGTGAACTTCCAATGGACACTGCAGAATTCACTTCCCAAATGACTCAGTACCAGGGATGGAGCCCATAGGTAGTCTACCACTAAGCTGCCCCCGGCCACTTTAGTTTTTGAAACTGCATCTCACTAAATTGCCCAGATTGGCCTCAAACTTATGATCCTCCTGTCTCAGTGTTCCGAGAAACTGGGATTACAGGAGTGTGACATCATGCCCAGGTTCAAACTACTTTTAAGAAGTTAGAAACATCTCCTAGCCCTGAGACTTGATAACCGATGGACATTCATACCATGTAAAATTTCATGGGCATATTTACATGAAAAAGATAAATTAAGACCACTTTTTAAATATATATATATATATATATGTATTTATTATTATTTTTTTAATCTTTTTGAGACAGGGTTTCACTATGCAGTTCAGGCTGGCCTTGAACTCACTTGGTAGCCCAGGCTGGCTTTAAACTTGCAGCAATCCTCCTGCCTCAGCCTCCTGAGTGCTGGGATTACAGGCATGTACCACCACACCTGGCCACTTTTTGAATATTTTAAACTCTTTCATTGTAGCACTTAAAGTAAATAGTCCTCATGTATCCAAGAAGGAAAAATACTCGTGATACCAAGCCCATTTATACAACCTAAAGATGCACAAGTGTCCCCTGGCAATGCTCACTACTCTTCAGGCATCCAATGAGACTCTGAAAGCTATGCTTTCCCTGGCCCATGTTTTGCATTGCCTGACTGTCCCTAGAAAATGTCTCAATCATCGCAAAACAAATGGCAATTGGATCAATTGTATTGTGAAAGATAAAGGACAGGATTTCTAGGAGTGTTTCTAAAAGTTAGTAGTTGTATGACTTTGAGTAACTTCTCTTAAATAGGTGTGTCATAGTTACTTTCTCATTACTGGGACAAAATACCTGACACCCACGAGTTAAAGGAGGAAAGGTTTATTTTAGCTCAGAGTTTTAGAGGTTTCATTCCATTGTCAGCTGGCTCCAAGGCAGGGTGGCATGGCAGAGGGGTATGGCAGAGAAGAAACAGTCCATGGCAGGGCAGGCAGGAAGCTGGGGCAGCAAGCAAGTATGTCTTCTTTCTTTCCCTTTTTTATCCGATCTAGGCTACAAGCATATTGGTTGGTGCTACTCATACCCAGGGTAGGGCTTCTGTCTTCAGTAATTCCATACAGCCACACCCAGAATTACAATAATCCAGTTAGTGGGCTAATCCAGTATCACATATCCATGACCCAGTACCACACACTCATGATTCAGTCACCTCTCAAAAGCCCCACTTATGAGTGCATGAGGCTTTGGGGGGACATCTAGATATAAGCCAATACAAGGTGCTTTAATTTTGAATATGGTTAGTGTCCCCCAAATGTCCACTGTGACTAAAGGCTTGATCACCACAGAGGTGCTGTGGGAGGTAGTAAACCGTTAGTTGGCGGCCTAGTGGGAGGTCCTTCAGTCACTGGGGTGGGCCTTTGGAAAGCCTTATGGGACTTCTCTGTCTCTCAGTGTGTGTGTGTGTGTGTGTGTGTGTGTGCATGTGTGTGTGTCTTTCTCTCTCTTTCTCTAACTTCTACTTGGCAATGGTCATTTTGTAACCACAGCTGAGAGAGCCCTTGCCACAAGCGATTCAATGCAGGCACCATGCCTTGGACCCCGCAGAATTGTGAGCCAACTAAACTTTTTCTCTTTACAAAACCAGCTTCATCTGATATTTTGTTGTAGCAACACATAGCTAGCTAATGCGCAAGAGAATATGAAGAGCATACCTAAGACTGACTCGGACACCTAGTAAAATGTTTGCTAAATCAGAAATTTTTACCATTAACCTTGCTACACCTGGCATTTTTCTAGACCTAGCTCATGAGTGATATAGTGTCCTTATCAACAACTTGACCCTCTGTGACAATGGGCTTACCTACTCATCTTTTATTAGTGTGAATCAACAGCTAGCTCAGGATGAGGTCAAGAATTGCCAGTGCTTCTAGAAACTTCAGTAGGCACAAAGCTTTGATTGAGCTCCAGAAAGAGACAAAGGAAATTTAAATCCTTGAGCCACCAGAAGGGTATATCCTTAAAATTCTTTCATATCAATTTAGTTGATACCTTTGCTTTAGTTATGTTGGCAACTATTCTTCCAAATGGAAAAACTGCTTTCTCCTGAACTATGAGTCATTATGGCTGAGCCCAATCACATATAAAGTTCTCTTCATGGGACTCTCTTTAGTCACAAGCCACACCTATATAATGTCCACAACAGGTTCCATGGAAAGAAACGGTATCATGGAAATCTCTATTGAGTAATGTAAGCCCATCGTCACGATGCCTGAAATACCAGACCATGTTTTCATCAGCTCTACAGATAACTTCCCATAGCATTTCTAATACAAAATGCCCATGCCTTTAAAATTCAATTCCAAGTGAAACTTAAACTAGGATCATATGTAAGTTTAACATGGAACTTAGAAGGAAGGTTTAAGTAAAACGTAGCTGCCATGGAAACTTTTTAGGAAAAATCTGTATATGAAAATTCTACCTGAAGGAAGGTGCTGGTGTGACTTGTTGCTTTTAGAACAGGAAGCTGGTAGTCACTAGAGAAGAAAAATTTACATTCTGTAAGGGTATCAATAAGCACTAAGCCGACCTGGGTTCCTGCCATGCATGTTCAGGTTCTGGAGGTCTATCATCAAGCCAGCTCTCCTAAAATGTTGACTGACAATATAACCAAGGTAACTGATCAGATTTTTTTGCTTGATTGGTAGGATTTTTTTTTTTTTTTTTTTTTTTTTGAGACAGGGTTTCACTATGCAGTTCAGGCTGGCCTTGAACTCACTTTGTAGCCCAGGCTGGCCTCAAACTCCCAGCAATCCTCCTGCCTCAGCCTCCCGAGTGCTGGGATTACACGTGTGCACCACCACACCCAGCTTGGTAGGATCTTAAATAATATCTAAATTTAGGCAAATTTGAGCAAAATCTGAAGCTGTCAACAACCAACTGATGTACTATTGTTTCAGCAGCAGGCTTTCAGGACAACGTGCTTAGGAAAGTTGGATGCATCACATATACATTCCCCTTTCTGATGCAGGATTAACGAAGTCCTCTCTCTCTGTCTGCTACAACAGAATCTGGTTTTATGTATTAAGCATTTGAACAGACTTACACATAAAACTGTAAATCATGAAGTTAAAAGTCAGTAAATGGATCCATTTATAAATTATGCTAACAACTCTTAGCATTTAAACTTCCTTGACGTCTGAAATGTTTGGCTGAGATTGTGGTTTCAAAATTTTAAGACATCCAATGTTTTAGCAGATCTGGATGGGTTTGAAACTACACAGAACACTTCTTTGAGGGGGCCTGAGAAAACAGCCATGCTTATACAGGGGCTGTCCCTGAGGATGTCATGGCGTCCTTGCTGTGTCAAAGCTCTGGAAAGGTAAAGGTAATATTACTGGAGGAAACTGATTTTAACACCCATGTGCAATGACATGGCTTAATGAACCAGACAGAACGATTCTCATCGCAAGGCCTTCTACTTCGTGGGAATTCATTATAAATATTTGGCTTAATTTTTACAACAGGGAAACAGGCACAAACATTTAGATGACAGGCCCAGTGAGTAATACCTGCCTGCCTCATGAGATTGTTCTGAGGATCCAGTTACATAACAAAGAGCTAAGTAAACATAAAAAATGCTGAAGTTCCCACAGTAAGGAATAAAACCATGATTAGGTCATAGCCACATTTACCTTCTAAGACAAAGCCACTCAAGTGTTGATGTGACAGAAATCACCTGGAAATCTTGCCAAAGCACAGAAACAATCTGGGTAGTCTGGGGCTGGGGCTGAGATTTGTGTATCTACTGACTGATGGAGGATGTTAGTACCAGCTCTGGTTCTAAAGAAACTAATTCTTGGTGCATGGTCAACCTTAAAGGGCACATTTCTTGAGTATATTATAAAGCCCTTAAAGTGAGCTTTGGAATAAATCTGTACACCATTCGGATATGAATATGGGAGTTTACAAACTCAATTGCAAAATGCCCTTTCTTGCACAAAAAGGCTAATGGTTTGGTTTTGAATTACCTTGTTGGCGATCTCCAGTTTTCTAGGACAAGAGTGAACAATAGATTAACAACATAAAGCTATGTCGCTTGTTTACAATTGCATAATTTCAGTTCACCTCGAAAGGGTAGGGAGGTGGAGAGAACCCTGTACTTGAGGTGCACACACGCACACACTCCCTACAAGGAAAATCTGGATTCTCAAAGCTCTAGGTTGACAGAAGATCAACTATCTCTTCTATCTAAAGAAAAGTTCTCACGAACTGAGCAGACAGGGCACGTGAAGAAATGCCACTGCCTCCTGACACAAGTACTATGCTCTAGATTCAAAGTTGGGAGGGATGAAAAGAAGCCAGCAGATTCCACAGGTCAGCGGTTCTCCAACATCATTCCCCTGGGAGGGTTGAGCAAAACACAGGAGGCTCGGCGCCCAGTGCTCTTGACCGAATAGACCCAGGATGGTGCTGATGTTGTGGGTCCATGGACTTGACTTCGAGCAGAACCGAGTCTAGACAGCAACTCCTCTAAGGAGTGGGACTGCGTCTCAACTGCAGATATACCCCAGTGCCTACCACATACAGTTGGCTCCCAATAAATATTTGTCAAATGAATGATCATTGTAACTTCCATTTCTGGGAACAATTTTAACTATTTGCTTATACTTGCTGCAGGCATCTTATACATACATTCATCTTATACATACATTCATTTCAAAAAACAGCCACATATATCAGGCTCTATAACCGCTATAACATGCAGGAGTTTACAGTTAAACGGACCCCAATCATAGATGCTAATATCACACTTTTTCTCAAAGTATCTGCATAGTTAATTTTGAGCCTTGCACCAGGCGTGGTAGCGCATGCCTGTAATACCAGTACTTGGGTGGCTGAGGCAGGAGGGTTGCCATGGGTTCAAGGCCAGCCTGGACAACATAGTGAGTTTAAGGCCAGCCTGAACTACACAGAGAGACCCCCTCAAAAAACAAAAAAATACGGGCCGGTGAGATGGCTCAGCGGCATAAGCGCCTGCCTTGCAAGCGCGACGGCCCGAGTTCGACTCCCGGAACCCACATACGAAAAAAGGGCCGGTGATATCGCTCAGCAGCACGGGCGCCTGCTAGCGCGCGAGGTCCTGAGGTCGACCCCCGGTACCCACAAAAAAATTAAAAAAATAAAAAAAAATAAAAAATAAAAACACTAAACTTTATTAAAAATAAATAAAAAATAAAAAATAAAAAAATTTTTGAGCCTTGTACCACTCTCAAGGAAGTAGACAACTTACCCATCCAAACAACTCTAAAATGCAACTCCACTTAGGCAAAATAGACCGATTCCCTTCACACATATGCCAACAAAGAAAGAAAATCAGTGGAATTTGCCTGGAGGGAACACGAGTTATCTGTGTCCCTACCGAAGCCCAGCGATAGCCTCTTCAAGGTCCCTCCCAGCAGCTGGATGGCCTAGATCAGTCCAGGGAGCAGACCCCAGCATGCATGCTAGAGTCTGTGGAGTCTCCCTGAGTCCTCTCACATCCTTCTCCCTTCCTTCCCAGTCATTTAGGAGAGGCTCAGGCAGTCATTTTTCAAACCCTCTGCCTGATCTGCATGTTACCATAGTCACACGCATTCGGAAAAACAGGTGTTTCTGTTAAAATTAGCTGTTTCAAACTGCCAAATACTTTAGATCCCTGTGCCAGCTCAAAAAGAAAGTATAAAATAACCAATCAGATGTTAACTGATGCTTCCAGAATTATGAAGATGATAGGGGTTGGGCAGAAAAAATACATACACACAATTACTGCATTTCCTAACATCACCCCAGAAAGAAAAATAATTAAGGCCAAACTTAACATAGCCTAAGATAAGGTTGTGCTTTTATGGGGGTTGCCTTGTATCTGAAAGCCTGGTCTATTCCATTTACTTGCGTAGACTGTCATAAATAATGGCTTTTGTTAGGTATTGAGCCAAAATGATTTTTTTCTCCTGGCTTCTGTGAGGACCACAGTACTTAACATCCCTGGTCAGAACGGTATGTGTTGAGACTGTGTACGAAGCTAAGTCAGAAGAACCCAGAGTGGTGTCTTAAATGATCTTTTCATCTTCTAATTTTCAGAGAGAGAGAGAGAGAGAAAGAAGGCCATCCTGATTTTATTCCTGGAACCAGAATCTCTGCTGACCTTATTAGACACTATTATGAAATAGGTCGGAGATACTCCTTTTAAAAAATCGGCCACTATTTAAAAAACAAGTTTAGCAACCTGGTATATTGAAAGAAAGCTGAAGTGCCAAAGACCTGTGTCCAAGTCCCCTGCCCAGCCAAGCAATGCAGACACAGAAGTAATGTGTCCGTGTTCCTTCCAACTTCTTGAAACCAGCTAGGAAAAAATAAAAGAATTCATCATAGACACCTGCTGGGGGACAAGAACCCTGAACTTTATCTTAGATGGGGGGGGTAGGGTTAAATATGAGTGTTCTTAAAAGTTTGAAATTTTATTAATTTGAGAAAATGGGGATTGTTTTTAATATTCTATACTCAGACCTTTACTATACTGAAACAATGAGAGTGGCTATCATTTGGCTAAGAGAAAAAGAAGATTCAAGATTAATTTGCAAACTAGCTAGTTAACTTCATCCAAGTAGATAGGGCAAGTAAGTTTTTTTCTTTCTTTCTTTCTTTTTGGCTTGAATTGCCCTGAAAACTACTTCTGCAAGGAATGTGTCCAGGAAAAAATTGGCAATTCTTTTGTTCTTTTTTTTTTTTTTTTTTTTGTGGGTACCGGGGGGTCGACCTCAGGACCTCGCGCGCCAACAGGCACCCGTGCCACTGAGCGATATCACCGGCCCCTTTTCCGTATGTGGGATCCGGGAGTCGAACTCGGGCCCTCGCGCTTGCAAGGCAGGCGCTTACGCCACTGAGCCATCTCACCGGCCCAATTCTTTTGTTCTTAATCAAATATCAAATTTATAAACTTCTGGCACTTATTTTGAGTCTGTTCCTTTTACTCTCTGTGATCTGCACTGGCTCAGTGAACTGTATGATTATAGATTTTATCACTACTTATATAAACCCAATTAACAAAAATAGAGGAAGAATTTCTACATGCACGTGGGACTATCATTGGCACATAAGCCCCACTGCCTCAACATCGAAATCTTCCTGAACCTGATCCAAACTACTTCATTGAAGGAGGAGGGGGGATAAGCATTCTCAGTCATTTTTCATCTTTTACTTTAAGAAGTTAAATCTAAGCTGGGCATACTTGCACTTAAACCTCCCAGCACCCAAGAGGCTGAGGGAGGAACAATGCTGTGAGTTCAAGGCCAGCCTGGGCTATGTAGTGAGACCCTGTCTCAAATAACAAAACAAAACAAAACAAAAAAGGCTTAATCTACCAGGACCCAAGAGAGAAAAACAACTGTTCCCTTGACCATTTTAAAAGATGTATGTACCCTACCACTTTCAGCCTTTTCAAACTGCAAATTCAGAGTACTGACACCATCACGGTCTTACCCAAAATAGGTTAAAGACATTTTACACATTGAATTCCATATCCTTGCAGTAAACATGGCCATTCAAACAAGTGGAAGAGTCAATATGACTTTCCTCTCTAATATATTAGAGTGAAAAATTCTTTTCAAATCTGTGGGAGTGGCCAAGGTTTAAACACAACAAATCCCAAGAAAAATGTAAACTGGACAAATTTAAAGCATGAATGAGCTTTTAAATCCATGTGACCCTTTCAGACTTCAAGAACTGTAAATAAATTTGTTATTCTTTTAGTAAGAAAATGTTCAGTATTTAAGTAGGTTCAGCCAAACTATATACCCCACTATTACTAACACCCCCCCCCACAAATCCTTTAAATGTCTACAGAGTAGGCAAATTATCTTAACCTAACTCCAAATTTCAATCAACAAAGCATTCTTTCAACACACAATCAACCACAGCATGTCTTAGGTCAAGGTCACAAAAGCAAGCACTTTGCCTGCAACTGTGGCATGACTCAGAAAGTTCTTAACTCTCCAGAATACACCTTCCTCTACTGAACCGTTTAGGAGCGTCTCTACACTTTTCCTGAAGTCCTGGGGGTCGCGTGTGAAGGGACCTGTCTACACACAAAGTGCTCAGTACTCTCACTGATACACAGGCCTTTAAGGCCTGCGCAGATCTTCCAAGCTGGGGGAAGGCCGGCGTCCCACACAGGATTAGGAAATGCTTTCATCTGGAAACGACAGGCAGAATACAAATTAGACTTCGGTGGCCTGATGCAGGGTTCATTATGGGGGGAAGATGAGCAGAGACAAAGGCAGCTAAATTACTTCCCGGTGAAGCTAGACACCAAGACAAAACCCACACTAACCGTCCATCCCAACCGATCTGTGCCACCTGCCTTTAAAAAAATAGAAGGTTACACACATTCGTCTCTTCTTGATTCCTAGGCTGCTCCAAGGGCTAATTCTTAGGAGAAAAGCAGTGAGGGTTGGGAATCCTCCAACTCTGCACTAGCCTTTCCTCTGTCCCTTTCCAGAGGCGACAGGCACCATGCAAAACAGTTACTGAAAAGCCAACAATAACTGCAAAAAGCCATCTGAGAAACATAACATTTTAATAGATGAAATAAATACTCCAGTACATGCAAGGTAAAAACTTGACATTGGGGGAAAAAAAAATCACTCTATAGTGTAAATTAAAAATAAAACACACGCTCACAGTAGCTTTCCCCCCATTTGCAAACCACATGGCAAAGTCATACTCTTTCCACACCAAGTATACTCCTAATTTAAAAAAAAAAAAAAAAGACATACAAAAGGTAGCTACATCCATGTCTAAGGTGTGAAAACTGAGGTAACCTTTCTTTCAATTAAAAAAAAATGAACCCATGACCTCCTTCCTGCCCAATTAATTATCAATTTAGTCGATGCGCTGGGGTGGGGTGAGGGGTAATACCGCGACCACTACCCACAACCTTTCTCTGCCACTGGGGGTGGCGCGAGCCAGGCACCGCTGGTCCCGCCTTTCCGAGGATTCCTCTGGAGCACTGAGCATGGGGTGTGGGGCGGGGTTCACCTGTGATTTTCTTTGGTATAAATGGAGAGGGACAGAGAATAAGTGTCTTCCCTTAGCCTGGGGGTGGAATAAGGGGTGGGGGTGCTAATTCACAGAATTGGAATTCACTGGCGGTAAAGTCCTGGGCGAAGACCTCTCCCTTAAAGCCTGAGATAGCAGGGTGCAGCCTTCAGACACGGCGCAGGCCGAGCTCCTCAGCCTCTCCCTGTGGTCTGACGTCTTGGCGCCCCCGTCGGGGTGCTGCGCCAGATCCCTGAGGCACTGGGTCAGCAGCACGCAGGCCGACACCACGCTCATGGCGCCGCCCAGGATGGCGGTCTGCACTGCCTTGCCCTCGGCGTTCACGGCAGCCGCTCGGCCCAGGAACTGAGGCTCGGTGGCAAAGCCCACCAGCGCGCCCACTGCCTGCACCAACGGCCCGCTGAAGAGCGCGCAGCGGCTGCGGGCCAGCTCACTGGGCGCCGCCTTCACCTCGCGAACGCAGGCCAGCAGCGCCGACGCGCACGTGCTCATGCACTTGACGCCCAGCTTGAACTGTTCCCGTGAGAAGCGGTCCCGCGACTTGTCACTCGCCAGGGCGCACGCATCCGTCAGGAACTTGAGGTTGCGCGACAGACCCTGTGACACTTCCAGCAGCAGCTGCGGGGTCATGTCGGCAAGCGGGGTGGCCCGCAGCACGGCGCAGCCCTGCTCCACCTCATGCCGGCAGCGGGTCACGCGGTAGCGGTCCACCAGGCCCGGCTGTGCGGGTTGCGCGCCCGGCGTAGCCACGGCAGCCAGGTAGGCAGCGTGCGCAGAGCATTCGGTCAGTGACACCACCAGGTCGCCCAACTCCGCCAGGCTGTCTCCTGCCTCTCCGAAGCGGCCCATGTTCAGCTGGCTCTGGACGTCGTGGGTGAGAATGGAGAGCCCCTTGGTGCGCGCGATGATGGTGTCCCGGCACTGTTCGAAGGACTCAGCGCCCGCGCAGGCGGGACCCTCGAAGAGCACTGGCCGTGCCTCGCTGGACAGCAGCAGCAGGTCGGCCACCAGCTGCATCTTGCCCTTGCAGTGGTCACAGACGGACATCAGCCTCTTCCGCCCGCCGACGGCGCCCGCGGGAGCCGGAGACGCGGCCTCGCCGGTGGGCCTCCCGGCGCTGCCGCTAGCCATCGCGCCCGGGGGGCACTGGCATGCCGCTGGGGACCCCGCTTCCGCCGCCGCGCCCGCGTCTCTGATGGCCCGCGCCTCGGCGCCGTGCGCGCGGCATCATGCCATCCACCGCGGCGGGCCGGGGGCGCCGGGCGGCTCTCTGGGGCGCGGCGAGGAGCTGCGGCGTCCGGCCTCCTGAGGGGCTCGCAGGGCGCATGAACCGGGCGGGGTGCACTCACAGTCCGCGCGCCTCGCCGCCGCGCCGCCCGGAAAGTCCCTTCGGCCGGGCCGCCGCCGCCTTCCTGGGCATGGCCCGACCCGGCCCGGCGCGGGGAGGGCGGGACGGGGACGCTGGGAGTTGTCCTTCCTTCCTTCCTCTCTTTGAAACCGAAATCCTTTCCTCGTGGAGACGCGCGGGCTACGCGCTCCGGGCCGCCCGGGTCTCCGCGGCGCACGTGGGCTTCAGACGCCGCGACTCCGGTGGCTGGCACCGTCCTGCGTCGGCGGCCGCCCCAGGCGCACGTCCTGCCGCCCCGCCTGAGGTGGGGGGCGGCGCGGCGGCGGCTGCGGGCCGAGGGTGTGGTCGGCGGAGCCCTTGGCGGGATCTGGGCTCACAGCGCGCGGCCCGGCACCGCGGCACGCCCTCCCCGCGCGCGCGCGCCCATCCCGGCGGCCGGCTGCGCCGCCCCACGGCCCAGTGCCCCGTACATCTGCGCCCTGCGCGCGTCCCCGGCGGCCCCGCTCAGCAGGTCCCCGCGGCGCTGAGGACGCCGACCCGGGCCCCGGCTCCTGCCATCTTCGTCGCCGGCCACTAACTTCCGAGCGCGCGGGAGAGCTGGAAGGAAGGGCGGGACGAGGCCGCCGAGCGCCCCCGCCTCCGCCCGCTGTCCCCAAGCGCGGCCCGGCGCCGCCGCTGCTCCTCTCCGCGCGCCGCGCCCCGGAGCCTATAGAAATCTTTTGTGTGGCGTCACCGCCTTTCGTTTAAATCCCGCTTCCTCTTCTCGCCCTTCCTCCGCCCCCTCGCCGCTCCCGGATGCTTGCGCGAGGCGCTGCTCCTCCCCCGGGAAACGGGTGGCCCGGAGGACGCCGCCTCTCCGTCCGACGCACCGCGGCCCGCTTCGGGCCTCCCGCGGTGCCCGGCAGAGGAGCTGGGGCTCTGCGCCCTCGGGGACCCTGGCGCAGCCGCCAGCCGGCCTTACGTAAGCTCTCCTCGGCCCGGGAACTGGGCTGCTGTGACCAGAGTCCGGGGTGGAGGGCGCTGGCCGCTCCACACCGTGTCCTGGCGACCCGCTGGGACTTGGTTGGTCTTCGGAGCTCCTCGCCCTTTGTGGTGCTGGATCTCTGCCTTCCTGGGTCCTGATGGGCTGTGTAGGGTGAGGAATGAGGGAAACAGCGCGGGATCTGGATTCCGGGGCGGGGTGGGGAAGGTGGTGGGGAGTTTGGGGCGGATGCTCAGCGTCCTCCCTTTAACTGAAGGAGGCGCGGGCTTTGAACCACACTTCCTGGGGCCAGTCTTCCTGCACCCTTTATGAGACGTGTGACCTTGTACTAGTTCTCTACAAGTGTCCGGTGACCGCGGAGTCGCAGTGAGTCTTTGGCCCACGAGCAGCCGCCTTGACCAGCAGGTTGCCTTCTCATAACTTCATCTGTATAGTGGAGTAACAGCGGCCATTGTTGGAAAAGAGAGAGCCCCTTGGGAGGTAAACATTACTGCCTCCCTTTCTCAGATAGGGAGACTGACGGTCAGATGCCTTGAGGGACTTTGGAAGGTCTGGAGACAGCAGAATCCTATCTCGCCCTCAGCCTCCGGCTCCCTCAGACCAAGTTCTGCTTGGAGCGGCTGGCTGCGAGCTTCCTCTGCGCAGGCGCCTGGCCCGAGGACTCCTGAAACAGGCCGGGTCGCACTCCTTTGACTCCAGGCCGGCCTTTCTCAGGCAGGCGTGCGCCTAGGGTGACCTTCAGTTTATTATCCAAGCCCAGTTTGGAGAGCAGACAGTGAGACATGCTGTTAACAAGCTAACCAGGAATGCGAGGTCCCAACCTGGGTGGCCCATCATTCTGCTGTCCTTAGAGATCCCCCAGAATCTACCTGAACCAACTTACTTTGCAAAGTGAAGTGACTAAATCGATGACTTTCTAGACAAGTTGCAATTCTGTAGAGTTAATCCCTTCCGTGTTTTTTTTTACAACTGAAGAACAGTTGGACAAATTAGATCCATGGTAACCCAGAAACAGCACCTTAGTCCTTAACTCCAAATTCCTGTGAGGGAGAAGTCAACCCTTCCTCCTCTGCCTAGTTCACCCATGAAACTACTCTTGGATCAGATTTTTTTCTTCTCAAAGCCACTTAGTGCCCCTGGAGTCCTGTCTATCTTTCATCCTACTCTGCAGGTTGTTTTTTGCAGCTGTTGCTGGCAGTGTCAGACCCAAGCAAGGAGCTGTGTTGCACACATACAACCCCAGCTCTATTCTACAGGGTTTCGTTTAGCAATAGCAATTGTAGGGAGTGTTTTCCGGACCCTCCTTGCTTTATTTTTAGGTAGGGAAGCTCCCACAGAACTGAGCCTTCCAGGTAGGATCCTTCCTACCTCCACCTTCCGCTAGGTTCTCCTTCACTTCCTGCTGTTGTTCATTCACTGCACAAACACTGAGCATCTGCCATCTGCACTCAGCCCCAGAATTACATAATAAGTAATTTCAGGCCTGTTCCTGTGAGATTCACATCCAAGAAGAGCAACAATTCACAAACAAGTAGTCTAGATTCCACTTTTTGCACAATGAGGGCAAAGAAACTATAGCAGGGACAGTGTGGCTTGCAAATACTCCCATAGCCATTGGTCATGTGATTTGCCCTGACCACAGAAAGGTCAGTGGAAGGGCTGCCCACACCTCCAGGCTGAGGCAGTGGAAGCCAGCCTTATGTTCTTCACTCTTTCTGGCGCCTTGCTGGAACTGCAAGGAGACTGGTGTGGTTGGAGGAGCTGCCACAAGCCAGGCAGCTGCCTGGAGCAGACCCCCTGTGGAGCCACACTGGGTGTGCTGTGAGCACTAAGTGAATTTTTGTTGTGTGAAGCCACTGAGATTTGAGCATTCTGTGTTGTTGTAGTATAATTTAGTATAATTTGAGAATAGGGGAGGGCTTGTTTATTATGTCAGTTCTTAGAGTCACTGGAGTAATAGCTTTCTGTAGAAAACTCCATCTATTCCCCCTTCTCTCTTTTAAAATTAAAAAAAAAAGATACCATGCAAAGTATTTGCTGTGGTATTAATCTCCCCATTCATATATTGAAAATGAATCGCCAGTGTGATAGTGTTAAGTGGCAGGGCCTTCAGGGGTGCTGAAGACTTAAGGGTGGAGCCCGCATAAATGGGATCTGTGCACCCATGAAAGAGTGGTGAGGGAGTTGTGTACTCCCTTCCTTTTGCCCAGCTGCCCTGTGAGGACAGAGTAACAAAGCACCTTGTATAAGGAATGGGCCCTTGTCAGGTCGTGATCCGGTGGGCACCGTGATCTGGAACTTCCTAGCCTCTAGCTCAGTGGTGGCGAACCTAGGGCACTTATGCAGGCTGTTTGTATCATTGAAAATTCTAAAAGGTTCACCATTACTGCTGTACAACTTCAAGAAATAATATTCTGTTGCTTACAAATTACCCAGCCTGTGACATTTTTGTTGCAGCTGCAAACGTAATAGAGTTGCTTGAAAATTATTCAATGAATGCCAAGGCTAGTTCATCAGGGTTGGAAGTGAAGAGGATGTTTGCAAAATCTTAGTATCTCCTGATAAAAACCATGCATCCTAAAGAGGAAAATAGTTGGGGAGATGATAGAAGTTTCAGTCAGTTACTATGAATGGACTAAGTATTCTTCACTTAAATGGGCATCACAGGGACACAGCTGGCACCCGTGGACAGAGTGCTGACTGGGGGAGGTAAGTAGAACAGACAAAAGCTGCCAGGCTGCACAGGGAGTGACCTGGCCCCAGACTCGTCCTCAGTGCTGGATGGAGGCCCACATTTTAGTAGGCTCTGATTAAGACACAAAAAAGCAAGATTTGAAGAGAGAACTGGTTGAGGGTTTGGACAGAGGTTGGGAGTGGCTTGCCTTCTCACCAGTTTTAGGAGGGGCATCCACCAGCTGGGCTTCAGGCAGGTATATGAACACAATACCCCTTTTTCTGTCCCCCAGCACCCACCATTCTACTTTCTGTTTCCGTGAATCTATCCTAAATACCTCACTTAAATACAGTCATATTAGATCATATCTTTCACCTAGCATAATGTCGTCAAGGTTTATCCGTATTGTAGTATGTGTCAGGATATCCTTCCTGAGTAATATTCTATTATCCGTGCTCTGTGTTTTGATACCCAGCTTTCACACTGCACTGACTTTATGGACCAACAACCAGGCTGTACTGGGCCTACACTGCCATCTGGTGGTCAGTCTTTTCCTCAGTGTTCCTCTCCTTCACCCCAGTGGCCCTCTGTTTTGTTTGTGCTCTCCATGGGCCATTTCAGTCGAGAATTTCGTGCTTCCTTTCAATATCTCTTCAGTAACTGGAGAATGTATTCCTACCCCTCCTTTCTCCTGTTTTAGTCAGCTCCACAAGTATGGCTCTGAGTCCCCGGTTTGCCCTGGTCACTCTTAGCTGGTGTGTCCTTTCTGGCATATTTTGTTCCCATACAGTAAGAGCATGCTTGGGGCAGGACCTCACCCACCAGCAGCCCTGTCTCCTCCCCACTTCCATAGCCAGCTGCTGCCTCCTTGTCCAGCTGGAGATAGGATGGGAGGGAGGCTTGTGTGTCGAACTAGTCATCCCTTATCAGAACACCTGAGAATTCAGGTCCTAAGACTTGGGAGAGCTTAAGTTTTCCTCTGTCGTTTACCAGCATACCTTACATGGAGGTGAAGGTTGAGTGCACAGGTTAATAAATTCTGTGTCCCCTTCCTCTAGTGGCCAGTGATCTCTGGATATAGTTTCTACTTTTCAGCCTTGGAGAAGAGAAATGAGTACTAAGACTCGGGCCTCCTATACTCAGAACACAAATCATGCCTGACCACATTTTGATCTCTTGCAGTATGCTACATGGGCAGTAGCCAGAGTGGAAAGATTTATTGCCACTTTCCTTGGAGCGTCTGGTCCACCAGGCATTTCCATCCTCTCATGTCAGTTGGTGCTGTGCACACCTTCAGTGTCACCACTGGCATCCTGAGTTTATAAGCAGTGGTGTAACTCTGTCCCCACAACCCTGTTATCCCTTGGGGATAGAGACTCGAGCCAGGTGTGGTGGTGCATGCCTGTAAGCCCAGCACTCAGGAGAATGCAGCAGGAGGATTATGAGTTTGAGGCCAGCCTGGACTACATAGTGAGACCTTGTCGTAAAAAAACAAGAAAGGACAGGAACTTGATCTATTTGTGTCCCTTTCACATGTAAGACATTCCATGGTCATCAGTATTTATAGAATCCATTCATTAAATCTTTCTGCAAATCCAAAAAAATATTTGTCTATTTATTGAACCAGAATCTAGGTGTTCACAACTTTTATTCAGCCACAGTCAGCAAGGTATTGACATCATGAAATAGCAGTGCAGTCCGTGGGTGGTCTCAGCCGTATCACTTTCTCCATCTACAACCCACCCCCGAGCTCTCCCCCTGGGCCTTCCCACCATTCACCCATCAAAGGCACAAGAGCCTTACAACCCTAGGGATTGGTAATCGTGCCATCCTAGGTTTTCTGCATGTTAAATGTCACTCCTGCCTGATTTCACAGAGTGCTAGAAACTCTTCCTTCAACCTCTTGTGGAGGACACAAGCCAGGATGGTCCAGAATAGGATATTAATAGATCTGAGAGGCAGTTTTCTCCTGTGTGGTCCCTGCAGCACTTAGAGGTAGGGTCCGTATTAACCCAGTGCTTCCTTTTGGCTGTGGCTGCATAATTTCCTTTGGGCCTCTTCCTACTCCCCAGCACTGGACTACACTGTCTTGAGCTGGTTCTCACTCTGACCCATCTGCACACCCCTGGCTCTAGACTTTTCAACCCTTTTCCATATGGCTGCCAGTGTCACGGTGCAGAGTACCTCACTGGTTAGCCCAGACGTGCCATGGTGAGGGAAAGACACCAAAGAAAACCTCACGGTCCCTTACACCTGAGCACGGATATTTTTCCTGTGGCTGTACTGTACTGGCTATGTGGCCTCAGGTGAATTATGCAATTCCCAAGCTAGGATTTCCTCCTAAAATAAGGGTGTCAAATCACGTCACATCATGATCATTTCATTCCAGCCAGGCGTGGTGGCACACACCTGTAATCCCAACATTCGGGAGGCTGAGGCAGGAGGATCACCATGAGTTTGAGGCCAGCCTGAACTACAGAGCAAGACCCTCTCTCAAAAAAAAAAATCACGTCATACCTCCAGGCCCTGGCCTCCCGTGAACTGCGTTGCATGCACTGCATGTTGTTTACTTCCTCTGCTATTCCCAAGAGCAAGGATCACAATTGTTATATTCATCTTTGCATCAGGGCCTCCCTTGGTTCTTGGTTTAGGGTAAGTTGTTAATTAATAAATTCCTCCAGAGTTGAACTAAATCACGTTCCAAAACACTGAAATGTATTTAAAATATCAAAGTGTTGAGAAGGCCCTGGATCCAGATGTTTTCACATCAGTGGTTTCCAAGCCAAAAGTTTCCTCCTTAGATGAAAGTCAGTAATCTTGGAATGTTTTGCCCAAACCTAACAGCTTCTGTAAAACACAAAGTGACTTTATTCTCTATAACTAGAGCCTGTGGGCCAAGAATCCCAGTATTTCTGCACCTTAACTTGGCAGCTGGCGGAGTTACCAGGGCGACCCCTCCCAACAGCACATGATCCGCACAGCTGCACATGTTTTTTAGCATGACTGCACCAGGACAGAGCTCCAAGCCACTGGGTGGAGCAATGTGCCCTTGGGAGAAAGCTCATGACATTTCCCCTATGATTTCAGAAAGAAAAGGAACAAAAAAAAAACAAACCCTCTTTTTCCTATGAGTTGTTTCTGCTTGGTGTCAATAAGAAACAGCATAATGTTTACATATATGCAGGCAGGAATATGTAGAGTATCTATCACCATTGCAGTGGGAGACAAACTGCATCAACCTTTATGCAATTTAAATCTTTATCCTTTTCCCTTGGTAACAAACAGAATGCCAATTATATTGGGCTGACACTGCATACAGCTATATGACTTATTTCCCAGCTTCTCTTGGAGAGCCAGGTTCCAGCCAATGACATCAGAATGTCGTGTGCAGCCTCCCGGAAGGATGCTTAAAAGAAGTTGACCCTGTCGAAAAGTATGCTCTGCTTGGCTTGACTTCCTTCCTTCTTCCTCTGAATGTCATGCAGATGGCTGGAGCTCCAGTAGCCATCCTGGAACTTGTGACCATCAACCTTAGATGCTCAGTTTCCACCTGCTTCTGCAAAAGAAATATTGGCCACAAAAAGATGCTATCTTGTTTCAACTTTAAAAAGTCAGTCTTCTGTTATATGAAGCCTGTTAATCACGTCCATACAAAGCTTTAAGAAAGGCTTACTCACACACACACAAAAAAAAATACAAGGGCCAGTGAGATGGCTCAGCGGCATGAGTGCCTGCCTGGCAAGCGCGAGGTCCTGAGTTCGACTCCCAGAACCCACATACGAAAAAAGGGCTGGTGATATCGCTCAGTGGCAGGGGCGCCTGCTGGCGCGCAAAGTCCTGAGGTCGACCCCCGGTACCAAAAAAAAACAAAAAAAGGCTTACTGCTGCTCTTCTTTAGTTTTAACAGTAGAAACAGGTAGTGACTGCCCGTGATGGTGCAACAATACTGAACAATACTATGTAGCTGTATAAAGAATCAAAATTCTTCCTATTGGGAAACTCACTACAATTCATAGAGCAGCTGCCACAAACACAAATGCAAGAAAACCCCTTCTAGAAATACAGCGATACTTCCGAGTGTATAGGGAAAATGTGTGACAAACTGGTAGCTGTGGTCAGTGTGCAGCAGAGTTGTACGGTCTGTACTTTGTAATGTTTGAATGTTTGGCAACACTGAGTGTTCATGTCTTATGTAATTAAAAATGTAAAATAAATCAGCATGGCCACCATTTAAAACTCCTGGGATTTCAAAGCATCTCTGGCAACATTTTTTAGAGATAAAAAGTAGCACAATTCAGCCTTAAAACGACTATTTAGAGCCCCAGTATTAGGCTGAAATCAAAAGACAGGCTGAAACTATTACAAACAAATGAAAATTGGTTATTAAAACGAGAGCCTGAGTTTCGGGGTGACAGCAGTACTGACAGCTGGGTACACCGCTCCATCTCTCAGGCGCAGGACGGCGAGGGACGAGTTGCTGTCCTGCCGCTGACTTCTAACTGGCTATTCTCAGCAGCAGCTGCAGGAAGCCCGGCGGGAGCGGCATCCCAAAGGGGCTTTATCAGCGCTGAGGCGGCCTCCAGAACAACGTCCGGCACCAACTCACTTCACTGGCGAAACACCGAGGCCTCGCCTGGCAGCTCCCGAGGCCCTGCGGGGACTTGTGGACCCAGCCAGTGAGTTAGAGAAAAAGCCGGCCCCAGATGGAAAAACGCAGCAAGCACTCCCGGCGACCCTGCGCCGATGGAACGCCCTGGCGCACCCAGGGGGAAGCCCGCGGGGCGGGGCCGGGCCCGGGCTGGGCGGGGTTTCCGGGGGTGGAGGAACGGGGACGGGGCTGGGACCGATTGGCGAGCGACTGCCGGAGGGCGGGGAATGGGCGGGGCTTCCGGAGTGGGGATGGAGGAATGATAACTGGGCAGGGTCCGATAGGGGAGCGAGGACCGGGGGCGTGGCCACCAGGGCAAGTGCCGCAGGGGCCGGGTCCACGCCGGGTCCGTCGGGGGCGGGGCCGGAAGCTGTGGCGGGTACGAGAGGCAGGGGCCGGAAGCCCGGAGCGGCCCGAGAGCCAGGGATGGGCCCGAGAGCCGGGTGGGCGGGGTCATGAGGCCAGGGCCGGGCCGAGAGGCCCGCGACGGGATCGAAAGCCGGGGGCGGGCCCGAGAGCCCAGCGGGGTGGGGGGGCCGGAAGCCGCCGCAAGCCCTGCATCTTCCGCGGCGCGGCGCTGTGCGGCGAAGATGGCGGCTTCCAGGTTGGTGCGTGCGGCCCTGCTCCTGCTTTGTGCCTCTGACCTGCTGCTGCTGCTGCTGCCGCCAGTTGGGGTTTGCGCGGCCGAAGGCCCAGCCGGGACGCCCGGCGAGACTACCCCACCTCCGCGGAAGAAGAAGAAGGACATTCGCGACTACAACGATGCGGACATGGCGCGTCTCCTGGAACAGTGGGAGGTTCGCTGCTCGCGCACACTCTCCCGGCTCTTTGATCCCCTTACCCTCTCTGTGTCGGGGGCCCTCTGACCCCTGACCTCCTTCGCGGTGCGTCCTTACCCCGGCCACATTGGAGCACCGCCAGCCTTCGGGACCTCCCCGGCTCCCCCAACCGTTCAGTCCCCTCCCGGGTCTCTCATTCTGTTCTCTCTTCTCTCGTTCCTCTGGCCCTCAGTCATAGATTGGCCACGCTCTTCAGCCTTGCTTTCCCTTCGGCGTCCTGGTTGCCTCTGCGTATGTGACCGTGGCTGGCGAGACCTACAAGAGGAGCCCGTTCCCACTCCATTTTTGAAGAGCCTTTTCTTCCTCCAGTCCTCTGTGTTCCGGGGAGAGTGGGTGGTTGAGTGGGTAGTGGCGGCGATTATCTTTCAAGAGAATTACTTCAGCTTTGATAGTTATCCTGCCCTCGAAATCAGTAGGATTTTCCGACTTCTCATTTTGGTATATGAGAATTCTGCTGAGAATTTTGTCATTTTGTGTGGATTTATTTTGTTGAGGGGGGCGAGGTAGCAAAGGCTGGTGGCTTTTTGTCATGGAACTTGAAATTTTTGTTTAGAGGGGCAGTGACTTGTTCTGCTGAGAGTAAATTTTGTGGTTTGTTATTTGGATGCACTGGAGTATGCAATTATGGGGAGTGTGAATAGACTTTTAAGGTAAGATTCGCTAACCAAAACTACATCCCCGCCTCTTTCCCTTTCTAGTAGTATTAGCTGATATGCACAGCTGGCTGAGTGGAGCCAGAAACTTGGATTCCACTTACTGTAACTTTGGCAGGTCTTGTGTCCCTTCTCGGCCTTGGTTTCCTTATCTGGAGAATGAGGTTTTAATGAATGACTTCTCAGATTCCTTCTAAAGCTGATGTTTTGTTACTGTGTGATTATCTTTTATTATCTCTGGGAGTGTTAAAGGAAGGGGGCAAAGACCAAGCATGAGTTGAATACACCTGATGTATTTCACTAGAAGAAAGCAGGCACATGTTTTCATGCTTATCTGTAGCTGCTGGAATGATTGGAGTAGCTTTGAGTGTAGGCATACCATTGTTAAAAAGGGCCCTTTCCCATTCTTATCTCCCTTCCAGTCTCCCTGTCTTTTTTGGACTCTAGCAAAAAAGAACCTTTTATCTGCTAAAGTGAGAAATCCTGCCCTGGAAGTACTCAGACTGAGGTAGATGAAGAGGGTGCTGTAGAGATGAACAAAGGAACCATCGGAGCAGTAGGTAACAAAAATAACCATAATACTCAGTAAAAATAGCTGAACACTATGAAAAGAAAGTTCTGTGGGAAACTGAGGAAGCGGCACTTTTTTTTTATTTTTTTGAGGCAGGGTTTCACTGTAGTCTAGGCTGGCCTTGAACTCACTATGTAGCCTGGGCGGTCCTCAAACACAGCGATCCTCCTGCCTCTGCCTCCCGAGTGCTGGGATTACAGGCATGCTCCACCACCATGCCTGGCCGGAAGTGGCATTTTAGATAGAACAGGGAAAATATGGGGGCAGTGGCATTCAATTTCTAACAGCAGCATGAGCTCACAAAACGTGGGAACTGGGGAAATAGTGCAAAGATTAACAATGTAAGCTCTAGAGTTGGACTGCCTGGGTTCATTGCACTTAAATCTGTGAATCTATACTGGTGAAGAACCTCTCTGAGCTTTAGTTTTCTCATCTGCAAAATGGAAGTGTTACTAGTGCCCACCTCAAAGTAGCTGCAAGAATTAACTAAGAAAAGGACAAGAACTTAGAAGAGTGCATCTCATTGATCAGTATGCAGAATCGTCTTACCCATATGTTAGAGTACTGGGTACTTTAGAGTACTGGGGTGTTTATATTTAATCACCTGCAACCTTAAAATATAAAATGTACAAATTTTTGAGTGCCCTTTTATATGCAGGCATAATTTCATAGCTGAAATAACATAGATGGATTTTTTTGCTCTTCAGTTTTTCCTTTGATAGCTACTGTTTCCGCAAAATTACTGCATTGTCTTCCTAGTTGCACTGTTAAGCAGCTTCAAAATATGCCCTGGAGAAGGTGCTCCAGCTGTTGAAAGTTTTTGAGTAAGGAAGTGTCCTGGGAATTTAGCAACTAGGAGCTACGCTGTGACCCTTGAGAGTATAATTTCCATAGGGTGATTGTGGTTGGAGGCCAGGTTATTGGACCTAATGAGTGAGCTGTCTGGTGCTTCCCTTTGTCAGTAAATCCCTGGAACCTCAGGGAGGTCACACTGTTGTCACTCCTCACCTTCCTCTTGTAGGTGTGGAGAGTGACCTTCACTTGCCCAAGGCCACACAGTTTAAGAGCTGGAGCAGGGAGCTAAGTCCAGGCCGCTCTAACAGCAAGGCCCATGCTTCAGGGCAAATAAGCAGCAGGTCCCGCTTGAGAGGGTTTAGACTTGAGGACAGAGTTGGCAGGCTGTGTGTGACTGCTTGGGCTCAGGTCTGCTGCTTCTGCTTTTCCTTTTGTAGATGAGGCAGGTCGGGAGGAGTAGGGATGTCACCTGTGGTCACACAGCTAGTGTGAAGGGCTGAGACAGGATCCCAGGTCTGATGTCAGTGTGGATCGCCTTCAAGCTTGTCATTAGAATTCTTTCCTTTTCACCTTTAATTAAAACACAGCAGCGCACTGTGTTACAGTTGATGTCATTAGCCTTGGCCCCTCAGAGATGTCAAAAGAATCAAGAGCAAAAAGCGGCCTTTTGTTTCATTTAGGTTGGCTTTTTGGTAACAGCTTTGTTGAGAAATAATTCACATGACATACACGCTTCACTACCCAGCCATTTCAGTGATTTTTAGTTTATTCAGAGTTGTGCAACCATCACCACAGTCACTTTTTAACATTTCATCTCTTGAAAAAGAAACCTTCAGTCATTCCTCCTGAATTTTCTCCTACCCCCAGACAACCACTCATCTGCTTTCTATCCTGAAGCTTTGTCTGTTTTAGATATTTCCTACAAATGGGACCATGGAATGTGTGGTTTTTTGTGTCTGGCTCTTCTTCCCAGTGTAATGTTTTCAGGGTTCATCCATGTAGCATGCGTCAGTCAGGACCTCATATCTTTTTGTTATTGCAATTTGCCTTTTCAAGGAGCCTAGTTCTTTTTCTTTCATTTTTCTTTTTTTCCCTGCTGCACTGGGGATTGAACTCAAAACCAAGGCCATTGTACTGAGCTGCATTTCCAGTCTGTTTTTAAAATTTTGAGACAAATGCTAAGTTACCCAGATGGGGCTCAAACTTGCAATCCTCCTGCCTGGCCTCCTAGAGTACTGGGATTATAAGCATGCACCACTATACCTGGCTGGAGCCTAGTTCTTTTAAATATTTTTTTATCTATATACTAATTTTTGTTCTTTATTAGTTGGCATTCCACTGTTAGCAGTTCATTCGTTTGCATCAGCATAGACTTGCTGCATCTTACTTTATTGGGGTAGTTAGAAGTCGTTACTGTTACTTAGTATGATGTTCATCTTATTCCTCATTTGATCATGAGAGCTGCCTCAGGTTTGTCATTTTGACGTATCCCATGATTCATTGAGCCCTTTTTTTGCCGTCTGGTATAGGAAGATATTCTAGGCACCTCTTCTATTTTCCTTGCTGTGGTGAACCTTTCCTCCCACTTGGAAATATTTTTATCCATGCACCCATCTGTCTACCTGTCAATCTGTTAACACTGAATTTCTGAGCCTCTAGTTCATCCTAAACCACCAGGTACATCCTCCCTCCTCCCGTATTTGTGGCTTCTCCAAAATTGAGGAACCTGTCTCTCATTGTCCCCAGTATGTCTGCACCTTTGGTCAGGCCTAAAATTGACAGAAGGTGGTGTGAGAATTGCTAGCACATAGCACTGCAAGAAACAAATGTACTAACTGCAGTTAAATATTTGTGCACAGTGAAATGCAGATTTTAGGTATATAATGCGAGTTTTGATGAATGGATACATCTATGTAATCCATGCCTGATGAAATATCCCATCAGCCCAGCGAGTTCCTGAGTTCTACCTCACATCCCCTCCCAGCAGCACCCAGTAGTCCTCTCTGTCTCCCTGCATTATGGCTTTCCTTGAATCTTGCATGGATTGTATGGTGCATCTTACTTTGTGCCCAGCTTGGTCACTTAGTATCTTTGACATTGTTCTATGTATTAGTATTTGTTCCTCATTGCTACGGTAGTTTGTTGTAAAACCATACTGGAATGTGGCCATTTTTATAATTACATTGGTCTTTGAGAATAAAAAGCTGTGGGAGTCCTCACATGGGGCTCTCAGGAGTGGACCTGGGCTGATGATGGGCAGTAGGTACTACCAGAAACTTAGGTTCTTCTCACAAGTTGAGAGGAAATTCCCTGGGGCTATAGGTTGGACTCCTGCCCTGTTGTGTGCAGGTGTCTTCGCCTGTGCTGATCGTAAAGCAAGGTTCTGATGAATGGTTTGATGCTTTTCCCCATCCTGCCAGAGAGATGACGACATAGAAGAGGGAGATCTTCCGGAGCACAAGAGACCCCCAGCACCTGTTGACTTCTCCAAAATAGATCCGGGCAAGCCTGAGAGCATCCTGAAGATGACGAAGAAAGGGAAGACGCTCATGATGTTCGTCACTGTATCTGGGAGCCCCACGGAGAAGGAGACAGAGGAAATCACAAGCCTGTGGCAGGGCAGCCTGTTCAATGCCAACTATGACGTGCAGAGGTAAAGGCCGGAGCTCTTTGTGAAGCTGCACTGTGGTGCTCTCATCACATTTATCAGTCAACCTTCAAGTTGCATTCCTCCTTGTAGCTTTCCTTTTAATTTATATGACTAAACAGCTGTGTAGTTTAGCCGGGGGGTGGGGTGGTGACAGACACGGGGCAGGTTGGCACTTTGCTGCTGTGGACATTGCTGCTTGGTGGGGACTGCCTCTGAGTGTGGCTGTGTTTACACATGGAACTTGCAGCACGTCACTAACAGAGGAATAATTTAACGTGCAGGGGCCATTTACACAGCTTAGCTGGTCCTGAAGTTCCATTTGAAAGTGTCTGCTTCTCCCCTCAACCAGTTGTGAAATTTGGGATTTCACATACACTATATCTTAATTGAGGAACCGGGACGGTGCCATGGCTGTGGAGAGGCTCTAGGCCCACAGAAGGCTTTTGTTAGTTTACGTAGAAACTTAGAATGAACCTGTCGTGATGACTGGTGAGTGTGGAGGGGTGGGGGCAAGTGTGGCGTCCCTCGAAAGTGGGAGGAATGTGCCTGTCACCTGTGCCGGTGGTCCACCAGGCCTCGTTCTGTTCCCCGGCTCCTGGGCCTGCTGAGTGTGGACAGGCCAGGCTGCTTGCCAGGAACTGCAGTTGGTCCTTCTGTTAAGTTGCCCAGTGTCCTCTCAGGCCTTGAGGGCTTCTTACTGTGAGCTGTCCTGAGCCAGTCATTTTTAGCCTTTAGCAGCAGAAGCCTTTTGTCAAATAAATAACTGGATCCTTCAAAACATAAACCAGATACAAATGGAAAAGACACTTCAGAATATAAAATACGTACAAGTAGAACTCCCCCATTCCCTCCCCCAGCTGCGTCTGCAGTGCTAACAGAGCTTGTCCCGATGCCCATTAAGTGGGAGTGTCCACTTGCACCACAGAGCAGCGTCTGTGCTTTGATCCTAGTGGGCGTCTCATAGTTCAGTAGGCTGGTATTTTCAAATGTTAAATGTCCGTAGCTACGAGGCCTTGGAAAATGCATTTTTTTTGTTCTGTATTCATGTGGAATTTGCAGTGAACTTTTTTTCTGGTTAAGTAGCACAGTCACCCTGACCGATAGCACCTTACTAGCACCTTACTAGCACCTTACTAGTTTGTGCTGCGTCTCTGTCCAGGTTCATCGTGGGCTCAGACCGGGCCATCTTCATGCTTCGGGATGGGAGCTACGCCTGGGAGATCAAGGACTTTTTGGTCAGTCAGGATAGGTGTGCTGACGTCACTTTGGAGGGGCAGGTGTACCCTGGCAAAGGAGGAGGAAGCAAAGAGAAAAATAAAACAAAGCAAGAGAAGGGCAAAAAGAAGAAGGAAGGGAATTCAAGATCACAGGCCTCAAAGGAAGACAACCACGCTGGAAGCCAGCGAGAAGACCTGTGACAGTGCCGCTCCCCTTGGAGCAGAGTCACAAGGGAGCCCCTTGCTGGTTGCATGGGTGGAGTGGGTGCTGCACACTTGGTGACATTCTTGTTTCTTCTCGAAAGGGTCTGCCACATGACCATTCTGGCCAGTGCAAATGTTACTGTTGTGAAGCCTTCAAGGATGGAGACCGCAGTTTTCTGATTAACAGCAGACACTGACAGGTTCATGTTTACTCCAGAGTCACTGACCATGGAACTTGACTGTGTTGCTTTTCCCATTAGACCTGGTGGATTGATCCCCAGTACTGCTGCCTCACCTCGCTCCTCTGCTCTGGTGGGCTGTGTCTGCCTCTGATTTTCTACTAACAAAGAGACAGCAGGTTCTGATCCTACAAGCTTCTCAAATACTCGGCTTCATTGAGTCAGACTGTTGAGCTGCAGCCATCACTTACATCACATTGAAGGTAAAGTGAGCCGTGGTGTCTGGATGTGTCACCAGGGAGCTGGGCATGTAAACCCCATCCATGCAGGAAATTCGGGTTTGGAAGCAGTGCTGCTTGACACTGAGTCTTTACTTGGGATGTCCCTGACTGAAGTCCCTGTCCTCAGTTGGAGGAAACTCTTGCTGTCATGTGGCTTCTTTATTGAGGATGGAGTGAGACCGCTGTCAAGTGTGCGAGCGGGGACCAGCAGAGCCCTGAGCAGGCATGGCGAAGACATGACGACCTCATTTACAGTGTTCTGGACATTTCCTTTGATAAAGTGCCTAAGCTTGTGGTGTTTTTCTATGATACTAACTAGATGTGCTGCTGTTCATGTCTGAATTTTTGCCATTCGTATAATGGAGTCGCTCTGAATAAGAGGACGTTTATATGCACACGTCATTTTTAGGAATTTAAATTCTTTGAAGAAAAACTTAAATTATCTTTTTAAGACATTAAAAACAACACATGTACATGTACGTGGTTAGAAAATGTCACTGTTGAAGTGTGGAAACTATGTCCTTGCCCTGCCACCAGTATTTTGCCCCTTTTGCCAGTGGAGCCACTGCTCATAATTTGTTTCAAAAAAAGAAAGAGATACTCGTTAGCTTGTAGTGATGTGCTTTTGACCTTGCGCATCAGCCACCCCAGACTCTGGTTGCTGTGCCACCGCTCCCCTCTCCTCAGCTGGGGGCACACAGTGCCCTGCAGGCTGAGGCCTATGTAACCCATGCCTGGGTATCAGGCCCCAGGTAGCCCTCCCTGGGTGCGTGTGCTCAAGTTCCCCTCAGGAGCAGGTGTTTCTTGTTTCTCCTGCATTTTGAGCCTGGGAGGATGAGAGTTTGGAGCAGCTGCAGCCACCTTGCTGTTTGAGGCTGGAGCTGACATGGGCAGCAGGAGAAGCAGGTGCAGTGCTGGCCCTGGTGTCCCGCAGGGTCTGAAATAAGCCCTGTCCCTCAGTTTTTAGAGTACTTTGCTGGGTTTTGTAGCCATAACAGTCCAGGACAGAGTCACTGCAGATTAGTTGTTTTAATGAAGCACGAAGGGGCAGGACTGCCCTGCAGCAGGGCCTACTTCAGCACATATTTCTGTCCCTGCTTCCTGCTCCCAGGGTCTGAGTGTCTGCTGGGACAGCCAGGTATAACCCTGCTGTCCTAGAACTTTGGTCAGATGCCCACGGCTGAAAGCGGAGGAGAGGTAGTGGGGCAGAATCCCACTTGGGAGGTCAGAGAGGCCCCACAGAAGCACAGAAACAGGAGGGATAGAGTAATGAGCCAAGGGAAGCAGTCCATGCAAGATCCCAATGGCTAGAAGCAGCAGAGAGTGGGACTGCCAGTAGCCACTGAGAAGGCAGGGGCTCGAGGCAGAGCTGGGCTCAAGAGGCAGGCGTGCACGGAAGAATTGCTAGGAATGGGGCCCTCATCATGTGAGGCAGAGTCAGGAGGGTCTCTCAGTAGTTGAGGCCAGGGAAGCAGTGTGGTGAGGTCTGAGCCATCCATGGAGGGATGCTGGGGTTTGCATTTTCAGGCTAGTACATTGCTGCAGTGAACATTTTTTACATACCATTTCAGTGAACTTTTACATCTGACAGGTAAGTTCCTGGCAGTGGAACTGTTAAGACAAAACTTGAGCATTTTGGTGCTTATCGCCACATTGCTTTCCCAGGTGGTCTTGTGAGCATGTCCCTGCCATCCCTAGGCATCTCACTTGCCAGTTCAGTGAGTCAGAAAACCACGTCTTCTTCGCCCCAGGCATTGGCAGAGCCCACAGGGCAGGTGAGGTACTGGGAGCCACCTGTGCCAGGCTAGCACAGATGTGGAGGTTTCAATGCTTCCCGCCTCAGCCTTCTGCTGACACCCAGGGGAAGAGATGCCCCATCCCCCATAGTCTGGACCACTCTGTAGACTCAAGAGCAGAGCAAGAGTAAGATTTCTAATGAGTTGGTCTTCATGCTCTTAATGTCTAGTGATCTAGTAAATTTGGATGATGTAATCAGTTATGAAACGACAACTTTACTAGATAACACACGTCTTCCAGCATTTCTTTCTCCTCAGGCCCTCCACTGTGTTTTTCTTTTTGTGTTGATGGGGAATAAATCCAGAGAGCTCTGAGCTATACTTCAAGCCCTTTTAGGACATTTTATTTTGAGACAGGATCCCAGTAAGTTGCTCAGGCTGTCCTTAAACTTAAACTCCTGCCATAGCCTCGTAAACTGGGATTACAGGCATAGACCACCGCCCTTAGCTAACCTTGTGGCTTTTGATGGTTATGCTTTAGTTTTTAGTACTTCTGGTGGTTTCTGTTTTTTTATTTGTTTTTTGTTTTTCTGCCTTTTTGAGACAGGGTTTCGCTTTACAGTTCACGCTGGCCTTGAACTCACTTTGTAGCCCAGGCTGGCCTCAAACTTGCAGTGATACTCTTGCCTCAGCCTCCTGAATCCTGGGATTACAGGCGTGTGCTACCACGCCTGCCTTGGTTTCCTTAATAACGCTAAGCTGCTCTTTTTTAACTAAACCTATGTAGTGTGTGTTCATGACTAGTTAAGGTGATGGAGTTTGCAAACTTCTGTCACCCAGTTGTTAGCAGTGTTGATTCCACACTGATGGGCACATAGTATCTTGTCACCGTCTGTAGCCATGGTGTCAGCCATTGTGCTCGAGTGACAGTATAGAGGGTGTATCATTGGGGTTTGCTTTTGCCCCAGTACTTCAGACCCCACTTAGTTGGAGAGATCTGAGGCTGCACTTGTCTTTCCTCTGAGGAGAGACTGTGTGTTCTATCACATTCTAGGAATTATTTCCTAACACTCAGTAATTTTGCTGGGAAAAGTTTTTTTTTTTTTTCCCCCTAGAACATGATATGCCAGTTCTAATTGCAGATTTAGCTTTTTCTGTTTTTTTTCATTATTTTGGAAAAATATGCCTTTTCTTTTTTCTAAATTATTTTTTATTGGTGCCATTTAGATATACATAATAATAACATTCATCATAGGGAATTTGTACCTGCACGTGATATATCTTGATTCCTTTTTTTTCCCTATTCCCCTCCCTTCAACCCCTCTTCCCTCATTTACAAAAGCTTTGTTTCCATTTTTTCCTTCTTTTTTTTTCTTGTCCTTTCTTTCCTTTCCCCCTCCCACCTCCCTTGTTCATCTCATTTGAATATTTTCTTCCCATTTCCCAATATCGGTTATACATTTTGGTCCTTATTTACACTTTTGGTTTCTTACACCAGAGAAACAATGTGGTATTTAAATATCTGTGTCCCATTTATTTCACTTAAGAGTATGGCCTCAAGTTGCATCTATTTAGCTAGAAACATCTCAAGCTTAACCTTCTCAATGGCAGAGTAGTACTCCATTGTATGAGACAAACACATCTTTATCCATTCATTCGTTGATGGGCATTTGGGCTGTTTCCAAGACTTAGCTATTACGAAATGTGCTACTATAAACATGGGTGTGCATGTATCGCTGTAGTATGATGCTTTTAATTCTTATGGGAGGATATCAGGAAGGGGTATGCCTGGGTCAAATGGAACCTCTAGTCTTAGTTTTTTGAGGAATTTCCATACTGATACCCACAGTGATTGCACCAGTCTACACTCCCACCAACAGTGAAGAAGGGTCCCTTTTTCCTCACATCCCTGCTAGTGTTTGTTATTGGTTGACTTCTTGATAACAGCCGTTATTTCTGGAGTGAGATGGAATCTCAGCATTGTTTTAATTTGCATCTCGCGAATGACCAGTGATGTTGAACGTTTTTTCTATATGTACTTGCTATTTCTACTTCATCTGAGAAGTGTCTATTCATTTCAGATGCCCATTTTTCGATTGGCTCTTTAAACTTGAGGGATCTGATTTTTTTGAGTTCTTTATATATTCTAGATATTAGTCCTTTGAGAAACAGCTGGCAGAAACTTTTCCCATACTGTCAGTTGTCTCATTCTGTTGGTTTCTTTTGCTGTGCAAAAGCTTTTTAATAAGATAACATCACAGGTGTTGGTTCTTTGTGATATTTCCTGCGTGATCGGGGTTTTGTTCCTAAGGTCTTTGCCTATACCTATGTTTTCAAGAGGTCTACCTATTCTATCTTCCAGCAGATTTAGTGTTTCTATTTTAATATTTAGATCTTTGATCCATTTTTATTTTAGTTTAGTGCATGGTGAAAGATATGGGTCTACTTTTAATATTTGGCATGTGGAGAGCCAGTTTTTCCAGCACCATTTGTTTGAGAGACTTTCTTCCAGTGAAGGTGTTTGGCTCCTTTTGTCAAGGACAAGGTGGCTGAGTGTGTTTGGAGTTGTTTCTGCATCTTCTAATCTGGTACGTTGATCCTTAAGTCTGTTTTGTTTTGTTTTTCCAGTACCATGCTGTTTTTATCACAGTAGCTTTGTAGTATAATTTCAAGTCAGGGATTGTGATGCCTCCTGCCTTGCCTTTGTTGCTGAGAATTGCTTTTGCTATTCTAGGTCTGTTCTGGTTCCAAATGAATTTTAGGATTGTTTTCTCTAATTCTTTGTGATAACCTATTGGTATTTTGATTGGGATTGTGTTAAATCAACAATTTGGAAGTGTGGCCATTATCATAGTGGTTCTTCCTACCCAAGAACAACGGATATCTTTCTATTTTCTGATATCCTCTTGGATCTCCTTTTTCACAGTACTGTCATTTTCAATGTAAATGTCTTTTGCTTCCTTCGTTAGATTGATTCCTAGATATTTCATTTTTCTGGATGCTATTGTGAAAAGTTGTTTCCCTAATTTCTCCTTAATTGTTATTTTTGTACAGGAATGCTGTTGATTTTTGAATGTTGACTTTGTACCCAGCTATCCTACTGAGTTTAGTTATTAAATCTAGAACTCTTGGGCCAGTGAGATGGCTCAGCGGCGTAGGCACCTGCCTGGCAAGCGCGAGGGCCCGAGTTCGACTCCCGGGTACCACATACAAGAGAGGAGCTGGTGATATCACTTAGCAGCACGGGCGCCTGCTGGTGCACGAGGTCCTGAGGTCGACCCCCGGTACCCACAAAAAAATAAATAAATAAAAAAGAAATCTAGAACTCTTTGGGTGGATGTTTTGGGGTCTTCTGTGTAGAGTATCATGTCATCCACAAATAATGATATTTTAACTTCTTCCTTTCCTATTCTTATTCCTTTTATTTCTTTGTCTAATTGATCTGGCTAGTATTTCCACAACTATACTGAATAAGAGTGGTGATAGTGGACATCCTTCTCTTGTTCCTGATTTTAGAGTGAAAACTTTCAATTTTTGACCATTTAGTATGATGTTGGCTATCGGTTAGTCATAGATGGCGTTTATCAGATTGAGATAAAGATTATGTATTCCAATTTTCTGTAGGGTTTTTTTTTTTTTTATCATGAATGGGTGTTGGACTTCGTCAAATGCTTATTCTGCATCTATTGATATAATATGGTTTTGGTCCTTGACTCTATTAGTAGGGGATATTACATTTATTGATTTCCATATATTGAACCATCTCTGCATCCCTAGGATGAATCCTACTTGGTGATGGTTGTGTAATTTTCTTGATGATTTGCTGCATTCTGTTTGCCAGTATCTTATTGAGGATTTTTGCATCTATGTTCATTAGGGTAATTGGTCTGTAGTTCCCTTTTTTGTTTGGATCCTTCTCTGGTTTTGGTATCAGCATAATGCTTACTTCCAGGAATGAATTGGGAATATTGCTTCCCTTTCAGTTTCATTAAAGAGTTTGAAAAGTAGCGGCATTAGGTCTTTAAATTTCTTGTAGAATTCAGCAGTGAATCCATCAGGGACTGGGCTTTTTTTTGTTGGTAGGTTTTTAATTACACCTTCAATTTCATTGACTGATACTGGTTTATTTAGAATTTTTATATCTTCTTGATTCAACTTTGGTAATTCATATGTATCTAGGAATCTGTCATTGTATATTTTCCATCTTTTTTTTTTTTTTTTTTTTTTTTTTTTTTTGTGGGTACCGGGGGTCGACCTCAGGACCTCGCGCGCCAGTAGGCGCCCATGCCACTGAGCGATATCACCGGCCCTTTTTTCGTATGTGGGATCCAAGAGTCAAACTCAGGCCCTCGCGCTTGCCAGGCAGACGCGTAGGCCGCTGAGCCATCTCACCGGCCCTGTTTTCCATCTTATTAGAATACAGGTTCTCAAAGTAGGTATTGATGATCTTCTCAATTTCTGCAGGATCTGTTTTGATTTCACCCTTTTTATTCCTAATTGCATGGATTTGAGTCTTCTTTTTTTAATAAGATTGGCTAAGGGTTTGTCAATTTTATTTAACCTTTCAAAGAACAAACTCTTCAATTCATTGATTCTTTGTATTGTTTTCTTAGTCTGAATTGCATTAATTTCTGCTCTAATCTTTATAATTTCCTCCCTCATACAAGCTTTGGGGTTTACTTGCTCTTTTTTTAGAAGCTTGAGGTTCAACATTAGGCTGTTTATTTGAGCTTACTCTTTTTCTGATATAGGAATTCACCACTATAAATTTCCCTCGTAGGACTGCTTTCCTTGTGTCCATAAATTCTGGTATATTGTGTTGGCATTATCATTTAATTGTAGAAACTGTCTAATTTCTCCTTGAATTTCATCTGTGACCCATTGGTTGTTCAGGAGGGTGTTCTTTAATTTCAGTGTGTTTATGAAGTTTTTGTGGTTTGTTTTGCCACTGATTTCTAGTTTTTTTTTTTTTTTTTTTTGTAGTTTCATAGCACTATGATCTGATAATATGCATGGGGTAATTTCAGTTCCTTTGCATTTACTTAAGCATGTTCTGGGAGGTAGTATATGGTCTGTTTTGGAAGATGTCCCATGTGCAGCTGAGAAGAATGTGTATTTTGGTGCAGGGTGAAACACTGTAGACTATTTGTTCAAAAGTTTGGTTCAGTTCTGATATTTCTTTGTTGATTTTTTTGTCTAATTGATCCACCTATTTGTGATAGTGGGGTATTGAGGTCCCCCATTACAATTGTATTAGTGCTTATTTGATTTTTCATGTCCATTAATATTTGTTTTATATAGTTGATATACTGGTATTTAGTGCATATGTATATACGATTGTTATCTCTTCCTCTTGGATTGTTCCCTTTACAAGGATGTAGTGACCTTTGTGTCTCATAGTCAGTCTTGGTTTGAAATCCATTTTATCTCCAAATAGAATACCTACACCTGCTTTTTTCTGGGTTCCTATCTCATGGAGTATTGTTTTCCATTCTTTGATTTTCAGTCTATGAATTTCTTTTTGAATTAAATGTGTTTCTTATATGCAGCATATTGTTGGATCTTGCTTCTTGATCTATTCTGCCAATCTGTTTCTTTTGATTGGTGAATTGAGACCATTACTGTTAATATTTATAACTGATATATATTGACTTATCCTTGTCATGCTATTTTCCTGTTGTTGCTTCCCTTTTTTTCCCCCTCCCTTTAATTGCTTGCCTTGCCTGGTGGATTCATCCTGTTGGAGTTCATGGAATTGTAGTCCTTGTCATCTCTAGAATGTCCTTCAGAAGATTGTGGAGTGCTGGTTCAGTGGTCATGAATTTCTTCAGTTCTTTGTTGTGGAAGTATCTTATTTCTCCATTTGAAGGATAGTTTTGCAGGGTGCATCAGTCTGGGTTGGAGGTTGTTTTCTTTCAGGACTTGAAATACTTCACTCTAAACTCTCCTTGACTTAAGGTTTTGTGACTTAAGGGTTTATTTCAGACCCAGGTCTGCTGTGATTCTGATGGGTTTTCCTTTATATGTGATTTGTTTTTTCTAACAGTTTTTAATATTCTGTTCTTGTGCTGAGTTTCTAGAATCTTTATTATATGCCTTGGTGCAGATTTATTTTGGTTGTGGCTAAATGGAGACTTAACGTGTATGTCAAATTCTTTTTCTGCGTTTGGGAAGTTTTCTGCCATTAGTTCTGTGAACAGGTTTTTTTTATGTCATTTGTGGTATCTCCTGCTTTTTCATAGACTCCAATCAATCTTATATACTCTTTTTTTTGAGACAGGGTCTCACTATGCAGTTCAGGCTGGCCTTGAACCCACAAAGTAGCCCAGGTTGGCCTCAAACTCATGGCCATCCTCCTGCCTCAGCCTCTCGAGTGCTGGGATTACAGGCATATGCCACCATGCCCAGCTCTTTTGTTATTTTTCTTTTTTTTTTGTGGGTACCGGGGGGACGAACTCAGGACCTCGCGCGCCAACAGGCACCCGTGCCGCTGAGCGATATCACCGGCCCCTTTTTCGTATGTGGGATCCGGGAGTCGAACTCGGGCCTTCGCGCTTGCAAGGCAGGCGCTTAAGCCGCTGAGCCGTCTCACCGGCCCCTCTTTTGTTATTTTTCTTCGCATCATCTAGCAGCTGTTGGGTTGATTTTTGTGTGTGTGTGTGGTCCCTTGCTATTTTTAAGAAATCTTTCTTTTCATGATTGCTAACAGCAATCCTGTCTTCTATATCTGATATTCTGCCCTCAAATTGGCTCATTCTGCTGCATATACTTTCAATGGAAGTTTTAATCTCCTGGACGTCTGTTCGAATGTATTCCATGGATTCCATTTCTTTCCTATATTGGATGTTCATCACTTCCATCATTTTCCTAAGCTCTTTTTTTTTTAATCTATCTGCTCTAGAATCACTAAGCATGTTTTTCATTGTGGCCACCATCTCTGTAGTTATCTGAGAAATTATTTCTGATTTGATTTTTTTTTAGAGCCTCATTCATCTGCTTTCTTACTTCCTCTTTTACCACTTCAGAGAGTTCAGATGGTTAGCTTTCAAATCGTTCCACCTGATTGCCCCGTGGATTTGTCTTCGGTGAGCTGAAAGTCTGGGGTTGCATCTTGTTTAAGTGTCTTCTCGATTTCTTTTTTTTTTTTTTTTTTTTTAACTCCTGGGTCGATGCTTGTAAATTGCTTTAGGCAGGAAGTATTATTGCTAGTATTGAGAACCCTTAGGAAATGACTACTTCTCAGGGGTCTCTTGCAGGTGTAGCTGGATTTTGAGACTATTGAAGATCCTACCTCTTCAACTTACTGGGAAGTCAATTTCTTTGGCACTGGTCTATAGTATTATGACCATTAGGCTATCTCAGTCTTGGCATACCAAGAACAACTGATTATGTCACCTTGGCTAATGTAGTACAATCAGCAATAACAATAGCATCAAACAGTCTAGAAGATGACAAACTGTGCTATTAATTTGCCACCTTTAACCATATGAACTATATTTGTGGTTATATAACAAAATCTAAAACGAACCAGAAAATTGTATACAGTAAATATGCACTTGTATGCAGTAAATATGCAAATAGGCAATTTTAACCTCAGGAGAAAATTTTAAAGGGTTTAAGAGGGAGGAAAATAGAGAAATAGAAGAAGAGATTAGAAGCAAGGCTGGAAGATGAAGATCATGCAAACTTTGGGAAACTGGTGAAGAAGACAGGAGGGAAAGGGAAGAAATAAAAACAAGAACAGAATAATAACAACAACAACAAAACCTAGAAACAATGTTCACACTCATATAAAACCAGAACAAACAATTGAGAAAGAAGAAAAAACAAAGTTAAAAAAAAAAAAAGTCCACTTCAGGTTGTGTCTCTGCTGTCACTGGTAGAGTGGGCTGACAGAGCCCAGATCCTTGTTGATTAATCCCAGCAGTAAATCTATGGTAGTGGATAATCCTAGAAGGCCTGCACCTTTAGTTCCACTGAAGTTCAGGCTGGTTTCTGGCTGTGAGTCTAGAACCCAATTTGTTCAGCCTGCAATACTGCTTGTGCCTCCTGCCAGTTTGAACTTGACTTTTTTTTTTTTTTTGGTACTGGGAATTGTACTCAGGAGCTCGTGCTTACCAGGCAGGCACTGTGCAGCTCATTGACCTCCTGCTGACTTCACCTCGGCAGCCTCACCCTGACACTGAGAGCCGCTAGATGGAGCCAGCCCGCAACTGCTCTTGAGTTCCGGGCTCAGTTGGCCCCTCTTCAAGACCACTGCTGGTTGGGCCAGGAATTTAGCTCAGTGGCACAGCACCTGCCTGGCAAGCATGAGGTCCTGAATTCGATTCCTGTACCAAAAAAAAAAAAAAAGACTACTAGTGAATCGCCCTTTCTTGGGGGTGGTCTGTACCTGAGTAACTCACCAGCCACTGCAGTCTGCGGCAGCCACTGCTGTGTTCCATTCATGTATTTTTCCATGGAGGCCTCTGGGGTCACCAGTAGTCACTTTGAGTCTGCAGGTTTGGGCCACCCCTTCCACACAGGGAGTCACTGCTCAGGGTGAAAGCACCAATTGCCACCTCCTGTGTTGAGGTCCCTCTGTGCTCTCCCCTCAGGCTTCAGTTCTTGCTTCAGATCTTTTCTGGGTCCTGGGACCCACTTCCCTCCTTCTCTTCCTCACATTGCTGTATTCCAGCTTCTGGACACCAGCTTTCGGAGAGGCTCTTTGCTGCTCACCACACCACCTTGGAAGTCTCCTTTGTGTTATTTTTTGTTTTGTGTTGGTATTTTGGGCACCAATTTTTTTTCTTAGTTCTGAAATGATTTTTAAATACTTAATTTTTATCTCATCTTTGAACTTTTTATCAAATACAAGTTTTTATTAAGTTCCAGTACTCACAAAAGTACCAATGGAGAATCCACATTTGCTCATGTTTTTTTCCTCCGAATAGACTGTGTTTGCATGCTGTGTTTCGTTGTTGTACCTTCTAAATCCCGTGATGTTTGGAAAGATGCCACATCTTTGCTTCCTCCTATTCATGCTCAGCACACAGCGCATCTCAGCCTTGGCCCACAATCGTCTTCAGGACAGTCTCCTGCTCCCTCGTCTCCTCCTCTGGGCTCTGTGTGCTTCCCTGGCAGCTGCAGTTCTGGGAGGAATATTGCTTTCCCTCTCTTTTTCTGTCTTCTAACAGGGAAGGGAGACGGACTAGGACAGTACTGCATGTGGCCTTGCTTGACAGGTGGCCTCTATCTTCCTGTACTTGTTTTAAAATATTATTTTAATTGATACACAATTACTGTATGTGTCTGTGGAGTACAGTGGTGTTTTGAGGTATACAAGGTAGAGTGATTACATCAAGCTAATTAACATCCATCACCTACTTGTCATTTTTTTTGTTAACATTAGAAATTTACTCTTAGCAATTTTGAAATAGGTACTTTTATCTTGGTTTTCTGTGCCTTACAGAGCAGCCACTGAGCAAGAGAATAGTGATGGCAGGTACAGCCAGCATGAGCTGATGGGGCATTTTGATCTCTGGTTATTTTCCAGCTAGGTTTTATGTTTGGGGAAACAGTAGTTTGAGGCCAGCCTAGGCAACATGAGTTTGAAGCCTGCCTGAAATACACAGTGGGGGGCTGGGCATGGTAGTGCACGCCTATAATCCCAGCACTCAGGAGGATTGCCCTGAGTTTGAGGCCAGCCTGAGTTACATAATGAGACACTATGAAAAAACGAAAAAGTATTTGCCAGGAATGGTGGTGCACACCTGTAATTCCAGCACTTGGGAGGCTGAGGCAGGATTGCTGTGAATTCAAGGCCAGTCTGAACTACATAGGGAGACACTCAAAAAAAAAAAAAAAAACCAGACAGACATAGTGGGACACACACAGACACCTACGTGCCTCGAATACAGTGTGAAACCTTTTCTCAAAACACACATGTGCACACACACAAAGATGAACATTTTAAATAAAGACCAAATCTGATGGGCAAGAATTGGGTGAGACGGGCCGGTGAGATGGCTCAGTGGCGTAAGCGCCTGCCTTGCAAGCGCGAGGGCCCGAGTTCGACTCCCGGATCCCACATACGAAAAAGGGGCCGGTGATATCACTCAGCGGCCTGGGCGCCTGCTGGCGCGCGAGGTCCTGAGGTCGAACCCCTGGTACCCACAAAAAAAAAAAAAAAAAAAAAAGAATTGGGTGAGACATGTAGGGTGCATTATTCTTTTATCTTAAACCAGCAGTCTTTGGATGGTTATTTCTTTCTCTGTGTTTAAAAGTTCCAATTCCCTGAGTAGCCAGATTCTTGCTTCCAGAGGAAGAACTGAAATCTTGTTTCTTACTAAAGTAACATCACAGCAGTGCTCAGAGCTCTCTATAGAGGAGAGCACGTCTACCAGCCAACACACCATCCTACCCATCCACGCTGTTTCTGTTTGAATGGCCTCCAGATCCTTACTTTTGAACATCGTTGTCATCAGGGCAGAAGTGGAATTCTGCTTTTGCCCTTCCTGCTTAGCATTGCATCGTAATGAGGTCTCCATGTTGCTGCATGGGCTCATGTCCTACAGCTCAGTGGCTGTGGGACATTCCAGTCCTCTTACTGCACTATCATTTCACTCAGGCTTTTTATGATGATGATGTGGAGAAAGTAGAGCCAGACCCTAGTCCCAGACATGGCCTTGTTCCCTGCCTGGGCACCAGGCCCCAGGCCTGAGCACCCTCACTTACTGTACTGTCTCCCTAGATGGTCATGGTCTTTGGGGCCAGAGGTGAACACCTGCCCCATGGATGACTGGGCACTTGGTTGCCAAGTCAGATCGTCTTTGACCAGAGACTGAACGACTTGACAGCTGAGTCATTACTAGTGAAACAGCTTGAACAGAGGATCGAGAACATCTATTGGTGAAACCTCTAAACTTAACCTGAGCTTCTGACCTCTTGGTGTGATGATTCAGGTTGTCATTAGATTCTAACAGCTTGGGACGCTGATGATAAACTTTTCACTTGGGGTGGTGTGAAGAGTCATCTGCCATTGGTTTGATCCTCCCTGTGACTTCTTCACTATGTGTCCATTTGTAGGGTGAGACAAAGCACATGTGTAAAGTCCCTTGCATGTGCCCATGTCAGTGACTTCTGTTACTTTTTTTTTTTTTTTTTTTTGAGACAGGGTCTTGCTATGTCTTGCAGGCTGGCTTTGAACTCACTATGTAGCCCAGGCGGTCATTGAACTCACTACGATCCTCCTGCCTCAGCCTCCCAAGTGCTGGGAGTACAGGCCTGTGCCACCACACCTGACTTGCCTTCTGTTACTTCTGTACTATTGAATGAGTTCTTTTCAGTTATTTACAGTTGTCAGTAACATAGAAATAAACAGCAGCTCTCCCAGGAATACTGCTCTTTTTTTTGTGTGTGTGTGTGTGGGTACTGGGGGTTGACCTCAGGACCTCGCGTGCCAGTAGGCACCCGTGCCACTGAGCGATATCACCGGCCCTTTTTTCGTATGTGGGTTCCGGGAGTCGAACTCAGGCCCTCGCACTTGCCAGGCGGGCACTTACGCCGCTGAGCCATCTCACCGGCCCCTACTGCTCTTTTTTAAGAGTACTAGAACAAAGGACATGGTCTTACTCTATGCAGCCATTTAATTCCTAAAGGTTTGCATCAGTTTTCACTGTCACCTGCAATATATGAGCAAACCTATCACTTCTATCAAAAAGTCACTAGAACTGCACTGCCTACTCACTTCCCTCATTGCTAGGATAAAATATCCAGCACCTCAAATTTAAGGGAGGACAGGTTCATTTCGACTCACATTTGTTTCAGTCTCCAGGTGGCTGGCTCCAAGGCAGTATGGCATGGCAGGGCACATGGCAGAGAGAGCTGCTTGTGGCATGATTGCAGAAAAGCAGAGACAGGAGCTACGGTGGTATCCCAGTTTACAAACTTAATTCTTTCCACAGTTCTGGTCTCAAACCGAATTGGTAGCAAACCAAGTCAAATTTCCCCATAAGATCAGCATTGAACTTAACCATTGAATTTGATTAGGTTCATCACCAATTCAGTTTCCTGCCAGAATCGTGGAAACAAGTTCTCAAACCGAGGTATCACTGTATAATATTTCAGGTCATGCCCAGTGACTCTGCCTCTTTCAAGCAGACCCACCTCCAAACAGCAAGTTAGCTATAAAGCCCCTATAATAACCTTCCAAAGGTCCGGCCTGTGATCACATGAGATTTTAGGGGGACATCTAGATATAAACCATAACATTCTGTCCCTGGCCCTCAAAAGACTTACATGCATCTCTTTATGCAGAATCCATTTAGTCCATATCTAAGAGTTACCAAAGTCCTAACAGTTTCATCATTAGTGAAAAATCCAAAGTCTCCTGAGACTTTAGCCAAACTCTTAGTTATGAGCCTCTATAAATATAAAAAAAGAAATACTGCCAAAATACGGTGGCACATGATAAACATTCCCATTCCAAAAGGGAGGAGTAGGGGATAGAAACCAGTGGGATCAAAACAAGACTGAAGTGCAGGAGGGCAAACATTAAATCCTGTAGCTTTGTGTCCAGCACTCAGGGCAAGCTGTCATGAGATGTGAACTCCAAAGGGCTTGGGTAGCCCCACCTCTATAGCATTGCTGGTGGTTGTATCCCTCAAGGCCTGTCTTTGGCTGGCTTTGGTCATTGTCTGCAGCTTTTCTTAAATATTTCGCATTCCTGGTTTCTCCAGTTTCCTGGGGTTTTCACTGCACTTGAGGCTTCACTCTCACAGCTTCACACACTGCCCTCTCAGGGACATACTATCTGACCTTGCAGGCCTTCTTCTGAAACCTGGGTGGACATCTCCCTGACCCCATGGCTCTTACGTTCTACATGCCAATAAAACAACCACCACAGGAATGATTCCAAGGACTGCCACCAGCTAGCAGTAGCTAGGCTCTTTTGCATCACAACTGCTGAGGCCTTTGAGTGCCTGGATTACTGAACACTGAGAACCAAGTCCTGGGGAATCAATTCCCTAGGCTACCCTTCAGGACCAGGGTGTGCTGGGGCTCTCAAAGCAAAGTCTTGAACTTTTACAACTTTGAGCTGGTGAAGGGTAGGCTCTTGCTGGTTCCAGTGATGCCCTCAAGCCATCTTTTCTATCATTTTGTTGTAAAGTACTCGGCTTCTTTTTGTTTTTTGTGGGTACAGGGGGGTCGACCTCAGGACCTCACGCGCCAGCAGGCGCCCGTGCCGCTGAGCAATATCACCGGCCCTTTTTTCGTATGTGGGTTCTGGGAGTCGAACTCAGGCCCTCGCGCTTGCCGGGCAGGTGCTTAAGCCGCTGAGCCATCTCACCGGCCCCCATCGGCTTCTTTTAAATGATAATATTTTTAGGAACCAACGTCTCCTCTGTTTCAGCTTTACAGGCCCAAACTTTATAGGAGCTTCCTTTCTGGTGAAACTCAAAACTTAAAAATCTTTCAGCTGTGTCATTTGCTCTTGGTTCTCTATGTAGAGCTGGCTAAAAAACCCCCCAACAGTACCCATGCCATAGCCTGAGTGCTGGACTGCCTTGAATTTCCTCACTGGTTTAATTAGTCCACCATCCTGGAAAAACTCAGGATATGAGCAAAATATAGACAAATTTTCTGCCAGAGCATAGCACACATGGCTTGGAGTTCAACTACCAGTAGAGTCTTTATTCCCAACTGAAACCTCCTGAGCCTGGTCTTCACTGTCTGCATTTCTGTCAGCATTCCGGTCTTATGAGCTCCAACCAGAATCTCCCATCAGGCTTGGCTTATACCATTCTATGGTTTCTCTAGCCAGCATCTCCAGACTTTTCTACACTCCTCTTGTGAACCAGTTCCAAATGCTTCTGAAGCACACGGCCAGATAGTGTCACAGCAGCAGCCCCATTTGTGGTACCAACGTCTGTCTTAGTCACTTTCCTCATCATTGGGATAAAATACCCAATCCTAAGGATTTGAGGAGAGGTGTATTTTGGCTCACATATCAGTCCGTAGTCAGGTGACTCCAAGGCAGGACAGCATGGCAGAAGGGCACGGTGAAGGTGAGCCGCTCATATTGTGGTGGTAAAGAAGTGACGAGTGTAGGGAGGAGCCAGGAAGGGAGACATAACCTTCTAGGTCATGCCCACAGGGACCCTCCCATTCTGACCAGATCAAACTCCTCACAGCAAGTCAGCTATAACCCAGTCAGCTTCCAAAGGTGATCACATGGGGCTTTAGGGGGACATCTAGATATAAATCATAACATCCACATTATTTTAAACTCATCACTCATTAGGAAATATTTATTGAGCACCTATGTACCAGGGCTAGTTCAATAGTATAAAATGTTAATTTAATTTGCAGGTTTAATTAGTAAGGTTTTATGTTCTTTGTGCTTACTAAAATTCAGTTCCACCTATGAAAATGACCTGCTCATTTGCTCTCACTCTTAGTAGTCTCGGCTAAAGGAAAACTTTGTACTGGACAGTTGTTAAAGATGTCGAGGAAACTTTCTCAAAATGTGTGCTCCTTGTTACAGTAAGAGGAAGAGCTGGAACTCAACTGTGACTGCCATGAAGACAGCTGGGGTTTGGAGCTGGGAGCCAGAAGTAGGCTGGAGGGTAGAAACAAGTAGAAGCTTGACTAGATACGAAGGGCCGGGGTTCCTACCGACCTGGCCTGAGATGGCTGCCACAGGAGACTCAGCAGGCCAGGTCCCACCCAGGTAGAGAAGGCTCAGGGAGGTGAAAAAGGAGGGGCCTCTGTCCTCCCCAGTGCTTTGTAATGTGTGTATCTTTACTAAGCATAGAAATTAACTATGCCTGTGAAACCTGATGAAAGTGCTTCCCTGTGCAAAGGCTTTGCGTTTCTTGGGGACAGGTTGGGTGCAACAGGGCTTATAGGTGGGGGTCACATCCCCTCCTTGACCGAACTCCATTCAGGCTCCTCTGAGCCCACCAGGCCTCACCCTGTATCCCCTGTCCTTGGAGGTTAGTGTCACCAGGTGAGCATGAACCCTGTAGAGTCCATTTATCCTCGGTCGCTCTCCTTAGATTTCTGATCACACTTGGTATCCAAATAGTTTTTCATTCCTCACCACACCCCAGGTAGTGTCTAAGACCCTGGCCCACCCTCCACAAGAATCCCCTTCCCCAATGTCCCTCTCAGCTGTTTAAGCACCCAAAGCCCCTCCACCCTGCTCCTTGGCAACAAATCCCCGCCTGTCCTGCTGTATTTGGAATCTAGCCCTAGACACGGGTCCCCACCCCTGCTGCAGCAGTTCCTGGTGAAAACCTGTTCTTACAGCTTTGACTAATGTCATGCTCTGGCTTTCTTTGACAGAGTCTGAGAGGAAACTGTCCTGAAGAACAGGAGGGGATAAGTTGCCTGTGTAGAAGTTTGTTTGGAGCTAGGGAGCAGAGATGTTGATGATAATTATGGTAGCAAATGCAGATTTTTGTTTTTTGTTGCTTTAAACCCAGGGTTTTGTTGGGTTTAAACCCAGGGTCTTTGCACTGAGCTACATCCCCACCTTGTCTGTCTGTCTATCTGAGACAGTGTCTCCTATGTAATTGAAGCTGGCCCTTGAACTCACTAAAGAGCCCAGGTTGGCCTTGAACTCTTAGCAATCCTCCTGCCTCAGCCTCCTGAGCACTGGGATTACAGGAGCATGCCTGTAACACCTATCTTTATTTTTTATTTTGACACAGGGTCTTGCTAAATTGTCCAGACCTTAGGGTTTACACATACATAAGAGAGCTTCACTTGTTCCTGGTGGTGGAGGCTGTTTACAGAGTGGGTGGAGAGGGGGAGGGACTTTCCTGTGATCACCCAGCCACCCAGTGCCCAGTCTTCTTCATAAGACCCTTGTCAAGTGAAGCGGTTTTACATTCTTTCCCCCTCACAGTCCACAAAGCCCAGGCACGGCTTGGGAAAGTGACCGGCCAAGCACCATCTTCCAAAACCTTTGCTCTGAAGCTAACTCGAAAATTCAGGGACGTGGCCACCAGGGGGCAGCAGAAACCACACATCCCTTGGCTTCCCTGCACTTGTGGCACTGACTGCTGCTGCTCCTTGGGTGAGAATTCCTCAGCTATTAGTTTAATTAGCACATTGCTTAACCATGTTTGCAAATTATCTGTGAAAATCTGTCCCTGAATTTCTCTCTGAATCCTCAGGGATTACCCAGCGCCTGTGCACCACTCTAACGCTTTCCCGACCCAGTGTCCCTGCACAGTGTATGCCCCCTGTTGTCAAGCCCCATTTTACACAGGGAAACTGAGGCTACAGAAGCCGAGTATTCTTTCCATTCCCGCCCAGGAAAGCAACAAAGTCAGGGCTTGGACTCGACCCTCAGTCCCTGAAGTTGGGGACAGCCCTAGAGGTCTGAGGCGACAGCTGCTCTTGTCCCCGGGACCTCTGTGTGGGCCCAGCTGCATGGTCTTCACAGCTTGTCTTGTGCCTCTTGGAACCCCGCAAGGCTGGGGAGGCCGGGTGCAGCGAGGTGCAGTCTGGCTGCCCAGCTCTGCATTCTCAGCTGTCGTCCCAGGCCTGTCGAGAGAAGAGCAGGGCCTCGCTGGGCCTGCACAGGCTTCCACTCAGAGAAGTGTCTTGAGGACTCTGAGCAGGCCCACGAGAAGCAGTTGTGTGTAACACCACTTGTGCGTGTGGTTTGGGTCCTGGATGAACAGAGGCTCATGGGGTTAAGCCCCTGCCCAGTCACAGGAGGCAGCAGCAACGTGGTGCCCCACAGGGCCTTCTGCTCTGCTGAGGCACCACACCCTGGCCAGGCTGGAGCAAGGGTGCATGGGCCACCGAGGCTGCGCCACAAGCAGAGGCCCCTGGCCCAGTGCAGTGCACACAGGGCGGAGCGGCCGGTCCCCCATGGCCCTGGCTGTGGACAGTGCAGGCTGACTGTACTGTTTGCTGTGACAAGGAAGTTTTTGGTGAGCAGATTTCACGAGGCCCCACCCAGTGTCACAGCCAGAAACCAAGGAGCATCCGGGGAAGTCCAAGCGCAAACAGCAGGATCAAGGTGGAGCCCGCGCAGAGCTGGACTCTGTGTGCCCTGACCCCAGCTGGCCACCCGCCTGCTTGCGGGAACTGAAATCCGTGCACAGGGCCCCAGCAGCCCCAGAGCAACTTCCTTTCCCTGCTCTGGAGAAGTCCGCTGGGATCCCCAGGTGATGCTGCAGAGCCAGTGACTAGGGCCAAATGGCAGCACTGGGCAGAATGTGAGGCATGCCCAGGATGTGCGGTCTGCTCCTGTCTGCACCCAGCCACCACATTCCTCCTGCGGGACAGCGCAGGCTCCAGGCGGGCCGGAGACACGAGGCCCTTTGATCCTCACCTCCCACCACCTAAGTGGGGTGGACAGTGAGTGCCAAACCCAGTGTTCTGTAAACAGGGGGCAAGGCCTGCCAGGGATGGAATTTAGATCCTGGAGGAAAAGGACAAGAGGAACTCTTCTTCTATGCAGGCAGCCCCCGACTACCCTGGATAGAGCCTGCCCAGCGAAGCTCCTGAGGCCTGCGCTCCTCTGCTAGGTCTCCTGCAGGGTCAGGATGGAGGTGCTGCCCACCTCTGCCTCTGAGTTTGCATCGACGCCCTGGGCCAGAAGCCATCATCTCCTGGGCCTCAGCCCAGTCGCACCAGCCTTCCAGGAGGCATTTAGCTGAGGGAGCAGTCCTCCAGGGAGGCGGTGGCCACTTCAGGCCAATTCCTTGGGCTTCTGAGACCTGCGACCAAACGGGGGAGGAGGGGCAAAGTCTGGGTGGAGAGGCTGAGGCTCAGGGACACACCCAGGACTTACGGCGGTATGCACAGGTAGGCACTGCCTATGATAGCAGGGCCCAGATGGGGACAGGATGCTGCCGGGGCCAGAGGCCACCTCAAGAAAACATAGAGCTGGAGGGGTGTGAGTGTGTGTGTGTGTGTGTGTGTGTGTGCGCTGCACTCTGAGGTCCCTCACTGTGTAGTGCTCTGTGATCCCAGAACTCACAGGGTCCCCGCAACTGCTCTGTGAATCAGTTGTTTGTTTTCTAAATTCTTTGTAAATATTATTTCCGTGAGGTCTAACTGTTCATCAAATGAGACCATATTTTACTTTGTCATTGCAAAAAGCTGGACATTTAGGTTCTGTGGAGGTTTGTTTTGTTTTGTTCTTTGAAACAGGGACTCACTATGTAGTCCAGGCTGGACTTGAACTCACTATGTAGCCCAGGGTAGCATCGAACTCATAGTGATCTTCCTGCCTCAGCCTCCTGAGTACTGGGATTACAGATGTGCACAACCACACCTGGCACATTTAGGTTCTTTGAACCTATCAATCTATTATAAATAATGCCACAGTGAACATCTTTACCTAAGCTTTACTTCCATGGCTACATTCCCAGATGAGTGGTTAGTGGGTCAAAGAAAATGACTGTTTTACAGGTTCTTGATTCATAATGCTGAATTTTCTAACATGGTTATTTCTAGTTTTCAAAAACATTTCTTCAAGAAAATATTTCAAGTAAAAATACAAAAAATAAAGTGAATGGTATAATAGACCCCCATTCCTTATCCCCAGCTTTAATAATTACCCACACTTCAGTAATCACTTTCAATCCTTATTTTGGGAAGGCAGATATACCGCAATTTATTTAACCAATCTCTGATTGCTGACGGGGTTATTTCAAAATTTTCATTATCACATACAATGCTTCAGTGAATGTCCTTTTCATAAATCCTTTTTGCATCCCAGTAGCTCTTTCTTTAAGGTAGATTCTTGGGCAAAATTGGGTTTTGGAACCAGAGTCTGCACATATTTTGAAATAATTTTTACATAATACTAAATTGCTTTACAGAAAAGTTATACCAAATTATTCTTCTAACATCATTGTCTAGTAGTGCCTATTTGTTCTTTTATTAGTTCTTTTTGCTTCTTGCCAGTTTAATAGGTAAATAATAGCAAATCACTGTTGTTTCAGCTTCCATCTTATAATTACCAAGGAGGTTAAATTTTAAATGTACCTTTTTCCATTTATATTTTTCTTGTGTAAATTTGCCCCATTTGGTTTTCCTTTGGCGCCTTCCTCGCTGTTCTGTGTCTCCTCCGTGAAGTATTGGGAGAGCCCCAGCAGAAAGCAGGTCACAGTGAGGAGCAGTTAATGACAGGATCATTTGCAAATTGTGTGCAGGAAGTTAAAGGACCCTAACAAGGCGCAGTGCAGTAACTCTGGGCTTACAAGAGAGACAGCGGTTCCTGGGGCAGAGGCAGAGCACGATAGAAAGCCACTGACAGGGAGGCCCGAAGGTCTTCCCTGGGGGCACCAGTCACCCACAGAGGCCCAGCAAGGAGGCAAGCAGAGGAATGGTCCCCCACTTAGAACCAGCTAACCTTCCTTCCTTCCCTCCTTCTTTCGTTCCTTCCTTCTTTCTTTCCTTCCTTCTTTCTTTCCTTCCTTCCTTCCTTCCATCTCTTGAAGGCACTTCCGACTCGCCGAGCCCAGCAGGGAGCCAGAGGGCCAAGGGCTACGAGTGGGTCACGGCAGCCTCCTGGGGCGCTGAACAGAGTGACCGGTAGTGTTTGACTGAACTCAGGCAGGAGTCTTGTGTTAATAAAGAAGGTGGAATTTAATCCTACTATGGTGTTGAGAGGTGAGGCCCGAACGTGAGGGCTGAGAGTGAGAGCCGCACACGGACAAACCCTTGTGTCGAGGGCTGACTTTCAATAGATTGCAGTGAGGGGGCTGCTCTGCTACTTATGGAACCCGACCCAGAAGCAGGTCGTCTAGGAATGGTTTAGCGCCAGGTTCCTCGCAAATGTGCGTTACGTGACTGACGGGGAAGAGGGCTGCCTCCTTTCCAGCCGCACCCCTTTTCCCAGGACGAAGGGCTCTCTGCATCCAACCCCGTCCCGGCAAGCGGAGGGACGTGCCCCATGTGGAGACGAGGCTGCCCGCTGGCAGGGACCAGCGGGGGACCCGCTATCTGAGGCCAACCAAGGCTCCTTCGGCGCTGCCATATCCTTCGGCCTGGGTGGGATTCTGATTTAGAGGCGTTCAGTCATAATCTCACAGATGGTATGGGAAGGGATTAAAGTTGTTAGGGTGGACCCCCATAATTTAATCCTGTTGGCTTTTTAAGAAGTGGAGAGAAAGCTGAAAGACACAGATACACCCCACTTCTTCCACCACCAGGCACAGCTCAGAGTGACCCGCACCAGAGCCTGGGCCATGTGTTTGGACTTAGGGCCTCCACCTCTGTGAGTGGAACACACCTCTCTGTAATGTAGGTTGCCGCAGATATTTCAGTACAGCAATGAAAAGCTGACAGATATCCTGGGGAAGGAGTGGAACAGATCTGGGGCAAACAGGAAGTAACCAGAGATAATTCATTTCTTCTCTGAGGTACACATTTCAAGCTCATTTCTTTTGTGTATGGACTTCCAACGTCATTTAGAACTTTAAATTTTACTATTTTTATGTAGTCACATCAGTGACCTTAGTGATACTTACTTCTGGTGCCTGTTCAAGAAAGCATCTCCTTCCCCAACATGGTGTCATCCTTCAGTCAAATACAGCGTTTTTCCTCTAGAATGTGAGAGGAAAATCTATTTAAAAGATACCCATAAGCAGAATTCCATGTATATAGATTAATTCTTTGGAGGAGGTAGCAGTCCTCACACTTCTCCTTTGCAGGTCCTGTAATTGGTTGTCGGATGAGCTGATGTTGAGTTACAGACCAGGAAAGAGTTTTGCTTTTTTCTCAGTGCTGCCTCCAGAGTGGCTCCGTTGACTCAGCCTTCTGCCAGCGATGAGCTGACTAGTGCAACTTTTCGAAACCCACTGTTAAACACGCAGAGATTGGCAGGCTGGCTGGGAGAATTGACACTGTGGGCACCAACAATGCTACTACCAGGGTTCTGTTCTGCCTGTGCCCTCACCTGCACAGCGCTGCTCTTGCCCTTCCTCCTGAACCCCAAGGGAGGGCCGGCTGCCAGCTCTTCTGTTTCTGTTCTCTTCTTCCACCTCATTTTCCCCCTCTGTTCCTCCCATCTATCGTTGCCTGCTCCTGAGAGCCGGTCCAGAGCTGGAGACACGCGCGGCGGGGGGGGATTTAAAATCTTCCATAACTTGTGCTGTTGTTAACTGCCCTGGAGTGTCCTCTGTTGCAGCAGGAGTCCACATTGCTGGCTCTTGGCCTTGGGATGTGTTCCAGGATTCTTGCAAGATGCCCCCTTACCTACTTTGATCTGACTCATGCATTTTCCAGTAAAATTCTAGCAAAACCCCTCCTCCTTTGGCTCCTGGCCTGCAAGGAAGCCTGCAGCTGTCTGTCTGGAGTCTCTTCCTGGTCCTACAACCATTGGGAACAGGGCCTCTTCCACCACGCTCACCCGCCACAATAACTTTCCCCCTAAGCGTGGCTCTTGGGAACCTCCTGCATCCTGCCCAGGCGAACAGCGGAGGTACATTTGCCCAGAAGCTGGCCTCCATCCTTCTCCATCTGCTTGTGTCCTCCCAAAGGGGCAGCTAGGGGAAGGCTGTCTGAGAGCTGTCACACCAGGCTTTGCCCGTGCAGGGTGCCCTGGAGGTTGGGGAGCTCAGTAGGCCTCAGCCGAGAGCAAGACACCAGGCTCCTCTTTCCAAAGACTCTCCCAGGCTCCCCAGAGGGGTCTCTTGGACCCTGTCCCTTGGCTTAGGGATGCACTGCTTGGGAGAGCACATTTGTCCTGCTCGTTTGCGTTTCCTGCCAGGACTGTCCCCTGCAGTGACTCTCTAGGCTTCTTTTCCTTTGGTGGAAAAGTGGGTGGCAGAGCCTGAGCTAGCCACATCTTACCACATCCTTCTGGTTTTTTTTTTTTTTTTTTTTTTTTTTTGTGGGTACCGGGGGGTCGACCTCAGGACCTCGCGCACCAACAGGCACCCGTGCCGCTGAGCGATATCACCGGCCCCTTTTTTGTATGTGGGTTCCGGGAGTCGAACTCAGGCCCTCGCGCTTGCAAGGCAGACGCTTATGCCGCTGAGCCATCTCACTGGCCCTCCTTCTGAGGCTCTGCCTCAGGATGCAGGGGCAATTGTCACCTGCTGTCCCTATGCTGACATGTTGAGGTCCTTGACACAGCTTGGTCACTGCAAGGAGAGACCCCCAAGTGCAGGTTTGTGGACAGAAGTGGAGCAGTCACCAGAAGACACAGGCCTTGCTGAGCAGAGCACCTTGGTAACATTGGGCTGTGCAAAGAGATGCCAGCCCGTGTTTTCAGTGGTGGAGAGAGAGCAATGCTGTGCCCCCGAAGGAAGGGAGAAGCCTGTGCTCCAGAAGCAGCCCAGCCAGGGATTCCCTTCAGGTGACTGTGCTGGGGATTGGAGGGTGGAGCAACTTTTGGGCAACCATGATCAATATCCCAGATCCTCACAAGACCATGCTCCAGGTAACCTCCTGATGTTCATGTGATTTGGAAGAAATCGAGAAGAAAAGAACCTGCTTGTGCTGGTTTGTTTTATGTGTCCACTTGCTAGGGCCACCATGCCCTGCATTTGGTCAGACATGATTCGGGGCATGCTGTGCAATGGTTTGGATCGTGAATGCTCCCCATGGGCCACGTGTTGAAGGCTTGGCCCTGCCTGTGGCACTATTGGGAGGCCCTAGGAGGTGGGGCATCCTGGCAGGAAGGGGTCCTCCCTGGGGCATGCCCTGAAGAGGAGTTGGGGCCCAGCCCTTCCTTGCCTCTCTGCTTTCCGGCCACCACAGGCAGACAGGTCCTCTCTACCACACACTCTTGCCATGGCAAACCGGCCACCACAGGCCCAAGGCAACAAGGCTGTGTGACCGTGGGCTGGGATCTCTGAAACCAAAGGGCCAGCAGGACCTCTCCTCCTCTTACATTGCTTTGTCACAGCCATGAGAAGTTGACTAACACCATGTGTGGGATGCGCTGCACACGAAAAGGGCTGGAGCTGACCCATGGAGCACTCGGGTGGCCCTCCCAGGGTGAGTGGCCACATCTGTCAAGTGGAGGTCTAAGGAGAGGGGCTGACCTCGTGCCCAGTTTACTGGGGACGTTGGCACTCTCCCTGCTTTCCTGGGTCTCCAGCTGCCTGCTGCAGATCTCAGGACTTGTCAGTCTCCACGATTACATGAATAGTTCCTCATAATGAATCTGTGTGTGCATGTTGTGCACACACGTGCAAGTGTGTGTTGCGGCAGGGCAGTAGTGGAACTTGCTGTTTCTTCCAGTTGTAGAAACTTCAGCAGGATTTAAGCACTGAGAGATGGTGATCTCTGAAAGCTGGTGACCTGCAATCACATAATCAGCCTGGAGGCAGCAAATGATTTTATTTTGTGTTCTTCATCAGGTCTGAGGGTCTGGTTGTCGAGGGAATGTGTTTGTGCCCAGCTGTGACTAGCAGTCGGCTTGCCCTCGCACTGTGAAGTCCTCTGCTGTGTCCGAGCAGTAACTCTTCTGTTCCCTCCGCGCAGGCTGTACTTTATTTGCTTTTCTCCCTGTGGTGGTTGGGAAAGGAGATGCCTTCTCTTACACAGTGTTAATTACCATCATTAGTTTTTGTTTTCCCTGCTAAACCTGTAATTACAAACCTGTCGATGTTCAGAACAGCACCATGCATTTTCCTACTGCAGGGAAGACAGAATCCAACACAGCTCCATCTGGTGCCCGCTCTCTTCTCACACCCGGCTCATTCTCGTACCCTGGTTTCTAACCCAGCCTTCCCTTCTGAATGATCACCAGCTGTCTGTGCTGCTCCAGTATTGCCCCTGAGATATCCTCTTCCAGTGTGTCTGGAACCCCAGGAACTGCCCCCAGCTCGACCTCGGCCCCCTCCCCACCCTTGAATCCTTCATTTCCTTGTCTCCATGTGGCCTGAAGGATGCCCTGGAGTCATTTCTTCAGGAGCGGCACTCAAGAGCCACTCTTGCCGCACACTCCTGTTGCAGGGTTATTTCCTTTTGCACATGTGTACACCCTGAGTGACACTGAGCCTGGACTTTCCTAGGATGGCCCTGGTCTTCAGGAGCTTGGAGCAGGACTGGGAGGAGAGGAGGGATGCGGCTAGGAGGGAGCCATGGGACACCTCTGTACCTCCATCCTTCCTGTCACCCTGGCTGGGCGGCCCTTGGTAAATCTGCCTCCCCTGTTTCCACTTCTGGGGCTCCTGGTGACACTCAGAGCCCACCTCTCACCTGGCATGACCCCACCCCTCCTCTGCCCCATCTTCTCTCCTCTCCCTCTCTCTCCCCCACATCAGCCCTGAGGATGGGCAGCCAGGCCTCGTGGACTTGCTTCTCCCCTCCATGTGCTACTCCTTCCCCTGCCACTTGGGGAAACCTCCCCCATGTCCCCGGCCCTAGGCTGAGGGAGCTGGGTGGGGTCACAGTGAGCCTGGCCTCACGGTGGCAGCAGGAGGGCAGGGACAGCAGCTCTACACCTCTGTTCTGCAAGCTGAGCACAGCACAGGTGTGTACATATGGGCACAGTTCTGCTGGCCTGGGAGAACTGGATGGCCCTGCTCTGCAGATGGTGTGAGTGACAAGCTGTGACAGAAACATGGTGCTGGGCCCCTGGGGGAGGGAGAGGGGGTGAACAGGTGGCTCCTGGAGACTTTGTGTGGGGCCCACCTTGCAGAGTGACAGAGGGTAAGCCAGTGAGGGGACAGTAGACCCCTGAGGCAGTGGGCTGTGGCAAGAGGGCATAGCTGGGGGCAGGGTATAGGACGGAGGCTCAGTGTTGGCCCCCAAGGGCACCCATGTGCTGGCTGAGTGTCCCCTCAGCTATGGGGACAGATGTTTAGGCAAATGAGAGATGGGCTGCACTCCAGCTGTCTCCACTCTCAAGGCCGCCTCAGTTCCCTGGGCAAACCCCACTGTGCCTCCCTCCTGCCTTTCCGGCTCCACATCCTGGGCCTTCAGCTCTGGTTCCAGCTGTGCCCTTGGCAGGAACTCTGGGCCCAGAGAGCTCTGCTCCTCCCCTGTTCTCTCTGCACCCTTTTGGCCTCAGTGCCCCAGGCCAGCTGGGCGGGGCACATCCCCTTGTCTGTCTCCATGGGGATGGACCTGGGTACCCACCCAGCACTCTCCACAATGACTCTCCTGGCCTCTGATGATGGCTGCGGTGATGAATGTGGAAGGCCTAGCACCCGCCTGCCCCTGCACTCTGGTTTGTATGTAGCTTGTCAGCTGGCTGGGAGTCCTGTCCTTGCAGAGCCGCTCTCTGCTCCTCCCAGCTATCTCTGCTGTGACACCCATTCATGGGGGACGTTTCTGGCTGAGAAGTCACTAGTGGTCCTGCCCCATCATCAACTCCATGGCCCTACCCACCTTCCCACCTCTGCCCTGATTTATGCCAGGCATCCTGGAGCTCAGGGCCTGGTTACTGCCCTGCCCAACATCCCTGACGCCATGTCTGCTCATGGACCTGCCCTGGCTGCTCCAGGTATCATAATTCCTCCTGTGTGAACAGCTTGACCACGCTACTCCCCGGCATCCCTGTTGGCTCCTCTCTGTGCTCGGGGCCTGGTGTGGAGCAGTGCTCATGTCTTCCTCCCGGGTGCGGCCCACACCTGCTTGTCAAGTGCCTACCACACACCTGACACAGCACATCCACAGCTGGTTTACCAGATGTCTTATCTCACTGACAGCCTGACACCACCAGTGTGGTATCAGGCTCTTCAAGTATACTAGGGATACACACACACGTACACACACACACATGCATACACTTGCATACAATAGGGACATAGGGTTGTTTTAAATCCCAGGGTATAAGTCCTAGTAGCTCTCTGGAAATTGTCAGGGGGGGAACTTCCTGTGACAATGGGAATATTTGCATCTCTGCAGTACAGCATAGAGGAGGCACATGTGGCTACAGAGTGCTTGCCATGTGGCCAGTGCATGTGAGAAACGAAGCTTTGCACTGTTCCCGTGATGAAATACTATAGAGGTAGCCCATGAGGCTGATGGCTGCCTGCCTGGATGGCCCAGCTGTGGCCCCTCTTACCCTGTTCTGGCCCCTGCCCCTCCCTGTCCGCAGCCCCAAGCCCCACCTGTGTTGACGGTACCTCCACCGCCCCGACACCATCTGCCTGCCAGCTGGACTGGGACCTGAGTGCCTGCCTCAGCTTCCACACTCCTCTCAGACACCATGTTTGACCTCTGGCAAAAGTGCCCGGAAAGAATCATCCCACGCTGCCCTGAGGCCCAGCTTCCCCTGTGTGTGGGAAGACACGGCCTGCTGATGGCTGGTGATGTGGACCACACAGCAGGTTCTGGACTTGCCTGGCCAGTGAAGGGTGACTTTGCTGCCAGTGGACCCAGTCCACCTGTGCTCTGGGCACCCTCAGAGCTTGTCATCCAAGTAGCTCTTGGGCAACGTATGTAAGAGGCAGACAGAGGGTAAGCACATCAATGTTACCCTCCTTAGATAAATGACTGAAAATGAGGAAAATGAAACAACCAGACAAGACAGTGGCATCCTTTATAAATTTACTAAGGTACAGCTCGATTTTCCAAACCAGAGCCGATATCCCTGGCTCTAAGCACACCCCTCCCAAAGCAGTCCAAAGGACACCCTCAGACGTGACATTTAAGACAACACTTCATTTCTCTGACGGTGACTCCTTGAAGTGCATATACAATAAATAAATAGAAAATATATCTTTGTTCATGGTGACACCTACAAGAAATGTTTATATACCAAACACACTATACATCCAACTCCCGAAAAAGGACCAGCTAATTCGGTAACAGAAAAAGACAAGCATTTTGGACGATTGTTATTTTCCTTAGAGGCCTAACTCACTGTCACTTACAAACAGAAAGAACAGCAAGAACAGTTTCCTAAGCAATAAGGAAATTTGTGCCACCGACAAAGTGCCTAGTCATTGCCTCTTGGTGAACATTTTAGAAAAGAAAATTTTATGTACAGATCCTGTCATCTCAAATATATGTACAACTCTGAGAAGTTTCCAATAGATATTTTTCGAAATGAACTGGCCCAAAGACATTCAACATTCCTGGTCATCCCAAAAGTGATTGCATCCTAAGTGGTTTACAGTGTGAGACCCTTGTGTTGGAAGAGCTGGAGAAGTCAACGGCACTAGGTAAGAAAGGAATGAGGTCACTGTGACTCTCTGCCCACTCAGCTCCCACAAGGGTCCTTCTCACACTTTGGGCCTTCAAAGCAGCCATGTTTAAGAGGCATGGTCCCACTGTCACCTTCCAGCAGCTGAAAGGCCAGCTGGATGAGCAAGACCTTTCTGGCAGTTGGCTCAGCCTGGGGAACGGGCTTTGGGACAGTGTCTCAGGGGTGCAGAGGGGCCCAGCAAGCCCTCTCTCAAGGGAAGGGTTTGTGGCTGGGGCAAGGAGGAGACACATGCACTCAGGAGCCCCTGGGAGGCCACAGGCTGTGTTCCCTGATCCAGGGATAGTGTGAGACCCAGCAGGGCCCAGCGCAGTAGATAAGAACAGTAGCTCCTTGGACTTCTGTGTGAGTTGAAGTTGCTCACCGGGAACTCAGGGGAATGTGGTCTGCCAGGCCTTGCTGTGGGACTGCAGACACAGTAGCACCGAAGGAATGACCGCCACTGCGGGGCTCCAGGCAAGGGCTGGTGGGCAGTGTGAGCAAAGTGATGGCAGTGCAGGGACCTCGACACCCAGAGGAGGGCAGGTGGGAAACAGCCGCCAGCTGAAGATCGTTCCTTCCGCTGCTTCTCTTCCCGTGGAAGGGGACCAGACCCCTTCTGGGAAGCTACTTCAGGAGCCTGGTACCCAGGGCCAGCTGTTGAGGCAGCATGGTGTGGCAGCAACTGCTGGAAAGGGGCCCAGGCTGCCCTGGCCACATGCTTCTCCTCACCCAGGGCTTCGTCTTCCCCGCTGCTGACCGAGGGCTGAGGGTGAGCCAGTCCCTTGTCCTGAGCACAGGGGCTGGGTCTGTGGCCTGCTCTGCACCTTCCAAGGGCTGGATCCGCAGGCTCGGGACAGCACAGGTCCAGCCTGGCCCTCCCTCTGACCATCTCTGTCCTGTGTGGGTCAACTAGCAGAGTGCAAGAGTGACCCTGCAGTCACCTGACTGTGGCAGGTGGTGGCAGGAAGACCCTTACTGCCGAGCCACCCGAGAGGCCACCAGTCCCTCTCCACCAACAAACAGCCCTTCGCTCCCAACGCCCAGTGCCTCCACCCAGGCCCTTGTACCTGCCCCAACTCTGGTGGGCACTGGCCTCCTCTCACCTCCCCAGCCTCTCCACCTGGCATCCAGCCATTCAGATGGCACATTTCTCACCTCTCCACCCATGGGCCCCAGGACTCTCATCCTATGAGTCCACTGGGAAGATTGTTTTCAGCTGTGGCTGGGTTCCAGTGCAGACTTCCGGTATCGCAGCATGGAAGGGCCTTGGCCCCAATGTGCCCCTGGAGTTTCCCAAGAGGCGGCCACTCCCAAGGTGGCCAGCTACACACTGCAAGCTCTGTCTGCACAGCAAGGGCTTGTCCTTGCTCATGGGAGTAAAGATCTCCTGAGGGCCAGGACTCTCATTCCTACACCTGCCCCCTGACAGGTCTGCTGGTGACCACGGGATCTGCAGGTGACCCAGTCCTTCTTGCCACTTCCTCCCTAGGCAAGGGCTCCAGCCAAAGTGGACCTTTGCAGTCAGCACAACTCAGGCCACCTCACATCCCTGCAGAAGAGGCACCGATAGGACAGAAGCACCCTAGAGGCCAGCACTGCCCCTGCTGCAGGTAGATGAGTGAGTCAGGGTGGGTGGCAGCACCAGAGGTCTCTGACATCCTTCCCTTGGCCAGCAGGACCAACGAGCCACTTCCCTGGGTAGCTGTGCACAGGGCTGGGAGCCAAGGGTCCATGCCAGAGTCCACTGCAGTGGCACCAAGGTGGCAGCCGTCCTCACAGCTGCCTCTTCCTCACCACGGGAATGGGCACGACTTGGAAGATTTTGGCCTTGTGCTCCTCAGTCTGCAGAGTCACCCAGGTGGGCTGGAAGCTGCCTTTGTAGCCAATGAATGCCAGTTTCTCTGGAAAGCAGTAAGGAGTCACATGAGCAAAATCCTAGGAGAGAATGGCTGCAGCCCACCCCTCTGTGGGGCCACACTCGACACTCTGTCCCCTGGGAGGGCTCTGGGCCCAGCTGGGATGGCGCCTGGCCTTTGACTGGGGTACACAGGCCTCACCAAGCCTCATGGCCAGCCCTGTGGTGGCTCCGTGCATGCAGGGCATGGGTCAGGCTTGGGGGGAGAGCTCCCAGGAACTCTGCCTCCTTCCAGCTGACTTGTGGTCACCAGCAATTTTCTGAAGCCCAGTGTCCTCTGTCCACAAGATTGCTTCCTGAGGGCCGGTGAGATGGCTCAGCGGCTTAAGCGCCTGCCCGGCAAGCGCGAGGGCCCGAGTTCGACTCCCGGAACCCACATACAAAAAAGGGGCCGGTGATATCGCTCAGCGGCACGGGCGCCTGCTGGCGCGCGAGGTCCTGAGGTCGACCCCCCGGTACCCACAAAAAAAAAAAAAAAAAAAAAAAAAAAAGATTGCTTCCTGAGCTCTGTCCATCTGTGGCCTCCTAGGGGCAGGAGTATCTGGTGCAGCCCAGCCAAGGACTCCAGACCCTGAGCCCTCTCAGCACTCCCTGCTTTCCATTTCAGAGCCCAACTGTCTGAGGGGCCAGGGATCCACGCCTACACTCGGGAGTGGCCCGGCCCAGCAGGTGGCACACATTTATCACCATTGGTGAAGTGCCACGTGACTTACTGACCTTATGCCTATAAGCTTTTGGCAATGGGGTCTCAATTTAAAGGACAGGGCTAGGGCCGGTGAGATGGCTCAGTGACATAAGCACCTGCCCGGCAAGGGCGAGGTCCTGAGTTTGACTCCCGGAACCCACATTAAAAAAAAAAAAAAAAAAAATGGACAGGACCTGAGAATGATTCCAGGACTGTCCTGGGAAGGAGGCTTCCCTTCTCCTTAGGCTGTCCTGTGTCTGCCTTGAATGACTGTCATTGTCCTGACCCCTCTGGTCACTGTCTGGCACAAGCATCACGTGATGGGCTTTGCATTCCCATGTCTTTCATACTTGGGGTGCAGGAGCTCAGAACCCTGGCTTTGGGTTAGGAAGGTTACAATCCAAATCCTAATGTTTAGCAAGTGGCTTAACTGTAATTCTCAGTGTCTTCATTTTAAATGGAAATAGTAGCTCCTGTTGTATGAGTTACTAATGAGCAGCGCCTGACCTCTCATCCTGGCTGCCTTGTCCAGCACAGCTGAGGAGTCTAGCCCGGGCTTCACCACAGACAGCTACCTGCATAAGCCCTGTGGATTTTCTGGGCTTTAACTTTCTCCTTCTCTGCCTATCTTGGAAGATAAGAGCTTTGCAAACTGCAATCGACTGTATGAATGCTGGACACTGAGGTCCAGCAGATGGGATATCGAGGAAGACATAGGGCCCCCAGCTAGTCCGCATATGGGAACTGGGTAGGGAGGGTAGACAAAGCCACTTTCCTGATGACGCTTGTGTTGAGTAAAGGGCCACTTGTTGAACAGGTGGATGAATGACTCTAGCAATTTTGTTTTCAGTGTCTGGCCACAAGTTAAAACACACTTGCTGTACTGTATGGATGGAAAGTAGGTGGCATCTTGCCCATCCCTGTAGCTCACCAGGTGTGTCCAGAATCTGAGAGCACAACCATGTGTAGTGACACTATTCTGGACTCTGTGAGGGGTCACTGCAGCCTTCGTGCCAGAGGGTGCAATCCACTCTGGCCTATGGTCACGGAACCCACCATGCTTCTTACCTTTCAGCCTGAGACCCTGTTCTGCCCCCAGCTTCTCCAGCACTCTGGTCCATGGGCCTCTGGTGACGTATTTTCCCTTTGACGCCATGGCAACTATGGAGCTGAGAGAGAAGGGGCCAATCAGATAACTCAGATGGGGAGAAATGGGGCCAGGTACGTGGCAGGACGCTGGCTCATACACAGGATGCGAGGTCCTAGCCAGGGACTTGAGAAACCTCTCCTGCGGCTGAGCTGACAGGCTCTTTCCACACAGTGACAACATCCTGAGCACCCTCCCACACATCTGGCCACCGTCGGGGCCCTGGCCTTTTCAAGCCTGGATGTGGTCACTGCTTTCACACATCTGCCCCCGAGCAGGACAGAGCAGGCGCAGAGAGCACAGCACCCTGGGTGTCTGCTGGAACCTGCACCAGACACGCATTTCTTCATGTAGATGCTGTTTCAGCACTGTTTAGACAGAGCCAGCAGAGCCAGGGCAGTGGAGAAAGCCCGAACAGGTGGCAGGAGGTAAAAAGGGAAGAAGGAAGGGAAATAAGGAGAGAGGAGTCTTCTGTCAAACTGTAAAATCGCCCAGAGCTCCTGATGGGACTGGAGCCCTGGGGACCTGATGTGTTGGTGTCGCCTGGAACTTCACAGTCAGCCCACAGCTGACCTGCCGAACCAGGTTCTATGTTTGCAGCAGGTCTCCCCACGCTAGCTTTCTCCCTGAGCCTTTTGGAGCGTCTTCTGGTTGTGGGCTTTGTGCTGCCTACTCTGTGCTGCAGGAAGAGCATGACCTGGTTTGACAGCTTCCCAGGAAAAGCACTGTGTTGTTACACGCTGGGCTGGAAACGGGGAGCCTGAGGAAACAGTTCCAACAACCCGAGAGGCCCAGCTGGAGGGGAGCTGTGCTGGGAAGGGCAGAGGTCGTGCCCAGCCTGAAGGTCCCAGCTCCGGAGCTGGGCATTTCTGCTTCCTGCAGTGGGCTGTGTGGGCCCCCAGTGCTGGGAAAACAGTTGTTCTGCTCCAGACAGGGAAGTGAGCACCTCCCTCCGCGACAGAAACCAAACCGGGGCTAAAGCTTACTGGGCTTCCAGCTCACATCCAAAAGGAAGTCTGTAACCACAGACCACAGTCCAGACAGGGAAAAACTGGACAGGCTGTGGAACCCCACGCTACCCCAACCTGGGTCCCACTGGGAGCGGCAGAAGGGCTGCTGGAAGGCCGGGAACCTGTGTGTGGGGAGGACAGGGTAGGGTACAGGACTATAAGGGAGCCCAGAGATGGGCCCTGAGGCCTGCAGGGGAGAAGGGCTCATCGCAGATGCACCCTCGGCCTTGGGTTTGGGCCTGTTCCTAGAACATCCCGCCAGACTCTGCCTCCCCACTGGGCGGACTCAGAGGAAGGCCCTGGCCTTGGGAAAGACAAGGGAGGCAGGGTTCCTTCTACTGCCCAGATGTCACCTAGAATCACTCTGCCTGTCCTGCTGGGAGCCTCTGCCTGGTGCCATCATCAAGGCCTGGAAGCCCCACACCAGCCAATGCCAGCCCCGAGCAGCTGCCTTCTTCCTTCCCTGGGCCTGTGATGGGTGGGCAGGCTGGGCTGGTAGCCGTGGAGGGAAGGGCCTGTCCTGCTCCTTCCCTGAGTTTCCCATAAGGACAGAGAGGGGTCAGTGGGGCCCAATTCCTCCCTGGATACCCAGTGCCAGCCCAAGAGGGGCTCGTGCCAGCTGGGGCTCCCCTGGGAGGCATGCGGCTGCTGCATCCAGCTCCAGACAGCGGCCCTATGCTCCTGTCCCTGCGTCTGCATCCTGTTTCATTATAGAAAAATGTCCTCTGACCAAAACAGGCATGAAAACTGCTACTGATCTCTAGGCGATAAATGTGTTTTCCTTCTGTATCAATCTATACATGAAAAATCTAACCCTAAAGCAGTAGGGTGGCATCACAGAGAAGCTAAGTGCATTAGGCAAAACTTGCTCTTGCAGACTCTCCCAGAGCCCTGCTCACTGGGCCTGCACAGATGGCACATCAAGAAGGTGTTTGTTTTCTCTTCTGAGCTCTCACTAAGCACCCACTATGCGCCAGGTGCCACATTATGCAGGCAGACTTCCCACCAAGCAGTGGCTCTTGCATGATTTCTATGCCCATCTGACCCGCCCAGGGCTGGGCTGGGAGTACGGAAGGGAGAGAGACATGGTGCAGCGTTCAGGCTTCCCCACAGATGGGGTGACAGGTGTGTGCCCACTCCTACTAGGAGTGCTGCTTTACAGAGAACTTCTGGGAAGATGGAAGAGCCCTCACCAGGGAGGCGACAGTGCTGTCGGACTTGGAAGGTGGTGGGGAGCTATCAAAAGTGGTCCAAGGGGCACACAGGTGAGCCTGACAATTGAGAAACTCAAACTGAAGATGGGGAGATGAGAAGAGGGAGGCCACAAGAAAACTCTGCCCAGTGTTGGCAACCAATTGGGCAGGACAGAGCAGGGTTGGAGAGGTTGCACAGAGGGACTGACAGGAACTGTGGCAGGGTGTGAGGGAATGAGAGAAGAGTCACACAAGCAGCGCAGATTTTGGTCCGACTCCTGGATTAATGATGACAACTTAATCCAAACAGGAAAAGGGCAGGAGTACCTGGTTTCGGGTGGAGGTGAGAACGGGGACACAGTTCCATAGGAGATGTCCAGGTGGCATCTCTGGGCAGCCGCTGCTTAAGCATCTGGGCTTAAGAGACCTGGGCTGGTGGAACTCAGAAGCCAGCAGCTTTTGGGTCATGTTGAAGGGGTAGGTGTGGGTGAGGTCATCACAGAGAGTATATAGGATGGGCAGAGGGCCCGGTGCCTTCCAGTCATATGGGCAGCTCATCTGCCTTAGCCTGACCTGTGCTTCCAGCAGCCCTCCTCCAACATGAGCGTCCGTGTCTGTGGGCAGACTCTCAGAATGTACCGAGTTCCCCAGACCAGGAAGCACAAGGGCAGTGATGGCTTAGGAAGAGGGGTGGGGCTTAGCCATGCCCCTGACCAGACCCACACACAGAGGCAGGGACTCACTTGTCAGGGATGGCTGCCACATAGCTGAAGATCTGCCAGGGGATGCCCTGCAGGAGGGAGCTCCTGAAGGTGCCTTGGCTCACGACATGCCCCTGGCGCCCATCAATCACCACCACCTGGACGCCGTCTTCCGAGCTGGGATACCTCCTCCCGTCCACCTGCAGGGCCCAAGCAGCATAGACGTGAGGTTCTCCTGCTGGGGCATCTCCCGCTTAGGCCCTGGACACAGGTTGCCTATGCAGCTGCTCAAAGTGTAAACCCTTAACTTCTCTCCAGCCCTCTGGAGTCGTCTATTGATGTCTATGGAAGTGACCTCATTTAGAATAGTGTCAATGCAGATGTGCTGATTTAACACATCCATCTTTACTCCGTATGAAGATCTCAGGGTGAAATCATGCAGGACTTTTAGTGTAGGCCCTAAATCTGATGACAGTTGCCCTTACAAAGAAAGAGAGCAGGAGATGTGAGACACAGACACACAGGAGAGGCCACATGGAGATAAGGCAGGGGTGGAGCGAGGCATCTGTGGGTCATGGGCCTCAGGCCCACAGCAGCTAGGAGCACAGCCTGACCTTCATGTTGGACTCCAGGCCCCAGAACTGAACGAGGAACTTGCCTCTGGTTTAAGCCCCAGTGTGGGAACATTTTTTTTTTTTGAGACAGGTTCTCACTATGTAGTGTAGGCTGGCCTTGAACTTGCTTAAGTAGCCCAGGCTGCCCTCAAACTCACAGCAATCCTTCTGCCTCAGCCTCCCAAGTGCTGGGATTACGGGCATGCGGCACCACGCCTGGCTGTGGGAACTTGTTAAACTGACAGCCACAGGAAAGCCACCCACCCAGAACTCATCATGTGTACCTGCAGGCTGCCACTCACCTGGATGTAGGCAAAGTCGCTCCACAGGTGAAAGAAATGCTGCCGGGAGCTCTCCACCTTCACCTCTAGGAAGCGGTCTTTGGACTTCTGGAAAATACACATAGCCAGGTGGCATCAGGTCCAAGCATCAGGATGCGGCCGTGGGGCCCAGCAGCTGTGCAGAGGGGTGCCCTCAGGTCTGGACCATGGTGCAAGGTGCGCAGGCTGTCACCACTCACCAACTGTGGGCCTTGGAGCTTGGGGGGCATGGGCACATCCACCACAGCCCGCTCGGCAAACCTGGGGTAGGCGGCGGTTGTGCAGTCACTGATGCCCGCGTGCTTCGGGATCAGAGCTTTAATCTTTATCCTCTCACAGCCTTTCACAGAGCAGAAGGCAAACTTCTCCCTCTCGTTCTGAGCTTTGAGCTTCAGGAACAAGAGCCTGCAGAATGAGGGTGTGGTGTTCATGGTTGCGCCCCCCACCAGACGCTGGCCATGTACCCACACCCGGGTTGGACCCATGCTGGCCAGGACATTGTTCAAATGCAGTTGGAGAAATGAAAAGCACACACACCGAAGAAGCTGATACCAGTGGGAATTGTATTCTCTTCTGCCACACGCATATGGTGAGAGCTGCGTATGACCTCGCTTCATCCTCAGCCCTGCCCAGTAGTACTGTCAGCCCAATTTCTCTGATCGGGGAAGTGGCAAGGGGAGAAGGGACGAGACTCACCCAGAACCACACAGCTGGAAGTGGGTAAGCTGGAACATCTCTCCACTGTGCCCCGAGAGCAAAGCTCTCAGCCTTCCTAACTCTGGTTTTCTCCAAACCATCATTATTCTAAGAATTATTTTAGAATTTATTTAAAGTAATCATTACTGTGAAGGAATCTGGCTGTGTGTTACAGGGAATCAAGTTACGAAGAAACCACAGTACTAACTTGGGATTCATTATGGTATCCCTAAGCTCAGAATGCTCTTGGGCAGGTACCCCACCTGTGCAGCGGAAGATGTGGTCTGGGGGGTCTCGCACACCCCCGCTCTGGAAGCTGAGCCTCATGGAGCCCACTTGGCCCTGGGAGCCAGGCTGTGCCATGATGGGTGGCCCCCACCCAGGACTCAGCTAACCAGACCAGGACACACACTGGACTCGCAGAGGGGCTGCTTACCGGGTAGCCAATGGCCAAGAGGAGGCCTCTCATGGGGCTTAAGTGGAAAGGCCCTGTGAACTATGATGGCACCCCCTTTCTGTGCCTGCCCCTCCTGAGGTCTCCAGAGAGGACAGCAGCTTGGGGTAAGAAGCTGTTATGGCTTGTATCTAGATGTCCCCCCAAAGCCTCATGTGCTCACAGGTGGGAGTTTTCAGAGGGGGCTGGATCCAGGGTGTGTAAATATGGATTAAGGGCATGATAACTAAATTAGTCCACTGATTGGTTTAGTGTAGTTCTGAGTGTGGATAATGGGAAGCCTCAACATGGGTGTGGGTGGCACCACCCAAAAGGTTTGGGGCCTGGATGGGATAAAAGGGAAAGGGAGGCTTGCTTTGCTGCTTTGCTGCTTTGCTATGTCCTGCCTGCCCTGCCATGGACTCTTTCTCCTCTGCGATGCTTTTCTGCCAGGCTGCCCTGCTTTGGAGCCAGCTGACTATGGACTGAAACCTCTACAACCAGGTTTTGGGAGATAATGTGCCGTGGAGATATTTGTTTTGTTTTGTCTTGTCTTGTACTGGGGATGGAATCCAGAGCCTCACACATGCTAGGCAAGCACTTTATCACTGAGCTACACCTCCAGTCCTATCATATTTTTAAAATTCTGATTTACTACTTCCACTTTTTTTCTGAAATAAGTGTATTCCCTACAATCCATATGTATATTTAATAGTGTTTGTGTTCTCCCCAAGGCTTAATGGCTTTAAAAATGTCACCAGTACATAGTGCCATCAGTGTTAGGATCGAAGCACCTGGGAGAGTTTCCTGCACTACTTGGCATCATTTACCTGGTTGTTTTAGGGTTGTGGGAAAGGATACAGGGCAGAATGAAGCTGAGTCCTCCCTGCAGCTGGCGGGAGCCTCCTTACCCCGAGTCCTCATCCCAGTAGTAGTGGTTTCTGCCAGGATAGCTCTGTTCTAACTTCTCCATCTGCAGGGTCCTCACGAAGGTGCCCGTCTTGGACGTCTGCTTGAGCAGGCGATTGTGGACATCCGAGAGAATGGAAAAGGTGGTGCCTCGTGGGTAGCACAGCCCCACTCGGATCCAGTCTCCCCTAGGACCAGAAGTAGGGTCAGTCCCTGGCAAGGATGGCTGGGGAATACTTGGAGAGAGAGACCCAAGAATTCCTGCACAAGGAACTTTGAAAGAACACTTGCTGTAGGTACTGAAGGAGTCACAAAGTATTCTAGGAGAGAACCAGGAGCAAGGAAGCTAACCAGATGGGCCAAATGGGGTCCAAGGCTGGCACCAGGGTGCTGGGCAGCAGGAAAAGGCATCTTTCAATAGTACTGGGGCTAAAGTGCACAGTGGCAAAGGACTCATGTCCTTATTTTCTGTATCCGGTAAGTGTCTGTCTCACAGGATACTGTGAAAAGTCAGCAATGTACACAGAAGACACTGAACAAAAATATGAATCCCTACCCAGATGGCCCCAGCCTCATCACTCTCCCTCACACAGCCTCAGTTCCCTCTGTAAAATGCAAGTGATACTCATAATTGTCACCTCTCCAGCACTTGGTAATGCTACGTAATGAGGGAAACACCTGTCACACATTCATATTTTTCCATCTTCTGCATACTCCTGAGCTGTCACACTCACCCCATCTGAAGAGGGGAGGTCACCCAGGTCGAGTGGGGTCAGGCTGTGTCCTTTGAGTCTTAGCTCCTAGATGGTGTAAACCCTGGGGGGCACTCCTGCAGGGGCCACTGTAGGGACCAGTAGGCTAGCCTTGTCACCAATCTCTGAGCTCGCCCAGGCAGCCGTCCCCAGCTGTGCTGGTCCTGGCCAGCACCCACTCACTTGTTGAAGTTGATAAGCCAGATGGCGAGTTCCGCGGGAGCCACCTGGTCCCAGTGGATGGTGTAGCCCTTGTACAGGGTGATGACGGGCTGGTACTGCTGGTAATGGGTGCTCCTGGTGAGGGCGCCCTCCAGGTGGAGAGGGTGGCTGGGGAAGTCATTCTTAATGATCTTCATCCGCAAGTTACTGGTCTTGTAGGCCTGAATGTACATCTTTTAAAGCCCAAAAAGGAAACACAGGAGGCTGTTACCAGAGATTGCTGCAAGGGCGCCTGGTAAGTGTCTGGCTACAGACACACTTTCAAAGACAGAGCCCTTTTTAGCAGGCTTGAATGGAAGACGGGCCAAATAAGGGGATGTCTCTCTCTGCTGATGGACGCAGCCCAAGCCATACTGTGCAACCCAGCTAATGCTTTCTCTGCATTTTCAAACAAGTGGTCTGTGGAGGAGCTACCAGAGCAAACTCGTGAGGAGTTGCTTAACAGTCAGAAGGTGACTTTTGGGAAAAGAAGGGACATGTGGAAGGGAGACAGGCCTTTTTCTACTGCAGATGCAGCTTGCGGTTAGCTGGCTGTGGTTCTGCCTGCATCTGGGAGTGGTCTGGGTTGCTGCCTCCTCCCCTCTGGCTCTCAGGGTCTGGTCCCTATGGCTAGGGCATGGGGGTAGCAGGACACTGGATGAGGGCACGTGTCTCATTCAGAGCAAAAACTGAAAGCAAGACCATTGGCCGTGAGTCCAGGGACCAAATAGCCAGCCTCCGTTTAAAGCACCATCCTGTTTTATGGCACGTCTCATATTTATAAGGTGACATCCTGTAGCTGAGGCTAAGAGAGACCAGCACACTGATGAGCAAGGACATTGTGCCTTTGGAAGGAGGGACTACCTTCCCACGCTAGTGTAATCACATATCTGATGGAAAGACAAATGGCAAACACCACCCCCCTGCTGTGGGCGTCAAAGGCAAAATGTTTATTAAGCGCTTTGTAAGCTACAAAGTGAAGGGAGGAGATGATTAATAATAAACAACCAGTAGCCAGTTATGATAACCTGGTGAGCTCTAACAGCCCTTTTCTGCAGAAGACAAGCAGTGTATCAGACAGAAGTGGGAGGAGCTCGGGGCTTTGCATGGGACACCTCACGTGTGCCCAGTGCAGGTGCACACAAGTGCCGGGCTTGGTTGTCCATCAGGTGTTCAGGGCACCACACCCATCCTTTAACTCCACCTCTGCCTCCTATCTCATCTCCTCAGATCACTCACATCAGCCACTCCTTCCTGGCACATCTTGGCCCTGCCCTGTCCACGCGTGCAGCAGAGCCCTCGCCCGGGTCCTCCCATGGGGTGGCTGAGTGGGTCAAGAAGATCCCCGGCTCAGGAGCTCAGTCCTGGCTGGGTTCTCAGCGCCTTGGTCCTTCCCCATGTGCTGCAGCAGCTCTCTCTGCAGCATCCATCCCGCCCTCCCCAGGCCCACCTGAACTCTCCGCACCTGACCACACCTCCTGCTGAGAACCCCCTCTTCCCCTGTGCCCACCCCCCGCCAATGCAGGTCCCTCCTGTGCTGCCCTCCCTACCCCTGGCCCTTCCCTTCTGCCTTGCACCCACTCCCTCTCCCATCTTTCTTCCACAACACCCAGTCCTTCACACCACAGCGGGGATAAACATGCCTGCCTTGTGAGACAGTCTCAAAGACAATGTCAACGTTAGCCTGAAAATCCTATGCTTTTGCTTTTGCAGATCTGGGGATGGCACTCAGAGGCTCCCACAAACCAGGCAAGTGCTCTACCACTGAGCTGCAGCCCCAGCTTTTCCCATTTTACTTTTTTAAAAATTTCAAGACAGGCCAGGCCAGGCGAGCCCGAACTTGCAATCCTCCTATCTCAGTTTCCGGGGTAGCTGAGATTACAGGTGTGCACCCAGGGCCTAAGCTGACAACTGTTTGTGTTCTCAGGCCTCTCTCCCTCACTCATTTGTCGCTATTCAAACAAAAGTGCTGGCCACAGCACAACAATGCTGGCTGACGCGGGCATGTTCTGGCCACACTGTCCCATACAGTGGCCCCAGGAAATGAGGCTGGTGTGGCTCAGGACCCTCATTTAAATTTTTATTTTAATCAATTTAAATTTCAAAACACAAGAAATATGAAATATGTTTTCCAGTAACCACCACCACTTGCTTGTTAGGGTAGGACCGCATTGCAGTTTGTTGCAGGTTAACATCCCAAATTGTTGGGCCATAAATACGAAATGCATGGTGGGTTTTGAAGTCTTGAAACTGAAAAAAGATGTAAAATGTCTCACTAATAATTTTATATGGATCACTTGTCAAGTATGTATGCTGCCGAACCAACCACAGATCACATGGTGAGATGATAGTATTTTGAGTACACTTAGCTAAATAAAATATTAAAATTGATTTTCCTGTTTCTTTTTACTTTTCTAACATGGGCACTAGAAAATTTGGGATCACGTGTGTGGCTTGTATTATATTTTGACAGCACAGGGCTGAGGAAGCATTTTATTTGCATCACCTGAAGCTACCCCTTCAATCACACCAACATCATCCTGACTTTATAGACAAGGAAGCTGAGGCTCCAGGTATTTTCCCAAGGTCATGGAGTTGTTATTTTTATTTATTTATTTGGGGTTTTTTTTTGGTGGTGGGGGGACAGAGGTTACCCTTGAATTTGGTCTTGTGAAAATCCTATTGGGTAAGGGGGAAAAAGAAGAAAGAAAAAGAGAAAAGAATTCTGTATCTCTTTGTGGCCCACCACAGAGCTGGGATACAGTTGGTGCTCACTGAGTGCACATGTGTGAGCAAGTGTGTGACCACCTGGCTCCTCACCTGTGCATAGCGCCCACTGCAGATGGCCCCTCTCCAGTCAGGGACGTCGATGCAGTCCGGGTGGCGCACCAGCCAGTTGTCCTCCTTAGTGAGGTAGGAGCCAGGGTACTCAGACACAGAGCCATCCACATCGTGGAAGACAGACGTCTTGTCCCCATCCATGTCTAGCTGGTTGAACCAGGGCCCGGGCTCTCCGAAGAACACTCTGGAAGTGATCTGAACAGAGCCCAGGAAAGTCAGGCCGGGCTGGAGACCAAAGAAACTGAGCCATCAACAGGGCTGGGGTGAAGTTTCCAATTTCCGCTGACATTAGGAGCCAGCCAAACCAAAGAGCTCTTGGGCACTGCAGGAAACCACCGGCTGACCTCGCAGACAGGCCAGGAAAACAGTCAAAGGTTCAACTCCCAGCCCAGCAGGCAGTTTTGGCTCTGCTTACTGCAGGGTGTGTGCTATGGGGGCCTCAAGGACCACACCGCAGCCCAGGCTGCAAGGATGAGCAGGGTGCTTGGGAAGGAGCAGGAGTGGGATGACATGGGAGGGGATGGGGGTGATGGAAGGGAAAGTGTAGCTGGGCAGCATGCGCGTGCAAGAGCACATGAGAGTGTGTGTGTGTGCATGTGTACATGCAAGAGTACGTGTGTGGTGGGTGTTGGGCAGTCTTGCAGCATAAGCCCTGGGAGATTGTCATGGCTGACCTCCTTTAGCCCCAGGGTGGCCCAAGTGAAGATACAAGTAACTCAGGTACCACGTCTTTTCCCTCAGCAGCCAGTGACTGGGGGTCAGGCAGGAACAGGAGCAGGAGGAAGGGCCTGGGAACCCACAGCCCAGAGGAACTGTGCCAGGAATCTGAGCGGCTGGGTGCATGGGCAGCCCTTGAGGGTCTCCTAGCCCCAGGCTTCTCTTCCCTGGCTCCACCCATGGCAGGAGGCCCCTGTTTACACTCTACTTTCAGGCTGAGATCAACCAGACACCTCTGGCAGAGACCTCCCTCAGAAGCTGCTGGTGTGTCTGATGATCTGTGCCAACTCAGGTGGCCCAGGCACAAGGCGCTGAATGGAGAAGCCTAGGAGGACAGCCCCAGGCAGAGTCTGCCCTGAGGCTCCTTCTCACCCTGCCTTGACCTGTGGCCACCTGGGCCTGTACTTTTCCAGCTGGAGAATGGCCCAACCTACTTAGAAGAGGCCATTTACCCCTTGCGGGGTGGCACCAGGGGGACCTGTGAGTCACCGCCTGGTCTGCTACTCAGGAGCCCTGGCACCTCACGCACCGGGACGTCCTCGAAGGTGACACCAGTCACATTGTTGTGCGGGCAACTCTGCCATGCATTGTTCAGGCGGAAGGCCAGGGCGCTGGTGTGCCGACCCTCCAGGGCCACGAACTTCCGAAAGGTACAGTTCTGGACATTGATGGGGCCATCATAGAACTGGATTCCTCTGATTGGAAAATTCCTGTGGAGTGAAGGGAGCCAGATGTCAGTCTGAACACCATGTGATTTCCTCTTCTGAGCTGGATATTAAGAGAAACTTTCTGAGTAAAGCCATTCCTGATCTTTACCTCCAGCAAATTCTCCACCCCAAATCATTAATGAACCATTAATTAATTCACTGAGAAAGCAGGTGCAGAAACAATAAATATCAGTGACTGATTGCTGCATGAATGAATGACTGGATGGTAGGGTGAGTAGATGGATGGGTGGGTGGATGGACGGATGAATGGATGAGTGTGTGCATGGATGAGTGAGTGGATGGATGGATAGATGGATGGGTACATGATGGGTGGGTGGATGGATGGGTGGATGGGTGCATAATGGGTGGGTTAATCGGTGGATGGGTGGATGAGTGCACAATGGGTGGGTAGATGAATGGATGGGGTTGGATAGATGGATGGTGGGTGGATGGATGGGTGGTGGCATGATGGGTGGGCAGATGAATGGATGAGGTGGGTGCACGGATGGATGGATGGGTGGGTGCATGATGGGTTGGTGGATGAATGGATGGGGGTGGGTAGATGGATGGATGGATGGGTGGGTGGGTGCATGATGGGTGGGTGGGTGAATGGATTGGGTGGGTAGATGGGTGGATGGATGCATGTGTGGGTGCATGATAGGTGGGTGGGTGAATGGATGGGGTGGGTAGATGGATGGATGGGTGTGTGGGTGCATGATGGGTGGGTGCATGATGGGAGGGTAGATGGATGGGTGTGTAGGTGCATGATGGGTGGGTGCATGATGAGTGGGTGGATAGATGGATGGATAGGAGGGTGCATGATGGGAGTGGATGGATGGGTGAGTGGATGGATGGATGGATGGGTGGGTGCATGATGGATGGGTGGGTGCATGATGGGTGGGTGGATGGATAGATGGGTGGGTAGGTAGGTGGATGGATGGATGGAAGACAGATGAATATCAATCTAGTTGCTAGCTTGAGGCTTAGTGAAGGTCCTCCATTTAAACATCCCTGCCCCTAATTTCCCCAATATATGAAGAGTCATTGGTAAATACTGTAAATGCTACTGGAGAGTGCCAATATTACGTCCCTTGGGAGGGCAGCACTGTTAGTCATTACCGCCTCAGTTTTAGTTGCTATAACAATTAAATCAGATTGAGACCCAGATGAGTTTTTCTTTGTGAGTAAGCCTTTCAGCTGGCAGTGGGTGGGGTTTGGGAAACAGAGAGGAAGACACAGAATGGAGGGTGGTAAATGTGACTGCAATGTGGCTTTCTGAGCACCTCCGAGGGGAAAGCAGGCCCTGCTAGGAAGGCAGGACTGGAGTGGCAGAGGCGCCACAACCCTGGCACTGGATGGCAGGAAGGAGAGGTGGGAAGGGCTGCAGGCTGGTGACCCAGAGACCCCCGCCTAGAGGCTGTACAGCATGGGCCTCAGACTCCCAAGCAGGTCCTGGGGAGCTGAGGCCCAGGAGGGAGTGGCTGGGCTTCCTGTTGGCCTCTCTTGGGCCTGGCCAAAATCTTGACTTGGGCATCTCCAGGCCTGTCATGAATGCTTCCGCTGGCATCTCTACACTGGGGCAGGCCTGACCCTCCCACAGGGAGCATACAGAAGAAAGGATGGGAGGAAGGAAAACAGAGCAGAAGAGGGATTGTCCCTGGGGAAGAGCTATGCCCCATTCTCCTAATCTTGCTTTCAGGCTCCCCTCCTTTCCAGTCCCCTTGTTATGGTTTGTGTCTAGATGTCCCCCCAAGCCTCATGCAGTCATGGGGGCAGCTGAATCTAGAGTTTGTGATTGATTCAGGGTCAAATGCTGGGATTATGGATAAGTACTACAACTGCCCTGGGGTGGGCAGCCTGCATACAATATAAGGGAAGGAAAGAGGCTTGCTCTCTCTCTCCCCTCTTTTTTGCTCTTGTTGCTCTTGCTGTCTTCCACCACCGTGATCTGTTACCCCTATGCCATGCCACCCTGCCTTGGAGCCAGCCGATTATGGACTGAAACCTCCACAAACTGTGAGCTAAATAAACCTTTCCTCCCTTAATTTTGGGCGTCAGGTATTTTGTCTCAGCAACAAGAGAAAAGTACTTAAGATACTCCTCACACCAGTCCTTCGGGGAACACCAAAGATTCCCTGTACTTCCATATTTTTGTAACTGATTAATGTTGTCAGCTGGAATCCTGGTTCTTATAGCCCATTCTGCTAACACTACAGTTCAGTCCTGTGCTTCTTCATTTTCAGATCTAACCCAGTTCTGCTCGGGATGAGCCAGCCACAGTGTGCACCATCCTGGGCACACGCACACCCTGCAAGTCATCAGAACATGTGGCCCTGGGAGGCAGGAGCCCCCCACAAGGAAACCCTAAGTACCAGGCAGAGTCAGCATGAAGACACTGGAAGGGTTCCCACATCCTGTAAGCCACAGGGAGCAAGGGCTTCACAGCTCACACCACAGGAGACTAGGATTCTGCCTCTGCAAGATCTTTCTGGGGATATAGGTGCACTCAGGTTGGGAGTTTTAGGTCTGTGTACTTTGTGTCCTGACTCTAGCAACAGGAGTTACACTTCCGGGGAGGAAGAGAAGAAACCTCTGGGGTGCAAGAAGGGCTGATCCTGTCGCTTGGAGAACAGGATGGCTGTGAGCTGAGAGCCTGGCACCTCAGCAGAGGCACCTATGGAAGGAGGTGCCACCCCAGGCTGTGCTGTCCCAGGAGCTGTTAACCCATCAGGTCTGCAGCCAGCCACCTGCTCCTTTCCTGAGCTCCTCTCCACAGTCCTCTTCCTAGGACTCCAAGGAAGCCCTGCTACTCAGTTGTTGTGCACATCTGGCTGCAGGAAAGTCTCCTGCCTGAGCCAGTTCTGACCCCCAGGGCCCGCATCTCTCCTACGCTTGGCAGACCCGGGCCTGTGTCTTCCCCAGTGTGATCTGCCTCCTGGGTGATGATGGATCCTCATCTACAGGAGACACCACAGCTTCTGGGCTGGCCACATTAGTTATTCTCCTGTACGTGACGCTCGCACTGCCATCCCAGGAGGGGAACAAGGGACAAGAACTCAAGATCCCTCATCTGCACACTGTATTCCCCTTACCAGACCAGGCCCACACCATCCTCACAGCTCATCTTCAACACTGGGTTTTTTTCACTTCACTTCCCCCTTCCAGAGTCTATTCCTCAACCATCAGCCTTAGTTATTTCAGTGATTCCTCCAGCTGTGAGGACAGAAGCATTTTTAGCCACAGACAGAAATCACCACCTAACTTCTCCTGCAGCCCTGCTGAGGCTAAGCACCCACTGCCACCCAGCTGTGGCCCGGCTGCAAACCTACTGGCCTATGGGGAGGGTCCTTCCACTGTGGTCCAGGCCGCCGGGGCCCCAGATCCTGTTGTCCATCATTTCTGTGCCCACGTTGCCACTCTCGCCCACAAACAAGCTGTTTTTGATCTCTTGCTTGGAGCCTTCATCGTACGGGAAGGTCCCACCACTGTGGAGAGAAGGTGCTGGCAGCAGAAGCCCAAGACAGGGTCCCCCAGACAGATGCCCACGGTACCTGCAGACAGATCCTGTGCACGAGGACGCTGTTCTTACCTGGCCAATGTCAGGCCGATGCCATTGTCAGCAAACCTGGGGACAAGAGCAGATGGTCAGTGTGCTGTCAGTCCTGTCCAGTGGGGGACACGCCCAGCCCTCCAGGGGGCTTTGCAGAGGCGCTATGAGTCTGCCTGCCAAACAGCAGCCTCTTAATCTGGGTACCTCCCAGTCTGTCTCTGACTCCAGAGACATGGGTGACCCCATACCTCTATGGTTTTCTGGCACCTGCATTGTCCTACTGCAGGCCAGGGCACGGCCCCCACTGAGCCCACCTCAGTCTGTGACTCAGCTGGGGGCTGGATTGGGGAACTGGGCCAGCCCTGGGTGGGAAAGGCTCTTTGCGTCCTCATGACTATCTCAGAGAAACACAAACATTTCACTTCCAAGCTTCAGGGAGGTCAGGCAGATGTGGCTGGGGGGAGTAGGAGGAGCCAGCTGTTGCCCTGTGGTTGTCTGCTTCCTTTGGATGCTGCCCTTCTGCAGCGCCAGGACCTCAGTGTCTGCAGGGAGCTGAGTCCCCAGGGATGAAGGCAGTGCAGAATCAGAGCTGAGCCTCCGGCCAGCACCAGTTCTTTGTCCTCCATCCCAGGCAGGCATAACGGGTCTCTGCTCCCGCAGCCTGCCCCGCACACATCCTGCCACTCCTCTCCCACGTCACACTGCTTTCTGAATCTCGGGCTTCGGGCTACCCACAAACCCACACCCAGCCCTCAGGCTGGCCCAGTGAGGCGGTGCTTCCCTCTGCTTTGCCCCCCACCCCGCCACCTGGGCTGGCTACCGGACAGGACCCTCTGCTTGCTTTTCCCCTACCTCACAGACTCTCCGGTGCAGAACAGTCCCTCCAGGCCGTGTTCCTGGGTGTGCTGCTCCCCGGACTTTTTCCAGAGCTTCCTGATTCTGTCCCAGGCCCTTGCCCCAGCTCCCAGTACCCCTTCATGCTGCACCCTATCCCCGGGGATTCATGGGTTCCCTCCCCACACTGCTGTGACTCTGACACCAGTCACTCTTCCTGCCTCTTCTGAAGTCTGGGTGTCTTCACAGAGTATTTCACCAGCATCTCAAATGCAATACATCTAAAACAGTACGATGGTCTTCCACGCAGCCCACTCCAAATGCTTAGGCTCAGTTCCAGCCAAGCTTGCATTACCCATGGTTCTCTCTTGCTGGGACTGTTGCAGTAGCACTGCAGCTGGCATCCCCACCCTCACCCACATCCTGAAATAGCCACATGGCCAAATGCCTAGGGTCCTTGAAAGAACCCCTGGTTCCCTTTGGTCCCTGACCAGGCAAGCTGTCAACTGAGGGACTGCAGCCTTGGGCTAGCTGGATTCTGAGCTTCCTTGGAATGGGTCTGGGAGGATGAGAGAAGATGCATCCTGATGGCGGAGGCTCCACAGCTCTTGCGGCCCCATGTCTGGCATTTACTGCCTCTGTAGGGACCAAATGTCAAACACCTACGAGGGCAGAACCGAGAAATCTGTTGCACTTAGAACACAGCAGAGGATCTCCTCATGGGCCTGCCTAGCTTCTTCCCTCTGGCTTCCGCCCCTGCCCTCATGGCTCACTCTGCAGAGCACCTGGGGCTCTGTGCTGGGGATGACCTGGAACTCATGGTAGGAAGGTCTTCCCTGCTGAGCTGCAGTCTGCCATGGTGGCCACCTCTGCCCTCTAAAGCCACTAGAGCAAATGCCCAGTTCCTGACAGGCCCCTCAGAACCCCAGATTGACTCCCTTCCTCCCCCTGCCTCATCTAAACTAGTGGCCTCTTCTCCTGTGTGACATGAAGGCCCCTCTGGCACTTGGTCAGCAATGTCCCTTTGCATCCCAGGGCCTCTCCGATGGTCCAGCTTTGGCCCCAGATCAGCCTCTCCCCGAGCCCTACTCTTCTCAGGAGCCTCCTTCTCTCGCCCCCTCTGTGACTCTGTTTCCCTCCTCACACATTCCTGCTCCCTTGCACCTTTATTTCCCCTTTAACTGATCACAATAAAATGGACATTCGTTTTCTCTCCAGTGTCTGGATACAAGAAGGCAGGTGAGGAGAACACTTCTCAATGCTCCCTCAAGATAACCGTGCCCAGCTGCTGTTCTTCTGGCCCCTGTCCAGTGGGGCCAGGGGCTCTGCTCAGTGACCTTAGGTGAGATGAGTTCAGGACTAGAGTGTCAAGTCCTAAGTGAAGCACTTCCTGGACATGTGGCCTTGAGAAATTCACTACACAGAGCCTCAGTTTATAGCCCTAACTTGGAGGCAGTAACTGGCAGCCGTGAGAAACATGGTCAGAAAGAAAAGCAGCCCAGGCTCTGGTGCAGAGAGGTGCTTGGAAACCCTGACTTCCTCTCCCTCCCTTTGCTGCCTGGCCGGGCGGCCTTGGGACAGAGAAGCCCAGTGACTGCTGGGACCAATCACAGCAGTGAAGTCACTGAGCTGCCTTCAGGAATTGCTGCAGATGCTTCTGGCCGCTGCCTGCTGCCCTTCTGGTCACTGCCCAGCCAGAAGGAAACAAGGCCACAAGACACTGTCTGTCCCTCTGCCTGACCATGCCACACACTGTCCAACTCACCGGCAGCTGTCCAGCCACACATCCCCCCCACGCAGCCAGGCCCCGTGGTCCTGGTTCTTGTAGGCTGTGAAGTGCTTGATGATGGCAGGCTCCCGGGGCTTGAGCGGGTCAGCGTCCTGGTGCGGGCTGTACCTGGAACACAGGTATGGGGGCTGGGGGGCTTCGGTACCGATGCCTTCTGGTGCGAGGAGCCCAGCAGCCTGATAAACAGAACTGACCGGCCCCAGCCAGGCTCTGAGATGGCCTTTCTGAGCTCACCGCAGAGGCAGACCCAGCCCCGCGCAGCCACAAACACACCATTCTTCTCGTCCATCAGCACCACCAGAGAACCCTCCCCTGAGTGCGGTCAAGTCCAAGAGGAGAGTTTAGATAGCTGGCCCAGCCGGGAGTGACACTGTCTGCAGGGCCGGCAAAGAGAGTCGAGACACCCCGCTCCCCAGGGACAGCCAGCCACCTGGAAAGGTGCCTTTCCTGGGCACTTTGTAGCTATAAAATGGAATTCTGGGCCTGGACGCTCACTGGGGTCCAGTCTAGACAAACTAGACATGAGCATGTTGCTAGTGTTACCCACTTCTGATGGAGAGCAAGCCATGAAACCTTTCAAGGGTGCTGTTTTTGCTTATGACCTTGAGGTTTGACAGCACCCCTGGCATCCCGCTGAGCTCCAGGATGGTTTGCAGGTGTGGCCTGCATGCCCTTCTCATTGCATTCACAGTGAGTCTTCTCTTCTCACCTTTGCAGCCCGCCCTGCAGTGGCACTGGCCATCCTGCTGACTTACTGGGTATCGCTTGCCTGGGGACACAGAAGCTTTAGGAATTTCTGTCTCCCTTTGGCTCCTGGAGCCTGAACCCTTGTTCAGACTCTGCCCTGCTCAAACCTGCACCTCAGCACTCCCGCAACTACCTGGAGGCCCGGCCTGTGGAAGGGGCTCAATGATAGCTGGCATGGTGAGGGATACAGGGCAGGCCAGGACAGAGGGAGCTGGGCTGGGCTGGAGGCTCCATGGGGTGTGGCTTTCTGAGTGCCTTACCTGGCTGAGATGATGGAGAGGAATGGCCGCTTGTCCTTGGCAGAGGCCTCAGTGGTTTTGACCCCATTGTCTATGATCATGCCAGCCTGGGGACAAGGGACATCAGGGACATGTTAGCTGCTTCTGCAGGCCACAGACATTGCCTCACACCCAGCTTCGCTCTTGAATGTGCAACAAAACCAGCTGTGCTGTGAGGCTGCGTGAGTGGAGCAGAGGGTCTACAGCGGTGGAGGGGACAGCCTGCTGCATTCTGCTCACTCAGACTGAGTCTAATCGAGGTCTCTGTAGACGGGGAAACTGAGACCTAGAGAGGGCAACTATCCTGTAGGCGAAGTCCACACACAGAACCCACTCTGCTCTGGACAGTTATTATCCCAGGCCCCAAAGCAAGGACACAGGTGTGCACCCTGGGAACCTTGTTTGCAGAGATGCAAAAGAGATGCTGAACTTCAGCCACACTGTAATCACCCAGGGCAGCCACCTCCTGCTCCTCTTGACTCCTGCCTGACAAGAGCAGAGAACCTGGCCTTATCCAACTCCAGAGGCATCTCCCTTGTCCACCATGGGGTGTTGCTGCCCGCCACCTGCCCCCTCTTCCTTACTTCCTAGACCCCTGGGCCTCTCATGATCACCCATATGCAAGCATCTCTCTTTAGGTGTCTGGCAGACCCCGGCTTGTGCGTCGCTCACCAGCTTATGATTCAGCATTGGTCCCATGGTCTTAGAGCCCCAGCTCTGCTCTACAAGCTATGACCTTGGTCAAGGGCCCCCCTCAGCCTCAGCTGCATCATCTGTAGAAGGGGCTAACTGTACCTGTTCCACAGGACAGCTGTGAGGACCAAAATACCAGGACCCACTCCAGGGAATCCCATCTGCGGAGGTGTGCAGTCAGGGCTTGGGGCACGACCCATGGGACAGAACCTCCCCTGCACTCACGCAATCACATCAATCCCAACCCCCAGGTCAGGCCGCCTCCCAGCAAGCAGCCAGCCACTCTCCACAGTCCCTGCCCCAGCAAGGACACAGCCACAGCACCGGCCTCGGTGAGGGAGTCCCACCCCAGGCCTCTTCAATTCTCCTCTGCAGGGTGATGTTGCCTCCCTCTGCCCGGGACACCACCTCCCAACCTGGTTTCTGAGGTCTCTGCCCCTACTCCCCTGCCAGGTGTAAGCACAGATCTGCTCTGAGACTGCATCTCTTCTCTTTGTTCTCACGTGGGGCCTTTTAAAGTATTTCTTTGACCTAAGAAGTATCCATTCCCCTATAGGAACTTTAGTTCCCTCATCTGCACCTTTAGGAACTAGACCAAAACACCATCCTGTCTGCACATGGCCCAGCATCCTCAGGACCACGTCCTCCCGGGCAGCATCTCTGGTCCCAGCCTCACCCAAGCTCTAGCCAAGTTCCATGGCTCTGGTCTTCGCTGCTGACCCTGTGGGAGGCCCCTGATGGCCTTAAGGCCTTGTCCCCTCCCCCAGCACCTGCACTGATGCACAGTGGGCACTTAGGAAGGGCCAGTGAGGGGCAAGGGTGACAGAGGATGCTCTCATTTCCCCACTGCCTATGTGGCCCTTCATGGACAGAGCCACCATTGCCCAAGACACAGAGCAGGAAGGGACACATGCAAGGATGCCAAGGCAATCTCCTTCCCTTCCAGCCACGTCTTGGTTTTCCTCCACTTATGGCCCAGGCCTATGTCTCCATAGTCACACCACTGACCCACAGTGGGTCAGAAAATCAAATCGATGCTCAGCCAGGGGCCGCCAGGAGGAGCCCCAGGGAAGGAGAGCTGGCCGCACACGGTTCCTGCAGCACAGGACACAGAAGTCTCTTGTGGAAGGCAGTGGGGGCCACCTGATTTCTCCCAGATCCACACTGGGAACACAACTCTGACCACCTGCGCCGAGTGTCAGGCAGCCTGGAGGCCCGGCGGCGAGACTTACCCGGTAGTTGGAGTGTGCGCGGTTGTTGAGGAATCTGCCGAGCGGAATGTGCTCCGAGTACCCCGGGGAGTACATCCCCGCTGAGGGGCCCGTTGGCACATGGTGGAAAATGAACCAGAATCCTGTTTCCTATGGGGGGGGTCAAGAAGGAAGCCACCAGATTTGGCACCATGAGTTTTAGGCAGGTGACTGAGGGCCGGCGCTGGGGACATGGGTCTGTGGCCTCCGTGGCTCCCTGGCCAGGTGGGAGCTACTGAGAGGGCTGAGTGATTTGTGGGGTGGCATCCACCCTTCCCTTCAGAGCCCTCCAGGGTCTTTCTCCATCGGCCACTGTGCAGACTGTCAGGCCTCAGAGTCACTGCAGGTGACTGTCCCCTCCTGTGGGCCCCAGGCACATCAGCCCCTGCCTCAGTTTCCCCATCTGAGGGGGATGATAATGGCACTTGGCCTGTGGCACTGATGATGTTCGCTTACAGCACTGAGATGCCAGGTGTCATTCTAAGGGGAAGCAACTTCCTTCTCATCATGAGGTGTCACAAAGTGCTGAGCACTCGCCAGCCAGGGTCACCCAGTGACAGCACTGTCCCTGAGACCAAGTCTTGGATGCCCACCCTGGCCATGCCCCTGCCACTTGGCCACGCCCACCACGCAGACACACAGCACCTCACCTCTGACCCTGCCGCAGAGCAGTTGACCAGGTTGTTGTTGGGATTGGCCATCCAGAAGGTGGACACCGCACTGTGGGGAGGGGACAGAAGGGACAGAGTCACGAGGACCACCAGCACCCACCCTGCCATGTGGTGGATCTGGAGAAAGACCACTGCCACACCCATCTGAAAACCAGGCTCCCCGGAAGGGTCCACTGAGGCACACTGAGTACAGCAGTGGAAAAGGCAGAGGCCTGGGCCGGTGAGACGACTCAACGGCATAACCGCCTGCCTGGCAAGCACGAGGGCCCGAGTTCGACTCCCGGAACCCACATGCAAAAAAGGGGCCGGTGATATCGCTCAGCGGCACGGGCGCCTGCTGGCGCGCGAGGTCCTGAGGTCGACCCCCTGGTACCCACAAAAAAAAAAAAAAAAAAAGAAAAGAAAAGGCAGAGGCCTTCAGTGGCAAAGTCTGAGTCCTTCCCAGGGCATCTGCCTCCTTCGCTACTGCCCTCTGGGAGAAGCCAGCATGCATAGCGCTTCCCAGGCAGAGTCCTGTGATTCTCTGCACAGAATGGAGGCTCAGCGAGGGAGGGAAGGCAGAGGGGCTGAGAGCAGAGGTTCCTCCCACCTGCCCGGCCACCCGCCGCCCTGCCCCAGGACACTCACTTGCAGTCCTGCCTGGGCTTGGGCACATAGCCAGGGTAGGAGTCCTCCGTGATCATCTTGCACATCTTGCTGTCACGGTCGGAGGGCAAGAGGGTTCCAGACTTGACGAGGAGGCCGAGGCAGTGGTCAAATGTGTTGCGTTCCTCCGGGCCATCCTCCGTGAAGAAGCAGTGGCCCAGAGAGTCATAGCCCACGACGTCCTGGATCTGCAGGGGCCAATACATGGCCGGTTCACTCTGCAGCCATCGCCTGTGTGCTCACACACTCACTCGACAGACACAAAAGAGTATCAGCCCTGCACTAGGCGCTGTGAGGGGCACTGGGGGTTTGGAAGCAAGCCTGACCCAAGTGTGGGGCTGGAGAGGGGAGGGCCAGGGGACAGAAAGGGGACTCTTTAAAGTCCCTGGAGGTGCTGCAGCTGAGGCTCTGTGGGGTGGCCTGGGACAAGGTCCTGTGTGTCTACCCTGCTGAGAACACAGTTAACAGGGACAGGAAGCACTGAGAGGTATGGTGAGAGCTTTGCTCGGGGGCAGGGGCAGCCCACATGCAGCCGTGGACCCCGCAGTGCACATCCAGTGGTCCCAGCCGCCCTGGGCTGGAGCCAGCAAGAGCTGCAGCACGAGCTCCCCACTTGTCTTCGTGGGACTCAGGGTGGTAGGGAAGAAGACTGGAGTCACACCGAGAGGCCAGGGTGCACATTGGCCACACACCAGCCCCCGGCCGGTCCTCAGTCACTTCCCCACCGCAAAGCTAGGCCTTGAGCTCCATGGCCCCTACGCTCCTGGGGCCGCGTCCTGACCGCTCAGTTTCAGAACTGGGGGATCCCTGAGGGCCCATGAGGAGAAGCTCTTGCCCCATGATGTCAGCTCGGCGCCACTGGCTTGGCACCCACCACTTTTTAGCCAAGCACTAGAAAGTCCACACACTATGCAAAAGCACAGCCCTTGGAGCTGCCAATGTCATGTGGGGCTGTCCTGTACACGCAGGCATCCCTGGCTTTTGCCCCCAGGTGCCAACATGGTCCCCTTGGCTGTGACAGCCAACACTGTCTCAACATTCATTGCCGGACATCCCATTGGATGAGCAGGGGTGGGTGACAAGATCGTCCCTGGTTGAGAAGCATTGATCCAGGGCACAGCCCAGTTCCCTCAGGCTTCCACATGGCAGTACCTGCTCCTCGACTCCTGGGCAGCCAGACTTGGAAGTTTCCCAAGCCAAGCCCCCTCCTGGCCGACCTCTGGGCCAACCTCGTACAACCTTAAGTCTTGCTGAAATCTTACACAATCCTCTAACAGACTCTTTCTTTGGAGATGAGAAAAATGAGGCTCAGAGAAGTTATGCAGCTTGTCCGAGGCCACACAGCCCCCATGTGCCAAGCCAGGGCTACATCTTTGGTTTTGTAGCTGGGTGCATTCACTCCACAAGGGAGGATCCAGACTCACAAGCCGCCCTCTTCCAACAAAGCCCTGGTTCTCTTGGACAAGCCTCCTCCCTTCATCTCTGGCATGTGTGAAGGCATGAGCTTGAATCTTACTCACTCCTTCAATACCTGTTTCAGCCAGTGCCAAGGTGGTCCAATGGGATCGCCTCCTTGGCTCCTGGTCAGGACCAGAAGTTTGTTATAAATAGCCTGGAAGGACAAGCTGGGGGCAAAGACCAGGACACACGCATGGCTTGTGTGGCAGGGACCTTCACTGCAAGGCTGATGTCTTCATTTACAGAGGAGGAAGTGGCCCTGGAGGAGGGACATGGGTGTCCTGGGGCACCAGGTGGCCTCACAGTGGAGCCCCTTGTGGTCCGGAGCGCCTTGTCCTTGTCCTGCCCACTGCACCGATCTTTCTAACCCCTGTTCACCCGTCCACCTTGCTGCCTGGGCAGTGCGACGAGCAGCCTTTCCCAAAGGGAAGCAGATGACGAGTTCGGAACATTCTTCTAACAAATGCCTGAGGAGACTCCCTCCGAGACCCTTGGAGTTGCTGGGGAGGGGGGCCTCACTGATTGGAAGAAAAGCAACCATGTTGGAATGCTTTACATGTTTTCTCATGTGAACCTCATTGCAAGTAGGACTCTGCCGGTGACACCGAGCCTCAGAAAGGGGCCTCATGTCACTGCTTTCACAAGGACAGACCTGGAGCTATCTCTCCCATCTGTCTAGTGTGTAACTTGATTGCTAATCAAACTCAACAGTGCCAGGAAGGAAAACTGCCTCTCAGGGCCACACTGTTCTCTTCTGGTTAGGAATGGGTGAGCCCGGCACTCAAGGGAGAGGAGTGGGCGGGAAGGGAGGCCTGGGTCGGGTGGGGAGAAGACCACAGCTCCAGTCGTCACTCAGCCACAGACTTGCTGTGTGATTGGAGGGCTTCTGAGGTGCCCTTCAGCCCTAACATCCTAGTATTATTCCTCCTCAGCACACTTCCCAGAATTGAATTCTTACACCATGACACAGCTTGAGGTGATAGGCAGACAGAAGACAGACAGGTGAGAGACAGGCAGTAGCTGGATAAACAGACACAGGTGGCCACCCGGTCCCTATCTATGCAATCAGAGCACTGTCAGCTGCTGACATTCTCTTACACAAATCTGTCCTCATGGCTGGAAGTCTTGGAAGCATTTCTCTTTCTTCCTTTCTTTCTTTCTTTCTTTCTGTCTTTCTTTCTTTCTGTCTTTCTTTCTTTCTTTCTCTCTCTCTCTCTCTCTCTCTCGCTCTCTCTCTTTCTTTTTTCTTTTCTTTTCTTTCTTTTCTTTTTTTTTTTCTGAGGCAGGTGTTTTTTTTTTTTTCTTGCCGTGGAGTGCAGGCTGGCCTGAACTCACTATGGAGCCCACTCTGGCCTTGAACTCCCGCCTTAGCCTCCTGAGGGCTGGGATTACGGCCTGCGCCACCACGCCAGGTGTGAAAGCAGTGTGTGAAAGCTGGATTAACTCTTCAGCTGCTGGTAGGTGTGATCTAGGCTTGTGATTGTGAAGAAGAGACCCAGAAAGGGTCACCAAGGACAGCTTCCATGAGTGTGATCTTTCTACCTAGAAGGAGCTGCTGGCAGGTGACATGGGGCAGGTCTAAAACTACTGCTCCATGCAAACCCCCACATACGGTCACCCAGGGATGACGACTTCCAACAAAAACCTGGAAACTGCTGTTGAAAACAAACAAATACAAACAGAAAGTAATTATACAGTTGGTCCCTTGGGTCTGTAGGATCACATCTGTGGGCTCAATCAATCTCAGATGGATATTTTTTTTTTAAATTGTGGCTGTACAAAATACATACAAACTTTTTCTTGTCACCAGTCCCTAAACAATGCAGAATAGCAGCCATGCACTAGCACTCACAAGGCATTAGGTTTAAAAAGCATCTAGAGGTGTTATCATGGGAGGGTGTGCATAGGCCATAAGCAAATTCAGTGCCATCTTATATGAGGTGCTCAAGCAGTGATGATTTGGGTTCTTACGGGGGTCCTGGATCGCAAAGGAAGATGGATCTCGTCCCCAGTCCCTGGAGTGGGTGTGGTACAATACAAATGAGTGAGAAACTCAGAAATAACTACTGCGTAGTCATGTTAAAAAGAAAACCAATTTCCAAGCTTCTACCATTTTGAAAAACATCTCTTTTGAACAGCTGAAGAGCAGATTGCCTGGGAGTGAGGTGGTGGGTTATTTGTTTTGCGGTGTCTTAATGAGTTTTTGAATATGCGAATGTAGATAGAAGCTGAAAAAGGAAACAGAGAAGGAAAATGCTTTGCCTAGTAAGGAGAGGGATGCATGTTTTGTTTGTTGGTTTGTTTTTGAGGATTGTGAGGATTGAATACAAGGCTTTCACATTGAGCTACATCTCCAGCCCTTTTTTTATTTTTAATTTTGAGGCAGGGTCTCTCCAAGTTTTTAAAGTCCCCTGGCTGGGCATAAACTTGTGATCCTCCTGTCTCAGCCTCCCAGAGTGCTGGGATTCCAGCAGGAATGGATTTCTCAGGCAGCACAGGAGAGGTGAGGAGAGGCAGGTGGGTCAGGAGGGGCAGAGACAGGGTTGGCAAGGAGAGAGGGTGGGTGGAACCCATGGGAAGCCTATGGTCTGCAGAGGGACCCTGAGAAGAGGGACCTGTTCCACCTTTCTTGCTGCTGATTTCCATGCCCATCTGCACAGCATACCTCCTCCTCTTCTCTACCCAGCATACCAGGAAAAGCCTTGAGCCAAGAAAACTTTGGGAGAATTAAGGACCAGAGTCTAAGCCCCATCTGGGGCTCCTGTGCAGAGGAGAGTAGAGAGCAGCTACAGGAGTAGGAGTGACAATGGATCCGGGGACTGGAAAAGGGGAGAACCAGGAGGGTAGAGGCCACTCCCGCATTTTGGGGCTGCAAGGTTAGAGAGGGGGCCCTAGGGCTCCTGCTGGCTTCAGGAGAAAGCCAAGGAAGGGCATGGCCCCAAGGCTGGAGAACTTGGAGCCAACCGCAGCCCACTTGCATGGTTTCCTGCACCACCAGAGCTGGGCAGAGTGCGGCCCACAGGGACATCCAGCCCTCAATCAGCTGGTGGCTGGCAGAGGCATTTCTGTCAAGGGTACATTTGGAGCAGGACACCAGGTGGGAAAGGACAAGACCTGTGTTCTCCCGCTTACTCCTCCCAAACCCACCACATCTTTTACATGTCCTGCAAGTGTCCTGGAAGGGACAGGAAGCAGCCCCCCCCATTACCCCTGTGTCTTGTCTCAGAGCTCAGAAGTGCGCACACTGGGATGACGGTGAGGCCCCTGATGCCAGTGCAGCAGAGATTGCCAGGCTTCGAGGAGAATGCTCCCCGCTGAGACCCCCCCTCCTTTCCGGGGACTGACCCCTCCCCCCCAGCCAGTGAGGACCACCCAGAACACAGAGGTCCAGGCTGACAATGCTGTTAAATGTCAGTACAAACGTGTCACATATATTATCTGGTTTAACCTTCCTACTAGACTTTTGAAGTTGCTTCTCTTTATGGATGAGGAAACTGAGGCCCAGTGGGTTTCTGTCTCTCTGTGACTCTGCTCTTTAACCATGTCACCATAGGAGCAAGCGCACGGACAGCTGCCAGACTGGGCAGGACAAGGAGACTCCTTAGTGGAGGGCGGACAGACCACATCTGCACCAGCCAGTGACAGAGACCCTTGGCGTGGGGCTTCCAGGACGCCCTAAGGCATCTTTCAGCACCACAGAACTCGGAACATCTCCCTACAGCCCGTGGTGCCCATCTGAGACCCAGGTCAGCCCTGGACACAGAATGCTATGGGAAGGCTTCCAAGACACTGCTGCTGCATGCTCTCTGTGTTCTAGACCAGAATCACGCATCCGTCTACTGTGCTTCCTTCGGTCCTGTCAGCTACGCTAGTCAGCCATGGGTAGATCCTTCGAGCCAAAATGAAGAAAAGGAGGGCCGATGAGATGGCTCAGCGGCTTAAGCGCCTGCCCGGCAAGCGCGAGGGCCCAAGTTCGACTCCTGGAACCCACATACGAAAAAGGGGCCGGTGATATCGCTCAGCGGCACGGGCGCCTCCTGGTGCGCGAGGTCCTGAGGTCGACCCCCGGTACCCACAAAAAAAAAAAAAAAAAAAAATGAAGAAAAGGAATGCAGCGTGTCCACCGAGGAAACAGGCCTAGCCAGGCTGCAGAGCCTGGGGAGCTCTGTGTCTATGGGGAACACTCAGGTGAGCGCCCATCCGCAAAGCTCATCTTCTCCAGAGCTGGCAGCACTGTGACTGCTCAGCTCCAAGCTAAAGGCCCACACTGCATCTGGCATCAGAGCCATGGCAATTTGTCTCACCTCAGAAAGGCTGCAGCAGGGCTGGGATTCCAAGTCCTAGCTCATCAACTTGGTCACCAAGCCTGAGCACTGCAGTTCCGTGTCCAGATGTGGGGTGTGTGTGTGTGTGTTCATGTGTGTCACCTGAGATTCAGAACCCCATTATGTATGGGCTTGCCATGATCCTGCTATCTTTCTCTTTAGTGAAGTTCAATATAGGTGATTTTAAGCTAGGTTTAAGGACAAAACGTTAGTGTAAATGCTCATGACGAGTGACGCCCAGAGACCCAGGCAGCCCTGCCTCCTCCCTTACCACATGCACGCTGGTCTCTCCACCGGGCGTGATCGTGCTCGTGCTCGTGCTCGTGTTCCCGAGGTCCACCTGGGGCTTTGCTCCACAGTGACTCTGTGCTCGCCTGCCCAGGGGCTGGGAGCAGGCCAAGCCTCAGGCTCCACACTTCCCAGGTCCTCTGCTCACTCAATCCCAGAAGCAGAAGCCTCCTCAAATTTACAGAAGAGGAAACTGAGGCGGGGAGCTGTAAAATGCCCAGCCCGATCACATGGTTGGCAGGTGGCAGAGCACAGATGGGAACCCAGGCCACTGGGCTTTGCAGCCAAAGCTTAGTGCTGTGGGACACCCCTGACGTTCTGAATTCCTTATAAATCATATTGCCTTTCTGCTTCTTTCTTGAGCCAGGAAGAAAAAAAAAAAAATAGAAAACATGTCTCATAGCATCTGCTCCAGCACAGCCCTCTGGCCATCTGCTAGGGAGCCCTGCCCTGGGGTCTGCATCTCTCCTGTGACTCTCACCTCTCACTGATCCTCACCATCTTACCACTTGACTCAAGAGGAAGCTGAGGTTCAGCAATGTTGAGCAAATTGCCCAAGGTCCCAGAGCTCATAACCTGGAGATTAAGCCTCAAACCCAGGTCCCCGTAGATGGGGCTCCAAAGCCCTTCTCTGCTGTGTGCTCAGGAGAAGGCTTTAGGTCAGAACACTTAAACTACAGAGCAACAGGCATGCCTTTATCACGGAACAGCACGGGGGGAGCTGAAAGTGGCTCCCCGGTGACAGGCTCTGGTCACCACAAAGCGGGGCTCCCAGACCCGAATATCCACTGGGGTGGGAAGACACCTGGCAGCCCAGGGGAGCACAGTGGTGTGATGGCAGGTCAGGCACGGCGCCACCTCAATCTGCTTCAGCCAGTCACCACGCGGGAAGGCAGAGGCACGGCCAACTCCCACTACTACTCAGGAGAGGCCGGGTCCCCCCTTCCGCACAATCTCCATTTTTAAATGAAGGAAACAAATCCAAAGGTTCTTTAGACACAGTGTAAGCCAAACCAAGCACATTTGGTCACTGGATTCAGCTTGTAGATGCCCTTCTGTGATCTCAGTTTATAGATGATATAAGTTTAGTTCACTTAAGAAAGTTCAAGACGGTGTAAAATTATCAAGTTGTTGTAAAAATTATCAAATGTTTCACTCCATACTGTAGAAGCCAAACCAAACATGTCTGGTAGCTGGAATGAGTTCACAAGGGCCTTCCCATTGTTAACACTGACTGAGAATATATGTTCAGTTCATTTGGAGAAGGACTAGTTTGATGTGAAAATTGTCTGAAGATCAGGCCATGTGCTGAATGCTGGTGATGTTATTCTCCCTTCAGGGCAGGCTCTGAAGGAATTCTTCATGCCACAGAGTGGGACCCTGGCTGCCCTTCCTGTCTGTCTGCAGATGCCGCGGCCAGAGCTGTGTAGGCAGATCTGTCACGTGAGCCATGGAACCGGCCCCGGATCCCACACCACTGCTGTGAGCGACCGTGGCTAACTAACCGCTTACTCGCCTCTGAAGCCTGGCCCTCCAGGAGGACCTAGCCACCTTCCCTTCCTGGGGGAGGCCTCTCTGGAGCCTGGGCTCTGCAGGGCTCACCCTCCCCACCCTGGGACACTCACCAACAGGCCATTGGAGCCGTGGACGGTGACACAGCGGGAGAACGTGTGGTGGATGGAGAAGTCTCTGATGTAGGTGGGTGGGTCGTAGCCACCCCGCTCGTCCACGTCACCCGCCAGGTGGAAGTGGATCGGGTACTGGCCCACCAGCTGCTGCCCCATGTGCTTCAGCTCCACGCCCGACAGGTGTGCGGCCTTAAACCCCAGTGCAAACTGGGAAGGGAGAGTGAGGGTCAGGGGGACCAGGGACTTCCTGTCCCCACGGCCCCAAAGCACAGCACTGCTGTCCTCATGGTGCACTCCAGTGTCCCCCCAGGGGCTCAGCAAACCAAAGACATCCTGTGCACGTGGGTTAGGGGGCCTGGCTCTTCCTACCCCACGGGAAAGGAGCGAAGCCTTATTGATGGCTGAGGATTCAGCAAGACAGGGACTGCTGGGGGGGGATATTGGGGGCTGCACAATATCGGGCTGCTCTGATCTTCCTCCCTGCCTCCCAGCCACCTGGTGTTAGGAAAAGGGTGTCCCTGGGCAGCCTGGGGAGCCAGAAATGGAGGCTGCAGGTGACTGTGGGCAGTGCCTGTGCCACGGACAACCTGAGACCTTCCCCTGGGAGTGGGGGACAGACACGATCCAGGACTCTCTGAAACCCTGCTGTGGTGGCACATGTGCAAGAAGAGAGATACCCATGGACTCCCTCCCCAGGAGCTCAGAGCCGCTCCTGGCACCTCTGGAAACCACGGATCATGCCCACACCTGTGGTCCAGGAGCTCACAGAGAAAGCGGGGTGCAAACAGCATCCTGTCACAAGTGGGCTCAGCCAGCTTCTAGAGGAGGAGGATCCTGAAATGCTAACCTTTCTCCCCAAATGAAGGGTCATGGGAATGCCAGCTGCAGGAGGGGCCCTGAGAGCTGTGTTGAAAGTGAGCCACAGCCTGGTTTGGCTCAGTGGGCAGGGGTCCCCCAGTCACTCTGGTCACTTCCAGGATGGGGGGTCTGTGGTAGCTTGCATGGCATTCACTTGCTGTGCCTACTGTGGCCTCACTGCCCCACCCTGTCCCCAAGAAAGGACTGGAAACGTGTGGACATATTTGTGGTGGTGACAATAACTGACACCTAAAATGCCACCAGGCCCACCGTGAACTCTGCATCTCACACCATTAGCCTCTTCAGTTAGGTCACCAGGGTCTCATGAGTAAAGCACAAGATTATAGCTTCAAGAGACTCTATCCACATGAGTCCAAAATATTACATTCTCAGTAGTGCAGCCAGTGGCCTCGTGGAGAACTTGTGGGTGTCTTGTACCATTTAATAGGCAGGACATGCAAAGGAAATCTCCCCTTGAGGTCCACGTGAGGAGACAGCACCTAGGAGCTTGGATCGCTTTTTACTGCATAGTTAGAACTTGGCCAGGCCACCCAGCCCGTCTGGCTCTGCTTTGCCTCTCTACCAGAAAACCCACAGGTAAATTTAATGTGAAACTTCCAGCTTCTCTCCCCGGCTGGCTGTTTTCTCCGTATCATAATTGGTCTTTCTGTGAGTTCAGTGCTAGTTCTTTTGGGGAGGGACCAGGAATGAATAGTGAAGACAGGAGACAGAGGCAGTGAGGAAGCAGGAAATGCAGCCTGCCAGGATCACTGTGGCCCAGGTTGGTGCCATCATCTCTCCGTTCCCAAGAACTGCAGGCACAACTGCAGTCAGTGGGTAGGACAGAGATGTCTGTCTCCAGCTCCAGGCCCCCATGCCCATCCCTCTTGGGAATCCCTGGCCGCCTGGAATGCTCCTGGTTGGGGTGACAGCCTCAGCTAGGCAGACTCGTACCTTTATGTGGCCCCCAAAGGTATCAAAGTCAAAGAAGTTGCAGAGGTGTTTGCTGTAGGGGTAGCATTTGTCCTCCATCTCCCCCATCACCACGATATTCCGGCTCAGGAGCCCGACCTCGGCCCGCATGTCCACGCCATCTATCTCCTCCCCGATGTGCAGGTACAGCGGCTTCCCTGGGGAAGAGGGGAGGTGGAACAGCACATGTGTTATCACCAGGCCTCTCGTACTCAGTGGGCCCCATGGCCCCCAGGGTATTTTGTAGAAAAGTGAAGCCCAGGGAGGTGAAATTTCATGCTGAAGGCAGAACCAGAGTTCCCAGCCACATGTGCTTAGGGCCAAAGCCTGCAGCAGGAACGGGCTTTTCGAGACCAGACTCTCCTATGTGGTAGCTGGACACAGCCAGCCAGGGAACTGTGTTGCACACCTTCCCTGTGGTTAGGTGTGGCCACTAGATTATGAGCCGCAGTGCTACGAGCATCCTCCAGAGGCAAGCCCTGTCAAGCATGGGAGAATCCTGCCCTTGAACACAGCAGAGCAACTACAGAAAAGAAACCGGGTCTGGCTGACCCCACTGAGCCTGCATGCCAGGCCACCTGCCAGCTGGGGCTCCTGAGAAAACAGAGCAATCATTGTCTCTCTCGATCCCCTGCTGCAGAGCACTCTGTATTCTGCTCCCCTCACCCTCATGGAGTATGTACCTGTAGCAGGGGCATGTGGCATGTATCTATAGGGTCTGTAATATCTAGAGGGCAGTAGTGTCGAAACTATGGCACACATGCCACAGCAGCCCATTTGCTATCGCTGAAAGCTCTGAAAGGTTCACCATCACTGCTATAGGGTATGCATTAGAGTCAGACCGGAGCTTCTGTCCACCACTATGGCCCTTCTCTGGAGCCCTGTGAACACCATGCGGAGCGTGGGGAAGAGCCTGCACCTGCTCTGTGCCCGTCCATGCCTCTCTCCCTCCAGCCTCTCTGTGCGGCTGACCCAGCCCCTTCCCCAGGCCTAGTAGCTTCCTCTTCCGATAGCTTTGCTTCTTAACTCTGCTGTCCAACTCCTCTGACCCTTCCTATCCCTAAAAAATGAACAAAAAAAGACAACCCCCCCCCCCCAAGCTGTTGTCATCTTTCCTGCAGGAGCCAGAGTATCTGAATGGGATCTGCGCTGTCCCCTCTGTTTTCTCTCCACTCTCTCCCTCCCACTGTTCCACTCAAGCTCTTGCCACATGCACTTCATATTTCCCGTTCTGCCTTCTCCTCCTCCCGTGGTGCAGAAAAGTCACTTTAAGAAGAGCAGGGCAGGGCCGGTGAGATGGCTCAGCGGCGTAAGCGCCTGCCTTGCAAGCGCGAGGGCCCGAGTTCAACTCCCGGATCCCACATACGAAAAAGGGGCCGGTGATATCACTCAGCGGCACGGGTGCCTGTTGGCGCGCGAGGTCCTGAGGTCGACTCCCCGGTACCCACAAAAAAAAAAAAAAAAAAAAAAAAAAAAGAAGAGCAGGGCAACAGGCATTCAGACATGGAACTATCTTTGCTTTGCAGCCCCAGATTCCGGCTCTAGCACAATTCCAAATTCTTTGCTACAGTAAAAGTTTTAGCATGGCTCTAAATTCGGCTCATCCCTGAGACTGCTGACCTGGCTTATAGACACTTTCGCATCTCAGATGCAACTATAAAGAGCAGCCACCTCCCCTGTGGATCGTGAGGACACTCAACAATCGACACCACTTACCTCGCTGGGTTTTCACCATGACCTCGAGTAACAAAGCATTTGCTTCAGCCCTGAGATACTGCCAGGGCCCACAGGTGAGAGCCACAGCTATAATTAGCTTGAGCACCTCACAGTGACCTTCCTCTGCCCTCTCACCCACAGGAAGAGCTAACCGCGTGCACCCTCACCAGGTGCACATCTGGGTGATCCACGATAACCTCCCACCTCCAGTCTTAGTCTGATCACATTTGCAAAGTCCCTTTGGCCATAAGTTGGCACTCACAGGTACTAAGGATTAGGAGGATCTCTTTCAAGGCCATTATTCAGCCAGCCACAGAGTTCTTCTTAAAAACAGTCTTGGCATTGTGTTAGTCAGTTTTCTGTTACTATAAAAATACCTGAGGTAAATCAGTTTAAAAAGAGGAAAGGTATCAGATGTGGTAGCAAACACCTATAATCCCAGCACTTGGGAGGCTGGGGTGGGAAGATCACAAGTTCAAGCCCACCTTGGGTGACTTAGTGATTTAGTGAGATCTTGTCCCCAAAAAAATAAAAGGAGGAAAGGTTTATTTTGGCTCCTGTTTTCAGAGGTTTCAGTCTGTGACTGACTGGCCCATTGCTTTTGACCTGTGGTGGCTCAGTACATCACAGTGGTATGCGGTAGAGGGGGAAGCCTGTTCACCTCATAGCTGATAACAAACAGAAAGGAAGAGGCCAGCATCCCACAGCCCCCTTCAAGGGCTCACCCCCAGGGGCTTCAGATCTCCCCTTAGGTCGCCTTATAAGGTTCTATCACCTCCCGGTAGCAGCAAGTTAAGGACCCAGCCTTTGACACACGGACTTCTGAGCAACATTAAAAGTTCAGACAATACATCAGGCCCTGTGTCTCTAGTTTCAAGGGCCAGAGCAGAATTCCTTCCACCCTGGCTCATCCAGCATCTTCCCAGGTATGGAGGGCAGAGTTCCTCCTCCAAGAGCTTCACAGGATGTCTGAGTGGCTATGGCTTGGAGGAGCCAGACAGGAGACTGCGCCAGGTGCATGTCTGACCGGGAAGACCAGGGTCCAGTGCAGGAGATGCTAGAAATGGGCTGTCATCATCGCTCACCGAGGAGACTCACACACAGGGCTTTCCACAGCCTGGAGCTGGCTCCCTCAGGCCCTGCTGTGGAGGTGGGAGGTCAAGTGGTGCTCAGCACTCTGCTGCGATCTGCTGGTGAGTGGGTTGTTCTCATCCCCTCAGGCTCCAGCTGTGGCCATGAGCACTGTAGCCCACACCTCTCCAGGAAACCCCATCTGTGACTCAAAGACCACACCCATGATGGGGGAGACCCCTCCTTCCAGAACTTCCTTACTCTCTATGCCCTGGGCTTCAAGGGCTGAGCCTGTCACTTTGTGTACAGTAGAGGTCCTCTCTCACAGCAGCCCTGGGAATGTGCCGCTGTGACTGCTCTGCAAGAGAGCCTACTGCAGAGAGTAGGGAGTGAACCACCAGCAGCTGCCACATCTCCATGGTCTACCTGTCCGTGGGCGCCAAGGACTCCGCCCAGCAACTGCAGCACGGTGATACTAAAGTCAGCCATTTCTGCCCCACAAGGGACTCCCTGCTGGGTGGCCCCTGCTCCGGAGATCCCTGCTAGCCACCCAGCTTCCTCAGAGCTCCTGCAGTGCATGGCTCTTCTCACCTGACTGCTCTTCCACCTTTCTGCCTGTCACGGGCGCCAAATGTGCACCATGGCTCCCTGAGCCTGCTCCTGCATCCTCTTCCTGTAGTCCTTCACCCCAACTCAATCTTGCACATCTAACACTGTCTGCACGCCCTTTCCTTCTTTGTGTTTCCCTTGTCAGAAGATCTTGGGGATCATTATGGAGACCCAAGGATGTCTGTCTGCCTCTGCCTCTCTGCCTGCTCTGGTCTTCCAAATCACCGCAGTTCAAGATACTCCCCGCAGATAAGCAGAGCAGGAAGAATTGGTCCTTCTTTGCATCTTTCCTTTCTGAGATCCTGGCTTCTGGGATCCTGGTCTTCCAGGGGCCATGTGTCCAGTTATGCTGGATCAGAGTTTATTTTCTCTATTAGTGGATACCTCAAGGCAAAGCTCAGAGAAACTCCCAAAGACCTCCTCAAGCCAGCAAGGCTGCTTCGAGCTCTGGGGACAGATGAGGAATTGACAGCCTAGGAAGAGCTCAGTGCTCAGAGGCAGCTCAGGTCTGTCTGTGAACTGGCTACAGCTGGGGCTAGGAGGTCCAGCCTAGGTCCTGAGACACAGCTCACAGCAGACTGCCCAGGGGTGACTCCAGGGCTGGGCTGAGTCCTGTGAGCCAGGGCCCAAGACAGGGGCTCTCCAAGACAGATGTAGCAAACCCCAGCTCCCTGAGCTAGTCTCCACCCTCCCCTCTGCCCCAACCAGCCCCGTGGCCACCCTCCCTCAGCCCTGTCTCCTCACTGCTTTACACCTCAGCCTCGCCAGCCTGATCCCTCTGTGGGGCAGCCTCTCTCCACCTCCCCCAAGGGGTGAATGGCCTCATCCTGCAAGGCCAAGCTCCATGTCTCCCCAGGAAACTCCCCAGCTACATTGAGCATGGCTTTTTCTCCTCAGTGTCCCACAGAGCTCAGCAGAGCCAACAGTGGGCCAGGCCTCCCCAGCATCAGGCCACACATCCGGGCCTTCTGACCATTGCTTGGGGCCCATGCCCACAGGTGCCTGGGCTTCTCTCAGTACCCCTCAAGGCATGGCATCCAGGCCAGACCATGTCAGAGGCTCCTGTACCTGTGGGTGGCCAGATAGCCTTCCATGGAGGTTGGAGAGGGCGACGGGGAGGGTGCTGGCCCCAGAGCCTGCTGTGAGGCTCAGCTCATCGCTGTGAGTCCCTGAGCATGCAATTTAACCTCCCTGAACCTTGGGCTGTTCATCTATGAAACAGAGATAATAATAGCATTGTCCTAAAAGGCAGTGTGACTGTGACGTGAGTTAATCCACCAAACAACAGCGGCTTCAAACAGCCACTGGCACAGAGTAGGCCAAATACAACAGGAATGGCACAGACAGCTGCCACTGGCATTGTCCCAGGTGAAGGCTAGAGTCCAGGCCTGAAGGACAGGGTAGTTCCATGGGGGAAGCCAGTCAGGGTGCAAAAGGGGCTGCATGCCTCAGAGCCTACAAGGGAGGCAGCGCTGGGTGGATGGATGCAATAGCTGGCCCAGTGTCAAGCCCCAGCCTCTTCCCCACTGCTGTGCATCTTTATCTGCTGTGCAGTCCTTTCCAAAACCCTTGCTGTCAGCTCCGTGCAGGCTTCTCTGTCCAGCCCAGACTCCCAGGGCAGCATGTGCCTCACTCCTGGCTTTCCACTGTGTCTACAGAATTCTCCCTCCGGCCTCCACCACTCCCCTGCTTCTCCAGCCCCAGTGCATGGAGCTGGCCAAGCCAGAGCTGTCCCAAATGATCAAAAAGGGCAAGCAGGGAGGCCACGTGGAGAGCGGGGAACCTGTAAACACTGGCCTTTCCCTGTGTTTCCCTATGGATGGCACCAGCTCCACAACCCCCAAGCTTTGCCACCCCTAGACTTGCCACAGGACCAGCACAGAAACAGGTACTTTGTGTTGAGAGGATGAACACCAAGACCTTCTAATACAAAAAACAGACGTGTGTGCTGGTCCTCAGACCCTGGAGACCTCAGCACACCTGGGGACAGGGGAGGGGTGTCTCCCTTCCCAGATCACTGGCTGCAAGGACAAGCCCCAGGATATGGGTAGGAGTCTCACAGGGACACACTGGGAGTAGGTGATCCTGGAGGAAGGACGAAGGCGTACCCACAGGCCTGGAGCCTGGGGGCTCTCATTGGAATCCTGGCTCAGGTAATGACTTACTTGGTCTACCCTTGCAGCCCCATGGGCACCTCCTTCTACACCTGAGATGCTCTGTCCTGGGTTCCCGAGGTAGTAGCCACTAGGCACATGTGGGTACTGAGCACTCAGAACCTGGCGACCATGACTAAGGGAGGGAACTTTACGTTTTAGATCATTTTAAGTGGACTTTGGCAGCCACACGTGGCTGGTGGCCACCACATTGGGGAGCACAAATCTGGTCACCTGGTGTCTGGGGAATCTCAGTCTCTACCCAAGCCATGCAGGGGAGAGTGACACCCACAGCGCTGGGTTATCATGCAGGTTACCTGAAGTTCTTGGGACATCACGGGAAACCCAATCAATAGCCTCTCTACTGAGCCGTGTTACATAAAGGTGTGGGGTGTTTACAGGCAAAGTGGGAAGGTGGTGATGAAAACAGGGCCAAAACAGAGGGGTTTTTAAATGTCACCTCCACACTGGCAGGGGTTGGGAATTGCACGGTGGTTGGCAAAACTTGGAAATACTTTTTCCAATGATTCATGCATTTCTGTTATTTTGTTACCCCCATCTGTTTCCCATCAGAAAACCCTTAAAATGCAAAAAGAGCCATTTATTGAAATTTGGGGACTCTGTAGGAGGATATGTCTGCTCTGCAGCCAGCCTGGGGAGGTGACCTCAAAGGCTCACAGGGGTGAGACAGGGAGAGGTGGGCAGAGTCCTCGCTCTGTGCCAGTGGGGTTAGAGAACCAGCGGTAGGCTCGGGCAAAAGAAGAGGAATGGGAGGGAGCCTCTCCAGGACAGACAGATGGACAGACAGACAGACAACTGTCCCAGGGGCTTTCTGATGTGCTCACAGGTGCAACTTTCATGGGAGCACAGCATAAAGCAATGCACACTTCTAAGGGAGAGGGAGGTGGCCAGGAGAGTCAGACGCAGGCAGTGCTGAGCTGGAATCCAGGGTATCTTGCCGGGGCCTGGCCTCTTCTCCACATCTCCTTCCCTTCCTGGGCACCCAGGGCCCAAAGTAACCCTGTGACACTCGGTCCAGCTGCAAAGGGCCTCAGAGGCAGCTGGCTGATTGGTGGAACCCAGTCAGGAGGAGCAGCTCAGCATTGACCCAGACGCTCCACAGCGGGACCCAGACATACCCTGACACCCCACGAACCCCTCAGGATCAAGGAGGCCACTGTCAGCACCTGTGAGGACCTGCTCAGAGTCAGAGCCCCCTCCAGGCATGAAGTGCCCAGCCCAGACTCAGGACATAGTGGGTCTCCTCGGTCCCCTTCTACTCAACACAGGCAAGGGCTCAGGTCTGGCTTTTCTGGCATTTGGGCACCACAGACACTGCCCAGAGCCACAGGCAGTGACATCAGCCCAAACCACTTGAATGCCACCCCGTGACACCCCAGGATGCTGTCCACAATGCACTTTCTCGAGTGACACACAAGTCACCATGAAGACCTAAGGGCCCAGCAATCTCTCAGAACTCACTCACCTCAGTGCCCACCGGTCCTTGCTGGCCATGGATGCCCACCAGGCTCCTGGCCTTCAGTGACCTCCCTGTGCATTGGCCCATGGCCTCCTCGTCTCCTTGCAGCCCTGTGAGCACCCATGTTCCCCACTCCAGCTGCTCTGGTCCTCCCAGAGTAGGGCTCCTGCTCCCCTGAGAAGGTCTCCACCTCATACTCCTCCTGGCAGCCCTCCTCTCCCTCAGTGCCCTCCACTTCCCTCCAGCTCCTGGCTCAGCAACTGACTCCTCCAGGAAGGCTCCCACCCCAGGCCTGACACAGCAGGTCCCTTGTCCTGTGCTCCCAGCACCTCCACTCTTCTGCTTCCCTAGCAGTCGTCATGGCGGGAGTTTTGTTTTCATTGAGTGATTCCTGGATGGATGTCTGTTTTCCCTGCTGGACTGCAGCTTCCCTGAGGGTAGAGAAAGCGTCCATCTGCTCATCATGGCATCAGAGGCCTGGCACTTTGCCGGGCACACCTGAGATGTGCTCTTTAACCACTTGCAGAGTGACTTCCTGTGTCTCCCTGTGGAAGAAGAGCCAGGGCAGCCGCCCAGCCTGGGGGCAGAGGAAGGGCATGGTGTGCACACTTGCAGAGTTGGCACCCCATTCCTTGAGGTGTCCAGGCAGGCAGGAAAATGACCACAGGCTCACATGGCCCTCAGGTGTTGGTCAATAAAGATGGTAGAAAGAGTTTGCTTCTCTCCATCTACGACACCCTCTAACTGTGTGTCCCAAAGAGCAGAAATTACAAACCACAAAATAGCCAAGGTCCAATGACTGCTCACCAGCCATGTCCCTGCCTCCCATCCATCATAAGCATAGTTGCTATAGTACTGCCTCAAATACTACTAATAATCATAGCTTACACTTACTGAGCACTTACTCTGTACCAGCCAGCATTTAAGTACCTCACATACACAAAACCCTTTGATGTCCACATTAACCCAATGAAGTAGTTCCTTTTACAATGAGGAAACTGAGGTACAGAAGTTTTGTAGTCATTTAGGGTCTCCTACCTAATAACTGGCATCTCTGGGATTCCAGTCACAGATGCCTGGTTCTACGGCCTGAGTTCTTTATGCTCTGTTTGCCATTCTGCTTCTTCCAAACAATATCAAAAGCAAAACTGTCTTCTTCAAAGTCTTCGTGGAATGTGCCTAGCATCAGGTGCTATCTAGTAAGTGACCTGAGCCACAGCCAGCTGCACTGTTCACATGACAGCCCACAGGACAAAGTCCTCAGGAGCTCAGAGCCAGGGAAATGTTCCCCTCTTGGTCTATGGTCTCCTTTCTTTTATTGGGTAAGGATAGGTAAGTAATTTGTTAATTTTCTTTCTCTGCTTTGGCTGCCCAGAATTTCAGAGGTAAATATCATGGCTTATTTCCTGAGCTTCTGCCAACCTCAGTTTCCCTCCACATTTGTTGTATGTATTCTCCCATCAGTCTCTTATCACTTAAATGTGTCCCTCCACCCATACACTGACTGCTGTCAAAGTCATTCAGACTTGGGTTTAGGGTAAGATATCCCAATGCCTCTTTCAAACAGGGGTTCAGACATTATCATTTTAAACTACAGACTTTCTTGCTTTGTCAAGGACAAGCACGTGGTCATCTCAGCCTCCACCCACACGCTGCCACCACCCCCTGCCCTCTCTGTAGCCACACTCACCAAGATGCTCTCTCCCCAAACATTACAATGCTACAGCCTCCCCCTGCAGGCTCCCAGCTCTAGAACTGGCACCCTGGGACCATTGCTGTGGTGTTGGTGGACTGCCTTAGTCAGGTGACAGCCAAGAATAAAATAAAGAGATTGGACACCATCACCATCTCCTGCCTTTTTATAAGTGTGCCCCAAATTCCTTCTCAAGCACATATCAACCAGCTAAAAAGATCACGGTGAGTTTTAGTTTCTGTAGGTTTATTTCCAAAATAATAGATATTTGGAATATATTGGATGACCACTTCTCATCCCAAAGTGCCTGGTCCTGGTGCCCCTTTCTGTGGTGACACAGCCCAGTGCTCCCCTAGGGGTGGCCCTTCCTCCTGTGACCCAGTCTAGGGTGGTCTGCACTGACGGTGCCTCTCTCCTGGCCACAGCACAGTCAGACGCCCTCCCTGGAGGTGACTGGTGAGCAGTGTCCCCAGGACCAAAGACAGCAATGCCCTAGGGGTGGCACCAGTGAGCTCCTGCTACCCAGGACCTGGAGGCTGCCCTGCCCCTTGTCCTTCTGCTTCTCCACCCTCCAGCTGCTTGTCTAGCCCTGAGCTGAGTCTCAATTCCTGTGTTGCCTCTGATAGGTTGGATTCTGTGGCTCACAACCCTAGGACCCTAATTGATACACAACACCCCCATTATGAATAATCAACCTAGATTATATCAGAGATCTCTTTTTACCTCTAACAATATGTGATATCAGTAACCCCCATGACTTAACAGGGCCCGTAAGTCAGGATTTAGGGAAGAAAAAGGAAAACACAAAAGCTATTGAAAGAGAAGATTCAAGATTCTATGGTATATTAAATTATTTTCTAACTAAACTCTCTCCCACCTTTCAGTCCCAATGGAAGACACATGCTTCCCAGGTTTGGGGTTGGCCCGGGCCATGTGCTTCAGCCAGTGGACAGTGGTGTGCGAGTGCATCTTAGCAAGCCTAGGTCTTAATAGCCCTTCTGTGTTTACGCTCCACTCTCTCAGAGCTTTCAACCTCCCTAAGGCAAGGATATGTCCTAGGAAGAATGACAGGCAGAGGCAGCCAGTCTGATCCCAACTCTCAGCCTGGAGCCAGGCTTGGTCTAGAGAAGACAGCCTACAGATGCATGAGTAAGAAGAAAATGCCTGCCACGGGATTGTAGGGTGTTTTGTTATGAAGCATTATTCTGGCCATAGCTGACTGATACACATTTGTCAAAACTTCTGTTTACTCTAAGCCTTGAAGTGTTCAGAGCCATTGTGGCTGGAGGGTGGGTGCAGGCCTACCTGCCACCTTGACCTGGTTGGGGGCACAGGCTCTGCAGGGCAGCACATGGAACTCTTCTGCCTGGTACATGGAGTAGTCGGTGCTGGCGACCACCAGGGTGTCTCCAGGCCTCCAGGACTGCACGTCATCCTCCAGAGTCAGGACAGTGCTGTTCACGTTGGTATCGATGATAACTGTGAGCTTGGGCCTCACTGCAACCGAAACGGGATGGACTGAGATACAGCCCTTTGCTTGGCAGACTGCTGGCTGTGCACCTCTACCCTCCTCCCTCCTATACAAGCAAATGCCACGTTTGCCTATCCAAACCCCAAATCACCAGCTCCCTCCATCCGTCTTGGTGAAGGGTTTTGAAGTCAACAAAACCCGACCAGAAAAGAGCCATTCATTAACTCTGGGCAGGGAACTTTCCACTAACTTCTGAGGAAAGTTAAATGTAGCGGCCTCACCACACCCACTTTGCTCAAGATGTAAAACAAATATAGTTCCTCTGAACTATTATTTACAGTGACTGTACACCTCTCCCCTGCAGAAGTCCTGTCCCTAACGACTGTCCTCCAGAGATGGCCACATCCTCTGGGAACAAACCAAGCATTCCCACTCCCCGCTAACCAGCACTTTGGGCCTGGATTTGGAATCACAGCCCCCAGAAAGGCAAACTGCTGTGCGTCTCTGCGGGAGGGCATGGGGGTCTGTGCCGTCCATCTGTACACCACTGTTCATCTGCACCCCACTGTCCACCCTCACCCTGCTGTCCTGGAGCTCAGGCTTCCCGCTTCCTGAAAGGTTCGTGGACAGGGTGGAGCTGACCGCTCAGCTCCGAAGCCCCTCCCACTGCCCTGTGTCACACAAGTGCACCAGCCACCCTGGGCACAGCGGGAGCATTGTCACTGCGATGCCGCAGTGGCGGACCCACCCCCCACACCCACACAGCAGGAAAGAGGCCTCTTACCAGGCTTCCCGCAGAGGAAGCGCACGCGGTAGCTCTGGCAGGCGCGGCCCTGGTCATAGCAGGCGAACTTGTAGTCCTGGCCCCTTTTGTAGACAACCTCGGTGCTGAGCTTGACTCCATCCATCGTAGCGGCCTGGGAGGGGCATAGAAGTCACAGAGCAAAGTTTTTGGCCTTGTCATAGGGGAAGAAGGTGATGATTGATGTTCTCACTCTCTATTTAAAGGTCTAAAATTGCCTTTGCCACAGAACTACTTATAATGGTCCAAGAGGATCATCCCAGCTGCTCACAGGAGTTTTGTCACCAACAGCAGCATGACATCTTGGAACAGACAAAGGCCTTGCATGGGTCCCGCAGAGCCACACATCCACACCGGGGACATCGGCACCAAGGACATCTCGGCAGGATTTCATCTGTGAGGGCTCCCTGTGCCCCATCCCCTGGTGCCCAAACAGGCTTCCAAATCACACAAGGTATTCTAAAGACCCAAGGCCCAGGATCCATCCTCGGACGCTCAGGTTCAGTTGGGTCAGGGCTGCAGCCTGGGCGTCGGGGTGTTTAGAAGCTGCCCTGGTAACTAAGAGGCTGAGAAGTTGGAGGAACACTGTTGGGGTTCAAGACTCCATGTTTACATACACCTCACATCATCTTCACAGCAAAACCAGAGGTCGTTGTTGGTGTCACGGATGGGGAAAATGACAGGTGGGGAGGCAGGGCGACTGGTCCAGGATGACAAAGCCAGTGACAGAGCAGACTATTGGGGACTATGAATTATAAACTGAGTCTAGGAGACCTCCACGCTCGTTCTCGTCCTGCCCTTGAGCCAGACTGGAAAGTGGAAAATCCTCGCTCTTTTCTGGTCACAGCAGGAAGCCCTAGAGCTAATGACTGCTGTGGCCTCACAGGACAAGACAGGACATGCTAGAGTTGATAAGGCAATGGGAAACTACAGTTTCCTCATTGCCCCCCACCCCGCCGTCTCATCCTTGCCCTTATCCTTGTAAGAATGTTTTGTTTTTCTTACTAGCCCACCTTTGTCGCCATTACTGTCCTGGAAACACCCACTGCCCTTCACCCATTGTCCTTGACTCAGATCAATTAGTACCAAGGTTCTGGCTGCCTCACGGTCTTTCATTCCCCACGAACAACTGGTCATCCCAGATCCCTACTGCACCTCTATTTTGCCTCTTGCTCTTTCTTCCCACCATGTGCCATAACACTTGGCAGGAGACTGGGGACTCACTGCAGGGGTCCCCAATAACTGGCACCATGGAAAGGGTTACCAATAGCAGACCTTGAACCCAGTTGTACCTAACTACAAAGCTGGGGTTCCTGAGCCTTTCCCTACTGCACCCTCAAGGCCCTCCACCTGCTGTCCTTTGCTCACAGGTGGGCCCCTGCCCATGGCAGAGCTTTGAGGGGGGTGAGAACAGGCCTTCACCTGTCTCCCTGGCCCCAGGGCCTGGCACAGAGGGTCTCAGTTAATGGGGGCTGATAAGCAAGAAACTACGAGGCCAGGTGGGGATCTAAGAAACAGAGTCCGAGGAAGGCTCGCCCGTGCCGGCCGGGTGCCCACCCCTGAGCCCACGCCTGCTGTTCGGAAACACAGTTCACACAAGGCCACAGCAGCTGTGATCGTTGGCACAGAAACCAAAGAGACCAGGGTCAGGGGATAGAGGGGATGTAAAGCTAACCATTAAAAAAAAGAGGCAGAGATGTTTTAGGAAACATTGTTTAGACCCAGCAACTATTTTGGCTTGAGGATTGCATAGAGTGATGAAAATTCACAGCTAAAATTGAGGCCTTTCTTGCAAGCAACACACACACTCCAATTATCATGGGCATCTCTCAGAGCCAGACTAGGGTATAAGCAGGCTTTTATGCACAGGATGCAGACCCAAGCTCAAGGCCATCTGACCCCTTGAGCTGATGAATTCCTGAGCCCAGATGGTCTTCAGCAGACCCTAAAATACAGAGACCCTGGCCTGAAGCATCGCCAGGAAAGTTGGACATTTTCCAAGGTACAACAACAATTTCAAGGGAACAATTCTGCTTTTCTTTTTTCCCTACCTGAAGAACAACCTTAGTGTTGGACAAGGAGAGTAAAAAGGGATCTATCACCAGCCAGGTGTGGTGGCGCATGCCTGTAATCCCAGCACTCGGGAGGCTGAGGCAGGAGGATCGCTGTGAGTTCGAGGGCTAGTCAGTTCAAGGTTAGCCTGAAATCTCATAGTGAGACCCTGTCTCAGAAAACCAAAACAAACAAACAAACAAAAAGGGATCTATCACCATTCAGTGAAATGGATCTTCACCTTAAGTGGACATAAGTTTATTGTTATTCATGCTTATAATAATAAGATAAAACTATTACAATATTATTATATAAACGATCAATAAAAACAATTTCAAATCAAGGGCACTTGAACCTATGGTTCAAGTACTTCACGCATTGCTGCATTAATTCACAAAAGACTGCCATGAGATAACAATCATTATCCCTATTTTTACAAGTGAGGAAACCTAGGCACAAAGATAACGAATAGGGCCAGGACCCTGAGCAAGTGATCCGGGAGACAACACTTAAGGCGACACTCCCTCCCAGGGTCATGCAAGTGCAGAATCAGCACCTGAGTGGCAGTGCCGCCTTAAATACAGCACCTGGGCACCTGGGAAAGCTGAAGAAGAGTAAGGATGCAAAAGGGTGGGTGCATTTTAGTTTATTTTCTTTCTTTCTTTCTTTTTTTTTTTTTTTTTTTTTTTTTTTTTTTTGAAGAAACGTGAGATATCAGATTCTGGAAAGGTTTCTTTGAGGTCATCTGGGCCGGGTCAGCTGCCTCAGTCTACCTCCTCCCATGCCCTCAACACCCTCCCCAGAGGGTCTGACTGCACTGCTGCCCACAGTCCCAGCGACCCGCTGTGTGCATGACACAGTACCAGGCCCTGGGGCAGGCGCAGCGTGTAGGTGTGGGACAGCCCTGGGCGTGGGGAGGGGAGGCCGAGCTGGCTTCCCAGAGGGGCCGTGGTGGGCATGGGAAGTCCGTCTCCTCACCTTGCCTGTGGGGTAGTTAGCCAGGGCACTGTGCTCCTGGCCTATGTCACCTCCAGGGAGCAAGAGGTGGAATGAGGCTGGCTTCCCTTTCCCAGCCTCGGAGACGACCAGGCCAGGAGCTCGAGGTACAGCACCACTTTCCCCTGCCGAGAGTGGGAGGAGATGCTCTGGCTACAGGGTCAGGGGACACAGACCAACAGGAGGAGCCGGCACACTCACAACCAGATAGCGCTTCCTCCTCGGCTCTAGGGATGGAGTCCAGACTCACTTCTGCAGACACGCGAGCAGGCTGTCAGCCGACTGCCTTCAATAGGCCTTGGTTTTGCCGAGACGAAGCAAAGATCCCATTACGGAACTGAGAACTTTGAATTAATGAGGGGCCACAATGCCAGCCAGAATATTTTCATAGAACAAAGCCACTTGCTTTGGGAAAGCTGCCCAGAGCCTCTGGTTTGGGGAAAACTATTGTTTGGTCTTTTACTCTCCTTTGGACCTCAAATGGTTGAGAGCTTGAACCCAGGGAATGCATTGTCAAGGATGCTCTTTTTGGGGGGAGAAAATGGCCCTGTGCCACGGCTGCAGACAGGGGATGACAGAGCGCGGTGTGGTCACTGTGGAAGTCTGGTGTGTGTCCTCAGCCTAGGTCTAACTGAGCTCTGGGCCCCTCAGGGAAGGCCCCATGTGTGTGTGCCGGCAGCAGAGCAAAGGCTGGAGTAGTAATGGCCCAGGAAAGCAGTTTACTTGCTCCCAAAAAGTCACCCTCAATCCACAGGGGTCTGGAGTCAGGCAGCTGGCAGAGAAACTCCAGCAGACATCTGGAGACCAGAGAAGCATTCCTGAAGGATTTTCAGAAATATCTGGAAAAGGGAGGCTAGTAAGGGACCACATAGCCTGTGGTCAAGTGCATCAAAGAGATAAGATTATGGCTATTTCAGAATTAAGACTGGAATGTCCAAGGCTGCAGGAGAAAATTTCAATTAAACCCGGGAAGTCTGCACTTTCGGGGAGTGAGTGCCTTTTGATCCTGTTGGATCCAAGAAGAGGCTGCAACTTGCAACCTAATCTGGGCAAATCCTTCTTCATAGCTGTGGAGCCATGGGAAAGGAAGAGCTTGAGCCAAGTAATGAGCCAGGCTTCCTTGGCCTTCATTCAGTGCAGGACAGAGTCCAGGCTAAGATGAGGGCCCCGCTTCAGTGTAATCAGAGGTCAAAGACCTGCCCAGGACAGTGTGGTGGGGTCGGAGCTCAGTCAGACCACCTGGTTAGGTGATCCAGAGGAAGTGTTGACAAGTGTCAGTTACAGCTGTCACGTTTGGTGTTCCCGGGAAACTCCCAGGATCCCCCACAAGTATGAGTCTTCCTGTGCCCAGGTCCTTTGCATAAAGGTCATGGAATTTAAATTTCACCTACACACATTCTCCTGTGTGCTCAGTCAGCCCTAGATAACTCACAATCCCTCACATTGTAGATGCCGTGTAGTTACACTGTATTGTTCAGGGCACAATGACAAGAAGGAAAAATCTGCACATGTCCAGTACAGATGCTATTTTTTTCCCAAATATTTTTGCTCCCTGGGTGGCTGAACCCTTGAATGTGGAGCCTGCGGGCACAGAGTGCCAACTGTGTTTTTGCTGACTGAAAGAGAATAAAATGGACAGGCCTTGTCTTTCTCAAATGACTTCTAACTCTAGATCAAGCATTTAAACGACCTCAAAACTTGCTTTGGTACAAGACCAGGAGTAAGGAAATAAACCTGTTTACTTAGCTTGTCACTCCTGGCTTCCCTGCTCTCCGAACAACCCTGGTTCCCACCTACTGAGCTGCTGAATTTCAAGGCCTGAGCATCAAGTCAACACTCCCGATGGAGCCAGCTGTGAAGGTCAAGCTGCCCTTGGGACAGAATGAGCTCCAGGTGAGGATGCTGAGCTAACACTGTCCTTCTTTGAATGTTTTAATTTTGCTCCATGGAGAACATGGCCATGCCTGTGTTCTCCCCCTGGGCTGGGCTCAGCCTGTACTCCAAATCCTAGCCACAATATGTGGGGCCCAAATAAAGCCAGCCAAAAAGTGAGGTGGGCAGGCCGAGCTACCCTGGCTGGGGCCCCCTCAGGTGCAGCTGCAGAGCTGGTGAAGGAGAAGGAGCAGACCCAAGAGAGAATGAGTCTTAGCTTTAGGCAAGTGATAAGCCTTTGCCTCGGTCTCTAAGGAGGGAACGGTGCTCTCTGACTCACCTCCGTCAGAGGGAGGAGGGCCAGGAGAGTCACAAGGCACAGGTGACAAGACATCTTGCAATCTATAGCATCCCCTTCAAAATAACCCCCCCCCATACAATTGGTACCTGTATGTCAAGGGGACGGTTGCAGATTTTTCCTGGGTAAGCTACCCGGAGGTCTGAAATTTTCTCCCCGCCTTTAGTATGAGATACTTTATCATGATCGAACCACTCCGTCCACTCCACATCTAGGCAGAAAGCAAGACAGGGTCAGATATCTGTCCATGGTTGCACCAGCCAGGGTAAAGGTGCTCCCAAACGACCTGCCAACACACCCATCCTGTCTGCCTTTTCATTAAAAACACTTCTTGTTGACTTTCCTGTTTAATTAAGGCAATATATAGTTCTTGTTATTACAAAACCAAATAATCACAGAGGAGGAAACCCATCCGTAAGCCCATTATCCAAGAACTGCTGCTAGGCTTGCTGCTTTCTGCACACTGTGGAGGCTCTGTGATGGGCAGGTGCTGTCCAGGTTCTGTGTCCTGGTCAGTGCCATTGCCTGCCATGTAATGACATTCTGTGAACTAAACTGAATGCCGTGGGCCCCTACAGACCTGAAGCTCAAATCTTAACCACCTTTTTGGCCTATTCCCCAGTGGGGTTTCATTAAATAAAGACCATCTGCAGTTGCAAATTTCTAGTTGAGTCTGTAACAGTTGAGTGTCCCCATTTCTGTAAGGAAAACCCTTTGTTCTGCATAGCCGGTGGTTTCTGCCCTTAATCACCCGCAGGTCTTGGGGTGTCCACAGCTTCTCACCTTGAACCCACTCGCTGGATGAGGAGACATTGAAGTACTCGCCATGCTCCGTCCGGAAGAGTTTGAACACCCGGGCAGCCGCGGAGCCACGGTGGCCTATCAGAGAGCAGAGCAGGCAGACCCCAATTCAAATGGTGGAGTTCCAAGGCAGGGAAACCCCCTATGCCTATGGGTTGGCAACCATTTCTTTAAAAAGAGAATTTTTCATTGACCAGGCCATTCTTTTCACTTGGAACGCAGATTATTATTCATTCTTTTGTTTCCCTTCTGAAAAGTCAGACACAAGTTCCAACAAATCTGGGTTTGGAGCCCACCTTTCTGCAAGTCTGAATCCCTCCCAGGGTTGCCGCCAGCAGTGGCCCCCACAACTGGACAGAGGAGACTGCTGCTGTGTGTCCCAAGCCATCTCCACGTCTCACAGGCTCAACATCGTGGCCCAGCTGCCTCCCTTCCAGCGCCTATCTTTTCTGTGCCACAACTTGATTTTAGAATAAGTCAATGAAGACTTTTCTGAGAACGTAAATGTTATCATGTATGATTAACCTGTGGTCAGCATGGACCATTGCCACTTCCAAGTAACGTGGCCGGGTCAGCAGCCGGTCACTCCACTGGGTGGTGGCAGATGGGCAGCCATACTGAGGGAAAGACTGGGCTCAGAGAGACCCAGGGCCTCTTGGGTAGGAACATGCTGGAGGGGCCCGGGGCTCTCACCAACCATAGATTACCGTGATATTCAATGTGGTCTTCCACCGAAGAAGAGGGACTTCCCTTCACAGTGAGAAAACTCCAAGGGTGTCTGAAAATAATAAAAAGTAAAGTTCTTCGTGTATCTGAACGTGCACTGGGGCAGAGCTGAACCCGGGTCAGTGGCTGGGCCTTCTCCCTGCAGCTGGACTTTCCCACTGACCAGTGAGGTTTCCCTGCTTGGCCAGCAGTCTTTCTTTGCAAGCACTGTCTGGGCCTCCTCGACCCCTGGCCAGCCTGGTGCCCCTAACCATGATTTTCTTTACTGCCACACTGCCAGTAGACTGGGTATGAATCACAAGTAAATAAACACCCAACAGCCCAAGTGCGACACCCACCAAGCTGAGTCACAGCCTGCACAAAGGGCTGAGTCCCTTAGGAAAGCGCCTTCCAAGGGAGGAGCTGACTTCTGTCCTGCGCACCTCTCCTAAGAGGAGAACTCAAGGGAAATGCTGTGGGCTCATGGGACCGGCCACCCCAGCCACCTGCCCCGGCTTGGAAAGGCAAAAGGCAATCTTGTCCTTGCAACAGGGAGGGAAGGAAAAAAAGAAGGTTGCATTTTGGCAAGCAAAACAGCCCCCTCTCCTCCAGCAGGGCTCTGGGCTGGGGAGGGGTGGCTTCCTCGCTCTCTTTGTCGCCCCATCATCCTAACCAAGGAAGGGGCTCAGGGCACACCATCCCAAGACAGAGCCCCTCTGCACTGAACACTCCTGGCTGAGAAACAGCAGCAAGGGACAACCTTTGACCTCCCCATCCTGCTTCCTGGAAGCAGGTCACAGCCCGCAGGCCAAAGGCACCCTCCCCGCACTCAGAAGAAGGGGGCGTCCCTACCTAGGAAGATGGGAGAAGTCAGGGAGAAGGCACAGCTGGGCCTTGCAAAGAAGACCTGAAGCTCCCCACACTCCACCAGCAAATTCTCCCCTACCCTTCTTCAAACTCGCACCGAGGCGCCCAGGTGTGGCCCTTCCTTCCAGGAAGCCATGTAAAACACACTGCATGAAACACACTGTTCTGTCCTTCACTTTTGAATCAGTCTGTTTTTTCCAGGAGCCCCAGACAAGAATTTAGATAGAAAGAAGGAAAGACATTTTCCCCTTCTATCTTCATATGCCACTTAAGTGTCAATGACTTTCGTCATTTTGGTCAGATCGCTTGCCTTGGAAAGTAGGTCCTGGCTGAATATGTTTAACGAAGTTGAGGATTCAGCCCTGGCACCCTCTCCCTTCAATCTTCCATGACCGGCACCCCCTCCCGTGCTCTCTTCCCAGCCTTGCCCCTCAGCCCTCGCCCTTTCACACACAATGCAGCTGCCTGGACTGTCCCTCCTCTCCGGGACAGCCACACTTCCTCCCTCAGCCCTTCACGCTGCTAGCCTCTCTGAGGGGTGTCTGCCTGCCTTGCCCCACCGCAAGCCTCCACTAAACCCCATGTGGGCTCTGTCTTACTCCCCCATGTGCCATCACAGCTCCCCCCAACCAGCTTCCGCCTTCTCACAAGAGCTCAAACAGCTGGCCTAGCCCGGCGCTCCCAACCTCTGCTCCATGACCAGTTCCTGAGTACATGGACAAAGGGCACATTCATGGCTCAGTGCTTCTGCGGATTGTAGATGCCTTGAGCTGGCCACCCCAAGTGCATCTCCACACAGAGTAGTGGCAAGTGTATGATCCCTCCCTGGCTCACCCACGTGGATGGCTGGCACCTGCCATCCTTCCTGTGGCTCTCATTTATAAGAAGAAAATAATCACCACCATTTACAGAGTGCTTATTCCATGCCAGAGAGGATGAGGAGTATTTTGCTTGTATTATCACATGCAGTTCTCCTAAGGGTCTTGAGATAGCCCATTTGACACGTGTAGGGTCCATGCAGAGAGAGCTGAGTCACTTGCCTGCGGTCACACCTTGGAGGAGGAGCGGCTTAGACCCACACCTAGACCATCAGATGCCAGACTCTGGCCTCAGCCATTGCTGTCTTCTGCTGAGCTCCAAGCCACCAGTACCCTGTGGTTTTATCTCTCATTGCAAATTAATGAACTGGTGTTTGGTTTATAAGACAATGACTTGGAAGTGCCTAGGGCTTGCTAACAAAAGAGCCTTGCCACGCCAAGATAGCATTGTCATCTTTGGCTGTGTGAGCTTCCTGAGGAGTCCCCTTCCAGAAGAGCAGCCCTGGGCTGTCCGAGGATGCACCCTGGAACCCGAGCACCCTCTCTCACCCACGGAGCCTCCACCCAGCCAGTAAAGTCACTGTACTCTGAGACTAGAAAGGGCTCTCACCTGCCCCTCATCTTGCCCTAGATCTGGAAGCCAGAGGGCTCATTGCAGGCTCCAAACAGCCATGGGAGAGGTAAGCTCGACTTTCCACCGAGCTGAGACCGGATTCCACAGGATAAAGAGGTGTGGTTACTACTGCAGGGCAAACAGCCTCCCCTTGGTGCCAACCTGCATGCACCAGTGCCAGACATGATGCTACAGTTTGAAGCGAATAAAACCCTCACTGGAGCATATCAAAAGGCCTCTTTTCTTTGGGTGCTTGGCTGAACAGAGATACTTTACATAATCCTTAAAAAATTGTCTGCCAATCCCCAAGGCATGACATGAGTCTCTTGCCAAGAAAAGAAAAATTGAACATTAGCGGTACATCCAGGGCATGGCTCTCACACACAGCACACACTCAGAGCTTTGTGGCTGACTGAATGAATCAGAGACAGTTAGGGTTTAAGAGTGGGCTACACTTATTAAAAGAACAACAACAAGTTCCCATTAAACACAAGCCCCAGTATGTCCAGGGCAGACAGGCAACATGCCTGTATCCCCCAGGTCACCGCTTAAGGTAGAGCTGCCCAGGGGGCATGAGAAAGGTTAGTTCTGGGTGGATAGAGTTCTGGCATCTGGCACAGAGGGAAGGATGCTGATACCTAAATCCAAGGTGCAGGAAGTGTTTGCTGCCCAGCTTGGTCATAGCTTTCCGGGCCAGGTCGTCCAGGTTTCGGGAGCCTTCATCATTCACCGCCACAGAAAGGATTCTGCCATCAGGAACCGCACTCAAATACTGGACCAGGCGCTCACTCTCTTTCTTGGATCTGTAGGTGTCAAATCTGAAAAGGGCAGAAAGAGGGAGAGGATTTGGGTAGTCTCAACAGCAGCCCAAAAGAGATCTAAGCATGTATCTGTGTTGCAAAAACGAATATGCCATCCCAAGATCCCATGGGCTGGGGTTCTAAACAAAGAAGCCTTTTCTTAAAGAGCAAATGAGTATAGGAACTTTGCACAGCATGCAGTAGTATCCAAGAAGGACCTGACCTGACCATTATAATAATCCATGGGTAAGTTGCCCGAGACATGACGATTACAAGGCAGAGACCTCAAGCACTGGTCCAGTTGTCTCACCCTGGGGGCAGGGGCTCCTGCCTCTCATAAGAGCCTAACTTGAGATAATCCTGACACCTCATTCACGGGGATTTCTAATGGAGACGACTTCCCATCATGCCTCCCACCCCTAGAACAGCTTGTTTATAGGAATACATTTTAGAATCATGAAAATGTCATCGCTGATTTACATAGTAACAATGATAGAACCCTTAAGCATTGTAAGTACTGTTGCAATCCTACTTTTTCCTCTTTATCCTTTTTTTAAAAAATCATTTCACTATGTTGTGGTAAGAAATCTTATCATGAAGTTATCCTTTTAATAAAATTTTAAGTGTACAATAAATTGTGGTTGAGGGTAGGTACGGTGTTATGCAACACATCTCTTACGATAAGAACGGATGATCTCTAACTACATTTTTTAATTTGTTTTTGTTTTTGAGACGGGTCTCACTATGTTGCCCAGGCTGGCCTAAACTGTGCTCAAGCAATCCTGCCTCAGCCTCTGGAGTAGCTGGGACTACAGGCGCAAGGTAAGAATTGATCATCTCAAAGTTGACAAAGATAACCTTCCCTCATACAGTATATGTAAGATATGTACGAAGTAGGGATTTTTTTTTTTTTTAAACTACACCACTGTTGAGAAAAATTTACAAAGGAAAGACAATTTGGTAACAATCCCAACTCATTCACGTAAATATAAAGATTTTGTGCAGTTGCAAAGGAAAGAATTTGTCTTGGAACTTAACAAGCAACATAGTTCCAAAATAAGTGTAGGAAAACCAGCCAATGCAAATGGCCAAGAAGACTGTGAAAAAGAAAAACAGAGACAGTGCAAGCTGTAGCTGGAGAGGTGCTCCTGATGCCTGCTCCAGGTTGCCAAACTTGTTTTAACTCTCGGCATAACCAGGTCCAGCCCTGCCTCGTCCCTTGCCTTCGGCCCCAAGGCCCACCTGCTGCCAGGCTGGCCCTTCCCAAAGACCCACACAGTGCCACCTGCCTGCTTCTGTCTCTGCTTGCTCAGCCCAGCCTCTTCCCACCTGATCAAATCTTTTTCCAGCTGACCTAAGTTCCCATTCTTCTGGGCAGTTTCTCAGGTGACTCCGGCTGTGTGCATGTGTGTGCATGCATGTTAGCTAATGTATTTGTTTACATGCTCAGCTATCAGATCCATGAGGTCTCCAACACACTGCAGCCAAGGAGCTCTGGAGCAAGCAGGCATCCTGCCTTGGTAACCTCCCCCAGCAGCTTCCTGACAGCCTCTCATTTCTCAGTGTAGTAGTTCATTTAAATTGAAGCCACACAGCCTCAAGGAGCAGCACTGTAACTATTGAGGAATCAGCCTTGACCGAGGGGTTCCCTGTCAACCACACTCATTCTGCTTCATCCGATGGCTCGGGCTTGCTCTGCCCAGCCACTGCACAGGGCTGTCACCAGGAGGCAACACAGATCTAGATTTTTGTCACTGCTCCAGCCCTCCCCAACCTAGGACTCTGGGCACAGCAGCCTCATCCACAGATTGTGGGTGCTAAGAGAAGGTCTGTCAAATTTAAAGCACAGAGCATTGCACAGACAGCATGCAGTGGCTGCACTGTGACCAGTATTGACCCAGGGTCACTTCAGGTGCCCTGTGTCCCAGCTGGTGCCCGCTGCCTTTGGGTGGACACTCATGGCTGTGCCTTGCTGCTCGGAGCGCCACTTCTCCAGCAGCACAGGAGCACCAGCTCTGCTTGCCCACTAGCTGTGTCCTGCCTGGGGACCTTTCCCCTGGCACTGGTACAGCTGTCCCTAGTGATTCAACTACTTCTTTACATCTCCCACTGTGTCTTCCCCCTTTGTTACCAACAATTACAACCTTAAATCCAGTGTGTACGTTGTGTATGCATCCTTGCTAAATTCGCATTTTTAGACAAGTGCTTTGAGACAGCCCGGTTACAGGGCCTGGTGGGACACGAACTCAGTGTGCTCGTGCTGGAGGAAGGTGCATATGTGTAAGTGAAGGCCACCTTACCGATCAGAGTGGATGACTGTGGCAGATTTGGGGTCGATGACATGGACAATGACTCCACGGTGGCCCCAGCTCCTTTCAAAATAATAGCCTCCCTCCTCCATGCCCCCTGGGCGGAGAGTCTTGCTCAGAAACGTCCAGGAGAGCTTCTTCTGCCCGTGCAGTTCCAGGGTGCCGCCCCTGCCCACGCCGATGTACTTCAGCCCATAGTAAGGGTCGGGCTCAATGTCTTCATCAGCTCTGCAAGAGAAAAGCTCCAAGCTGCAGGCACAGTACCTTGCTGGACATGGCCCTGTAGCCCTGTTCCTGAGCCCCACTGGTCCTGTGCAGCTGGTCATGCTTTGGTGACAGCTTGGTAAATACAGCACTGGCCACCTGGCCTCTCTACACCAAGCCAATAGGAGGCCCAAGACACCAGCAGAAAAACCTGTGAGTTTGCAGGTTGCTGCTTCTCCTCTTCAGGTCTAAGTCTTGTATTCTGGTCCAATGCAGTGGTGGAATCACTTGCACCTATGCTGCTAGACCTGTGCATTCTTGGTTACTGCTGCTGAGAACATTGCACAGCCAGAGGCAGCTGGCACATGAGGCTTTCCTGCATCTTGTCCATCACAACTTATTAAATAGACACTCTGAGGCTCCACCAACCATGGCATGCACGGGAGGTGGTGGAAAGGCTGGCAGGGACCTTGGTGGCACAGATGGACACCAGGGCCATGGTAGATAAAATGCCTCATGGACTTCTCCAGCTTGCCCCAGTCACTGAGTCTGTCTTGTTCCCCACCACTGTCTGGCAGGACAGAACAATGGCTCCTGTCTTGTGCTGGAATCTGGCTCTCTTGCCTCCCTCTCTGCTCTGCCTCCCCCCATCAGATCCAAGAGCAGCATCTGCCACCACAGGGATCGGTTTTCCCACCTTCCATACAGAATGATGCTGAAATTGCCCTGGAAAGGGCAGAGGGCACTCCCAGCATGCAGCTCTCCTCCGCTGTCAATCACAATGTGGCGGGTGCGCAAAACAATGGGCTCCTGATGGTCCTTAATGATGAGCTTGCCTGAAGAGGAGGAACGAAGGGGTGAGGCTTAGGAACACAATGGGAGGGTGAAGTAGCAAGGAGCCACAACAGACTCCCTGAGCCCCCACCTCAGCCAAGCAGGTGAAAAAGTATTTCTTCCAAAGGCTGCTATGCTCACTGTCTGACAAGTGATTTCTTTTCTCTTGTCTCCACTTTGCAATGCACATATAATGCCCATCTGGCTCACAGCTGTCACTGCCATCACTCAGTGATCAAATATCTGCAGACGAGAGAGCAGGACCTCTCAGGGTATCAGTAAAGAGTTTCCTTGCTCTTTTTACCAAGAACGGGCCAGCCCTAGTCATCCCTAAGTGCTCAGAGTTGATGGTTATCGCAAAAACCCAGAGCCTCTGACTCAAACCCAAAGCATGTAACATTCATTCCATCTAAGGACATAGCCGCTTGCACCCTCCACGAGGCTCTGGGGAGGGGAGGCACCAGCTTACCCCCCTCTGAGATGTTGATGGAGTGGACCGTGGCAGAGGAGGCAAGCAGCAGCATCCTGCCCTGGTTGATGTGCACGTGGTGCTCTGGATCATGGCCAGGATTCCAGAGCTGCAGCTCAGGGTTCTGGTCAGGGCACTCAGTAGCCACTGCCAAAGATAAAAGAGATATCACTGCTCTCGTCCACCAGCATCATCAAGCAAAGACTGACCACAAGGCGGGAAGGTGTTTTACATCTTCATGGCCCCTGTCTCTACTAGAGCCAAAAGCAAGACCTTAGCAATCAGAGGCACCCTGACCAAGGAGGCAGCAGCCCTGGGGTGTGGTCCTGTGTTTCTTATTAGTTTGCCATGTGCCTATAAACAAGTCACTTCCCTTTTCTGGGTTCAGTGTCCCCTTTACAAGGTGAAGGGCAGACCAAATGACCACCCAGGCCTTCCGAGATCTGAAGTCATATAACCATTTACCCAGATTGCTTGGGTTTCAAGATATTCTGTCTTCAGGGAAGCACTGTTTACAGAGAAGAGGTAACAAAACTCTTTCCTGTTTTGCATGAGAATTTGACCTTTGGTTAATTTTCTAGCTCTTGTCTTAGAAACTTAAGAAAGATGGTTCTGTACAAACTAGGTTATCAAGCATCATGGCTTATAACAAAAGTGACTCCAGACTGGTAAATGGTCCTTAAACTGGGAGGAGAACTGAATGCTTTCTTTTCATACCTGGTGGAGATGTGATGCTGTGGGTGTACCTGCATGTACAGAGTCTTGTAATCAAACACGTGCCTTGCAGGGATCTAAGAAGGTGCTGTGAGAAATACTGGCTGTGCTGGGGCATGAGGCTACTAAGCCAGGGTGGTTCCATGACAGTCTTATCTCCCTACAGCTCTTGAGCTGTCACTTGGGGGACCAAAGAGCACAACTGGATGGCTATGTGAACACCGTCACACCATGAAGGAGAAACACCAGCTGCCCCTCTGTTGGTAGTTTGTCCTGCCCTATTGGAGTCTGATGCAAAGGTGGAAGGTGGCTGCCTAGAAGGCTCCAGGTAGGTGCAGCTTCTCTCTGCCTTGCCAGAAGCACTGGGAGGCATCTGCACTTTCACGGGGCTAAAGAGGCTGTGCTCCAGCAGTGTGGCCGGTGGGTGGGGGAGCATATGGTGTTTGTCTTAGGACCCGGAGGAAGCTCCATAGATAGCCAGGGGGATCTGGAGGGGAAGACAGGCAAGGCAAGGTAAGCATGGCTGGCTCACTCTCCTGTCTTCTGTAACTAGGAGATTTCAGGATAAACTGGTGGGGCAGTGTCTTAGTCACTTTCCTTGTCACTGGGACACAATACTTGATATCTGCAACTTAAAGGAGGAGAGACTTACTTTGGCTCATGTTTTAGAAGTTTCAGTCCTTGCATGGTCAGTGGCAGGATAGAAGGGCTGGGTGTAGAAAAGGTACTCACCTATGGCAGCCAGGAAGCAGAGAGAGAAGAGAGGAGTCTGGGAGGGACATACACTCTTGCAGGTCACATCCCTAATGACTCATCTCTTCCAAGCAGGCCCCACCTCCTTACAGCACATGTAGTTATAAACTCATCAGTGTGCTAATCCATTGATTAGTACAGCATCCCTGTGATTCAATCACCTTCCACAAGCCCCTGCCTCTGAGCACATGAGGATATCTAGATAGAATCCATACAGGTAGGTGATGGGCTGTCAGCCTATGGCAAGGCCAGGGGAAGATGGTGCAGGAAGGAGCAGAAGCCAGGCCCACAGCACAAGGCTGAGCAAGGGGTTGAGAAGAGATTGGGTCCCGCGGGTACAATGGTGATATGAGCCACATGCACCCCAGAGGGGCTCTGGTTTCTCTGCTTTTTCTTCAGTTGTGGAAGTATGATATCACTCACATATCTAAGTATCTCAGGGAGACCAGAAGGGAGTCACCCCTTTATCTAGCTCCACCACACCAGCAGGGTCCCCCAAGTTCACAATAGCCCATAGTTGTTGCCCATGTGAAGCACAGTGTAGACACTATGTGTTTGCAGAGCCCCACCCCATCCTCCCTCCTCAGCCACAGTGGTTGCTGAGCCCCATGCTCATCTGTTATGGTTTAGATAAAAAAAAGTCCCCCAAAGGTCTCGTAACTGAGATGTGGGGCTTTTGGGAAGTGATTGATTATGGGAACATTATAGCTGACTTTCTGTGGAAAGGTAGAATCTAGTCAGAAGAGGTGGTCACTGGGGGCATGATCTAGAAGGTTCTGTCTTCCTCCCCAGTTCCTTCACTCTCTGCTTCCTGACCGTCATGTTGTGAGCAGCTGTCCTCCACCCAGGTCCTTCCACCATGCTGCCTCTGCTTTGGAGCCAGATGTGAGTCAAAATAAACCTCTCCTTCTTTAAATTGTGGATGTTTGCAGGAGACAGAGATTAAGGATAGTAAACTAATTAATCTGATGGAGAAAATTTCAAGACAGCTCAATATTCAGGCTGTAGCATAGATACTACTTGCTGCTTTTAACCAGGTTTATACCGAAAGGAGTGATTCATTTGAATAGTTTCCAGTTTCTCCAGAAAGAAGGGGGCTACAGCATTTTGGCAAAGGAGAGTTTGGTTGCCAAAAAGATTAGCATTAAAAATAAACCAAGTGCTTTGCATCAGGGCAATAGGAAGGTTGCCTTGCCAGTATTGCAAGAATCAGAAAGAACCCTCCCTTTTCAGCCTTAAGGGTGCAAAACTGTAAAGCTTTCATTTGAAAAGAAACCCTCAGGCAGCCTAGCTCATTCAGGACCAACTAGAAAAGAACTTCCTGGAGTTCTTAAGGGTGCAAAGCTGTAAAGCTGTCATTTGAAAAGAGACCCTCCGGGAGTCCAGCTCATTCAGAGACAACTAGAAAAGAATTTCCTGGGGGCTGGTGAGATAGTTCAGTGGCATAAGCGCCTGACTGGCAAGCGCAAGGGCCTGAGTTTGACTCCCGGAACTCACATATGAAAAAAGGGCCGGTGATATCGCTCAGCGGCACGAGTGCCTGCTGGCACGCGAGGGCCTGAGGTCAACCCCCGGTACCCACAAAAAAAAAAAAAAAAAAAAGAATTTCCTGGAGTTCTTCCATCCAAGCACTCAGAGGCTTCTGCAGCTGTGATCCAAGGGAGCCCAGCTATTGCTTAAGCTGGCAGCAGATCTTGGCATCATCCATGTAGCACTGGTTTTATAGGCATGAAGAGTACAAGAGTTGTGGGGTCAGGGAGGCTTTCATCCAGATTTCAGAAGAAGACCTGGGAGGCCAGGCAGTGTGCCCCTAAGAGGGCAGTGCACAAAGCTATAACAGTGAAGCCAAAACTGCAGTGGAGACCCAAGGAAGTTGGAGAAGCCAAGAACATGGAATGTCTGCTGAGGAAGGCCTCAGACAGCAAGCAAACCCAACCCAAAAGCGAGACCATGGGGGATACAGTAGGTGATGTAGTAAGGGCAGGGCTGCCCAAGACCTTTGGGGTCCACATATCATTGCAACTTGCCTAGGGTACCAGACACTGAACTACAGGATTTAATGTTTGCCCTGCTTGGTTTTGGTCTTGCTCTTGTCCCATCCCTTCCTGTTCTCCTATTCTTCCTTTTTGGAATGGGACTATTTATCCTGTGCCATTGTATGTTAGAAGTGTTAAATTTTTATTTTTACAGGGGATCACAGCTAAGAGTTGCCTTGAGTCTCAGAGGAGACTTTGGGACTTGGACTTTTCAGCAGTGCTGGAAGTGTTAAAACTTTGGTGACACTTAGAGACGGACTAAATGCATTTTGCATAAAGAGATGCACATGAATTTGGGGGGCAGGTAGAAACAGAATGTTATGACTTAGATCAAGAACGTCTCCCAAAGGCCTCATATGCTCACAGGCAGGGCTTTGGAGAAGTGACTGAATCAAGGGGGTGATGTAACTGACTTGCTGTCAGAAGGTGGGGCCTGGTCAGAAAAGGCAAGTCACCGGGGACATGACCTGGAAGGATTCATCTCCCTCCCTGGCTCCTCTCTGCATTCTCTGCTTCCTGGCCACCATGGCATATGCAGCTCTCCTCTGCCTAAACCTTTCCACCATGTCATCTCTACCTTGGAACCATGGATTGTAATTGTGAGCTAAAATAACCCTCTCCTCTTCTAAATTGTGGGTGTTGGATACTGGCTCTCAGCAACAAGAAAGTCACTAAGACACCGTACTCTCCCCAGCCCCACTGGTTGCCAGGCACCACCCCCATCCTGCCTCCCCAGGACCACTGGAACCCTCCTTTTGCTCCACCCACCTCACTGTGCTCCAGAGATCAGGCTTGGGGTGTCTTTCACTAAGAAGAGAACTCTACATTTTGGGGGGTTTTCACTAAAGCAGCTCTTCAAGCCGTCACAAGCCCCAAGGGTTCAGTAGTGGAAATGTGATGAAACATAGGGACTTCTTATGCTCACAGAAGGCTGGAGCTGCTGCCAGCAAGTGCTAGGTGGGCTGGTGGCTCTCACTTGGCTATTGGGCTGCCCAGGCTGCTCATGTGAGCTGGGGCCTGGAGCCTTCCCTGTCCTGAACAATCTCCAGGGCAGCCCTCCCAGCCACGTGGGGGATGGATATGGCCAAGTGGGCCCAGGGTCCCAGTCAGGGAGCCCTGAGCAACCCGAAGGGGTCATTCTCACTCCACAGCACAAGGCCTCAGGCCTCCCGCCCACCAACCAGGACTATGTGCTGTCCATTTTGCTTTCTGAGTGCAGGAGCTGGCAGCACACTGAACCTGGCTTTGGAGGCAGTGGACTTATTGCCCACAGGGAGGCCCAGCCCAGCCTCCCAGAGGCCCCTACCATGGCTATGACTGGCCAGAGCAACACTACTCCATGCGGCTGAATGCTATATACTGAGGACAGCCAGCCTCAATGGATTTCCGCGTACAGATCAGTGAGGGTCTGAACAGGCCAGTACTTTTGCTGAAATGTCACCATGGCAACCACTCCAACTTCTCAGGAGTGGGCACATGGTCCCATGGACAGGAAGGGCTGTCTTCTGCACCCCATGACACCAGAGAAGAACTCAGACAGAGGGGACAAGGCCCAGACAAAGGTGGAAAGTTGGGTCTCAGATGTGTATTCTTTTTGTCTAAACCCTCAGAGTGGTTTTTGAAAAATTTGAATTAGATATTAACATTTAACAACTAGAGAGCTTTTATATAAAAATCTACATTTCTGTTCCTCTTAAAAATTCACATGCCATTCCACAGGGCGGCAGTTTCAGAACCAGAAAGTGGGTGACACTTTCAAGGGACCCCCGTGTCCTGGGGACCGCAGTCCTTCCCCGCCAAGCCCCACAGACCAGGCTTAAGCCCAACTCTACACAACCCATCATCTTGCCACACAACCCATCATCCTGCCACACAACCCATCATCCTGCCACACAACCCATCATCCTGCCACACAACCCATCATCCTGCCACACTACCCATCATCCTGCCGGCAGGAGACAGCGGCCCAGGACGAGACTTGCCTGGGATCTCAGAGTCTGCCAAGGATGGGCCAGAGCGAAGCCCCCAGCTGCACCCTGCAACTCCTTCTCCTGCTCCCTCTCCCCTGCAGCCTGGGTGGCCACTGTATCTTCCATGCCAGACGGCTGGTCCCACTGCCCCTAAGGGCTCACCTTTGGATGTGGCCCCAGGGAAGAGGACCAGGATGAGCCATGCTGTGGCCAGCACAGCCTTGAGGGGTGTGTCCTGCTTCTGCCTCACCACAGCTCCCATCTTGACAGAGTGTGCCCTGAAATCAAGCACAGGCATCAGGTGTGGAGACAGACAGGGACAGGCAGGTGTGCGCGCGCACACACGCACACACACACACACACACACACACACACGAGGCGGGGACAGCGCACTCCAGCCAGCCCAGAGCACAGTCCTCAGCACCATGATCCAGGGCTGGGCAGGTCAGGGCACGCAACCCTGCCATGTCCTGAGGCTCAGACACAGCAAGTAGCTGAGGCCCCTCTCCTGCAGAATGAATGAAGCCTTTTCTTTTCTTTTCTTTTTTCTTTTTCTTTTTTTTTTTTTTTATGTGGGTACCGGGAGTTGACCTCAGGACCTCGCACTTGCCAGCAGGCACTTCTGCCACTGAGCAATATCACCGGCCCTTTTTTTCCTTTATGTGGGTTCCGGGAGTCGAACTCAAGACCTTGCACTTGCCAGGCAGGTGCTTATGCCGCTGAGCTATCTCACTGGCCCATGAAGCCTTTTCTTAAGAAACAGAGAATGAAAACAACCCTGGTAAACACAAGCTGGAAGTGAGATGCCACCAGTTTGCTGTGTGATCTCAGTGGATTCACTTCACCTCTCTGGGTCTTGGGATCCCAGAGGACAAAAGGAGAATGTAGACTGATTTCTAACCTTTACATCATCAGTCTGTGCTTTGAAAGCCAGTCCTGGAGGATTGTACTAAAAACCTAAATATAAATGCCTACATATTATAAATCATGTTCCTGCCCAAGAGGAAGGTGGGACAAAGATGGCAAATGGCCCCTCAACATCCACTTTGTCCTCCTTCTTTAGAGACAGATGCTCTGGTGTTCATTTGGACACACGGCCACCAAGAATGAAGCCCACCCTCCCCAGTCTCCCTTGTTTGATCCTAGAAAAGTTCCATGAATACAGCAGAAGTACTGGAGATGTGTGAATTCCCGAAAATGCCCTATGGGAAGGGTGGGGAGGTTTTATTTCCTCCTTCCTCCTTCCTGCTGGCTGGAATGCAGACGTGATAGCTGGATTTTTCAGCAGCTATCTGGGGCCACGTAGTAGGAGCCATGAGCCGAGAATGGCAAAGTCTGGTCCCTGTGAGGCATGGAAATAGCCCTAGAGGATGGACTTACTTTTACATTTTGAAGGAATTAAAGTCCTACTACATTAAACTTCTATTTCATAAAAGCCACTGTTAGTTTGTTCCTTTTGGCATATAGAGGGTGAAGTGGGGCTCACAGACGCTGCCCTTAAACCAGCTCAGCAGTGAATCTGATCGCCTGATCTCCCCTCACAGCGGGGCTCTGTGTGTGCTCAGTGAGCTGGGGCGGGCAGAGGGGTCCCAGAGGAGCTCCCAAGCCCTACCCGGTCCCCACAGGTGCACAGACAGGGCAAGGGGCAGTGTCCTCTTACGGGCACCTGCCTGCCCAGACCCATTCCCAGAACAACAGGCCCTTTCTAGTGCTTCAGCCAGCCGCAAGGTCATGCAGTGTGGCCCTGGGGAGCGGCGCCTTTCCCACCCCCAAGAAGAAGTCTCCATTTCATGCAGAAAGGAGGGGACAGCAGGACAGGGGTGCTACATGGTCCTGGGGCAATGTCAGAGCCAACTCTTCTCAGTCTCCAAAGGTGGCTTGTCCTCCATTGCCGAGGAGCCCATGTCCTTGGGGCCTGCTCTGCAGAGAGGGGACCAGCAGCGACTCAGTGCAGGGCTTGGAGGTGGCACCCTACAGCCCTACTTGGCCAGCACCCTCTGTGAGACGTGGGCTCTGTGGCCTCACCCTTCCTGTGGACAGAGGGAGGAGGGCAGTACCCTCATCTGATGAGGTCACGGGTCATTTCAAAAGTAGAACGATAAGGACACCCTTTCTGGGTAGATGTGAGGACAGCTGTGTGTAAGGGTTGACACTTGACCTCTCCCCCTAACATAAGCTAGTCTCCCGTGAGTCACAGCCAACTGTCCAAACTGTGGGAGGCAGAGGTGGCCCTGCCCAGGAGCCCTTGGTGACCGTGACCGTGTTTTCCTGCCTGTGGGTGTGAGCTGTGCCCAAGAATCCCAGATGGTTCCCTGAGTTCTCCTGGGACTTGTGCAGCAAGGGAGGGTGGCCTTCTCCACTGGGTACTGAGAGCTTGCTGGCGGTGGAGCTGGACCTGGCTTCTCAGCTTGCAAGATGCTGTGGAAACAGCCCTGGCTGCACAGTTCTCAGAGAGGTGTGCTGTCACAATGCCAGAGCCTGTGCAGGACTTGGAGACACAGACTTGGAAACGCAGTTATGATGGCCCTTGAAAGGGATGGTGAATGAATGTGGCAGACCCAGTGTGAAGTTAAACGCAGACACTCGAAGGCCAGCACTTGCGGTGACTTCATGAGTCCTTCCAGGAGCCAGCCCAAGTTTCCTGGAAGCTCTGCATTCCCAAGTCCAGCTGCCCCTGGCCTGGGATCTGCCCAGCCTCCCAGGCCCAAGGTGACGGGGCAGAATCAGAGGTGGAGGTGTTGCTTCCTGGTCTCTGGCTTCTTGGCTCCTGGGTGCCTGAGCTCTGCTTGTCCCTCAGGAAACCAGCTGCAGCCTGGAGTCCTCACATGTCACCTGCAGAGGAGAAGAGATGAGATGACAAGCAGAGTGGTACAGGGACCTCCAGGGAGATCAGCAACAGCACCCAGGTGAGCCCACCCAAGACATCACGGCCTGGGGTGGAAATTCCCAGCCTCCGCCCTCAAGGCCAGCTCTCAGCAGGACAGGACAGGACCGGATGCATCAGAAACAAGGGAGGCTGGGAGGTCAGGCAGCTGCAAGGCTGGATGAGAGCTGAGGCTTTTGGGGCTCCTTCTGAGGTGAGAGGCAGAGGGACCACCCTCAATTGCCCTTGAAAATGCACGAGGGAAACTGAGGCAGGCTCAGTCCACACAGGGTGTGGCAGCAGCGCAGCCCTGAGCCTCAACCCCAGCCATGCTGCCCTCATGGAGGAGCCACCTGAGCACACAGCCCTCACAGTTTACAATCTGTAAACCCAGGAAGACGCACCTTGGGATCCAGGTTGCATGAGGATTGCGTGGAGATTGGGGGGATCAGTGCTCACCGAGCAGTGACTCCATTTGTGGAAGACACAGGGAGCAGGGCCTGGGAGACAGGGTCTGAGGACCTGGGCTTGAGCTCCAACTTGGGCTCTTGTCAGCTGTGTGACCTACAGGCCCCTCAATCTCTCTGGGTCTTGGTCTCCTCGTCATTACGGTGCAGCAACACTACTCGAGATCAGGAGTTATTGCTGTGAGGCCCAAGAGGTTCTGCTGGCTCAAAACCCAGCTCACAGCCCCTGGTCTCTGGACCCCATCCCATGGGAGGCACCAGGAGGACTCAGCTGCAAAACCTGCCCATGACTTACATCTTACGGGGGCAGGTACACAAGGAGCATGCTCCAGAACCTCTGGCTGCTGTTCTGCTGGGCAAAGGAGGGAGAAGAGATGGAACCACTGACTGGACGTCATTTGGACCCTCTCCCTCTGCAGTGCTCAGCGGAGTTCAGAGGAGCTATCTGATCTGAATCTGATAAATCTGGACACTGTGGGTACAGGTCACTTTCTTCCTGTTGGGAAGTGGCAGGTTTTGGAACCAAACACAACCTTGAGAATTGCATTGGGTGCAGTCTGATTTACTCTTACCTGTCATGTATGGTTATGTGTCTTTCCTGGACTGAACTGTGGGCCCCAAAACTCCCTGCTCAAGCCCTGGTTACCCAGGACCTCAGGCTGAGACTATATGGAAATAGGGACTTTAAAGAAGTAATAAAGGGGGGCCGGTGAGACGGCTCAGCGGCTTAAGCGCCTGCCCAGCAAGCGCGAGGGCCCGAGTTCGACTCCCGGAACCCACATACGAAAAAGGGGCCGGTGATATCGCTCAGCGGCACGGGTGCCTGTTGGTGCGCGAGGTCCTGAGGTCGTCCCCCCGGTACCCACAAAAAAAAAAAAAAAAAAAAAAAAAAAAAAAAAAAGAAGTAATAAAGGGGCCGGTGAGATGGCTCAGCGGCTTAAGCGCCTGCCCGGCAAGCGCGAGGGCCCGAGTTCGACTTCCGGAACCCACATACGAAAAAGGGGCCGGTGATATCGCTCAGCGGCATGGGCGCCTGCTGGCGCACGAGGTCCTGAGGTCGACCCCCCGGTACCCACAAAAAAAAAAAAAAGAAGTAATAAAGGTAAAATGAGACCATATGGCTGGGTTCTAATCCAGGGTGACTATGTCCTCCTGGAGCTGGTGTCCAGGTGGCACGCAATACTTTCTTAGGACAGCCCAAAGCTATGGGTTGGACAAGTGTTCCCGAAGGCCCATGTGTTAAAGGTGGGGTGTAGTTGCGAGGTGGTAGGGCTTTTCAGGGGCAGAACCTGGTGGGAGGTCATAGGTCACAGGGGGTTGAAGGGGATTGTGGGACATCGTCTCCCACCACATCTGGAAGTAAGCTTTTCCTCCTTCTTGTGGTCCTGTCACAGTGTGCTGCTTCATCACAGACCCAAAAGCAACAAGGCCAACTGACCACAGACTGAAACTCCTGAAACTGAGCCCAAACAAGCCCTTTCTCTGCATCAGTTGCCCAGATGGTGACATGGGGACACAAGGTGTTGCATTTGCTAAGGTTGAATTGTTAACAGGTGGCAAAGTCTAAAGCCTGCTTCTCCAGAATTGTGCTTCTAATTCCTAATGATTAAACTACTTGCAATATAATCACAGGCTTTTAGAGTACAGGGGCTGGTAGGAATACGAGAAACCCAGCTAGCACGCCTCCAAATTGCATGCACATGGAGTGACTCTGGGACAGCTGGCTTCACTGCAGGTTCTGATTCAGCAGGCCTGGAGTGGGGCTGAGGCTCTGCCAAGGGTCACAGAGCTAAGGCTATCTGGATTTGAACCCAGATGGTATGGTTCTGAAAACTGGGCACAACAGCCCCACCCCTGCCATCTCTCACCCAGCCTATGCGAAGAGTGAACGTTTGATCTGAACCGTCTCTGTGCCCCTTGTAGACAAAAGGTGATTGTGAAATCAAGCTGGGGTGCAGGCAAAGGGAAGGCAGGCGAGAATCTCCCCAGCTCTCTCATGGTCACGGAAGCCTGTTGTCACCCCTTCCATAAGAACACAGTTTCTGTCTAGTGAAACCTCTAAATCCATGTCACTGCTCCTGGAGGTCCAGTGGGGCTGCTGAGATTTCGTTCCCCCAGAAGGGAAAGCCCCTACACTGACAGCAGTGTGGAAAACCTCTAACATGCTTGGCTGGAGCCCACCCTCCTCTCCAAAATCAGGCAGGGTAACAAACCATACCCGTTCCCCCCATCTGCCTCTTGTCCCTCCCCTGGCAGGGAAATGCAACTCTCTAGTCTCCTGGTCCTGAAGCAGCAGCCCAGGGAGGAGAAGGAGGGAGACAGGGTGGCTCCAGCCCCCTTCTGATGTCACCAGTAGATCTGGGAGTAGGCCCAGCCCTGGGGAGGCCCAGCCACTATGCCAGCCTTGTCTCCGAGTGGCCACCACTCACAGGATTCATGGGACCCCAGAGGTAAGGACACTGTTTGCTCCCCAGAGAGAAGCACTTGGAAAATGCTTCTACAAACTGAGCACCTCCTAGTGGGAAGCACCAGCTCCAGCGCAAGCGGCTCCTTCCATCTGAGAGACTCCAGCCCAGAGCTCTCATGGCTGCAAAGCCCTGGACACAGTCCGAAGCCCGGAGTCTTCCCCAGAAACTGCGCTCTGTCTCCTAAAGGCGAAGCAACTTGCAGTGTAGTCTCAGGCTCAGGGACGATAGAAAGAAGACACCTACACACGCCGCGCAGCCGGCACATCAGCCCCCGGGGGAAATGTTCAAACGCAGGTTCTCACTCGCAGCTCTGGGCTGGGGCCCGGTGCTACGTCTCCCGCAAGAGTTCATGCTCTGAGCAGCCAGGACCGTGTTCAACTCAGCCTCCTCTGTCCACAGACACAGAGACTGCGGCCCATATTGATCAGGAGCAAGGAAATGGAAACCTGAACCGATATGAGGGCGGAGTCACTGTCTGCCTCCAAAGTATGGGACATGTGTCGTTTTCTCCATCACCCTGCTTGCTTGGGAGGAGGAGGGAGAGGGGGATTTGGTCCACATATTGCTGCTCCTGTTTCATTTGAGATGACACCACAGGTCAGAGTTTGGGTAGTAAACACATGCCTCGGGTACCCTCTATTTATTCATAATTATCTTTCCCCAAAAAACCCCTCCTTTGATGTGGGGAATTCCCACAGGAGCCACCTGCAGAGCCAGAGAAGAGATGCTACAGCTCCCAGTAATAACAGAAATCCCCATCATGGACCTGCCCCGTGCCCAAGCAGAGCACAGGGAATCCTGTCCGATCCTGCTTATTGCCAAGTCCAAAGCCTTTATCATACCACCGGATCAGCCATGGGCTGGCAGCTTCAGAGCCTTTGCCAACTCAGCTGGGAAAGGTGGCTCTGCAACCGTCCTTCCTCCTACCAATCCAATGTCCCTGGCCTTGGCAGCCACAGGGGACCTCATGCCAGTGCTGTGCAAAAGGAAGGGAAGACTTCATTCAAGGGCCCCAGCTCATCACCAGGTGCCAGGCACCAAAATCTAAAGGGCAGGCACAACCCTCCTGGCTGGCCATGCATTTCCTAACAACTTGTATACAGTTAAACTCAGAAGAAGGGATTCAGACCCCAGATAGACCTAAGCTTTCTTTGTTCAGATCGTGCTGCCCCACACAGTAGCCCGGGCTCCTGGGCACAGGAGCTAGGTCAGCTTAACTAAAACGAGGCAAAACTAAAATTCAGCTCTCACTCGCCCTAGGTGCACTCTGGGGAAGCCATAGCTGTGTGTGGCACATGGCCGCCAGCCTGAGCAGCAGACCTGGGTGACCTCCTGCACTGTAGACACTGCCGCTGATCAGATCTGGTTTGGAGCCCCAGTGCTCAGTGGTTCAGAAAAGGCCAGGTAGAGCTGCAGCTCTGCTCAGAGCCATGGTCCCCACGGTGCTGACCCGGACAGCGGTGTCGGCACCGCTGGCAAGATTGCAGAGCACGGCTCCACCAGAACTGTGAACCCACCGAGTCAAAACCCAGTGGCGGGCCAGCGATCTGCTTTGACAGGCCCTCTAGGGGATACTGAGGCTCTCTGTGGGCAGGACAATGTCCCCGCGTCCTGTCCCAACACTTGCTGTGGCCTCTCATCACACCCATTCTGCCACTCACTCAGGGCTTCACTGACGTCCCTCTACCCCACCACCGACTCGGCCTCAATTGTCCGCTTGCTGCTGCCTTGATACAGGGTGCGGGGTGTAGAGGGAGCCCTGGGAAGCCACCTCCAGCCTCCCCGTCATGACAGGGAGCGTCTTTGCCCAGGTACATGTGCCCTGCGGGAGGTCTGGCCCCAAAACGAGAGGCGCCACACAGAGGTGTGGGCGGTGCACGGAGACCTGTGCTCTCAGGACCCGCTCTCAGGAGCCTCGTCTTCCTTCCTGAATGGGGGCACCAGTCCGCCGTCCCACACCATCAGGTGGGGTGTGAGCAAATGAGAGAGGTGACATTGTCCCGCCTGGAGCAGGTCCTTGGCATCCTTACAGGTCAGTGTATGTGAGTAGGTGTTCGGGGACAGCAGTTGTCACCTAACTTCAGAGACAAGCTGGCTCTGGCTTCCCTGGGCATCATCCATGGAAGGTTACTGGGCAGTGGGGCATGGCCAAGCCAGATGGCGCCAAGAGCATCGGATGGCAGAGTTCAGAGACTCACAGGGAAGATGAGTAGCCTCTCCAAGACAGAGTGGGCACTTGGGGCTGCCCGAGCCGATCACTGGGTCACACGTGCCCCAGCTGGTCCTGTGCACTCTGCCAGTTCAGGTGGGAAGTGATCATAGCCATAAACACTTCGCCAATTGTATTTTCTAACTGAAAATACTGTGTCAATACTGAAAATACTGTGAGCACAGCATTCCTCCTGGCCTGAGGCCGCCCTGTACGTGCCCACTTGTTTCTGAGGCTGCAGAAAGATTTCTGCCAAATGCCCCCCACCTGTGGCCCCTCCTGTCAACCCCTGCCAGGCACAAGAGCAGCCTTGCTCTTTGCTGGGTTACTCTGAGGGTCCTCTCCAACCCTCTCCCCCACTGAGGTGATCCCAGCCGGGCGGGGAGGACAAGGGGATGGAGTCCGTACAGGATGAGAGGAAGGAGCTGGGCGGGCACAGCCAGGCGCCAAGGGTCACAGAGCTGTGCGGCCCCAGGGACCCACTCGAGAAGAGCTGTCAGTGTAAGGCTCAGGGCAGGATTTCTCCTGATGCTCGGGGTGGGAAGACCCCTCTGGGATCAGGTTCCTGCCCAGTCCAGCTGGGGTCTGCTGGCTGGGGAGGAGGAAGAGGGACCCTGCAAGTGTGAGCCCCCTGTGTGCTGGGTGCTGGACCCGAGGAGCCCCATGGACACCAGGGAGACCTCTGATTCCTGCGGAAGGAAGGGGCGACAGGCAAGAGGTACTGGGGAGCATACAGGCCAGAGGAGGGGAGGAGGGCAAGAGGGGAGCAGCATGGGGCCCCACTAGGGGTGCAGGCGGTGGGATGACCAGGCTGGTGGGGCTTGGTGGGGCAGGAGATGAGGGAGGGTTTTGGGCCTCACACAGTGCAGACAATTCCTTGGTCAGTAGCAGAGACCCTCCCAGTCCTGTGCCTCAGCAATGACCTAGTTGGTTGGGGAGGCTGGCACAGACTCACAGGACAGGCAGGGTGCTCTGTAGGGTTAGGATGAAAGGTGCCTCACATCTTTGCCAGAGAATGTGCTGCTGCAGCTTGAAGGAGGAGAGAACTGGGAATGGCAGAGCAAGGAGAGTGGGGGAAGGACAGCGCCTGACCTGGGGCTTCCACGCCCGGTTGAGTGTTTGAGTTTCTGGCTTCCCTGCCTTCCCCAACATCGGGTCCAGTGGCATCGGGTTCCTGATGGAGCCTGGGACTACCTGGCCAGTGAAAAGACCCATCGCCCTGGCATGGTCACACGACCCAAAGTGAAGAAAAGGGCATTGGCCAGGACTATTGGGAAAGTGGGTTCTCGTCCCTGTGGTCAGCAAGCCCAGGGCTGCTGGGCCAACTGTGCCTCTGCCTTATGAGAGAATGAAGTGTGCAGAGCCCAGGGAGGGCAGGAGGCAGGGAGGACTGGGGCACGCAGATCCAGCTGTGCCTGAAGCTAACCCTACCCTTGGAGCTTTCGAGTACATTCGAGCGAATAAAGCTCCTTTTCTTTTTTTTTTAAGCCAATTTGAATTGTTTTGACGTTTACTGTGGAAACAATACAACTAATAAGGGGCCAAAGGGGAAAGAAAGATGAAAGTTGGCTCCTTACAAATCTCTATGTTCTCATAAAATGCCCATTTAGACAAATCATATTATTTTCCTGGGAGAAAAAGAGTTCCTTTCCCCAATGTGGCACGTCCCCAGCACGCACGTCCCCAGCAAAGGTGGACCGTGGTAGGAAGAATGACAACCATGCTGTGACCAAGGTCCCAGCCTCTCCTGCAGGATCTGCCAGGAGTATCTAAAGGCGGGCTCTGTAGCCTCACTCACCCCACCCTGCAGAGCAGCTGGCGTGGGTCACGGCATAGTTTTGGCTTCCTGCTAGTCTAGACTGCAGCCTGCCTCCTGGGCCCTGCAGGGCTGGCCCTCTGCAGCCTCATCTCACCCCACTCCCCTCCTGCCATGCTGGTGTCCTTCTCTTTTCCTGGAAGATGCCAAGTTCATCTGCCCCAGGGCCTTTGCACCTGCTATTCCTACTACCTGGAATGCTTCTCCCATCCCACCCATCTTCAAGGCTCAGCTTCAATCCCCATTCTTACCCAGGCTCTTCCTGAAGCCCACTTCCCATCTGAAGGCATCCTTCTCTGTCAATCACTCCTGCTGTGTGGTTGCTTTGTTCACCTGACATGATTAGAATCACCCATCGTTTACTTGTGAGTTTGCATACAGTGTATAAGTTCTGCGAGGGGAGGGCTGGTGAGCAGTGGTGGTGCTACTCAAAGTGTGGAATGAGGGGTCTCAGGCCACTGTGGCCATCGCAGCCATGGGCGTGCATACTGGCCTTGCCACCTGTGGCTCCCACGGGGCCTCAATGCACCCTGAGACACCATCCTTCTCCACCTTCCCTGGGAGAGAGCAAGAGCTGCTGGCCATGTGCGCCTATCTTTTCCTTCCTTCCCAGCATCAGGAACGCTGTGAGCCGGGAGCCGCAGGACTCACAGTGAGGGATGCTGGCCCTGAGGAGTCCCATGAAGAGCCCAGGCAGGTGTGCAGGCCCTGGGGAGCACTCAGGCGGGACACAGCCAGAGGCCACCCAGCTGGAGGGTCTTAGGCTGGCAGCAGTTCAGAGGCGGCCATGCTGGAGCCCACCACAGGCTCACATGAGCCCAGGAAGGTCGATGTTAGCACAGCAGACTGGCTTTCTCCGCTCTGCCCGCCACCCGCATGGCCAAGGCGAGAAAGCCTGCTGGATTGGGGTACAAGTGTGCCAGAGCCCTCTTTGATCTGAGAGCCTTGTCTCTCCTGGGTTATTTATTTGTAGAAACCCTGCTGGTTTCCTACCACTTCAAATACACCTCCAGGAAGCCAGGGCAGGTGGGGTCTAATGCAGAGGCCTTAGACCTGAGGCCTTAGATCTGAGGCCTTAGCTCTGAGTGCCACCAGCTCCTGTGCTACCCGGCTGGCTCCACGCACGCAAGTGAGACTCAAAGCCCTGGGCTGCAGAACAGGAGCTCACATTCTCTGCTGAAAAATGAGCTCTGATGAAACTAACAGGGAGGAGTGGCCAGAAGAGAGCAAGAGTCTGCTGCGCCTCGGCTTTCTGTCTGTGGATTGAGACCCTCAGAGCTGTGACACAGATAGCGCGGATGCTGGTGTCTGCCTTTGGATGCTCCCGCCCAGCCCTGGGTCTGGGACCCCTGACTCGCCACTAGGGGACCCCAGGGCTCCACACGACTGCTTCCCCACCAGCCCAACATTTCACTACGAAAATGTTCCAGCTGAAAGGGTCTCACGGTGTACACAAACACACCCACGACCTGGATGCTGCCAGTGACGCTCTGCTATGTCTGCTTACCTGTCCACCCTCTGTCCACCCAGAAATCGGCCGAATTTTTGGAGGCACTTCCAGCACATTTTACCTTTGAGGTGTTGGCAAGCAGGTTATCAACTAGAGCTCACTACGCATTTGGATTCTAAGTTTTTTGAGGCTGAATTGACACGTACTGAGGCACACAGACCTCCCGTGTATGTTTGTTGAGCTCTGACTCTCCCCCAGGAAGTGCCCCCATGCCCTGCCCAGCCACTTCTCTCCACCTGAGGCAGCTCTCTCCTCTAGCCATAAGAAGCAAAGCCATTCCACAGGGGCGATTTGCCTCCTGCCAGGGACCGACCCAGCATGTGGTTTTGTGTGTTAGGCTTCTCCCACTTGGCATGTTCTCGAGAAGCATCTGTGTTGTTGTATCAGGACTTCACTTCCTATAACCACTAAGTGGGATCCAATTGTGTGAACAGACTGCACTGCACAACTGCTTTACTATGACTGCTTGTGGGGTGCGGCTGAGCTGGAGATCGACCACACATTCGGGGCTAGAGCAAGGCCAGCCCTGAGAACATGGAGCTCCAGAGGCGAGCCATGTAAACAAGTTGGTGGGATTACAGGAGGCCAGTCCAGCGGGTGTCAGGCCTTGGTGTTCTTCCCTGTTAACTACAACACAGATACCTCAGGACCCCACTGGCTGCACAGGTCTCGGCCCTGCTCCGGGCAGCCCCACACAGAAGGGGATGGGCAGCAAACACTAGGTCCGACTCTGCTGTGAAAGTACAGCCAGATGAAGCTGTTTGCCACTACAAGTCCCAAACCCAACACGATGTGTGAAAGCAGGTGTGCTCGGTTTGAATCCCAGCTCCACCACTTAGCAGCTATGTGAAATGGGCAGTCACTCCCCTTGTCTGGGGGGGGAAGGGGGGTTACCTTCCAAGTCTCCCAGTGGATGCCTGAAACCATGGACAGCACTAAACCCTACTCATGCTTACATTCAAGGAAGCTTGAATGATTAAGTAAAAGAACACAGCACTGTGATTACACAATAGCGTGTGTGGAAGCTGAGAGGGCTTCGGCGTGGCTCGCGGTGGAGAGCAGATAGTGTGGGCACACTGGAGAGAGAGGGATGGCGTGTGTCTGGGCAGGACAGGGGGCAGTACAAAATTTCCTCACACTACACATAATGGTGCACAACTCAAAACTCATGAATTTTTATTTCTGTAATTTTCCATTTCGTACATTTGGACCATGGCTGACTGCAGATAACCAAAACCACAGAAGACAAAGCCACAGACGGGGGGTCTCCAGTGCCTCCCTGTTCCCCAGCTCTCTCCTCTGAAGATGATGGCGATAACGGAACTGTCCCCAGATGGCTGATGGGGGAATAACAAGCTGCAGCCCAGAGCACGATGGGCAGAGTACCCAGCCAGAGAAAGTGTTCAACAAACGTCACTGTGCTTCCAAAGGTATGTTTTTGAACCCAGCCTGTGCCCTCTCAGCAGCTCTGAGCCTGGGGGGTTTCTGTAGGTTCCTTTTAATGTAGGAGCACTTCGTAACAGTTTCACCCTGTGGATTTATTTTTCCTCTTCCTGTCTTTCCCCTTTCCCGGCCCACTACCTCCCTTCGATTTTTTAGGGAAAGCATCCCGCTAACACATAAGGCTATGTTAGTATCTTCTGCCTCATCAAGGTGTTGAGAGAATTCAGAGATACTACTGTGTATACACAGGCCCGGGAAAGAGCCTGCTATGTGCTACTGCCCCATACATTCACCTTCCACCCCAGCTGTGTGCTTTGGAAGGGCAGAGTGGGGACTGATTCACATTGGCTTAGAACAGATGTGGCTGCCTGAGGAAGTCCTGCCTGGAGGAGTCAGGACACCGGCCGCAGGTCACCCTGGCTCTCCGCCTGACAGCGACCTTTGAAAGTGCAATTTGAGGGCAGCAAGTGCGGGGTGCCTGACACACCTCCTCGCCCTTGGCCTGGCCCCCTGGGCTGCATCCCACTCCTGGTCCCTGCCAGCAGCATCTGCCAGGCAGCGAGCAGAGCCTCGCCTCAGGCTCGGCCTGGACACTGCTTGGGTTCAGCCCAAGCGCACTGTGCTGCCTCAGATATTCCAGAGGCTTCTGCTGGAAAAAGTTACTCCTTGCTTTCCCCTGTAAATGACAGAGAGGTCCTGGCTGAGCAAGGAGGTGACATTCAGCTCAAGGCCATCCATGCTGGCTTACAGAGTGGCCCCGAGCCTGGGGTACCATGGATGGTCCGGACCTGAACACAGAGCTGTCTGACACCAGCATTTCCTGCCTCTGTCTGTCCATCATTTCTGGGCATTCAGTCTTTGAAGTTGGGATTCTAGTACTCTGGTGCAAGAGGGACCTTAAAAACCACTGAGAACATCTAAAATCTCTACTTCAATTATTTTAAAATACGCATTTGTGCCAGCTCAGTCACCTGTCTTGTAGCAGACACTGCACATTGAACCCGCTCACCGGGGCTCCTCTTCCCCCACCTAAGGCGACGGAGCTGGTAATCACTAATTCTACCATTCTAAGGTGTACACTTGTATCCAAATACCACTTCGTACCCCGTAAATATACACGGTTATTTCTCAGTATAAACTAAAACCAGGAGAAGGACTGTAACATGAACCCTGTAACTTGCCCAAGGGTCCCATGCAGGACATTCAAAGTGTGGTCCCAATTCTACTCAGAACATGAATCACATCTCAGTGCCAACAGTGCAAAATCGTCTGTGTTCTACTGCTTGGTCTACACAACTGTCAGCTCCATATGGTTCACCTGTCCATATATTCAGCCTCCTCATGCCCACACATCGTCCCTGAGCAGGGAAGACACGGAGGGGTCAAGAAACCCTGCTGCCTTAGGTTACAGTGCCTTTTAATATCAGCCCCTCCCAAGTAGCCCACGCCTACTAGAGGTTCATGCCATTTGCACTGGGCCAATTACCTTCTTGGGGCATCAAACCCACCCCCATCCCTGTATTCTAAGGCTTCCTAAATCTCTGCTAAGAGCCAAGGTCCCCGCTCTCTGGGACCCTCTGGGACCTGCCCTTTGACAGGACAGGCCTCCTGAGATCATTGCTGCTTGGGGGGCTTCATCCTCAGTGACCAAAGCTATCCTGGCAACTTTCCTCCTGGTTCCAGTCTCCTTGTGGCGTGGCTTCATGGTCACCATGGAATCTTAGGGGATCCCGTGTCTTCTTTATAACAAAGGAACCCCACACTGTATAAATGTACCTCAATTTGGTGTCTAGCACTTGCAACCAGAAGAGCCTTACTCCTCCAGGTGAGTGAGAAATGATCTTTTCTTGGGTGTGTGCACTTCTACCCTATTTTCCATGTCTCCCTAAGTTCCCACAGTCCCATCTCTGGTGGGGTAAGAACAGAGGAAGAGATTGCCCTGACTTACCCCTGGTCCCCAGGCTGGACGTGGGTGGCCTGCCCAGCCTGGAAGGACCATAGAGATGTTGCATGAGGGTGTGGGCCATGGGCATCTTGCCCTGAAGCCATTCAGACACCTACTGGGAGCGGCTCCCCTGTGTTTACAACTCAACCCATGTTAGAACAAAGAGGAGCCAAAAAGCAAACAAACATGGCCCAGACGCTTAACAGCACACTTTGTCTCCCTCCTCCTGGGCGCTGACAAGGAGACAAGCACCACTTGTTGGCTGGTCTCCAGGGTCCTGGCACAAAGGGTGAACGGGCGGGGTGAGACCGTTCCTCACAGTGTGTTGTGACTTGAAAGCAGAGGAGAGAATCCTTCTTTGAATGAGGACAAAGGACCGTTTTAAAAACACATTTCAGTATAAAGGAAGGCAACACCAGGAGAAACGTCAGAAGACTGGCTCAGAATGTTTCCCATGCCACAAAAACCGGTGGCCATTCCCAGTGTGAAACCAACACCACTCCTCCTATTAGTTGTTATCATACTTCTCCAATTAAAAAAGACCGAAAGTAGCCATTAATTCCTGAAGGGTTCAGATTCTGATTCAAATGACTTGCACCTAGGACCTGCTACGTGCCAGGCATATTGAATTATTTACTGACCACCCAGAGGCTAAGTGTTGTGTCCAAGTTCACATAATCAATAAGCAATACATCTGTTCTAGAGTTCAAATTATTGGACTTTCAAGCCACTGGATTTTCCCGAGCCAGCCTGCTATTACATGGAACCAACAGCAGTGAACTCCAGACGGGAGCCTCTTCCCACCCAGCAGACTCTGTCTCCTCCCTTGCTCATGAACGCAAAGCTCTGCCTGCGACCTCCTCCCTCCTCCCTCCTCATCTCTCCAGTGCCAGGCTCAGTGGCTCCCAGATCCACCGCCAGTCTCCTTTCTTCCTCCTTCGGCCCCATCACCTGCACTACTGCCAGAATAGCCTTTCTCAAAGGTGCATATTGTATTTGACACCTTCTAAAACCCTTGATGTTTCATGAGGAGTGACCCCTAGATGCCTCCCAAGCCTCACCCTGGCCAGTCTCTGTGCCCTATCCCACTTTGTGACCTATGCTCTGGCCACCCTGATCACCAAATGACTGTCAGACACCCAGTGCCCTCTGAGCTCTCATGTCCTCTTTGTCCTCATGTTATTTCTCCTGGAAGGGACCTACTACCCAAGAAGGGGCACTCAAAGTCACATCTTCCCTGGAGACTTCAGTGAGTCCAGAGTAACTGAGTACTGCCCTCTTCCTTATTTCCCATCTGTCTGTCTGTTACCAGGGTCACTGCCATGGAATGGTATGACATGGATCTCTTAAGCTACACTGTAAGTTATTGGAGCACAGAAACCCTACTGTCTTCACCTCTGCATTCCTGGTCCAGGCTCTAGGACAGAATCGGTATTCGGTCAATGCTTTTTGGATGAATGGCAGAATCAACACTCCACAAATCAATGAACACATGAATCTGCTTAATGCTATGAGCTTCATCAGGAGGTGGATTAAGCTTGTCAGCCAATCACTATCTCCTTCTTACCCCTTGCTTCCTCCTTGGTCCTGCTGTGAATATGGTGGACCCCAAGACTGTATGTCTGTCCCCTCCTCCAGGACTGTCCCTCCCTTCACATAGTCCCTGTGGGTCCCCTTCAGGCACCACTACTGTCCCGGTGCTGGCTCTGACTGGCTGGTCTGACCAAGGAGCTGTTTCCCAGGATGCTGGATGGGGGCTGGAATGAGTTCTTGTTGCTGTGGAGGGAGCCTCTGTCCCTGTTCCCCATTACCCCAGGGTCCTGCTTCATCTGTGTCTGAGGCCTCCCTTCCTAGCTCTTTTGCACATTTGCTCTTTTGAGTCTACCTGGAACTCTGAGCCCTCACCTCTTCTTTCTGGCTTCAGTTACTCTGAGTCAGTGTTGTGCCCCCAAAGTCTAATGTGATCAGGAGTGGGACTTTCAGAAGGCATTTGGATTGTGGGGTGCTATGCTCCTTAGTGGATTAACCCATTGAGGAGCTCACACCTGCAAGTGCCGGGAGGCGGTGGGGCTGGTTGGAGGAGGTGGGTCACTGGGGCTGCCTCGGGAGGGTGCGTCTCTCACTCTGGCTCTTTCTCTCTTGCTCTGCTTCCTGGCTGCCACGGGCTGGGCAGCTCTTCTCTACACCTCCTCCCAGCATACTGTTTCTGCCTTGCAGCCCACTAACAATGGGGATTGAAACTTCTGAAACCATGAGTCAAATGAAACCTTTTCTCCGTAAGTTGAGTATGCCAAGTGTTTGCTACCAGTTACAGAGAGTGCTGGATTTCTGTCACTGACAACCCTGCAGCCTTGGCAAGCAAGTAAGTGGGCAGACAGATCTGGCAGTGTGGCCTGGCTATGACTGAGGCCTGCTGGGGCTCTGGGGACCCACTGCCATGAGGGGCCCTCTCCTCAACTCCAGTGGGGAACAGAGCTCCTTGAGCATGGCTTCTCCTCACCACCCTCCAGGACCTGTCTTCTTGGCGATGTGACAAGAAGACACCAACAGGCACCTGACACCCATGCTCTCCTGGGAGTCAGTGCTGGGGCAGCTCCTGCCGGCACCCTGGACCCTGACTGCTCCACACTCTGCCCGTTCCTTGAAACAAACACCACAACAGCCATCTTGCTCTCTGAACCTTCCCAGTCCACATCGGTGACATTCCTGTCATGCTTGGAAGCCCAGGGCGGCCCCTCCTCACCTCAGCCAGGGGTCCCTGCCAAGCTCAGCACACAGGTGCCAATCAATCTGTACAGTTGTCACATGGCCACACGCTGTCTCTCGGGCCACCCTAACTGTTCATTCAGTGCCCCCCGCCTGGAATCCATCCCACCTAGTCCAGCACCTTGCTTCCTCAGGCACATTTCAGCTTGGCCTTACCTTTGAGAACCTCCTGATAACCCCAGCCGACAGCTCGTCCCTGGCTCCCCTCCTTTCCCTTTCTTGCTTTCTCCTCTGTCTGCTGCATGCCTTGCTTAACCACACATGACTGCCATGTGGAGAGACACCCCATGTTTCCTTTGCGATCCCCCATCTACCCGTCCCCCCAGCACACAAAGAACAGAGGCTGGGGCTGGGGCTGATGGCCTCAGAGCCCCTGGTCCCTGGGTCTTGCTGTGGGAGGAGATGAGCAGGAGTGGGGACTGGGGGGCTGAGGGGCCAGTGACCTGGGTGGAGTTGGGCTCCTTTCCTAGCTGGCTAGAAGCCCCTCTTGAGTGGGAGAAGCTGCTGGGCAGCCAGGTGATGCTGTGTACATGGCAGGCAGTGCGTAGGGGGTTCTGGGGATCAGGCAGGAGGTGTGGGCTACAGACATCATTTAAAGGGGTCCCCAAGGGCTGAGGTGTGAACTCAGTGGTGAGCATTTGCCTGGCATGTGCGAGTCCCAGAGTTGCATCACTAGCACTGCAGTTTAAAAAAACAATGAAGTCCTTGAAGCTGTGTGTGTGTGTAACTTAACAGGGGGCACACCAACTTTGAGGTTGCAGCCTGAACTATGAGACTACAAAAAATGTTCATTTGCAGTTCCTGGTGGGGGCTGCACCCCGCAGGGCAAGCCTAGCCTTGTCCTCAGAAGCAGAAGCAACCTGAGTCTGGGGCCCAGGGCCCCACATGCTTGCCATCTCCCAGGGCCCTACCCAGCGAGGGCAGGTGGTGCCCTTTGGCCGGCAAAGCCTCAGAGCACTGAAGTCCCGCCTGGTGCACAGGGGTGGACAGTCTGGCTGCCACACCTGGCTGCCAGCCAGGCCCAGCACCTGCTCAGTCATCGATCAGCACCCACCTTTCCCTGCCCGGCAGCTGCTGACACAGTTGTGCTCCCAAGGCCCCAGGCCCCTCGAGGACTTGCCTTCTTGAGCAGCAGCGGGAGCCATCTCCTTCCTCTCCACAGAGCCTCACTGGCACAATGCCCCAGAAGAGGCTGTAAATGGGGCCACGCAAACCCAACTGCATCTCTCTCCAAGAAGCGCCAGCTGTGCACAAGTCCCCGCCTGGGGAGAGGCCCCTGCTGAGGCCTGGGCCTTAGCCTGCAGAGGCTCTGCCCTCCACCAGCTGTCCCAGGCCCGCGCCCATAACTGTGTTACAAGGTGTCAAGGGGTTATCTGAGGCCAGCCGGGGAATCAGGGCTCAGGGCAAGGGTCGCTGAGCCAGGTCTCTCATGGCCCCGTCCAAGAGCCAAGAAGCATGCATGGCTTCTCTACAGGAAAAAGGCCATGGAGGCCAGTGGTGGCACAGGGCTTCTCCCAGGCTGTCTGGTGAGTCGCCTATACTCTGTCTGTCTGGAAGGAAGCTTGTCCCCATGCCAGTATGCAGAGCCCTGTGTCCACTCTCAGAGCAGAGGCCCCCGTGGTCCCTGTAGGAAGTATCTGGGGACTGACGCATGTTGGGCAGCCTTGCTCTGTGGCACCTGTCTCACTAGAAACCATGGGAGTAGTCCTGGGTTGGGCTGGACATCTCCAAACTCACCCACTAGGTCACCTGCCTCTCAGGCCCTCCAGTGGTCCACATCTGCCACGTGGCCAGTGATCAGGCCCAGCCTGCTGCTCCCTGCCGCTCTTTACAAGCCTGCAGTTATGCCAGGAAAGATGGCCTCAGCATAATCCCTGAGCCCACAGCTCGAGGACCTGCCTCTTGGCAGCCGTGCTGGCCCTGCCTTTGGTTCATCACACAGGCACAAGATGCAGCTGACTCCCTAAGGATCAGAAAACATCTGAAATTTCTGATTCTGAGGGTCCTGTTCCCAGGTCACATAGCAGTAAAGGGTGGGATAGCCAATCTCAGGCCCTGGGGGGCGGCTCCTAAGCTCTCTGCTCTTCCTGAAGGGTTCCACATCCCTGCAGTTGTGGTGAGAGTCCTGCCTGCAGCCATCCCAGCCAGCCTCAGGTGGCTCACAGTGGCTTGATGGTGGCTTTTCTATACTCATGGAGCCCAAAGTTCCCCATCACCAGTCCCTAGTCCTAGGTAAGAATACCCAGAGCAATTTTAAGCTACGTTCTTCAGCCCTTTCCTGCAGAGCTTGATTCTGTAGTTCTGGGATTGGACCCAGGATTTGACAATTATCAAAGGCCCCCAGGGTTCAGGGCACAGCCAGCAACCAGAAACCCCTGAAGACAGCCTCAGGACTTTCCCATCTGCCTTTGACACTGCACTAAGAAACAGTCTCACACTGACACAGAGGCCGTCTCCTTTCCATTTCAGCCACCTGTATCTTTCAGCTCTTGAGCTTGATGCCCAAGTCTTCCTGCAGCCGGGGGCATAATGACCTGGGCCCAACCAGGTAGGAAAGAGATGGGCTAGTCTCCAAGCTGCCACAGTCACCAATCAGTAATGTGCCAAGGCCCTTGTGGAGGACCACTGGGGTAGCATGCAGGAGAGGGTACCGGTGGCAGGGAGCCTTCCCTCGAGGCCCTCTGGCCCTGCCACTCAGTACACAGGTGAATTATTTGTGCTTGGAGCTTGCTTCCTCCTGCGGAAAATGCAGAGAACAGCAGTGCCTGCCCCCAACCTTGCTGTGAAAATTAAATGAGATAACACATTGGAAGCACTGAGCTCACTGGTGCTTAGTACCCCTTCTTCCACAAATGTTAGTTAGTTCTTGTGCGATTGTTGCTATTCATTACAGCACCAGTTGAATCTGCTAGTCATGAACTCTGTCACCCCAAAGAGCAGGTGACCTTGGTTGGACATCAGTTCCCTGGGCCTAGGTGCCCAGACCTGTGAGCAGCTACCCCAGAGACCAGACTGCAGCCAGGCCAGTAATGCAGGAGCAGGCGCCATTTGGAGGAGCTCACCTCACGATTAACGTGCAGGCCAGGTCTAAATCTGAGGGCTTTTCCAGTTATTGCTGGAAATTCCTTAATCATTAATCACAGTTACCGCATGACCAGGCAATTCCTCCTAGGCATATACCCAAGAGAAATAAAAGTGTCCACACAAAAACTTCCATACAAAAGTTCACAGCAGCATTATTCATCAACAGCCCCAAAGTGCAAACAGCCCGCATGTTCATTTATCGATGAACAGATCGATATATACAGCCCAGCAGTGTGATGGAACAAGGTTCAGCTGTGAACAGAAGAGAAGCGCTGGCCCATGCTACGACAAAACTACGCTCAGAGAATGAAACCAGACACAAAGAGCAAGTGCTGTGTGATTCCATTATGTGAGATCTCAGAACAGGCAAAACTATGCAGACAGAGGTCAGGTTAGGATTTTGTCGGGCTGGGAGGAAGGAGAATGGGCAGTGACAGGCAGTGGGTAGGGTAAGTGCCAACAGGGCTGTGAGATGCTCCAAAAATAGCTTGTGGTGGTGGTGATGGTTGCACAACTCCCTACAACGTAGACATATTTTAAAAGCGTGAATGACATATGTAAATTATGTTTCAATAAAGCTATCAGGAAAAAAAAAAAAAAAAAAGACACTGTCACTCATTTCCATTGGCTCCCTGAGCCTCAGAGTCCTCATCTATGAAGTAGGATGAGGCCTGAATCAGAGAGTGCCTGTAAATCTCACGACACCCCACTGTGAGCTGTCACTTCACATACAAGTACTGCAACAGTCATTCTTACCATCAGTCATGACAGTTCATCCCGAGAGCCCGGGCCACACCTCCACACGCCTCCGTGTACCACCGCAGCCCTCTCCCCAGAGCAGCCTGCTGAGCAGCACCATTTCTGTAAGGGAGACGACACCCAGGGAGTAGCTGAGCCACGCTTCACATTTCGATTGCTCACACTCCTCAATCTGCCCCTCCCTCACTCATTCACCATAAGTATAGAGTGCCCATTGCACGCCAGAGCTGAGCAGTATTCAACCAGATGGCCATGGTCCCCTCTTCTCGGATTTACATTTTACTGGGAGTGGACAACGTGCGTCTAACAGTCACCAAAACAAAGGCACAGTTACAGATGATAGAAAAGTTGTATTAGCTATAGAGGCAAGATGCTACAAGTGGGCATAATTGAAGTCGATTTCCATGGGGTGGGGCACAGGGAAAACCTGTCAGGATATTCAGGATGACCAGGACTGCCCTGGGACTATGAGTGGCATGGAAACGCACATCACATACTGACCTTATGGGATGGGGGAGGTGTCCAGCTCCCTACCAGAATCTCTCTGGGACGGACACTACAAAAACTGTGCTGTGACTATCTATCCATAGTGTCTGTCCCTCCTTCTGCTACCTTGTTTGACCAAAGCTAAATGGTTCACATGGGAACTTGGACCAATGTGGGTGGCAGAGGACACACCTGTCCCTCCCCCAGGGGAGGTTTCAGGGTGGGGTGGGTGTAGCAAAGGGCGTGTCCACCTAGGACAGGGTCAGACTGAGGTGTGGCTGGGGTGGGCCGAATGGGGTGTGATGGGGTCTGGCCCAGGCAGGAGAACAGGTCCTAGAACTTCTGCTGGCTCTGTTGTTAGGCCCATCTCTGCAGGAGGCATCTCCTACTTCCTCTGGTTAAGTATAGCCTCACCTGGAGACTAGATCTAGCTCACCTCCTACCTCAGTCACAGCCTGTCCCACCTAGGCCACGACAAAGTCCCCACAGAATGTCCAATGCTTGAACCATGCTGTCCTGGACTCCACTAAACTAAAATCAGTTTATGCAAATGTCACCCTCAAGCACCTGTCTTCCCTGGATAAAGACCAGGAAGGGGCCAGAACACTGCAGGAAGAGGGAGGTGGCCATCAGCACTTCCCTCATGCACTGGGTTGGGTGCCATCGACAGTTTTTATTCCACAATCATTTACCACCGTAATAACTACACTGTGTGTAGCCCAATGTGTGCTTAACCTATTTCTTAAATATACGCCTCTTCCAACACTCGCTTCATCCCCAACAAGTAACTGTCCAGCCACTGGCTATATGTGCACACTTTTAGTTTACATTAGTTTAGCATGTTCTTGCAGGCCATTCACACTCAGGAACGCCTCAGATGAGCCGATCTCCAGGTCTGGCTGACACTGAGAGAATAAACAAGAACTGGCTGCAATGTGTGCTGGGCCCCGGGTGCCAAGAGGCTAGGCCACGCTCTGCCCACCCACCTGAGGCTGACCCTAGCCCCAGCCTTGCTGAGCTTCTAGAGCAGCCTCAGAAGTGCTGGCATCACCATTTCTGGTGTGGCCACGTCATTCCATGCTCTCCTCAGCCACCAAGCCTGTCCCCTGGGAACTCAGGCCAGAAGGGAGGTGGGGACAGGACGTGGGGGTCAGAGCCAGCTGGTCAGGCCTGACTGGCTTAAAAGCACCTCAGTGGAGAAGAGCAGAAATTGCTCTCCAGGCTGCCACAGCCCCATGAGTCATCCTGGGGGTGGCTTTCAGGAACGCACCCAGCTGAGGAGAAAGGCCACGGCCACCCAGAAAACCCAGAGAGGGAGGCAGAAGGGCAGAGCAGCGCCTGCCTAAATTTGGGAAGGGGCCACAGCTGTTTCCACCTGCTCTGTCCGGACAGTGTCCTGGCATCTGGGTTATTTTAATGGCTTTGGCTCTGGCCTTGGGTTTGATCAGCTCCCCCAGATACATAGAGGCAGCCCCAGCAGCAGGGGCTCAGGCACGGGCGGGGGCAGCTGCAGCTCAGCCCAGGAAGGGGAGGCTGGGCTGGGGAGGGCTGCAGAAGCAGGAAGTCCACGCCCACACTGACCAGCTGCTCCTGAGGGGGCGTGCATGCCAGGGTGGCTGTGGGGGCAGGGTAGGAGCCCTGGGGCCAGGCCTTCTGTAGGGGTCTGAGAGGCCAGCTTTCATTCCTACCTGGCTCTAGTACACATTCATTGGAGGCCTTGGGCAATGTCTGGTTCCACCCTGCCTCAATTTCCCCATCTGAAAAATGAGAAGTTTCATACTTCCCCAAATGCCAAGCCACCATGGTGTGAATCAGCTCCTGTCAGGCCTTCTCCTGAGTGCCAGGCAGGCCTCTCCCCTAACACCAGCTATGAGGGCCCCAGGGGCAGAGCCCCCTCGAGACCTCCCTCGGCACCTGTGCTGGCCATCACACTCCTGCACCTCCACGGGGCCAGGGCGGTGGGCTCTGTGTCTCCAGCAGAGGCAGTGTGTGCAAGGAAGAGGTGGAGCAGGAGGGCAGGTGTGTCTGGTGGATGCCTTCTGGGCATCCACACAGTGGCAGCTTCCTGCAGTGCCTGTTGCAGGTTAGTGAAAAAAATGCATGAACAGGTAAGTAGAGAGGGAGCTCCCAAATCAGACTGGCTACACTCATGAGCTTCTCCACCAGAGAGCAGCCAGGCACCCAGCATTTCTGACCCTCCATGTATTCATCTGAAGAGTGGGGACAACTAAGTCACCTGTGCCCGTGGGGACAACTAAGTCACCTGTGCCCGTGGGGCCATTGTGAGGTCTGCATAAGACACTGTTAAAGTGTCCTGGTGTGTCCAGCATACAGGGACATCATGGGCCATTCCACTGGACATCGCACCAACATTTCAGGATCAGCTCGTACTGGCGAGTGTCACCTTGTCCCAGCAAAGCACTCTCTCCCCCACACCACTCTTGGCTGGTGGCACTGCCAACCACTCGGTTCCACACCTTCCTCCCTCCTCTGGCACCTCCTTACTCTCCGCTCACAGATCTCTGAGTCCATCCCTCCCACCCTGCTGCCTGCCTATCTCCTCTGAGCCCACCAGTCTTAGGGCACCTTCCCTGCCAGAACCACCAGCACCCGGCCCTTCACCCTCCATCGTCAGCCTGTCTGTCAGCCTGGAGGAAAGGAAAGGGAGCAAGTGGAGCAAAGGACTGCGGGAAGAAGTAAAGGTGGCAGGGCTGGAAGCTGCTGGAAGCACCACTGGAACATCTAAATCTGCCATGACACTATGTAGAAGAGGCGAAAATAAAGGCCGCAAAGGAAACACATCTCCAAAACGTGTACTGATGCTACCCAACTTGTTTCTGTCTGAAGAATAAACCTGTAAGTTGGTCATTGAGAACCTGGCCCTGCATGTTCTTTAGAAAGCGCCTGGATCAGTACAACTTCTGTGGAACCCTCAGTCCCTGCGTGCCAGGCTCTTCCGCCTCTGCCAGGAAGGAATTATTGTCCCTGCTTTACAGACGAGAGAACAGATTTCCTGCAAGAACTTCGGGTAACTGTCTCCGGGTCATACGGCTAGTTAGCGGGCAGTTTCTGTTTGATTCCAGGTCTCTCATCCAAAAGCTTCTGCTTTCTCCCCCGTGCTAGGTTGCCATTAAGCCTCACCCCTACCATCGGCTGCTCTGATTGGTCAGTAACGGTCCCAGCCTTACCATTGGCTCAAACCTCTAGGAGGAGGCGGGCCCAGGCCGCCCTTGAGACCTGTGAGAGGAGGAGGGGGAGGTGCCTCAGCGGACACCCGAGCTGACCCAGCAGGCCCGGTCAGATAGAGCAATGGAAACGCCACCGAGGGCAGGTCCAGGTCTGTACCCCTGCCCCATGGCCGCGCATAGATGGCGATGAGAACCAAGACAAATTGGAGGAACTCCCCCGCTCCCCGGAGGACTGGAGAAGGATCACTAACTATATCCTTCTCACAATGGACTCATCGACCTCCCACCCCGGTGTGGAGACTTCTGCTCAGGTGGCCTTGGTGTCTGACAGCTGAATCAAGGTCACTTGCCGACCACCCAGGGACTAAGACTGGCCTGCAGGTGTGTATGGTTCGGCCTACATAGTGTTTTGAACAGTTTTTAAAATTGAGAAATGTTGCACAAATATCTAAGAGTTCCAGCTTGCTGGAAAATCTGAAGATGTGGCAACCTGGCCCCAAGTCCCCATATGGTAGTGATCATTTGGGAGGAGGTCCCAGCTGCCCCCTGCAGCCGGGGACAGCCTTCCCTCCAGGAGGTGACAAGGAGGGAGGGGATGCTCAGGCCACCCTGCCCACCACCCCGGGGCTTGCTGCTGTTTCCAAAGGCTGTCTTCCTCCACTTGTGGCCAGCAAGGACAGAGACCTGCTTTGTCAGCTAACAAGGCCGAGGCATGGTGGGTTTACGGAGTGCGGTCAGGCACTGCCAAGGCCCCAGGCTCGGTCCCTCCAGGAAGCCTGCTGGAGCTGCTCATCTAACATCAAACACCTCTGCTTCCTGGTCTGTCTGGGCACCTGGGCAAACACTGGGACACAGAGGCCCCTGCAGCTCCCCACACCACAAGCTCCAGCACCTCCAGTCTGGCAGCGTGGCTCATGCCACTCCAGCTCAGGCCTGTTTACTTCCCCAAGCCCCAAGGGAGCCGGGTGCCCACAGCCAGGAGCCCACTTCAGAACGACCAGGTAGATTTTTCACTCCAGCTTCAAGGAGTTTCCAGAAAACCCAGACAACTAGTTCAAAACAGCTGCCTTGCCACGGCTCTGGGGACAGTTCCAAGCACAAGGGCTGGCAGGCTACGGGGGCCCAGGAGGAGGCTGCAGATAGCCCTGGGCGGCTGGGGACCCCCCCATACTTCGTCTACCCCACCAGTGCACCCTAGGGGCTCCGAGGCCTCCTGCAGGCCCTCTTTGGACTGGAGCCCCCACTGCCAACCTCCCTGCAGAATAGGAGCTGGTGGCTTCTCTTCCCTGCCAGACTGGGGGACCCCCTAGTGGAGGGGGTTCAAAAACACCTGCTTCGGACCCCACCCACCTTCCTAGCTAAGAGACCTGGGACTTGTAACTCACTGCCCCCCTTTTAATAGTTCTGCCTCCTCAGCTGTGAACCGGAGTTCAGGCTGTGAGGATGAAGGAAGACATAAGGGGGACATAGCTGGGCCGTAGCAACAGCATGCAGATCAGAAGCCAGAAGGAGCGACAGCCAGTGTGGTTTCTCTACCCACACTCACTATGCTGGCTGTGACCCCCACCCAGGGAGGGATGGGCCTTTGTTTCTGCCCCTCCCAGCCTGCAGGGGTCTTCTGAAGAGCCTCAGTGCACCACTGGGGCCTCCGACTCCTCTGGTCAGCACCAGGATAAGGACTTGGAGCAGCTCCATGAGGGCCCCTGACTCTCTGGGCCACGTAGGCAGCAGGAACCCAGAGGCCGCTGTGTGGGCTGCAGCCGCCCCCAACACTAGCCACAGCCTCACCCTGCTGCTGGCCACAGGCTCACTGACAGTGCTGTCCTCCTGCAGTGCTGATGCAGGGTGTGGTCACAGGGAAGCGCAGGGCCAGGCTCTGCACCCCACCCCAGATGCCCAAGTCACCCCTGTCCCTGGGCTCCACCCATCCTTCCCCACTGGGATAAGCTTCCTGTGTCTGTTTCCTTAATTCATTCTTTACTCAGGCCCCAGGGATGTCACCCCACATGCACACACACACATACATGCATACATATACACACACACATGCACACGAATGGCTCTGCATCATTTGCCCTGAGCCTCCTTGGAACAGGAGGGACCAGCACTGTGCAGCAAGCCTCCTGCAGACAGGGCAGGGGTAGGGCTTGTGGCTCAGGTGTCTCCCACTTTAGGGGGTGTGTCTTCTCCTCTCCCTCTGTCCCAAGAATCCAGCCCAGCCCCAGGCTGCTTTCTGTCCCTCAGAGGGCTCAGCCACAACCAAGACACTTCAGGGCAGCTGGGGCCTTTGAATGTTGGACACTGTGATCAAAACCCCCTGTACCTTGTGCTAACACCATGGCCGTCCAGCAAGAGCTGGATTCTTAGAGGTCCAGATACACTGCCCAGGGGAGTTCAGCCCAGCAGTGCAAGGAATGCCCAATGTGGGATGGAGTGCCCGGGGCCAGGTCGACTGACTCAACAGCAAGGGAAGGAGCACTGCAGCTGGCCTTGAACCAAGCAGGGAGTTGGGGACGTGAAACAGCAGCCTAGGGACCTGCAGGTGCCATGGCATAGAGTGCACACAGCAACAGCTGAGACCCTGGACAGGAGAAATTGGCTGTGCTGCAAGGGGCTACCAGGTGGGGTGCGTCACATGAGCACCACCTACAGCAGGGACACCTTGGCCCCACCAGCTGGCCTCCGGAAGGAAGAACAACGGCCCCGCCTAAACACAAGGATGCTCTGGAATGTTGGGCGCTTCCTCTGGATGAGAGGCAGACAGGAGGAAGAAAACATGCCCCATGGCACCCAGCACAGGGGCCCAGCACCCAGCAGCAGCTGGTCAGTGCAGCGTGGCCTCTGAGAGGAACTCAGGGGCACTCAGTGTGGGTTTTGGCTGCAGAGTAGACACTTTCAGTTTTCTCAGCTCCAGTGACCTCAGGAATGTTTTGAGGACAGATAAGAGCTGATGTCTTCAGAGTGTCCTGTACCAGGCTGCAGGGAGAACAGCTCTCCAGAGGAGCTGGGAAATCTGTGCTTATCGGGCCCAGAGGGATCCTCGCTTCTCTGCACCTCCAACCTCCCGGCACATCCCATTCCCGTGTCCACCTGTCTGCATGTCAAGCTCGGAGCCTGGCGTGGCAGCCCTGTCCATGGCAGCCCTTGGTCTGCAGGTCTCCAAGTGCCTGGCTGAAGTCCTGTGATTTCTGTGAGGTGGCTCTCTGGACAGCCGGAGGAGGACAGAGGGCTGCTCTGCGGTTTCAGCAACCCCGCCTGTCCCTTGGCCCTGGGGACCCAGCTGGAGGTGACAGATCCCTGAATGAGATTCAGCTGGTGATTGCAGGCAACATGGCACTGCAGGTCTGTCCCCAAGGAAGGGGCTCAGAAACTCCTCTGCAACATCTCTGCTTAGTCCTTACAATGCTATTATCTTAGCTTGTTTTATAACATCACTGATGGGAGGCTGAGGCAGGAGGAATTGCAAGTTCAAGCCCAGCCTGGGTAACTTAATGACTTAGTAAGATGCTGTCTCAAAATAAAAAAAATTAAAAAGGGCTGGAGATGCAGCTCAGTGCAAAGGCTCTGGGTTCAATCCCTAGTACAAAGAGAAGAAAGAAGAAAGAAAAAAGAAAGAAGAAAGAAAGAGAAAGAAAGAAAGAAAGAAAGAGATAACTTCTTCCTGCTGTGGTCCTGGTGGCTGCAGGACTTTATGTGCTGAATACTGTCAGGTGGACTGTGAAGATCCAGGCATGGAAGATGACACAAGACCCAATGTATGTAGTATAAGAGGGGGTACAGCTGGCAGAACTCCAGGAAGAAGAGTGGGGAAGGACCTGGTGGAGCTGGGCACTGTGGAAGGAGGGACGGGAGAAAACAGACATACACAGGAAGGGCTGCAAGCTGTTTTCCATGGTGTGTATCTCAAATCCTCCTTCTCCGGGAAGCCTTTAGTGAAATTTCTTCCAGTGCTTTTGGTGCAAGTGGACAGAAACCAGAGGGAACCCACAGGGAGAGCCAGACACTGGCAAAAACAATTTGTTTAAAATCATTACCTAATTTCCCATGGAGGAAGCCACGGCTCTGTCCTTCGGAACACGGGTCCCGTCCATTCCTACCACCCGCCTGACAGGATGTGGTTCCTCTGAGAGAGAAGCAGACCTCAAGGTCCTGCAGGACCTGGTAAATTTAACTATTCAGCTGAGGAAACAGGAGTCTGTACCAGAACTCCGAGGCCAGGAAAGTCCACCGTGAGTTGAGAGGGTGGAGGAATTTTCCAAGCTCTTTTTGGTTTAAAAAGAAAAATAGAGAAAAATTTCATATGAAAAATCCTCTCTAAGCATGAGGCTCTTTTTATAAGCAAACCAAGTTACACATGACCTGTTTTGACGTTTCCCAACCAACAAAAGCACTTAACGTTTTAAAAGTCCACTTAAAAATAAACATGTAGATATTTCCATTTTTGCCTAAATTTCATTTTATTTTTTTGAAAACATGGTTCAAGTTGGGGCAAGGCTCAGGTCTGTCCAGATGGTCTGGGCCAGCAGGGAGGCAAAGGGGGGCAGACGGGGAGGGACACATGCGATCACAGCAGCGCCCCGAGTCTAAGCAAGGGAGCCCGAGAAACCCAGGGGACACATCTTCAAGGACAGCTCTAGTCGGTAAAAAACACAGTCTCACACTCTGTTCCAGACGTTATGGACAGCCCTGTAGATTCAGGTGACCAAGATAGGCTGAGACATGCCACATGTAGAGACACACTGGTCTGTCCTGTGAGCCAGACAATTATAGACTGGCTGTCCCAAGGGTGAAGGAAGACCACACAGGCTCCTGGCCACCCAGGGCCATCCAGGCCAAGACATGACAAATGTCACCAGAGAGGAAATGCTATCTGAGCTCCCACCCTTTCTTGGGCCTGGGTGGGTGTGGGTGGGAGGTGAGCCCTGAAATTCCCAATGGCACAATTCTCTGTGGGGCCTTCCCCCCATCACCAGCCCAGCCAGGGGCAGTGCGCACCTCTAGGAGCCCCGCAAGTGCTGGGATGGCCTGTGAATATCTGGGAGCCCCTCAAGGGTGGGGCACATGATTTACCTTCTCTGGAACCCAGAAACCCAGCACAGGGATTGGCAGCTAGAAGGAACTCAGGATCTGATCAGCAAATGAATGAGTGGACATTTCTCAACCTGGTCTCCTTGCATACTATACCACAGGAGGGGGACTAGAACATCACCAGCCTCTGGACAGGTGACACAAGAGCAGCTGGTGTGGCCAGAATACCAGGGGACATAGAGGAAGGAGCAACTCCTTCAGCTCGGTGATGGAGTGCTCCAGAAACACTTGGTCTGGACCCTGAAGTACCAGTGGGGTTTTATCGGGGATTTCCCAAAGGAAAGGACACTCCAGGCAGAGGGGACTGGGGATACCTGGAGCAGCCTCTCGGGAGCATAGTGTGGGGAGAGAGGGCAGGACTGCTAAACCCTGGGTGCCAAGCTAAGAAACCTCTCCCTCTCCCTCTCTGAAAATTTTTAGTCCAAGAAACATAATTTTTAAAATGCGAACAGACCCCTATTTTGAAAAATAACAACACTTGCTAATGTAAGATGCTATGACAAAGTCTTTTTTTACCCATCCCTCTTTTGAGAAAGAGAAACTTTAAAAAGACCTAAACAATGGAGAGAGAAACTATCTTCACAAATTGGGAGGCTCAATATTGTAAATTTGAGTTTCCAGTTTCATAGGGAGAATCTCAATGAAGATTCCACTACTTTTTTCTTAAAGGAAACTTGCAAGATGATTTGAGAAATTGTATGAACATGCTAAACACCAAAACCAGAAATGGGGTTTTAACCTACGGGTATCCAGGCGTACTATAAACCTACCTCATTAAGATTTCCAATAAAAGTTGGTAAGTCACTTGAATAGATGTATTTTTTTAAATGAAGCCTAACTCTTCTTTTTACATGCAAAAAATAAAATTAAATTAATACCAACATAGACTGTAGATCTAAATGTTAAAGACAAAACAACACAGTTTTCAGAAGAAAATGTAGAATCAACAAGGATGTATAAAGCAGGAATTAAAAAAGATCTAACAGCTGGGTGTGGTGGCACATGCACGTAATCCCAAGTACCTGGGACGCCAAGGCAGGAAGACTACAAATTTGAGGCCAGCCTGGGCAACTTACCAAGATTCTGCTTCAAAATAAAAATTAAAAAGGGCTGGGACAGAGCACCTGCCTAGCATGTTCAATTCTCAGTACTGCAAAGAAAAAAGAACTATTAAAAAAAAGGTTGGTAACTGGACAACATTAAGAATTTCCATTCATGGGCCGGTGAGATGGCTCAGCGGCTTAAGCGCCTGCCCGGCAAGCGCGAGGGCCCGAGTTCGACTCCCGGAACCCACATACGAAAAAGGGGCCGGTGATATCGCTCAGCGGCACGGGCGCCTGCTGGTGCGCGAGGTCCTGAGGTCGACCCCCCGGTACCCACAAAAAAAAAAAAAAAAAAAAAGAATTTCCATTCATTAAAAAAAAAAAAAAAAAAAAACTTTTACTAGCATGAGAAGCCATGCACACAGCAGGAGAAGATATTTGCAAAATCCATATGTAACCGACAAAGGGCTCCCATCCAGAACACAGACCACCTCTTCCGCATCAGTGGTCATTAGAGAGAGGTGTTCTGGCCCTTCCTCCCTCCCCCTGGGGCTGTGTGGCCTAGTCTGGAGACATCTTTAGACATTTTTAGAGACAGGAAGGATGGTGCTGTTATCTCGTGGCTGGAAGCCAGGGATCTGCTAAACCTACACAGGACCGAGATTTACCTGTCCCCAAACTATCAATAGTTATAAGCCTGGGAAACACTGCTTCCAATAAATAAGGAAAACACAGACAATCATGTGGGAAAAAGACTGGAGTAGAAATTTCACCTAAGAGGAAATCCTAATGGGCTGTAAATGGCTTCATTCATTAAGAGGAAAATATAAAATAAAACCACAAGGAGTTACTGCTACAGAGCTGGAAGGGCTAAGATTCCAGACTAACAATAACAAGTGTCAGCGCAGATGCAGGAAGCTGGGACTACCACCCAACGCAGCCACGTGACCCAAGACGGTCAAACATGGGTCAGGCTGCATGCTCACCAGAAGTCCACCGGACAAGGAAATGGCAGTCTTGATATACAACACCAGGTAACTAACACTCACAGGGAACACGAGGAACACTGAAAATGAAATAACTACAGCTGCGAGGAACAGCACACTGGACTCCCACTGACAGTGTGGAACAGAGGGAGCTACTGCAGGAGAGCCACACTGCAGAATTCCACTATATGAACTTTTAAAAACCAGGTAAAACTTGAGGGCAGTATCAGGGGCCCGGATGATGGTTCCCTTTGTGGAAGAAGAAGTGACCATAATTGGGTAGGGCCACAGGAGAGCTGGCTATATCCACTTTGTGTTAGCCTTTTGAGCTGTACATTGTGATTTGTGCAATTGGTTTAAAGATTTAAAAAATAGAATTTAAAATGCCAACTTCCGCAATTATCTCAGTTATTGAACACAAAGCATTCTATATATGTAAGGTTTTTTCTCAGATGCATGGACTCTGTGGATTGAGCCCTTCCTTACATCCTATGAGGTTTAGAGAGGAACTGCCATCTCCCATTAATTGGTGGCTCCATCTCAGCCGTCTCTGCCTCCATCCCACACACAGCCCTCTACTTCCAAATAGCACCTCTGATACCCAGAAGGAGGAGGCTAATCAGGGGCTGAGCTCTTAGGCAAAGCACTTATGTGGATGTAACGTACTACATTCTGAGACAGGTTCCCACTTTTCCAGATGAGAAGTCTTTGCAAGTTGAAGGAAAAGAGGTTGAGTCTGAATCTCTCTGGAACTGAGAGCCATCCTGTGTCACATGCCCCAAGGCCGACTGTGCTCTCTCAAGGAGCAGCAGGTACCTGGCAAGCCCTGTGCGTACGCCCTGCCTACAACTCAGACTCAGTCTTGCCTGGGCATCTCATGTCCCAAGAAATGTGAGAAACGTGCATATTGGTTTTAAGACAAGTCCGATTCTTTGATGACTGTCCCATCAACAAAGTGGACTCTAATGTCCCCTGCCTGCTGTGGGTCAGGATGAAGCAGGATGTCCTAGATGGCTTCTGAGAGCAGGTGAGTGGGAGTGGGGCCCCTCCACTGGATCTCCCTCTCTTAGGGCCCCTTCACTCCAAACACAGCCACTGCTGCACCAGAAAGGAGCCTGGCAGCCATGTGGAAGGGCTGCTGCAGCCCAGGGGGTCCGTGTGGCGGCCAGTTCAGCTGTGAGACATGGGAGTGAGCAGCCTCCGGTGGTTCCAGCCCCAGCTCCCAGCTGAAGCCGAATAAAGACAGGCTGACTCTGCCATGCCTCCCCACATCACAGATTTTCCAGAAAAATAAATATTGCTGTTCTTGAAAATCACTGAGCTGTGGGAAAGTTAGGCAGTCCTAGATACCTAAAATTTCTGGATTTTCATGTAAATGCCTCAGATTTTTCAAACATACCGGAGCTGAACAGAACAGGTACAGGCTGGGCCTAAGCCATGGGCTGTGGCTCTGAGACCTCGGCTCCCGGGCTCAGCCAGCAGCTGCCTCGAGCTTCATGAGGGCCAAGTCCTGGGGCCTGAGCGCTGGACCAGACCCCGGTGTGTCCTGATCTAACTGGCCACAGAATGTGCAGTCATCCAGAACATCAAAGTCAAAGCCGGGTGGGCACCCAACCCTGCTGGTCTGGAAACATGCAGTTTCGACTAAATTTTGGACCAAAAGGAGCATAAGCAAATTCCATCAACTGAAACTGAAAGTTCTCTCTCAGTCTCTCTCTCCCTCTCCTTCTCCCTCCCTCCCTCCCTCCCTCCTCCCTCTCTCTCTCTCTCTCTCTCTCTCTCTCTCTCACACACACACACACAACTTGTTTGAAACCAAAGCTACCAAAGCCTGAAGTAATGCCCAATATGCAATACACTTACAGGCAACATAGATCAAAGAGTGAAGGACTTGTGACCGTGACAGTAATTAAAATGTTGCTAAATGTGGAAAGGGCAAAGGCAGGTGGCCCGGGCACGCACCCCTCCATGGGTATGCCAGGCATTCTAGAGCATTCTGCAAACATTCTTGTCCGTTAGGCTTGGAGCAGGTGATGCTTAAAGCAGGGTGACAATGGATGGGAAGTGTCTGCAACAGGTTCTTTCCGTCTCCCTCTTCCACTCCCTGTCACTCTGCTTCTAAACACACTTCCTCCTGCAGCTGCACACTGGGGACGACCAGCAGGAGGAATGTCCCTCTGCGAGCAGGGACAGCTGGAGGACACCTGACTTCACCGCTGGGCTTTCCCAGCACAGGACCCTGCTTCCAGCAGAATGCGAGTGTCGAAGGGAGACCGAGGAGGACGCCAAGGGGGCCCTTGGCTGTGGTGCCCCTGGCTTTCACGTCTCCACCCAGGAGCCTCTGCTGCCGCCTGATTCCGGAAGGAGGCTGATCACTAGGGCCTAGCTGTCTCCTCTCAGAGATCGAGTCCATGCCCCAAATACCCTGCCCACACTCCTAGGCCCCCAGGAGACTAGCGCGACAGCTGCTTGGGAAATGCTACAGCCCACGGAGCCTGCCAAGCCTCACTGGGCAGGGGACACGGGTGCCACAAGATGCCCTTCTGGTGCTTCTTTCTGATGCCTCTCTGTCCTCTCCCACACCTGCCGATCCTCCCCGCAGGGGCTGCCAGAGCTCAGCCATTCCCGGAGGTCTCTCCGTCCTGCAGGGACCACAGCCAGTCCTTTCCCAAGCACAAGTTCCTGCCAGCCGCCTGGCTCCCACACCTGCCGGGGCCTCTGGGTTGGAAAGTGGGGTCCCTAGACCAAGCATTCTCATGCCTGACCGTGTCTCCCCATGCTCGGTAACCCTCCCAGCTTCCTTCCCACTGCATGTGAGCTCCACAGGGGCTGGCTCTGGACCCAGTGCCTGGCAAACACCACCGTTACAGGAGGCACTCGGCAACTGCTGAATGAATCCATGAAGTAGATATTACTGTCCCATTTCACCGATGAGAAAACTGAGCCTCAGGGGAGTGAGAAAAGGCACTGAGTCACATAGCCGGAGTCAGGTCGCCTGCATCCACCACAACTCACCGCCAAATAACTAGCTAGAACCATCACCCAGCCCACCTGGTCCTATGAGACAATGAAGCCAAAAGTTACATGAGATTTGGCTTGCTAATTAACATAAAAGCTTCTGAAGAGCTCATAAAGCTAGAGAAATAAATGTAGAAAAGCTGAAGACACTCATTGCTGAGGCAGTTCCATGGGGTCCCTTCCCTGCCTGAGCTGTCTTAGAGGCAGGAGGAGGGATGATGGCCACACTCCAGACCCTGGGATGGCTTCAGTGTGGGCAGAGCAGACTGGCTGGGGAACACCTCAGAGGACATCAGGGACAGGGACATCCTTGGCATGGCTCCCTCCCTCTTGGGCTCAGCCCAGCACCAGAACCAGGACTGCAGTCTGACCGGGCTGCAGGGTGGAACTGAGTTTGGTCACCAACAGACTGGTCTGTCTGTCAGAAACTGTTCGGCGATTGCCTGACAGGAGCACTGAACAAAGGAAGTTCCCGCCCAAACCAGGAAGCCAAGCCCATGAAGGAGTCTTGTGTACAGAGCTGCCCTGTCCCTCAGAGCAGCTAGAGAGACAGGCACATGTTCACGTACACACCTGCTCTCAGAGTGACAGCAGGGTGGAGCCTGGCTCATCACCTTCTTCCCTCAGAACACCTGAGAACTTCTGTAGTCAAGCTAGGGCTCCATGGAACACAGTTTGGAAACTGTGGCCCTAATGTGCTCCAAGTGTAGCTGGGTGGTCCAGAGGTTGGGAACCACCAGCGGCTTTTGAAAGAAGAACCTCGAAGGGGCAGAGGAAGTAGAAGCAAAGCAGCAGGAGCTCGTGAGGGGTTGGGAGCTGAGGGGACCCGTGTGGCATCTCTGAGAGCCAGCAAATCCAGATCACAGAAGTGGGTTCAGTAGCAGGGCGCCAGGGGTGCGAGGACCAGGAGGAGAGACCTGGGCCTTTGAGGCCCAAGGGAGGCCAGGGACATGGGCACCACCAGGTGCTTCCAGCAGGGAGGTGACGGCACAGGCCCGACGGGCAGGGTAGCAGGAAAATGGCAGGCCCAGGCAGCTGTAGTACCTCTATGGTCACAGCAGCCCCACTGTGGGCCCCACATAGCCTCCTGAGCCCACTTTCCACATTCTGTGGAGAGAGAAGAAGGGGCCACAGTTCCCCATGAATGGCAAACAATCCAACCCCCAGTACTACCACCACAACCACCAAAAGAGACAGCTATTTCTTTATGATGGGAACATTCCCAGTCCTCTCCTGTAGCTGCTCTGGAATATAAGATGCCCCAGTTAACCATTGCCAGTGCTGTGCACTGGAACCAGGGACCTTATTCCTTATCTCCAACCTGATACTACCCACTGGCCAACCTCGATGCATACATGCACTGTCGCATCGCAGGGTGTCCATGGAAACACACAGCTATTACACATCAACCAAGTAATGATGAATAATCCAAAACCCAGACCAATTCCAGTCTCCAGATTTCCATTCAATTGCTGGCTTGCACAGGAACAGAAACACGGTACCATTTTTAGTCCACCAAATACTCAAGGAGACCTGCTCTTCAGTTTGATCTACTTCAAAGATTTATTTTTCATAATGGTAACTGCAATCCAGACTGGGAAAAACAAGGGGTCATGATCACCTCAGAGCTACTGACACTGTTCTTAGCAGATCCAATTTCACTCTGCCCTGCTTTTGGAAAACTCCATGTGTGAAATTCATGAAGAGCCCAGGAAGTATATATTTATATCACCAGAAAAATATTCACTACACAAAAGAAGATATTCATTCTACAAATGCTTAGCCATGGAATTTGTTTAAAAGGTAAGGTCCAACACTCAACATATGTCTTTCAAATCAAGCTCAATGATCAAATGATTCAAATTGATTATGACCTTATTATTTTAAACAATGTGATATTTGGACCAAACATTTCCCATCCAGGCTCTGGAACTATTTTCTGGTGCTTGGTGTTCTGAAGAAATCTTGGGGCAAACCAAAGTGCTTTTCTTTGTAAGGACCCCTCCCCCCTTGAACCATTTAATAATGTCTTTTAACTCCATTAATTGCACTCAAACATCTGAACTGGATCTATCAATTTTGGATGGGGCTGACAGTGGGTTCCCATTCAAATTGCTCAGAGACAGGGAAGGGGAGATGGGACTATTTAGATTTATTAAAGAAGTGCCAAGTTGGTAAACAGGCAGTAAATCAATTTTATCAGCTTACAGAACCAGCAATTTTGAGGGGATGAAGGGAAACTTTCACTTTAGTCTCCTCCCCACAATATCTTGCCAAAATTTCCCTACCTCTCAGGTATGTGGATACCTTTTCCCTAATTCTCAGGGGGCAGAGTAGCATGTTTTCTATTATAATTTGTTTGGTTCTTTCTATGGGATTTTCCTAAAAGGGAGCGTAAGTGTTTTTAAAAGTTCTATTTCTGGCTATAGCCTCTGGTGACCGGCCAGTTCCCTTTCTGATAGTCACCTCTGCTAATCACAGAAACAATCTTGGAAAGGGAATGTTCTCTCTCTCATCACAGCCTCAGGTTGCAGAACAAACTGATCACTGCAGCTGTGTCTTTTCTACCTCGAAGACCTGGCCCTGGCAGCACATAGTAACAACTGGTTTAGCAGATGGAAGTCAGGTTCGAAGCTGCTCAGTGGAGGCAGGGTAGGGACTGACACTAGAAAAACTAAAACTAAGCCCTCATCCTGCTTCTTACAATGGGACTCTGCATACATTCTGCCACCTCCAAGTGGGAGGAAACCTCGGTTTCCTTGGATGCAAAGTGTTCTTCACATTAAGCAGACTCAATGAGAAGGTCATGTTAAGCAGGAAGTGAAGACTCAGACCTAGTAGGGAGCAGGCAGGTAGCAAATGAAGGGAGAGACAGCGTGGACTGGTGTGGATTGCGGCAACTGGAGACCATCCTGCAGAATGAAGGCCACACTTAGTGGCAGGCAAGTGACACTAACAAAGGCCACATGCATTACTTTTGTGGGCCACATTTCACCAGGACTGTGACTTCTACCCTGAGGCTGGCACATAGTAGGCCTTATGTGTGACCACTGAAGGTGGAAGCTCTGTGATTTGAGACTTCCACGGCCCGAAGTTTTCCCTTGGCTTCACCCTGAACAATGAGTTATTGCATAAAGCCACATTGATAACCCAGGGAACCCTCCCCGTCCTCACTGACAGAGGTGACACCAAGGGTTCGTGACATCCTGGTGCTCTCTTCCTGAAGGATGTGGACAGCACAGAACCAGGGCCACAAAACATCACATGTATCAGGGAGTCTGTGGGGATGGAGCAAAGAGCAACCAACACGCAAAATGGACCCAGGAGACGACAAAGCCGCTCCACTGAAAATAAATTTCACAGATAATGCAAAATGTGTAGCACTTGTACAAAATGCATTGTTACACAGAACGTACGGTCTTTGCTGCAGGGTGGTATGCGTATCTGACTTCCACACCATGGGTAAGGAGCCTCGGTGCACGCTAAGTCAGTTAGTGGTCAGAAGGGAAGAAAGAGAGAGAGTGCAGAGCCGAGGACAGACCTGGGTGCTTGCCTTTCATCTTGGTGCTTCAGGTGCCTGGGCCACGACTGGCCAGACTGTGCCCTCAGGCAGCCCGCAGTGGCCAGAGCCTGCTGGGAGCAATGACACAGCCATGGGAGGACTCAGAAGGAAGAAGCACTGTAAAGTCTGAGGAGTCGTCCCTGCGTCCTGCCGGTCCCTGGGCCTAGCGCACACCTGGGTGACTCGGGCATGACGTGCAGAGGCTGATGACTGTGCATCTGCTGCTCTGCACACACACATGGGAAGGCCTAGGCCATGCGTACTTGCCAAGCCCAGCCTGTCTGCTGCAGCTTGGCTGATGCTGCGTTTGGAGTGGCTTCAATCACAGGTCAGGCAGGGGCCTTTCAGCCTGGCCCTCTCCTGGAAATTCTTATTAACATTTCCAAGAATAAGAGGAGAAAATAACTCCTGCTTTATTGTAGGGTGGAGCTGGGAAGATTAAGCTTTTATGCTGGTCCTGGTGTTTGCTAGTGTGTGTCCTTCAATATACCATGGAACCCCCTGAGTTTCAGTTTCCCCATTCATAGGTTGAAAGTGATGCTACCATAGGTTTGTTGTGAAAGTTATCACATGAGGTTTTCCATACACATACACTCATATGTGCCCACACACACTCACAGGCACATGCATGGACTCACACACATGCCTAACACTCATATGCCCATGCATATACATGGAGCTGCACACACTCATACACACACGTACACTCATGTGCACACATGCACCTACATGCATGCACTCACACCCTTATACACATGCACACTCACACACATGTACACTTGCACCCATGCACATACACACATCTCATGTATGCATGTACACTCACACATGTACATGCAGACACATGCACAGTGAGCTCATACACACATGTACGCACATGCACCGCAGTGACACAATGCTCACCTGGTGCACAGCAAGCACTCAAGAATTGTCTTCATCTCTAAACGACAATGCCAGGACCCCTCAAGGTTGACAGCCCATAGGACAAGGCAGTGAGTAGTTTGGGGCACTGGTCTCTCCTCTTTCCTCCTTCTTTGGCTGATGGGGGAAACATGAGCCAAAGCACAGTGGAGATCAAAGCATCCACCTGGCTCACAGGCAACGCCTAGTTGGAGAATGTTCTGCGACATCCTGGGTCCCAACCCAAATGGACCAAAGCTGGGCCTGCAGGTAGGACCCACTGCTCTCTGCAGGTCCAGGGAAGTGCCTTTGAAGCTGGAGGAAGGTGGACTTGTTGAGTCCATCCCAACTGGCCTGTTCACCACAGGGGACCTGGGATCATAAGGTCCTGCTTACCTAGCACACAGAGGCTCAAAGAATCAAAGACAAAACCAAGGAGTCCTTCCTATTTACCAAACTATGAGTGAAACATAAATGAGTGAAACAAGACAGGAGCACTTGCCTTGATGCTGGGGAGAGCTGGGCCAGGCCGCTGATGCCAAACTAGGGGCAGAGCCCCCACCCTAAAAGAGGCTGCAATTCCCAGATATGCCCAATGGCAGAGTAGTGTCTGGGGACAGAGAAAGCACCAAGCTTGTGGGTGGGAGGCTGCTGGCTGGGAGCAGAGGATGCTGGGGACCCTGGCATATCAGGAGGAGATGGGAAAGCAGAGCCCTGAGGGCCACCCAAGGGGCTGCCAGCGGAGGCTCTGACCAGGGCACTTCTTGAGACAGTTTCTGCCAAAGGTCCAAAAAGAGACTGTGACCAGGTACCTCCCACAGCCCACAGCAGTGACCTGGAGCTGATGGAGAAAGCACTGCAGGAGTGGGCTGGGACTGGCACTGTAAGCCGGGCTGCAGGAGCCCAAAATGCCAAGAGAATGCCCCTCACCTCCCCTGCTCAGGCTCTGCAGACACTGCTGAGCAAACTCAACCCTCCCCAGGGCCCCCAAAGTGCCCTCAAGCCTTCTGCCTGGAATCGGTGAGACAAAAGCCATCACTGTCACTGGCTAAGGGAAAACCACAGTCCCACAGGAAAGCAGTGCACGCGCTTCCAACATGCCAAGCCCAAAGCCATTGTCAGGCCCCAGCTCTGCCACTTGCCAGACTGTATGTGCTCTGTGCTGGAGCCCAGGGCACCCAGCCTCAGCTCTACCACTTGCCAGCTGCACCTCAGCTCTCCTCCTGTGCAATGGGGACACCCACAGAGTCTGTGGCTGGGGGTGCCCTTGGCCAGGGTGCAAGAAGGATCGAATTTCCTCTTCCTCCTGTCTCTCTTCTCACCAGGCAGATGCTCCCTCCCCGGACCTCAGTCCAAGCCCAGTTCACTGAACATGCTGCCTTCAAAACCAGACAGCCTGTCAGGATTGACTGCACCTGGCTGGGCTGGCGCCTCTTGCCAGGTTGAGATGGGAAACACTGGTGCGGGCAGTGTGAGCATTACAGAAGTGGGAAAGGGCCGCAATCCCCAGCACCTGTGGGAGGAAGGGGCTGCCTGGAGGAGTCAGGAGCTGAGGAGCCCCCTGGGGCCATATCAGGAGGCCTCTGTGGCTCTAGCTGAATCCCAGCCCCCATCCCTGCCCTGGGCAGTTCTGGCCCAGGCTGCCAGGGCAGATTCCCCTCTGTAATGGTGTGCTATGGCTTGTAACTAGATGTCCCCGCAAAGCCTCATGTAGTCACAGGTGGGCTTTTGGAGGTGGTTCCATCTAGGTGTGTGATGCTGTGGTTAAGGATGTGATGCTGGGATTAAGGTTTCAATGCTGGGGTTGAGGGTGGCCCACCCTGTGTGTGAGTGCTACCCACCTAAAGGGCAGGTAGCCTAGATAGGATATAAGGGACAGAAAGAAAGCTTGCTACTGTTGCTTGTCTGCTGCTGCCTCCTGCCTGCTCTGCGGTGCCCCTCTGCCAAGCTTCACTGCCTTGGAGCCAGACAACTATGAACTAAAACCTCTACAAACTGTGAGCTACAATAAACCTTTCCTCCTTTAACTTTGGGTGTCGGGTATTTTGTCTCAGCAATGAAAACAGTAACTGAGACATGGTGTCAACTCCAAAGGCCTCGCCTGGGTAGACCCATTCATTGCTCCTGTCCAACCTGCTGGGGAGACCAGGCGTGTCTGGAGCTGGTGACCGTCAGTGGCATAACTTGTGCTTAGCATTAGGGGAAATAACTCATGTAAGTGTCTGCATGCACCACACAGGCCAACACTCCCTGGGAGTACACAGAGACACTCTCCCTCCAACAGGGAACTCAGGCTCTCCAGTTCCCTTCCTGGTGTCCCCTTCCTCCCACTCATCCTTGTGTTGGGAAGGACTGTGCTTTGGTGGCGCTGCTGCTGTGTTAGAGGCCAAGGGAGCCAAGGCAGGTGGGCCCGAGCAACGTTCTCTCGCCCACAAGGCAGTCAGTAGCTCCTCCGAGGCTGGTTCTGGCCTCCAGCTCCCAGCCCATGCTCTCCCTTGGTTTGACTGTTCCCCAAGCTTGGCTCCTCTTCCTGGCCATCTGCTCACAGGTGAGGGGATCTCAGGGACGGCAGATGGAAGTCAGTCAAGGCATGTGGACCAAATGGCACCACACTGGGGGCAGGGATACTCAGAGTGGAAACAATTCAGTGCCACAAACAACCAGAGCTTGGCCAGGCAGCTGCACTGGCTTCTGCGGACACAGAGCCCCATGCCACATCCCTCATCTTTGGGCGAGCAACAGTGTGAAACAAACACACCCCGGTCCTTCCACCGTCAGACCAAGGCCTGTCCAGTTTCCTCTGTCCTTCCTGCAGGTAGCCAGGACCCACATCTAGGAAAACAATCTGCAAAGGGCCCAGGTAGCAGGAGCTTAAAGGGAGGCTCACGGTCCACATGCCAGGGGAACTCAGCCCCTGTTTTGGGGACTTGGTGCCTGGCACAGGCTGGGTTTGGCTTGGAAAGGGCCAGAACTGTGACTGCACGTGAGAGGACCATCAAAACACTGTGAAGTCATTACAGGCATCAATCGCCCTGGCTTCCAGCAGGGCCTGGAGGTGGTACATTCAGTTAACTGCCCCCTCCAAGCACCTGTGGGGAGCCAGGCTCCCGCTCCTCTTGTACGACCAAGGAGAACATGTTTGTCAGGACCCCTTAGAGCTAGGTAGCTATGCACAAGAAATGTCCCTCCAGGTTCTCTGCCCTGACCAGGAGCATCCATCAAAACCCACTGGAGGTACCATGGCTTCAGGGACTACCAGACACCAGGTCAGCCTTGGACAAGTGGGCACACTTCATGTCTTCTCAATGGGCAGATGAAACAGTTTGGTCCTTGGATCACAGCCCCAACCTGCAGCAACCAGGAGCAAGAGGGACTGGCCACATCTTCTTTGAGTCCCCAGTGGCAAATGGTAGCTTCCAGCATGGTGGTGTCTAGAGAGTGCAAGGGCTTTCAGGAGCTACTGACTAGCACCCCTTTCTAATGCCACAGGAGGCGGAGCTTGTCTCAAGAGTCCCTCTGAGGGCAGTCACCAGGATTGCTCCTGGGGCACCCCACCACCTCTCTTTCCCAGCCCAGTACTACAGCCCATGGGCACTCTAAGCCTAGGAGAGGGATTTAATGGAGAAGGAGGAGACCCCAAGAGTTGCTGTACCACCCCCCCAAAGTCCACACCCTCACTCCCTTGCACTGCCCACATCACCACCTGATTTGGGTCAGCCCTTGCACTTGTCTTCTTGGCTAAAGCTTCCTGTTTATCTCTTACAGATGTTTGGAATCTGCCCCCCATGCAGGGTCCCTGCTGTTCCCAACCTATGCAACAGCTGGAAGCCTCTCCCCAAAACACAAACATGCTTTTCTCCCCTTGGCTTGTGGTTGTGTGCAGGTCACATCTTCCTGCATGAGCTTTGCAGCCTGACTCTGCTTATGTTTCTGCTCACTAACAGCACTGGTAGGTGCAACCTCTGGGATAAAATAAACAGAAATTAAAGTTTGTGAGCGCCACAGGCCAGGGAGGGTGGGGTCCTCCGTGCCCCCTGCACCCTCTACACTGTGCCACCCTCGTCCTTCAGGGCACTCCCGGGGCTGCTCCCTGTGCGTGTGTGAGTGCCCTGGCGCTGGGGCTCCTGTCCCATTACAGCAACCAGTGCAGGGCCTGGTGTTTGAACAGTCCCTGCCCCACGCTGCCTGTCAAAGGCTTCAAACCTTCAAGGTGAAGTCTGAATTTCATTATTTTGAAGCACTTTCGTACCCCACACTCCACATTAGATACGTTGGGGCTTCGGCTTATTTCCCCTCACCACAGCTTTGTGAACAGCATACCAATAACAGGACAAGTTAATATCCCAAGTGTACGGAGCGTTTATCACACGACAGACACTGTCCTCAGTGTTCCTGTGTCTGTGATGCCATGGCTATCCCCAAGTCTCAGGAAACCCAATGGGCTAAGGACTGCCAGCTTCTCATTCCACAGGGGAGAAAGGGAGGAAGGATGTGATCAGCATTGCCTAGTTCTCAAATCCCAGGTAATCCAGCCTAGATCTATCAGCTTCTCTAGTCTGTGTCCTGCACAATTATTATCACCCATATTACAGATGTGGAAACTGAGGTTCAGGAAGCTTCAGGAGAAGTTCAGGGTCACACAGCCAGTAAGCAGGAGCCCTGGCCCTCCTGGCTCTGTGGCTCACCCCTACTCCCTGCACCTGGTGGTCCTAACTGTGGTCCAGGTTGGCTGAGGAAAGTTCCTCAGCTCACCGGAAGCCAGGATCCTAGGGTAAGGAGATCTCTGCGAGGCACAGGGGCCAGGGAGCATAAAGATGCACTGTGTTCCCTGCCCGCAGGAAAGGGCGCAGGCCAAAGGGATGCTGGGCACTACTGGCATATTTTTGGCGGTTGAGAAGATATGTGACTCATGGTATTTATAAGGCGTAGGCTGCTCACTTTCCTCTGAATGGTCTGGGCAGCAGCACTACTAGGGAATACCAGTGTCGCAGATTAAATAGAGGAAAATCCGTCAGGGACAGAAGCACAGGCAGAAGCCAGGCGGCATGTTTCTGCATGGCCCCATTCAGTTCCGGGCAGTCTGGAGCTGGGCATGAGCGATGAACAACAGGCACATGCAAGGCTAGACGAACCTGAACTCCCGCTCACGACGCCAGGCACTTTGGGGTGTCCTCGGTTCAATTCTCAGGTTGCCTGCAGGAGCTCAAGGGGTTCAGGCAAACCTGCCTTTGAGTCCTGACTCTGCCCTACTGTGGCCAAGCAACAGTCATTCAATTTAACTGAGCCTCAATTTCCCCATTCACTAAGCAGGGTTATCAAGATGTAAATCTCCAAGGTTGTCAGGGTCAGTGAGATAATGTGCAAGAAGAACCTGGTACAGTCCAGAGCACTCTGGCTCTGGCTCTGGTCCATGGCAGGCACTCAATAAACGCTCCTGTGGCCCCTCCTCCTCCCCCAAGGCAGCAAAATGGACGGAAAAGCATCTAGCCCATCACACTAAGTGCTCAGCGCCCTGATGTCTGCTCACAAACAACGTGGAGAGTAAGGAGGAGACACACAGGCTGTGCTTGGATGGCCGTGGTGAAGTAAATAAGAGGAACAGTACCAATGTTCTCATTCCAGTTCACATCCTGCCATTGGCCAAGACGCAGATGGGTATGACCAAGATCCCAGATGGAAAGTAACTTCTGAGCCACAGCCGCGGGCCTCCTGGTTAAAGTAAACACCGCCAAGCCAAGCCCAGCAAGACATCTTAGACTACCCCTAAAAGAGTGGCCAATACTCTAGACAGGGCCCAGCCTTGCTGTGAGGGGAATCAGCGTCCTGGCTCCTGCAGCTGTGGTTTCAAGTCATGGCCTGTCCATGGTTTCCTGAGACACGGTGACAGCTATGGCATCTCAGCAAGAAGGGAAATGGGTGAGGCCAGCTGAAGAATTATATAACCCTCCATTTTTAACATAGAAGTGGGTATTTTTGGAAAGAACTGGCTGAAAGAGTTGTCTTTCTGGATAGCAAAGAGCCTTCTCTCTGGGTCTCTAGAAAGATGTGCTACCTGGTGCAGCCAGAGAGGCACGAAGATGTCCAGGCTGGGCTGACCCAACAAAGAGAAGCACTTTAAGGTGGACTGATGCAGACCTAGCCAGTCCTTGGTAAGCTCTGGGCTGGCACTGGAATGCTCACAAGAGGAGAGGCGTCTGCAGGCCATTCCCCAGGACAGGTCTCTGTAGGCAAATTTCCTCAAACAATTGTGCAGGCCTCTGAGGGACACAGCTGATCCAGGACCACGAAGTCCTGGTTGCAGTGTCCATGCACCACTCCCTGTTCCTATGTTAGATGTCACTAATTAACCGCAGCTCACTTTCTCTATAAGCCCACGCCACCTGGCCTGAGGTGACAGTGCTTCACTCTCCACCGGCATGCAGCACTCTGGCTCTGGCTTGGATCCCTCCCTGCTGCACTGGGAGATGATCACCTGCTGAAATCCATGCGATGTTCTGACATCAGGCCAATATGGTCTGCAGCCCAGAGTCCAGGGCTTCTCTCGTGACACCCGCACGGCCTCTTGAAGACTCGCTCCGTGCACATGTGGAGCAAACCATGTACCTTCCAGGTTACAGCACACGGCTGCACCAAAGTCAGGCTGACCCCAGTCTCCCCTGCTCGGGGCCACGGTAAGTCTGGACTCCTGTGCCCCGTGATGTGATGTGTGAGTAGCTGTGAGGTGTGTCACATGTGTAAAGCCAGTGTGGACCCCACCATGCTCCCTGACCTGTAGGCTGATGACTAGAAGCAGGTGCCGTGATGTGGCTTCTACCTGCACAGGGCCTGGGGGCTCTTGTCCCCTCAGCATTGCTTTGCTTTTCACCACTTTTCCAAAACTTTCAACCCATCAGTTCTCCTATCCTCCAAACATTACAGAACAGGGAACACAATGTTATCCATATTCTGTAAATAAGAAAGCATTTCTATGTAAATGTCTATAAATTATAAATAAATAATGCCCGAGAAGATAAGGGGTTAACTGTCAACTACCTGTCACCCAAAAAGAGAAATTTATATGCTCTGATCATATAATTTTCACCAGAGTGGAGCATGTAAGCAAGTCATAGATCTCACTGAAAAATAGGATCTGAAATCTGACCCTAAAACACCAAAATTATTTCCAAGATGACCAAACAAAATCATATAAAAAATAAGGCCACAGCTTACTACCGCTGCCTAAGGATCTCGTGCATCTTTGCAATAGTCACCCAAATCCTTGGAACCAGCCACACCCCAACCCTGAAGCATCCCATCATCCTCTCTGCTTCTACCCACTCGTTATTTGTCAAATCCTATTCTTCTGTAAGCATCACCCAAAACGAAACACTCTACACTCCAGATGACAGATGCTGCGCATTCGAGGGCAGCCTGCCCCACAGCCTCCACCACCCCAGATTACATCTGAGCTGCAGATAATCATCATCATTATTTTAGTCCACGTGCTGTAATTTTAGCTCATTCCTCCCACCACGTGGCTTTCCACATCTATTTCTACATAAATAGCCTCAATGTAAATTCTTTACTGTTAGCCAACTCCATTCTCTTCCGGAAGTAGGTGGAGTACACATTACAAACATAAAAATATAATAGTAGATTTCTCCTTGCTGTCATCAGGCGTATAAATAACATCTCAGTGATGAAGTCACAGGAGGAGGAAACTATCTCTCTCTCCCACCTTGTTGGCAGTGGCTGTCCCAGCGGCAGGTGCCCAGCATGCTCCTAGTCACAGGTACTAAGAGGTCTCTTGTCTGTGCCCAGCACTGGGCTGGGGTGTGTGGAGCAAGGATGTCACCCCCTCCCATTTGACCCCCACCTTCTCTCCCAGTGCTGGGAGAGATCCAGCTGGATCTGCTCGAGATCCAGCCTTGCCCCTCCTCACACAAACACACAAGGACAGTTTAAACCTAGCTGAAGGGGTAAGGTTGGAGCATGAGAGCAAACTGCAAGAACTGGCTTCAGTGGTGGCTCAGAAGATTTCAAGAAAGGAAATCCTGTGACCGGAAGTGATGGGGAGGCTTCCCACAGGAGAAGCAGCTAGACCAAGGCCAGGAAGGATGGCCCTGGGGCGGGGTGGGGGGAAAGGGGACTGTGCCAATGCAGCAGGAAGGGGTCTGGGAAGACAAGTGCCACTGTAAGACCACAGTGGTCAGCAGGGACATCTGCCCAGAGGGGCCTGAGAAGGAAGTACAGGGTCAGAGGAAATATTCAGACAACTCTCCTGCCCCCTGCAAGACCAATTGCTTTGATTTCAGAGTCTTTCCCTCCCTGGAAAACACAAGCCCAGCTTGTCACAACCTCCACTGATGGGTGAGATGGAGCAAGAGGCATTTAAGGTCAAGGGGTCCTGCTGAGTTGGGGAAGCAAGGAGGGCTGTCTCTCTCTCTCTCTCTCTCTCTCTCTCTCTCTCTCTCTCTCTCTCTCTCTCTCTCCCCCCCTTTCTCTCTCTCTCTCTCTCCTTTTTTCTCTCTCTTGTTACCTTGAGCAGATGTGATCCTCAAGATATCATATATACAGTTTGTACTGAAATCTACATGTGGCCATTGCACCTTTTAAAAAAGACCTGCACTGACTCTTCAAAGGGTTTGCTGTAGAAAGCCATGGTCTCTCTCAACTCACTGAGATTTTTAAGCATAAATTCCAATCTGGAGGAATATTGGAAAGAGGGCACCGGTAATGGACTCGTCCCAGGAAAAGTATTTATTCTCGCCTTTCCTTGGCCAAGGAAAGTTTCTACTCTGGAAAAAGCACCTCACAGTGCCCAAGCTGTATGGCAAAAGTTATAAATAGAAATAAAGAAGTCATTCTGACGTGTTTATCATTTTGCCTTTAACTCCTGGAGCTCCCAGAGCAGAAAAGATCAGGATCTTATCCCTCCAACTTGAAAACAATCATATTTCTTTAGGTTTCCAAATAATACATTCCACTAACAAAACATGACCTTTGAGGCTCTTTTATGAAAGGCACATGTTTGGACTCTTTAATTAGAGGACATTTACTTTAACTCCTTGTTTTTATAAATAAGAATCAAATGAGAAGGAAGGAAGAGAGAAAAAGAGGGAAAGAAAAAAGGAAATAAGAGAGGGAAGGAAGGAAGAAAGAAGGAAGGAAGGAAGGAAAGAAGGAAGGGAGGTGCGAGGGAAGAACATTTATGGAGAATCTTCCGTATACCAGACATTGTACTGTGTATTTTCCATATGTTACCCCATTTAACCCTCACAGCCAAGCTATCTGGAAAATATTCTTGGCCTTATTTTCATGACCAAAAGACATAGTATCCTCTTAAGGGTACAAGCAGTCAAAAGGAGCAGCACCTACTAAAAAGGCCAGACCAGGCCAAAGGCCGGCTGCGTATCTGGTCCATACCACAAAGCCCCGTGTGGAGACTGGGTCCCAGGCAGCCCCCACTCCCTGCAGCCCCTGGATTGCTGGCCGCTCCCCCCTCCAGGGAGAGGTACCAGGGGAGTACACCTCACTGCTCTGTCCAGGCCCAGATAAACAGAAGTTTATCTATTGTTTAACTACAGTTTTAAACCATCATTTTAAAAAAACCTTAAAACAAATTCAAAGGAGCCTATGAAGAACTCTGCTGACATAAAAAAAAATAATAATCCCATCAGAGGCCAGAAAAACGAATAAATTGAAGAAAGGACTTAATTTACAACTTCAGCAACTTTGAAGAGCACATGTCCTGGTGAAACAAAGGCGGCACGGAAGACAGACATGGCAGCCACTAAGGTCAGAGGCAGAGGACAGTGGGGTTGACAAGGACATTGCAAGTGCAGTGGCAGAATTTAAACTTTAGTACAAGGAGATGAACCAATGACATAGGGAGAAGATAGCTTGGAGGAGGCGCTGAGCTCCCCTGGGAACCGGGCAACTTCCCAGCCCCGTGCCTGTGGCTCAGGAGCCCCCTCCAGCTTCCAGGCCCAAAGTCTCCCTCTCCTGCAGGTCCTGCTGAGGAGCCTTGGGGACAATGACATCTTCTAAGTCACCCTGATGCTCTGCCTGCAGGTTTGGAGAGCAGAAGAGAGACCGGCAAGGACTGAGAGAGGCCGACATTGAGCTGGGTCCTGAAGGATGAGGAGAAGACGGTCAGGCACAGTGACACCTGAGGATCCTCCAGGGCAAAGGGATAAGGGGCCAACGTGCCGCTGAGCTGGAGATCAGGCTGAGATAGGGCAGGAGCCAGGCCTCGGCTGCTCTGAGGGTCATGCTGGAGAGGCTGGGCTTTCCCTGCCTTGGGAGGGTGGCTTGGCCTTGCCCAATAAGCTTCTCCCTCAGCCAGGCCTGAAGCCAGGTGCTGGAGAGATGCAGGAATGAAAAACAACCAAATTCACCCTTGGGAAAGGTATTTGGTAATTGGTATCGATTTCGATTAATATTTGTGTAACATCAAAAGAGTTTTGAAAAGCATAATTGAAAGTGCTGAGACCACCAGCCTGACTCAGACGTGGACGCTCAGTCTGCTGGGTGATCCTGAGGAAACCATCTCCCCTTAGCTCACCTTCCTGACGCTCCACTTCCTGCTCTTGGGACAGTATGACTGCTTCTGCCCTGGGCAATGACAGTGGTGTCGGGGACAGTGGTGGTGGCAGGGATGATGATGATGGTGATGATGGTGGAAGGGATGGTGACAATGGCAGCTGACACTCACTGAACACTTGCTCCATGCCAACCACTGCTCTAAACACGTGTCCACTGGTTTAATCCTCACTGCACCTTCTGAAGGCCATGCTTTTACCACTTCTATATTTTAACCTTATGAACACAGAAGTGATCAATTTCTAGTCACAGAGGGGTTGAGTCACTCACTCAAGGCTAAGTGTGGATAGTTATCATTAGCTTTTCTTTGTATTCTTCATAGTCTCCCTTCATTTCTGAGAAACAGATGCATTAGTAAAATTAAAACTAATCCTTCACCGTACAAGGAGCAGTGGTGACAGGAAACACAAGGTTGCTGTTGAAGCCATCTTCTCAATTTCAGCATGATGACTCTAGCGTAGGGACATCCGTGCTCAGCACAGCCCTTCAAAGAAGCCACCCCGGGGATCTGAGCCAGCCCTTCCCAACAGGGCCTGTTAGGATCTAGGTAACATGCTCGCCCCGGGCTGGTGCTCAATGTCGAACACCACCGTCACTCCAGGCTTTGCCCAACCTAATAAATTAGACCTAATGAGTTGCTTTTCTGCTGCACTAGAAAACACATGACTACATGTATTTTATAAACACGCCGAACCATAAATCTGGCTCATTTGATCAGTGAGCCAATTCTGCCCGTGGAAAAATATGAGAATTCTTCCAATACATCTTGCAAATTACAGTCATAACATCAATGACAGAAGCAGCTCCTGCTTTGTGGCCTGAGCTCCAATCTTCACAGCAGCCCAGGAGCAGATATTATGACATCCACGACACAGGTGAGAAACCCCAAGGCTCAGCAGGGACAAGGAACATAATCGAGGCCACTCAGCTGATAAACGACAGAGCTAGGATTTGAATCCAAGTCTCTGCTGTGAAATTGGGTCCTTTTATACCAGCATGTAATCCAAAGAAGACGGTAAGAGCAGTCTGCAGGAAAGACCTCCAAGCCTTTAACTGAAACTAGCTTCAGAAGGACAGGAGAGAAAGGCACAAGGTGGCCCGCGGTGCCAGCCACCCAGGTAACCCTGATCCTGAGGACCGACGTGCCTGTGAGCGCTTTGCCAAGAGACCCAAGTCAGAGCAGCAAGGGTTCTGCACGAGAAGCAGACTGACTGTGAGCCCCCAGCACAGGGTAAATTCTCTGACACTCAAAGCCGCTGCTCAAATTCTATCAGAAAAATCAAGGCGTTTGTGGACCATGTTTGGGTTCAGAAAAGGTGATCTAAGATGTTACTGCCAGCTCAGCAAGGTTGCCTCTGGCATGACTTAACCTGCCACATTCTCATGCACTTGACCATGTCCAGAGATCATAGGCCAGTGCACTGACCCAGCCCTGCGGGACTGCACCTTGTGATTTGTTCATTAGTCACAGTGAGGCTCTGCTCCTATACCTTTCCCGGAATCTACCTTTCCAAGTAGCCCCTCCCTTTCCTTTTTCTTTTTTTTTTTTTTGAGACAAGGTCTCCCCATGTAGTTCAGGCTGGCCTGGAACTCACTAGGTAGACCAGGCTGGCCTCAAACTCACAGCTATCCTCTTACCTCAGCCTCCTGAGTGCTGGGATTACAGGCGTGCGCCACCACACCCGGCCCTCCTCCATACCTCCCTTTCTTAGAATGTGTTCTGCTGCTGTGACAGAATGCCACAAGTTGAGTACTTTATAATCAGCAGAGGCTTAGTTGGTTCCCAGTTTCTGGAGGCTGGAAGTCCAAGAGCATGGTGCCAGCATCTGCTGAGGGCCTTTTGCTGTGTTGTCCCATGGGAGGAATGAGCAAGACAGAGAGAAAAAATATGGTAGACTCAGCCTTTCATTAGACGCCCACTCCAGTGACAACTAACCCACTCCTGCAGAATGGCATTAGTCCATCCACGCCCTCATCACCACTTAAAGGCCCCACTGCTCAACACTCTTACAATGGAAGTTAAATGTCAACACGAGCTTTGGAGAGGACATGCATAATGCTTGGCTATCTGACATTTTGCCCCTTCTTCTTTAGATCTGCCCTAAGAAAGTCCGGTCCATACTTTAACTCTGTCACCAAGACTCACAGTGCTTGTGTGTTAGTCAGCTTCACATCACTGTGACAAAATACCTGAAATAACAACTTGAAAGGCTCATGATTGCAGAGGTTTTGGTCCATGGTTGGTTGGCCCCATTCCTTTGGGCCTGTAGCAAGGCAGAGCCTCATGGCAGGGAGCACATGGTAGAGGACAGCTGCTCACCTTATGGTGGCTAGAAAGCAGAAAGACAGAGGTGGGAGCTGGGGTTCCAGTGCATCCGTAATGACATAACCTTCTCCTACCAGGCCTCACCTCCTAATGTGTTCACCACTTCCCACTAGTGCAGAAGGCTGGCACCAAGCCTTTAACACAAGAGACTTCAGGAGATGCTCCAGATCCAAACTATAGCAATTGTTTTTGATGCTCATTTGGTATTGATCAAACAGTAGACTTCCATGTACAATTCCTTGTATGGCTCCGGTCATAAACTGAGGCACATCTATTTTAAACAAGCACTGCAGATGGTTACTACAGCACCCACACACTCAGAAAGCACTAGGCATCCCTTCTAATGTCATTTTCCACAGAGCCACTGTCAAAGCCTGCAGCACATTCCCCAAACTATTCTTAAAAGTGACAGATTTTTATCCTTCTTAGGATTTAGTTCCTGGAAATAGCTGGACATCCCTTGAAAACAGGAAGACAGATGATTGAACAGTATAAAACCATGCAAAGGTGTGGTATAACTAAAGATTGGGCTCCGATTTCCTTCTAGGCTTATAATCTAGTTTAGAAAGCAATTCCAAAGGGCCTTTCAAACTCTCCCAAACAGCTGCCCAGTGGGTCAGTTGTACTAAATTTGACCACTGCCCTTTCCTCCACCCTGAGCTAGGTACATGAGTAAGATGGAATTCTGCAGGTATTTAGTGAATACATGATCACAATGACAAATCCGTCCCCATGTCCTGTTTCCTTGGAAGATCCTTCTCCCGCATTGACCCACACACAAGCACTAACACGGCTTCCTTCCAGATGAGCTTTGCATAATAAGGGTCAGAGACCCCTGTAGATTTAGCCTTGGGCTCGTAACAAGGGAGGTGCCGTACACACGCCAGCGCCTGTGCTTGCTTTAGTGACCTCTGGGAACCGCCCAGGTCAGTGATGCACAGGTGCTGTCTGGCGGGTTCTCACCGTATGATAATTAGTGGTGGAAGAACAGAGGCACCACATGGTGCCAGTTGGAATGGAAATGCCAGCCTCATGCCTGCCAGTAGATGCACCATCCAGACCTCATCTTTGCCAGCACCCACAATCAGTTGTTCTCTAGAAGTGCGCAATGAGGAATATTCCATTAGCCAGCATTTGCATTATTCTTCAGTGTTGGGTGTTTATATCAATAGGCTTAATCAAATAATGCATTAGAGGCTCAAAATCAGTACAGTGTTAAAAAATGAGAAAATGAGTGCATGAAGAATCAAACAATGGCCCTTTATATACAAAATCCAATAAATCAAGACACTCTCAGGAGACATATAAAACAGAAGTAAAGGTTTTTCCTACGAAGCCCCACATCGGGCATTTAGATTTAGCATATTGAGTTCATGTTAACAATTTAGGTTTTATTCAAGTTAGAATTTTGTTTGCATATCATTTGTAAATTTGTTTTAGATTTACAGTTGTAGAAGAACTAGAAGCTGCAGGAATTTGTACTTAGTTGTATGTTTGCACATGTTTAAATAATATCATAGTAGAGGTAATTTAAGTCAACAATGGGCATCCTTGGGAATGTCTTCCCTTAAAGAGAGACTGTATCTTTCCCCAGTAAGAGCAACAGTGCCCCTGCACTCACTAACCACAGCATAACCACGTGAGCCAAGCCTGAAGCTGGCTGGCAGCTGCGCTCTGCAAACCCCGAACTCAGCACTGAGCTAGTGCTGTGGCGTGGCAAGGCCCTGGCTCAGGAGGCGATGTAAACCTGAAGAGAAGGTCTGCTTGTTTGCATGCTTGCTTTGTAAATATTGTCCAGAGCTGGGCAGGAAGGGGCAGGTTTCAAAAACACCCATCATCATCTTCTGTGTATTCCTTTGGTTTGGACCTGACTCCCAGACTGCAAGCAGCCTTCTGCAGCCTCGGCAGGCCATGAGGCAGACCAGTTTTCTCCAGGGCTGATGCATCTCTGATTTTATCAGGGTTCACAGCTTGTTCCTTGACTGTTTAGGCATAAATCTGCCTTGCCTGCTTTCATGTGGTTGTGGGAGCCGGGGGCGGGAGGATAGGTGTTGCTGCAGGGATCAGGCTGTGTGCTAGTTAAGCAATCCCAGGGCAGCCATGACAGCTCTCCACGTAGCCAGAGGACCTGGCCTGGGCTCAGTTTCTCTGGAAACTCAGACCCAGCTACAATTGCACGTCCCTTTTGCTTGTCCCCTGGTTTAAATGCTCTGACAAGAACTCTGCCCAGCTTATTATCAGCTAGAAGAAAGACTTGGCTTTATCCTAAGAGGAGAACCTTCTCTCTGACATCACAGTCCTTCCATGAGGTTCTCGAATTTTCACCTGACACAAAGAATCCCAACCACCCATTGGGAAAGATGCATGTGCTTCGAGCAAGTCCAGTCATGCATGGGAGTCCAGCCCCTGGACGTCAGGAGGGATTAGTACCAGGCCAGCATCCTTGACTTCATGTCAGAGCTGGCAAGAGCCTAGAGACAATCTAGCTAGAGAAATTGAGGCTCAAGAGAGCCATCTGCTTCAGGCCACACAACCAGTCGATGTTGAAGCTTAGGAATCCTGTCCCTTCATCCAAAACTTCACATCAAACCACAAGGGTATCTTCAAAACCAGGAGACAGTCTCATGCGTTCCCTGGCTTTGAAGCAACATCATTTGTAAATCAGGTACCAAAAGGCTCTGCTATCTACAGCTGTGGAGATCAGAGTTTTCTAGCGCCGGTAAGAGATCTGGAGTCTGGCTGATTCCACATGGGCTCACTGAGGCCCAAAGATGGCCACTCGCCCACAACAGAAAATGAGCCAGAGGCAAAGCTGAGACAGACCTGAGCTCACACAGCAAGTCTCCCACCCACGGAATAGCCGTGTGCCTTAGGACAGTTGCCTAATCTCTGAATAATCTGAAAAGTGCAGACCTCACCTCATGGAGCTGTTGAGACTCTAAGGATGAGCATGAATGCTCGGGCCAGTGTCTGAGTGTTGGCCCCTCTACCTCCACTGCCTCACCTTGGAATCCACTGACATGTCCACTGCAATATTTTTCTTCTTATAAGGTCTTTATTTGATTTTTTTTTTTTTTAATCCTTCATGCCTTGCAATTTCCTAACCTAGTGCCTGAAACTTTGGATCAAAACGGAACCACATCTATCAGGAGAACAGGAGTCCTGCCAGGTCCTTCAGTGACCTGTGACATCCTCCATGCCCATCTACAGTGGCACTCATACCAGGCAGGAGCGCAGCCCCTCTGACTTCCACATAGACGGGAAGACAGACTCCGCCACCCTGTGGCCCCAGGGAGTTTCTGTACAGCTTGAGGGGCACCTATGGTAAGAAGTCTGTACATCTTTGGGGACCATCCCACCTCTGCCCTGGGCAAGAGGGAGAGGCAGTAACTTCTGCCTCCTGCATGAGGAAATGCACAATAGGCTGTGGGGCAGGAGCAAAGGAATCACCCTCTCTCTCAGGACTCGGGAGCACCAACAAGGAGCAATGGCATGCAGGAGCTGTCCTGACAAGGAGGTCTGTGCAGTACAATTGCAAAGTGCTCCGTGCCCATGCTGGAGCCTGCCCAGGGCTGCGGCCTGCATGTCACTGCTCTGCTACAAGCACTTCTGCCCTATGCAGCAGCCAGGAGCCCCTCCCTCCTTTGGCATCTTCAGGCCAGCCAGGTCATGCACTTGATGTGTTCCCTGCTCTGTGCAACCTCAGAGCTACAGGATTTCCAGATGAGACCTGTGCCAGTCACAGCACTTCAGATGCATCTGCTCTCTTAGCCCTCGTGGTGAACAAAGAGTTGTGACTGTGATTGACCTCTATTTTATCGTAGAGGAACTGAGGCTCCACAAGGTTAAGGAGTTGTCAACAACCACAAAGCCAGAGTGGGTCAAACAAAGATAGGGACCTAGGTCCGACTCCAGAGCTTACAGGCTCAGCCTCCTTGCGCCACTCCCTCCTGCCCCAGCACCTGTTCTGGGCTCGCCAGCTGCACCACTCCTGTCACCAGTGGAAGAAAGGAACTGAAGAGAGGTAAATGCTGGCCAGACAGTGCTATCAGTGCCTCAGCATCCACAGAGAAGCTGAGACTCAGGAAACAACCAGGAAGTGCTGGGTACTGTGGGGACTTCATCATGCTCCCCCTGGCTCCCTCCCCAAAGTAAGATCAGGTGGGATTCAGAGGTGGTTGGAACATCAGCTCTTCACAGAAGCAGAGAATCTCAGCCACATTCCATCATGGAGAAGATACAGCTCCACACCCATGAGGCTCTCTTCAAGATAAAGTCAGTTGGGTGGGGTGGGTTGGGGGGTCCCATTTGAGTCTCCATAACCCTAATCTGTGATGCAGGGAGGACCCTTTCTTATCATTTGTGCACTTAGAACTTAATGGCAAGACATTCAAATCCAGAATTACCATAAGGAGAGAAACCTTTACCAGATGATGGTGAGTGTGAGTCCACCTTGAGAAAACATACAGAGGGGAAACAGAGGCTGAACCAGCTCTTCGCAGGAATCTCTGGGAGCCTGAGAAACAGGTGCCTCACTGGGCTATACAGTCTCAAGAATGCACTACCTGGCAAGCTCCAGGAGGTTCCAAGGGGGACAGAGGTTTCCCCCCTTCCCTGGGGAGGTGCTGGAGGTACAGAGAAGGAGGGGAATGGCCCCTGCTCTTGTGCCACTGCTGTGGATGGAGTGCTTGGGTCTCCCCAAAGGTCGTGTGTGACTGTCCTGCCTCCTCTGTGAGTTAATGAGGCCACGAGGGTGAAGCCCTCATGAATGGGATGAATGCCCTTAGAAAAGGACTCCAGGGAGGGCCTTCCTTATCTCTGCCACACAAGGACGCTATCTAAGATGGCCATTTACAATCCGGAAGACACCTTCACCAGAATCCCTCCCTGTGGGCGCCCCGACCTCAGACTCCCAGCCTCCAAGACTGTGGGAAACAGCATTCTGTAGCTCATGAACCACCCAACCCACAGCACCTCAAACTGACAAGACAGTGGCTCTGATGGAGGAGCCCAGTTCCCGCTCACCATTGCTCTACAAAGCCAAGGATTATCCCCACCACTGTGCAGAAAGGGCAACTTGGGCACGGGAACACCAAACTGCCAGACCAAGTCCACACAGCAAACTTGTGCCAGAATCTGGAACCCAGATCCTCTGACCACAAAGCCATTGCTATCTTGACCATAGCAAGCTGGGCATGGGGACGTATGAAGGATCTTCCAGGACACTCATTTAACCAGCAGATTTATTTCTGTCATTTAAAGATGCAGAGAGAATCAGAAGGAACTGACCCAGAACTGCAGGAAAGTGATGTCACCATTCTAGCCAGCCCACACCCCATGGTCATTATTTTAAAAGTGATGAGACCATCCATGGAAGCTGGTGCTGGAGTCATGCCCCAGTCAACATCCGGGCGCGTGGGCAGGTCCTCTGGGGGCTGCATTGCTGGCACTGGGGACCAGGGCTGGAGCCTCATCTGCCAGGGCTGCCCACGCCTGGCTGCAGGCAGAGGTGTTGGGAAGCCTGGAAAGGCCAACTGGCTTCTCAGGGCTCCGGCCCTGCCCTGCAGCCTTGACAGCTTTAGTCAGGCTCTGGATATGCAGCCAAGATCCTGCATGTCCCCTTCCCACCCCAAGTCCCTGTCCCTTTGGGCACCCTCATGCTCACCCCATGCCTGGCCATGCCATGGCACTCAGAGATAGATGATCAACACATCCAAGATTAGCTGAAAACTCAGATGCAAGTACCAGGCTGTGCTGGCAGAATTAGGACTCAGATAAATGAGCCGCGCAATGTGACAACATGTCAGGACGTCCAAGTGCAATTACACTACAGTGTAATTCTGTCCAGGGCGAATGTGATGGCTTGATCACAAGATGGCCCAGTCCTTGTATCCTTCCCTCCTCTCCCCAGATCCTCATCCTCTGCAAAAGGCAGAATCTAAATCTCCTATTGCATAGGAAGTGGACTTGCTTCAGCCAAACACATGCAGCCTCAAGAGGCCCTATGTGCTGTCCCTTGCTCTGACAGCAGGGTATCAGTCACCTTGGGAACAAACCCAGGCCAGTCTGTTGGCTGAGAGAGACACATGATCCATGCACATTCATCCCATTGACGGACTGCCACTGATGCCAAACATATCGGTGAGGCCTCTGAGCTTCCAGCTGTCCTGCCAATGAAATGCAGACACAGCAGCTGGCTGAGATCCACCAAGGTGTCTGGATCAGCAAAACCAGCAGGCTGATCCACAAACCAATAATCCATGGTGGTTATTTAAGCCACTGGCTTAGGGTGCTTTGTTACACGGCAGTAGTTCGCTGATATCTCAGAGAAGAAGGAGGGTTAGGGAACCCTCCACAGAGAAGGGGATGCTTGAGCAAGGTCAGGAGGAATTCACTATAGCTTGGTGGACAATTAGGCAGAGAAAATGGCTTTGGCAAGAGCAAGAGGGTAAAGAGCAGCACGGAGTGACAGGCTGTGGTGTGTGTCTGGAATCCAAAGCATAAGGGCGCAGCAGCTGCACCAGATGTCAGAGAGGGAGGCCCTGCCTGCCCACAGTGGCCCACACACTGGACTGAGCTTTTTCCCCCACTCATCTCCAACCTCTGCCCCTGCAGCCTCTGTTTACAACAGACCTTTGAAGAGGTAACAGAAGGCTTAGCGCAATGCTTTCCCTACACCAAGCACTGAAACATTTCTAACATGACCAGAGACAGTGGAAATGCCACCAGCCTTGGGGAGCTGCTTTGAGTGAAATCTCCTCTCTAGTGTCAATAAAGGTGTTGGAACATATAGTTGGTAACAGCCCTGGAGAATGACTACAGCATGTATTTGTGAAAAGTAAAGGCAGGATGAGAGAGATGAAGTGACAGGAGGGCCAAGGCTTTCCCAGGACTTAATTAAAGAGAACTACCAGTGACCTAAAAGGAGCTCCCTTCTCCCAGGCTACGTCTCCTCCAAGCAGGGCCTAGAAAGCCAGCCCCATCAACACCAACGCTCATTCATTCAATCACAGAGAGAGCAGGTGACAGCCCTGTGGCTCTGTAAACACACAGGACACCAGCCCTGTTCTCCTCTTCTCCAGGCACTGGCCAGAGCGGGCAAGACCCACATGCACCACACCTCTCACAGGGACCTGGAGGATGGCGAGAGCCAGCTGCCTCTTCCCCAGGCTGGAGAGACTGCACCCGGGGTTCAGAACTGCGGCTTTGCTCCAGGGCCCTCCCTGATCCTGGGCCGCAGGTGGATTCAGAGGGAGACAGGTGGATGTGCCTGCAGGAAAGAGCACCTCTCACAACCGGCTGCACAGGGACAGCATGGACCAGTGCCAGCACCGGAGGCAGCAGTGGCCCTGGTGTCACCACCTAATCCCCACTTGGCTGTCCACTCAGGGCAGAGCAGCGGGGCTGGCCTGAGCCGCTGGAGCAAAGATGCGTCCAGCCAGGTCTGTGGAGATGCAAACCTGGCGTGGGCCCAGAGGCTCAGATGGAGTGTCGGCTGCATTCCTGCCGTGCTGGCCTGACTGCAGCCTTCATCCTCCCCACTGCTCACTGGGTCAAATATGCTGTTCCTAGCAGCACAGAGGAACGGACAAAGGAGATTGTTGGAGGAAACTGCACTGGGAGGGCAGGTCAGAAAGTCCAAGGGAAATGGAGTTACAGTGACTCCCTCACCATGACCAGAAATAAATTCTAGGCAGGCCAAGGAGTGTAAAAACCAAGCCACAGGCCATGAGAAGACTCTGGAATTATGTAGTGATAAAAGCAATCAAGATGCAAATGATCTACAGATTGGACTGCATGAAAATATTTCACATATTTTACAAAAAAAAAAAGAGAGAAAAATGGGAGAATGATAGAAATATGTAAAGAGATCACAGTTATTGAAAAAAATATGAATACTTCATCAATAACCTTATGATGTGAACAGAAAATTCCAAAGAGAAACAAAAATAACCAGTAATCAAGCATGTAGGAAACTTTTCAACCTCACCAGGAATCAAGAAATACAAAATTAAATCATCAGCTGTGACTTTCTCACCTACTAAAATGACTTTTTAAATGTTAATAATATTGAATATTGGTAAAATAGCACTGGTATAAACAGCCAGTGTTCATCTGAATAAATCTTTGGAGATTATGTAGATGAAGAATCAAGAATGTACGCATACCTTCACCTGTTAAATGCATTTCTAGGAATTTTTCCTATGCAAGTCAGCTAAAATTGGGAAAGTCTTATACATAAAATGGTTATTTTAATTTTTTTTTTTTTTTTTTGAGCGGGCTTGTTTGTTCTTAGTTCTTAGTACTAGGGATCAAACCTAGGAGCCTTTTACCACTGAGCTACATCCCAACCCTTTTTATTTTTCACTTTGAGACAGGGTCTCACAAAATTGTGTAGGCTGGGCTCTAACTTTCAATCCTGCCTCAGCCTCCCCATTGCTGGGATTACAGGGCTGCACCACCATGTCCAGCTCATTTTTAATTTTTAATAGTAAAGATCTAGGAAGGAATTTGATGTCCTTTTATAGCAATAAAATGATAATTTTGAAAACTGAGGCAAAAACTTATAAATGATTATGCCCAAGGTAAGGTTACATCAACACTATGTAAAAATATACAGTAATAATATTTGGAAAATATTCACCAAAATTCATACCATGGTTACCTTGGGTGGTAGAGTTATGGTATTTTTTTTTTTGTACTTTCTAATGAAAGTTGGGAACGAATTATAGTTATATTACCTACTAAACAGAAAAGCATGTTGTAAGCATGTACATATGCAACATGTATGTTCTTTATAAAAAAAAGTAAGAACACCTCCCCTGAGCGCTCCATCTTCTCCAAAAGCTGCAGAACCAGGATGGTCCTGGCCCGTGGCTGGACAGCAAGCCCATCCCTACGGAAGCGTGGATGAACAGGTGTCCTCTCACGTGGTGGCCCACGTGCTGGAGGCCCTGTGGCCTGGGCTGGCCTGGCCCACAGATTTTGAAGGCCACACGCTGCTGCAATGTAAGAACCCTCCATTGTGCAGGTTCCTTTCTGCTCCTTTAGGGCACCAGGTTGTCTCACCCGTGTAGCCCACACTGCCCTGCTCTTATCAACAGACTGATTCTCACCACACTCCATAAGGTTCAAATCAAGCATCCATCTCCCCAAGAATCCAGTTCTCCCACGTTTCTGCGCCCGCCCCGTGCCATCTCTGGACGTAGCATATGCTCTCCTCCTCCCTTCACATGACCACAACCCCACCCAGAGCCACCCTACCCTGGATTGTAAGGTAGGAACAATAATTACTGGGTTTCACAGCCTCCGTGTCTGGAGTGGAGTCTGTGATTAATAAGCATTTGCTGAATAATCGATCTAAGCAAATGCAGTATCTCATGGTTTTATTGATCTCCTGACAGAGCGTCTCCCAGCTTTCAAGCCCCCGTAGCTTTTTCTGTGAACAGGTCAGACTGACAAACGTCTGGGTGGCTGGCTTATCACACACGTAAGTGGGACACGGAGCCAGAGCCTGTGAGAAGAACCACCGTCAAGAATATCCGCAGTCTGCTCATTCGCTTCCTGGTAGTCTCCTTTGGAGCACATCTGAGGTTTCAAGTTCTCGAGAGGAGCGCTGCAGGGTGAAAGACAGGCCCACCAAGGCTGTGCATTACAGGCCCACATCCCCCACAGCCTATCCATCACAGAGTGCTCTCCGGGCCCAGCGTGATCAGTGAAGAGGAGCTAAGTCACACTGTGGATTAAAACCCTCACTAAGGTCTCCATAAACTCCTTCTAAAAAGTTTGTTGTGGACAAAGCCACCCCTTCGTGGAAATATTTTCTGGTACAAATGTGTATCATACCAAAAATAGACTGCAAAATAGATTAGAAGTAATTCTGTAACTTATCCTCCATTCAGGTAATAACTAAACAAACCCATTGTATTTTTAAATAACTGATACTTTAAAAACAATGAATAAGCCTGTTGGAGAGATGCGCGGTCTCAAGCTGGTCACCGTTGGTCCTGGTGCGGGTGTCCCGCCCCCTTCCCTGCCTGGGTCCAGGCTGTCTCTTGGCTCCATGCAGCCTCCTGACCTCTCCACCCTCACATCCACCCTGTCCCTGCCGAGCGCAGCACCGCAACCTCCTTTGTCCCCTGCTTGTCCACTGCTGACTGTTGCATATGGACACCTGCCTCACCCACATGAGTCTGCTGAGAGCCGGCAAGGAACCCTTTTAAATCCAGGGATCAGAGGATGTCGCTCTCCTGCTCCCAGCCACTGATCAACTTCCTTGGCTTTGAGGTGAGGTGAGATGCCGCTGACCTCTCCTCCACCCCTCACCCGCCCTCCTCCCTGCTGCCTGGCTCCTCACCTTGCTTTCCCACCTCTGCACTCCACCTTGGGGCCCCTCCACACCTGGCTGCCTGGAGCATCCTGGCGCCCACTATGAGGCTTTCCAACTCCACTCACCAACCACCTAGCCCTCCTCAGAGCCTCCCCAGAGCCTCCCCGCCTCCCCCAGCCCCAGCACAGCCCCGACTGCTTCCTCTCCTTGGGCCTTTCCCTTTGTGTCACTGGCAACAGTCTGCAATCTCCACATGTATGTTGCTGTCTCTTCCTGTCTGTAAGGGGCCACTGCCCACCTGTAGCTGCCACACTTTGAAAACACGGCTGGTGTGGGAGGAGACAGGAAGGGGTGGGAAATGCACAGCTGTTTTAAAGATTTGCTATGAACATGGTGTGAGTTAAGTCAACATTTTTCAGTTTGATTACATGTTGAAGTAACAATATTTTGGGTGCATTACTTTAAAATAAGGTACACTATTAAAGTTAGTGTTCCGTGCTTCTTTTTACTGTGTGTTAATAGGGCAGCTGGAAACCCTGGAATTTCATCTGTGGCTCCTGCCATGCATGTTTGACAGTGCTGTCCTGCACTGTTGCCCTTGACTGACACAGGGCTCAGCCTAGCAGCCTCTGCGACATCACAAGGTGGCTTCCTCGCACTGCCAAGGAACAGAATAAATGAGTGAAGGGCCAAGGCAAGCAGAGGAAAATCTGGAAGCAAAGACAGTCGGATGGCCACAGGCCACAGGCTGAGAATCCCCAATCCACAACGATTGGGATTTGAAGCCTTCCAGATTTTGGAGTTTCTCAGATTTTACTAGAAGTGCATTTCTAACCTGAAAGCCCAAAATCCAAAATGCTCTATCATCCAGAACTTCTTGAGCATCATGTCGATTCTCAGAAAAGGTTGGATTTGGGGGTTTTGGATTAGAGATGTTTGACCTGTGTCACAAAGTTGGGAACTCAGTCTGACTTTGTGGAGGGCGGAAGAAGGGCAGTCCCTGACCCAGTACCATGGGGAGCCAGCTCCAACAGGGGCCTTCCAGAGGCCACGCATGGCTGCCACCTTCTGTCACTAAACCAGAGAAAAGTGACAGAGAGCAAAGAAGTGGAGACAAACAATGGGTCTCTGTCCTTAGGCTGCTCTAGTATTCAAATCCCCAAAACTAGGAATGTACTTGGTGACACTCTGACTCAAAAATAAAATGATACAAACATTGAAGTATCTTGACATGACCATTCTTCTCAAGCCCAAAGATTACAGCAGTGCTAATAAAGTTGTGATTAGCACCCATTAAGGATTTGGGGCAGAGAGGCCCAATTACCCTTGGTGCTTGCTTACATTCTGCCCTACTCGCCAGGATTTAAGCCCGAGTTTCCCCAACACAGGTCCCATGGCCACACCCAGTGCTGTCAGAGACCCCACATTGCATCTGGTTACAGAGGAGACCTCGACTGCGCCAAGGGCCGCCTCTGCTTAACCCGGTTCGTCTCAACCCCGTTTGACCATGGAGGACAACCAAGGTCAAGGCAGGGCTGCCCCTGAGAAAAGCATTTCAGCAAATGCTGTCTAAACTTAGGCTTTCAAAACCATAATTAGCAATAAATAGTTCTACTGCCGCAGGTAACCCTCCCTGTGGGAAATGCCACCATGCCGGGCAGAGTCCTACAGCTGCCCTCCTGGTGGATGAGGCTGAGCCCCTGCTGGACACCTCACAAGGGCTGTTGGGTGCAGTGACCCTCAAGGACAAGCAGGTAAGAAACTCTGAGGTACTGGGCTTCCAGGTACCTGCCGGGAGGAAGTCACAGCCACCTGCTGCTGCCCACGGAGCTCTCAGAAGCAGCGAAGCAGTGGCTCCCCACATTCACCCTCTCCATGTGGTGCTAAGAGCCAGGCACAGAGACTCGAGCAGATCTGCTTTTCACCCGTTCTCAGCGTATTTGCATCCAAAGTCAGAAATTTTCAAGTTCCTTTTCTCTACTTCCTACCAGTGGCCCTGAGGCATAGTATTGTGTCTCTAGGCTCCAAAGTGAGAGGCTTTGTTCTGGAAGCCCCCTAATGCCATCTGCTAGCTATGTACCCTTGAGAAGTCACACAATGCCTCAGTTTCTCCATCTGTGCAAGGGAAAGCAGGGAAGCAGTGCCCATCGCACAGGCCCGCAGAGTCTCAGGCGTGGGCACACAGATGCACCATGACAGTGAGTGCCAGCACAGTCTCAGGGGCTGCGGCAGCCCTGCCTGCAGGAGAGTCCTGAACATGTCTGTGATGTTGCCTCACCCTGCAGGTGGGCAGGAGGACAAGTGGACCAGCCCACCTCTCTCCAGGAGCCCCGCTTGCAGACTGTGCACCAGGTGTGCAACATTTCCAGAGCAGGAGACTCTGGAGCACACAGTAGGCTCTTCAGGTAGGGGTTCCAGGGCCAGCCACCACCCACCATTTACCAGCAGTGCAAAGTTCAACAACTCCCCTGGAAGTGGCAGCATTGCCACCTCCACTTAGAGTGTCTGCTCACTCGATCAGGTGCACTGGCCGGGGGCAGAGATGTGACACTATGTAGACCTAGTATGTACTGGGTCACAACTCCAAGAAGCATTAGTGCATGTAGTACTCAGAATATTACACAAACACTCCATCTCAAGGGATACATAGGCACCTAAGGCACAGAGAGGTGAAGCAACTGGTCCAAAGGCACACAGCTAGACTTATCACTAGATCTGTCAGGCTCCTAAGCTCAAGTCCCATTGCGCCATTCTATAACCCAAGGCTAACGCAAGCTGCAGAGCCTACACTGAATGGGGAAGGAACATGAAGAACAGTTTACTTTGCCATCAACAAACCCTCAGGGAGGCCCTCCTGAAATACTGTTTGTCTCGTTTCTCCGTGTTGGGGACACTGGAGATGTGAACACAACATGGAAATGTGAACGCAATGCGTTTCTTTCAAATGGCAAACCCAAGCCTCGGTGACTTCTCTCTCCACTGGTCGCTTGATGGGCTTTCTAAGCTCAACCTTAAGAACAAGTACAGCTCTGGGTACTCAGGTGGCACTAAAGGAGTATTTATGCATAGATGTAGTTCACTGAAATTGCCTGGATGCCTATTACAGCTACTGTGCTGAGACAAGGACCGTAGAAGGCCACTGCAGCGCCAGCAGAGCCAGCAGCACTCGGAGTTTGTCTAATCTAATTAGGCTTCTCCAAGATGCATCTTTTGTAGTGACTCTTCCCTCCTTTCCACATGAAAGTTCTCACCCTTTATCCTACTTCCCCTCCTCTGCCATTGCTGCAGGGCAAGTTAGAAATCCACTCAAGAATTTATGAAGAATTACAAAAACATTTAAAAATTACCTCAGCTTGTGAAAGATCAGCAGAGGCCACAGGATGAGTGGTCCTGTCTCCACCTGTAGCCTGGACTCAGAACACAGGGACACATCAGTCCAAGGGACAGTGTAACACAGGGCTTGGGATGCCTAGCCTCAGGTAAGCCTTCCTCCAAGGCTTGAAGCGGGACAGAGCTCATGTCGGCAGTGACTCAGGCCTCAAGATTCTCCAAGTGTGTCTGATTCTATGCTGTCCCTCTTGGCCTCTGCACCATCTTGCTCTGGTACCAGTGATTCATCCTGGGTTATCCAGTTCTTCTATGCCTGTGGGTCTGAGCAGATCCCAGCAGCCAAAGAGAGCTGGGATTCTGGGTACATTTCCTGCCAAAATGCTGCTGTGGGAGGGAGAACACAAGGCCAAATCTAGCCACCTGCCACCAGGGACACCAGCCAAGTGTCTGCCCTCCCATATCAAAGCCGCTAGGTTTCAAGGCTACACCACCGGGCTCCACCACTGTCACCTGCTCCACCTTTGCCACCTCATTCCAGCCAGAGCAAACTCATAGACTCCTGGGTATCTGCTTTCTGGATTCTCTACATTCCGTTCAGGGTCGTCCTTCCTTCCTCACTCTCCTCTCCCTGCCTGCAAACTGTGCTGTCCTCCAAGGCCCATTAGTGATCACTGCCTCATCAAATCTCTGTGGGCCTCTACCTGCTTCATTCACACCCCTCTCCCAGCGCAGAGTGCGGAATTCGTCTCTCTCTCTCCCAAGCTCCACTGCGAGCATCTCCATGGCAGGGAGGTGTGGGGCCCTTTCTAATCAATGACTGACAGTGCGTGCATCTGAGCTGCAATTACTCCTCCACTGACTTTACTATGAATTGTAATATCCTTCTAAACATGCTTTTCCAGAATTCAAGAATCAAGCAACATCAGTCATTATTAAGAGCACGGACTTCTGCATTCACGCAGACCAGAGTCCCAGTTCCAACTGCCCCCACCAAAGCCAAATGATTGCACAGGGTCTTTTCCCCCTGCAGACTGGGACAGTGGCCGGCTCCAGGCTGTCCAGAGGAAATGGTGAGGTGCAAAGCTCCTTGCACAGGTCTCAACTTTGTAAGTGCTCAACAAATGCTGGATGCCAATAATGACCCTGGTATAAGATGGGTCGAGGAGTACAGGCTCAGAAGGTGGCCAGAACTTTCCAGCTCCCTTCTACCCCTGGAGCAGAGTTCACAAGGTCAGCATCACATTCATTCCACTAAGAAGTGTACAGATACACGCTTGGGCTCAGGACCCATTCGCACGTGTATTTAAGGAACATCTGAGCTCCTGCTGTGTGCCAGCCCTTGGGAATCAACAGAACGTGACAGAGCCTCTGCTCTGATCCGAGTTTAGAGCCTACCCTGAAAAGAAGGAGGGCTGTGAGCTGTACTGGGGCATGGCTGAGAAGGAAACCACCTCCCACTGAGGGAATCTGCAGCCCCTGCACATGTCCCGCAATGGCCAACAAAGGGTCCTGCATAGGCCACACACACCATCCAGATCATCATGCCAGCCCTCTGTGTTCCCCTCCACCCCTCTGTGATGTCCTCAAGCAACCTTAACTGAGGAGCAGCTCAAGTTCACGCTTAGGAAGCAGATTCAATAGGGGAATGCTGCATGTCCAAAACAGCGTCTTATTAAATGTAACTGTGTATGGGGAGGTTTAAAGGAAAAATGAACTTCCCTGAATGGTCACTCTCAGAAAATTCCAGAATATGTTGATGGGTTACCATTGGTAACCATCTTACCCAATGATTTTAAAATCTAAAACAGATTTCAACACATTCTCAGCCACCTGGAAAGCCCCAGCACAAACACAACCCTCAATTATGTGGTGGAAGGAATCTCCACGTCTCTTCGAAGCTGTGAACTCAACAGACCTTACCAAGAGTGCCTGGCTGTTGTGTGTTCACAAAGCCATCAAAGCACGATGAGATCTTGCAGATGGAAGTCTCAAACCCCAAATCCTACCACTGCTTTCTCTTTCACTACCAGGAGCACAATTGAGAAATCTGATGGGCTTGGTGGCTTCTTAAGAATTCGCAGACACAGTGACACACCAGCTCAGTAGAACCTTCAAAACGTTCTCCCATGGAACACTACGATTCCTTCCTCTCCAAAAAGCAGGTGAGTAAGGGGGAAGGAGGAGGGCTGCTTTGGACCCCAAAGAGCATTCACACTCCTCTCTAAGTTTAAATCAACCATTAGCTCCCCCAAAGGGATGTTTGCCCTCTCTGGTCTCCATCTCTGTGGGCAGCACCAACACCCACGATAAGGGCTCTGGCCTCCACCATAACGAGCCCTGAAGGGGCATTTACCTGGGTGGGGCGAGGCGAGAGGAACATCCATCTCGGGTGCAAAATTGAAGACGGCACCCAAAAAAACCTCAGCTATCAATATAAATATTATTACAATGCAATATTTTAAAGATCAAAATCCATGCCCCAAACAATCTATGTTGAACCAAATATCAAACTCCCCAAAAGAGAGAGGTCAGTGTTACTGACCTCATTTCTGCCCCCAGTGCCTGTCTCCTTGTATCCCTAAAAGGCTGCAAAGCCACTCAGCTGGGAGCCCAGTTCAGCTACGTGCACAGGCAGAGGGAGAGAGAAACGAGCAGACTCACTCATGGCTTAGCAATGTTGGTGGAAAACAATGTTTTGCTGAGTAACGTGGAAATGGATCTGTAGCATATGGATTAAATTCCTCTGAAAATAAACACAATTTTTAAAGGGAATGAAAGGAAAAGTACTTAGCCACTATGTTTGAGGTTTTCCTGTACCCAAACCTCTGGAAAATGAGCATGAGTAAATTACTCAGTGTCTCTAATACGGCTTTGAAACAGGCTTGTCATAAACCACTGGCTTATTTAAAACAATATTTTTTAATGGTTCACCAAATCTGCTTCCTTCCGCACTCACCCTGGGCTCCTCTCTACTGTTCTTTGTGTAAGGAGGACAGCTTTGTACACCCACACGAGTGGGGCCCAAGGGCTCAGGGGACCACGCTGGGGACAGATGTCACCACCATGTGACATGGACATGTGTTCTCTAAGGACTCTAAAGAAGGTAGGCGACTAGAAACCAGGCAAAAGAGGAGGAGCCACCCACTCCACCTCTGCGACCTTGGGCATTAATGTTCTCATGTCCTACAGCAGATGTCACCACTGCCCCTTGGGAGGGAGGGACATAAGGCAAGGTGACAGCCACCAGCTAGACCCCCAGAAAGACAGAGCTGTAGGATTATGAAATCAGTATCTAAGATCCCTATGTCACTAGGCCAGGACTATATACAGGGGGTGGTCAAAGTATACAGCATGTGCTTAAATTTAAAAAGTTCATCACAGTAAAAGATACATTGCCATTCATCCCCCTCAAAATACTCTCCTCACTTCAAACACACTTATCCCATCACTCTTGCCGCTTTCTGAGGCAGCTGTGGCGTCCTCTTTTGTGTCTTTACAAGGTGTGATACAACATCCCGAGAATGCTGCTGCCAAGTGCCATTCAATGGAAAAGCAGGCTCGTATAAACATTACAGTGTGTCCTCATCCACCTTAGTCACTGGATCTGGCCCATGCAACTTGTGGTTCTTCCCCAAAGTCAAAATGATCACAAAAGGTAAATATTTTGAATCCATTCAAGACATTGAGGCAGCCACAACAGCACAACTAAAGACACTCACGAGGGCCAGTGAGATAGCTCAGCGGCATAAGCGCCTGCCTGGCAAGCACGAGGTCCTGAGTTTGACTCCCGGTGCCCACATACAAGAAAAGGGCCAGTGATATCGCTCAGTGGCACGAATGCCTGCTGGAGCACGAGGTCCTGAGGTCGACCCCCGGTACCCACAAAAAAAAAAAAAAAAAAAGACACGAAAGAGGACTCCAGAGCTGCTTTGGAATGTGGCAAGAGCAATGGGTTAAGTGTGTTCAAAGCAAGAGGGAATATTTTGAGGGGGATAAATGGCAATGTGTCTTTTACTGTAATAATTAGGAATTTAAATTTTTCAATCACACCCCATAGTAGCCACCTAATTAATTAGGGTCAGGAGGACTCAGAGTTCCAGGTACTATGGTGATGTGGGTGGTGTAAATGTCCCCAAGAGAGAGAGAGAGAGAGAGAGACCTGGCCCAGCCCAGCAGGGGGCCCCAGGCAGCTCCTCCTCCTGGAAGGAAACACTCTGTGGGGTCCTCGTATATCGGGGTGTCTTCCCAAGGTGGAGGTGCTTCTGGCCCCTCTGCACTGAAAAAGCCTCACTTCTGTCCTCTGAAATCTTCATGATTGTGCTGTGAGCTGGTGCCAGCCCCAGATCCCTTTCCTGGGACTGGGACCACCCATCAGCAAGGAGGGCTCTGTACCAAGGTGACCCCACTCAGGGTATCGATTCCCTCCTTTGGAAGAACTTTATGGGGGACACACAGGAGCCACCACTGTGACCTGCAGCTCAGCCCTTCCAGCCTGACCCATCTGCCTCAACCTCCCCTTCAAGCCTCACTTTCAAAAACATCCAAATGCAATAACTTTCCCTGGACAGAAAGGGCCACAGTGTCCTGGGTAGAATGTGTTGACTCATGTCCTGGAAATAAATGAATTTATTTTTCCTTACCAGCTTTTACAGAAGCTGAAAAGTCCTTGGAGGTTTAAGAGGGATTGACAAGGTTGAAAATAAAAAGCCTATTTTTGCAAGATGCTCACAGCTCCACTTGCCTCCTCCTATGCTGAGTTTCCCAGACCAGCACCTGCCGCGATCCCTCCCCTCTGGCGAGCCCTGCACCCCAGCTTTGTTATGTTATCACACAGAAGATAGCTCCAGTTGCGGTCTTTGAAAATTGTTGGCACACAAGAAACAGCAAGAACTCAGAATATTAAAAAGGCACAGCAAGAGAGATGAAAATAAAACTAAGATAACACTATTACTATGACTGCCAAAAGCCAAACAAAATGCTTGGAGACAAAGGTTTTCCAGCTGCGTGTTAGGAGCCTGAGCAACCCCACAGAGCTCATTGGGTGCCTCAAGACAAAGACCCAGCCCTTACCTCCAACCACAACAGCTCTCTCTTTGCCTTGTAAATAGGATTTAGACAGATTTTGTTGGAACAAAGCATTTTAGGGTTAAAGTAATTTTTAAACCACTGGTCCAGGAGACTGAAGGCTCCTTAGAGCTACGGCTGCCTGAAGGACTTGCTTTCCTACATGAGGCCCAAGGTCTGCATGGGTAAGGGAGCTTCCTGCGCCCAGGGGGACTTAGCACTTCTGACCTTTCCCTGGGCCCTGCTTTCTGCATGCGATGCCTTCTAACATCAATCTCCATGTCCCACCTTTGCCTAAGCTCAGACTTCCTGGAAACTCCTGTTAAACCGTCCAGACCTACCCGCCCCTCCTTCTCCATGGGGCTTCCGGAATCTCTCCCAGCTGAGTTATCAGCAGGGGGCCCCTGACTTCACCTGTGTCCCCCTACCCTGGCTCCCATCACACTGTTAGGCAACTTCTTACTTTGACATTTGTCGCCCCAGTAGAGATAGAGACCCCCGATTCAGTGCTGCTTCCCCGGTGGCTAATTCAGAGCCTGCCACATGGACGATTAAAAACATGTACTCTATTTTCGGCTCCTGTACGTGTGGTGGATAATGGAATTCAGCCGCACACCTGCAGCCCGGCTCCCAGAATACATTTGGGATGGCCAGGAATGTGTCGGGGTAGGGGCTGAAGAAGATGATTCACCTTAAATTTCATCTTCAGGTTAAAAAAAATCTGTGATCTTTTCAAGTCAAGAAGAGTTGTTTAAATGTAAACATGCATTCTCAGTGTCTGGGAGCAGAGTTAGATGAAATTCCCCAAGTGATCTCTTAATACCACCAAAATTGCACTCAAATGCCTCTGCCAGGCAAAGATAAATTGCCACTTGCACAATGGTCTTGCACTTAAAAGTAACTCGGTCCGGAAAGCTTTGAAAATTTATTACAACATGGGAAAGGGAAAACTTAAAGCAGTTCAAGATATTTAGTCTGCTGATAAGACAGCTTAGGAGAGACAATAATTATCTGCAAGAATTTGAAGGGTCATTAAGAGGATGCAAGCCTGCTGGGCGCCATCAACTTGGACGTCAGAAATTAACTTAAGTGACACCAAAATGAGTTAGAGTCAGAATCACAGAAAGTCAATAGCAATGTAGATCCTCACTACACAAAGGAAGCATCAGACAGGAGCTTGTTAGAGATGTAGACCTGCAGGGCGACCTGCAGCAGCCACACCAGAACTGTCCCTTAACCGGCCACCCCTGTGGCTTGTTTGCATATCCAGGTCTAGGAAGCAGAGTCCAACCTCGCCTCTTTGTTTTAAGGGTAAAGAAACAGAAGATCACAGAAGCCAGGGAACCTGCGCAAGCAATGGCAGCTGGTCCAGGGAGGGAGCAGAGTCGCAGCTGCTGTCACCTTTAATCCAGTCCCCAAGGGACGCTCCAGTGGCTCCCCCCTTTCCTGACTGGCCAGCCACAGAGAGAGAGGAAGCCTGTGTCCTGTCCTCAAAGCCACAGCACCATCCTCAGTCTTAAGGGCTGGGTTCGTGTCTTACAGCCATGGAGACTCAGGGCAGAAGCATGCACTCCCAGCGCCGACAGGGCCCAGGCAGTAGGCTAAGGAGGTTGGCAGCCCTTCTGCCCTGAAATGCCGTGTAGAAATGGGAGACAGCAGTGGGTGCTCTCCATGCTGGAACCACTGGGCTCTGGACATGCCTTCCCATAACAGACAATGCCTAATGGCTAAGCTCTTTGGCAGACAGCTGCTAGAAAAGAACACCTAGGGTTTTCAAAAGCAGCTGTCTTGTCCACACACTATCAACTACAATTGTATCTAAACCCACGTTATAGCTGCCCTTGCACAAGACTTACAGCTAAAGTTCAGCCATTTCCCAATGCAAGGAGACAGGTTGTCAGGGCTGCAGAGGGGCCCTGCATGAGTGGCCCTAAGCCAGGAGGGTCTGCTGCACTTCCCAGACTGCCATCCTGCAGTGTGGGAAGGGAAGGGTGCTTTCCGGCTCCTGGAGCCACAGAGCCAGGGCTGGGCCCTGGGAAATAACGAGCAGGAGTGCCATGCTCCCTCTGGGTGGGCATTGCACTTCCTGGCACCCAGGGATCTAAGCAGGCAGCAAATATATATTTGATAGCATTTCTCTGCAAGCAGTCTCCCTTCCAAAGACCCCAGCTAGAACAAAGTCTGGCACAGGGTAGACTGAGGAAAAGGGGCTGTGGGACCTATGCGAGAGTCTGGGAGGCCTCAGGGAATGGCTGGACAGAGAGGTGCAGACATTAGTAAGTCACCACGATAGCCATCATGTTTCCCAAATGTACCGAGTCCACACATGCCAGACTTTTGGGAAAGAAGCCGTAGACCCAGCTGAACAGCTGGTAAAACAGTAGAAAGGAATGAGGCAAAGAGAAGTCTCCCCCAGTACCCATGACCATGCCCACTCCCAACCTCCCACCAATCCAACCAGAAAGAACAGAATATAGATCTGATCCTTTGCTAGTCACTGTTCAAAGGAGACTGAAACTGCCAGCATAAGATTTTAAAAAAATAAAGCATTAAGGAGACAGCTGATGCATTACCCTGATCAGATCAAATATCTGGAGGTTTTCCACCATGTACAAAGATACAGTGTATCCCAGACTTTTCAAAGATATGGGATCTTGCGGATACAGCCCACAAGCATAACTTTATTACCTTTTAGGAACCCAGCCTATATGCTTGCATTTCTCTCTTGAGCTATAACTGCAAATGCAAAATGCATTTAATCCATCAAGCAGTGCTGCTCTGCCAAGGTACTAAAAGGGAGTCATTTCCACGGCAGGCTTCAAAGGAAGCTGAGAGTGCTGAAGCTCAGCCTTTTCATCCTGTTGGCCGTTCTCACTGAATGCCACTCCTGACATTTGATCTGTCTGTCCTGGGGACTCCATACTGCTGTAACTGACTACATGTCACAGGACCCACGCAGAGCTCCTTTCCTCTGCTCCACACTTCCTCCCCGCATGGGCCCTGCTCTCCAAGAGTGTCCTACTGTTCAATCATTTTCTTACCAGAAAGCCATGAGGAGGCTGGAAATGAATCTGCAAGGAATTCTGCAGAAGAAAGGCAGGACTTCAGCTCAGCCATAGGCCCAGGTTCTCCTCCTGCTCTAGTCACGTCACCAGTAGATGAAAGTCCCAGAAAGACCCCAGAATCCGATTGTCCTTTAGCTCAACTCCTTCCAGAGGGAGGAAGCAAAGAGTCCTTCTGATCTATTAAGGGGAAAGAGAATGAAAAGCAAAGGCTACAGCATGAGAGACTGGTAGAAATACACACATGTGCACATACACTATTGGGGGAAAACAGCTAACTGGAAGGTTGGATACTTTATAATTGCATTATCCCAGTTTCCATGGTGTGTCACTTACTAGATTTCTACCAGACAGAACCCCCAAATGCAGACCTCTAGGGGACTTTCAAATCCAGCTAGGACCAAAAACAGTGATCAAGCGTGCTGGCCAGGATCTCACACTCTGGCTAGCCTCAACATAAAGGACTGTGCTTCCTCCTGCAGGACAATGGCCACTCTGAGATCTCCCAGATGCCCCTGCCTGGTATGTTAACCCACACTTCATCTTGGAGAACTGAGCTTTAGAGGCCACTCTGTAGTGACTCCCAAGAGCACCTCATCCCCAGCCAGACAAGGAGGTCTTTGAAAGACCTTGCTTTCTTCTAATAGAAAGATCCAGAAGAACGATCATCTGAATCCGAGGGCTGTGATAATACTTTGAAAGTGACTTACTTTTTTTCCCTCCAAGTGGTACAGGCAGGAAAGACGGCTGACTGATTTGTTGCATATAAAAAGTCTTCCATTTATCTTTAAGTGAGAATGCTCTTGGCATTGTGATCAATTTCAGCATTTTCACCACCCCATCAACAGGTCCTTGAATGTGAACTTTGGTGGAGATGGAGATGGAGTCCCTACCGAAGAGTGAGCAGGTTAGGCGAGGGTAGAGGGCTGGCGAGCACAGTTCAAGAGAAATGCACAGCTGTCCTTAAAACACACCCGCTACCAGCCCGGTCGTATGAGACAGCTCAGTGCTCAGCACTGATAGCTTTACCGCGTGCCCATGAATTCTCCCAGCAGTGGTGCAAGGGGGGCTGTCCTACCCCATCTTACTCACACAGAGGCAGGCTCGAGTTAACTGACTTTTTTTTTTCTCTCCACAGGCCTACCTCAACCACACACAGAACTTCTCCATTGCAATTTAAAACACAAGACGCACAAGAAGAAAGGTCCCCTCCAGTGTTGTTTCTCACTAGAGGGAGATGTGTCACTTGGTGCACAGATTAACCAGCCCAGTTTTCTCACTGTTTCCAAGTAACCAACGTGAACAACTCAAATGGGGCCAACAAGGAGCCTCTGGGAGCTGCTTTAAGAGCATTTTGCACTTTATAGGAAACCATAAGGACCAGAAAACAGCATGGTTGCTTTTGCAATTGCATTCAAGCACACAATTGTAAATTCGTTCCATTTGACTTCTTCTCCATTTGTGTTATACACCGTGAAATTAATATATCCCCCCAACAGCACATTTATTAAATAGTTCAATAAGACGGAACACGTGACCCTATGTCCTACACAGAAACATCTGGCATCGTCTCACTGCCCCGGTCAGATACTCGAGGCTCACACTGTCAGCACCCCGGAAGGGTCCCTGCAGTGTCACAGAAAAGCCAAGGAAGCCCCCAGGTGACACCGGGAGGGTGCTGCACAGTCTGCTGCGGGCTGGGGAGGGAGGACAGGGCACGAACCACAGCCTCTGGCCGGCCTCCTGAGTGGTTGGTGGCACCTGAGGACGGAATACCATGGCGCCCGCAGACTGTCGGTCCCTTCCACCTTCACAGCGTGCCAGTGCCCTGCCTCCCGGGGACAGTGAGTGACTCCACAGACCCAGGACCACAGACCCGCGTGGAGGAAGTGGCTGGGAGCTGTCCATGGTGGCTCAGAGCCTGGCACGCTGGGAGCCGCCGGCTCCCGCCCCGGGCGCGCCGGGAACGCGCTCCAGACCGCGGCGGTGGAGAGACGGCTGGGCTCCCTGCTCGCGATGGGGCTGAGCCAGGCGCTGGCGCACACTTCAAAGGTTTAGCTTAGAAAGAGAGCCCTTACCTGCGCAGCGCCGCTCAGAGTGCAGGACTCCGAGCCTCGAGCCTCGGCGCCGGTGGCTGGCGCGCCCGGGACCCTCCTCGCCTCGCGCCGGTCCACTCCACGACGTCGCCTGCTTCGTTCCCCGGGCGGCGAGCTGGAGCCCAGCCACGACCCTGGCTGCGCCCCGCCGGGACGCTGTCCTTCCGCTTCACCTGAGGCCACCCTCCTGCGCCGACCGGTCCCTGCCAGCGACTTTCGAGTCTTCCCCGCGCTGCCAGGCTTAGGGTGGCAGCCTGAGTACCAGCAGGGCCCCCGAGGCCACTGACGTCCTGCGGTGCCCGCGCGGCGTGGGGAGGTGGAGGGGACCCGAGGGGACGCTCGGAGCCCAAGCGGGGCGCAGACCTGTTGCAGCCGCGCGCCCGTGCCCACCTGCAGCCCCCGGCTGGGCTCGGGCAGACCGGACCTGGACCTCTTTCTGATGGGGACGGGTCAGGCAGGACCCCCCCTACCCCGAGGGGTGCGCGCTGCGGGGGACTCGGCGCCCAGACACCTGCCGCGCGCACAGGACCCCGAGTTGAGGGAGATCCGCGGAGGACAGCGGCAGACTCACAGGCACACGGACAGGCGATGGCACGACACTGGGGGCCAGTAGGAGCCGTGCGAGGGACGCGGGATCCCCCACCCGACCCGGCACCCCTAGCCTGCTTACCTACGGGACAGCAGCCGAGGCAGTACGGCGCCTCGCGGGAGCGAGCGCAGAGATCGGCCAGGCGCAGCGAAGTCGGCCTGGAGAGCTGGGTTCGCACCCTGGCTTCCGCGGCGCCGCGGTCTCTGGGCTCTAGTTCGGCTCACCCTCTCTGCCGCCAGCCCGGACGCCACTTTTATGGCAGCGCTGCTGGCTGGCCCCGCCCCGGCCCCGCCCCCGGCGCCCGGCCAGGAGACCTGCCCTACCCCCGGCCGCCGGGAGAGGGCGCTGGAACCCGAAGGAGGGGCGAACCGCCTGCCTCAGCCGGCCCTGGGGTCACAGCGAGGCAGACAGCTCTGAATCTCAGAATCCTCTTCCTTTTAAACTCATGTCTCCCTCAGAGACATGGCTCAGCACTCCTCCCAAGAAAGATGAGACTGTGGTCTGGAACTGGAGTCAGACACGCCTCGGTCTTCACATCAGGAGAGTGGGTCTTCCCAGGACCGATGAGAAGATGTTGACCAGCTCAGGGAAGTATGGGTGCTGGCCCCAGCAGGCGCTCAGGAAGTTGGGGTGCTAGGGCCAGGCACCTCCGGATCAGAGATGGGCCACCGTTCTCAAGGTCAAGGCAAGAAGGAGCAGCTAGTGACAGTCCCTGCCAGGGTGAGAGTACCCATGAGAAGAGCCCACAGCAACCATCCCACAGCCTCTGGAGTCCATGTGACCATGAACTTACTGTGTGACTTCCCGCTGCCAATTCCTTTCTAGGTCTCCAGGCAGTTTGGGGTTTTCCCTGGCTTTTTTATTTTAATCTGCAAAATGAGAGTTTGGGCACCAGCTCTCTTTCTTCCCTCTTCCTGGAGCTTCTCCCAAGCCTGTCCCCAGGTAGCTGCAGTGCCCGCTTCTTCCTCCCCTGCAAGCATCCTGTGGGCACCAGCTCAACCTGCATCCTGGTCAGTGCTCACAGGCTCCAGAACGGACAGGTGGGCCTTGGTGCCAGCCTGGAAGGCTTTGTCCATGTCCCGGGCTGGGCAGCAGCCTTTAGCCCCTCCAGACCCCCAGAGCGCAGCCCTCACCCCTGGCCCTGTCTGGAAGCTGGGCTTAGTCTTCCTAGAGGAAATGATCAGGAGTCTCTGCCCTTCCCAGCTTTCCTAAGAAGTAACCACAGGGCTCTGGGACAAGTCACACGCCTTTCCTTCCTCTCCAGCAAGACACATCGAGCCTCCCCAGAAAAGGGCCACCCGGGCCTCACAACCTTCCCGGCTCCTTCGCTTCCTTAGTCAACCCCAGACACGGGACCCTCACCCCAGCCTTGCTGAAGGGTATGGAAAGGTCCCCTCTGTTCCAGCAGGGATCAGAGGACACATGCTGTGAGCCTGGAGCCAGGCTATGGTACCAAAGACAGACGCCGGCCCAGGAATGGGGTGGGGGCTGAGTCACACTTCATGCTGTACCTGTCCCCTGGTACTGCAGGCCAGTGCCCGGGGGAAGGCAAAGCCTACAAACTGCAAACAAGCGATTCTGCAGTCAGTCTGCACTCAGGTTATCTACGCGCCCTCATGGAGGATGGGTGTGTGGGTCATTCTTTCTGGATGAGTATTGGTGACAGTAACCTGGTGGCCTTAATACCTACCCTAAACGCAGGGTCTCACTGGTGCTGACCAGAGCTGCTCAGAAAAGGGAGCCATTAGCTTCCTGGTGCTTCCCAGGATACCCTGCAAAGACTTCAGAGAAAGGAGATGTGGTTGCCAGGGTGCCACCTGCCACCAAAAGCTGTCCCTCCGCAACCCCCACCCCCCGACCCCCCGCCGTGTGCTGTGGAGCACCTGTCTGCTCCCTGCTGCCGCAGGCTCTCCAGGTCTGGCTTTGCGGCTGCTGGCTGGATCCCAGCCCACCCCTCAGGGCTAGGATCACCACGCTTCACCTGCTGATCCGTACAGCCAGCCCCCTGCCCCCAGCAGGAAGCAAGGAGAGCTGCAAAGCTGGACGCAGAGTGGGCTGCAGACCTTGAGGTTTTAGGCAGACCAGCAGAAAGGAAAATCTCAGCATGCCCACCTGGGAACCACCGGGAGATGCGTGAGGAGATTCACATTCCGCCAACAGGCGTCGCCCTTGCACACTGAGCCAGAGGCCGCCACCAGCATTCCAGATGGGAGCCCGCGGCAGGTCTCCAGCGCTGCCTGGCCTTGGTCTCGGTTTCCTTGGGTGCGGGTGGAGCCCCTCGGTGAGGGGGACACAGGGGAGTGGCCTCCGTTTTGTGGGGTGCGAAGTTCTGCGCAGGGCCTTGGGGCAGTCAGTGCTAGGACACAACTCCAGACCTGGGAAGGTGGACCCCTCGGCCTCCAGCTACTCACACTGCTGGTCCTCATGGGCACGGAGTCTTCCCGCAGTGTTTCATAACTGAAGTACACACGCACTGCGTGTGTGCACATGACCTTTCCATGCCATTCCTTCTTATTGCAAAAATCGTATGTATCCTCTTAAACAACAGAATATGAACAAAGGAGAAAAGACTTCTGGTGTAATCTATGTACATTCCAAAAAACTTAAAATAGAGAAAAGCATAAAGAAAAAAAACCACTTTTCAAAGATCATGTCTGTTAATTTCAGCATGCAGCCCAACTCTTTCTCCTGTCTGCTACATACACAGATGCAGAAATACATGTATGTACCTGACGGTTCCATCAGGGGTTCAGCAGTTGGCTCAAAATCGTGCCCCTCGCTAGGCAGCTCACTCTGAGAAGGCGGGGCTACCCTGAAATCCATCACCCACCCACCGGCACTGGAGTGTGCAGCAGGGAGCCAGCTCTGCCAGTGTTTACACTGGCAGCGAAGGGCTACATCGGTGGGCGTTTCTTATAAAGATAACATTATCCAAGGGAAAAGGAAGCCCGCAGCTTTGCGAACATTTGAAAAGATCTCCAACTTGATCCACAAAGGAAGGGACACACACTAAAACTATACAAGCACACCTATCAGATTGGCCAAAATCCAGAGGTTTGGTACTCAGGGGGCCCTGGGAGCAGGGAGGGTGGAGAGCGGTTCCTCACCTGTCACCGATGAGAGTTTAAATTGGTACAGAATGTGTGTGAGGGCAGTGAGACCGGCCTGACGAAATGTACATAACATTTGCCTCAGCAATTCCACTCTCAGGAATTTATCCTGCAGATACGTGCAAAAATGCTTAATGCCAGGTTATAGATTGCAGCTCTGTTTGTAACAGTTTTTTTTTTTTTAAAGGAAACAGACTAAATATCTAGCAGTAGGGCAAATTAAATAAATTATTTTACATCTATATGACGAGGACTATGCAGCTGGTTTTTTGGGTTATTTTGTTTTGCGTAATAGCCGTGCATAGCTATGCACACTTGAAATCCCAGCTACTTGGGAGGCTGAGGCAGAAGAATCACAAATTTGATGCCAGCCTTGGCAACAAAGCAAGACCCTATCTAAGAAAGAAAGAGAGAGGGAGAGAGGTAGAAAAAAGGGAAGGAGAGAGGGAAAGGAAGAAAGGAAGAGAGGGAAGGAGAGAGAGGAGGGAAGAGGGAGGGAGAAAGAGAAACTGTTTTATAAACAATTTTTGCCAAAATAAAAAAAAATTAGAGCCAGGCACAAGGGCACACTCCTTTAATCCCAGCTACTCAAGAGGCTGAAGCAGGAGGTTCAAAATTTCAAGTGAGCTTGGTGGATGGAAGCAAAGTCAGGCTGCAAGGAGGATTTGAGATAGCCCTGCTATTAGGCAGTCTTTTGGGCATGTGTTAAGGAAGCATTAAAAAGAAATTATAGCTAGAGTTCTTTCCAAACAGAAGTCAGAACACGACCCACTTCTACTAAGAATTTCCTGATTACTTTTCCCTTGTATAAAGATCCTGAGAGATTGTGTGGCCTCAAGGTCCTGTGCATGGCCCCACGTTGGCCCCCATATTGGCTCCCACTGTCATCTGAGTCTGGCACCTCAGACCACTCGGCCACCCTGACGCCCTGTCACCATCCATCTGGCTTACTCAGCATTGCCACCTTTGCCTTCTTGCTGTTTCCTTAACACGCAAATGCATTCCAGCCTGAGGTCCCTGTGCTTGCTGCCCCACAAACCTGCAGGACCATCCCATCCTTACTCCATTCCAACGTCAGCTCAGAAATCCCTGGCTCAGAAAGTCTTGCTGATCTGCCCAGGTACAGCTCCGGCACCACCGCGCCTGCCTCTGCTTTTCCCGACTGACTCTCACCTGTATTGCCCGTTGTCCCAGCACTGCTGCAATGTCAGTGCAGTGGATCTAAACGAGGCGTTTTGTTCACCGCCCCATTCCTGGTGCCAGGCATCTGTCAACTCATTGGACACTTTTCATCATAAACAGGATCTCTCTTGGACCTGTGGATCTTTTTCTAAACATCAGTTAATTTATTTTTATTTCCATAATGCTGTTGGGAGGTAGAGGGCACTTGGTTGGCAGCCCCAAGCTTGCATCTCAGGAATTTTTTTTTTATGGGGGTACCGGGAGTCGAACTCAGGATCTTGCTCTTGCCAGGCAGGCGCTTACACCGCTGAGCCATCTCACCGGCCCTCAGGAAAACTTTTTCCTCACCTCTTTTTGCTTGGCAAAAGCAGAGCTGACCTTCAGCTGTCTTGGGGGCCTTTTCCCACCTCTCCATCCTGAGCCCTTGTGGAAGCCTGCAGGGTTTCAGGGTAGATCCCAGCCGGTCCTGCCTTCTACCTTCTGCCTCCCGCCTGCAGCTGTGAGCATGGAGACCCAGCACTTCAGCTCCTCCTCCTGCCCTAACCCTCTGTCCACAGGCTGGCAAGATGCTGGCCTAAAGAAATGCTGAGTAGACACAGAGAAATAAACATTTCTCTACTACGATCCACACAATAATCCCTTGGAGGAACTCCTGGCATGGACAATAAAGCACAGGTAAAATGCTGCTTTTAGATGCTGCATGTCATTCCCAGACCACCAAAAAGTCAATCTGCTAACCTTCAGTTAGAACATACTACCGCAGGGCATCAGCCAGGACCCAGAAGTGTCTCTGGAAATCCTGTGCTCCCCAGGGAACAGGCAGTGCTTCAGTGCTAGCTCAGACCCCAATGCCCGCAATGAATAAGATACAGGCAGGGGAGGGGTGGCACTATCTGGCCAACAGGCTGGCAGCCCTCACCAGTGTCACGCCTAGCCCACCTCTGCATTGATGATCCTGGCTCCTTATCGGTGTCCAGCCGTGGCCTCCTTTAGGTGAGGGGAGAGATCACCTCTGTGACCTGAAGCTAAGTAGACAGGAGAGAGGAGCACATTGAAGTGCTGGTCTCCAAGCTCTGGGAAGTGTGGGGCTCGAGGTGGGCGTACTCTTAACCGTGGGTTCTGTTTATTTTGCAGTATTGGTCGTGCATGCTGAGCGCTGAACTCCACTCCCAGCCTTTTGTGTTATTTTTCTTATTTTGAGACAAGGTCTTGATAAGTCACCGAGGCTGACCACCATATTGCCATCCTCCTGTCTCAGCCTCCTGAGTAGCTGGGATGACAGTCGTGTGCCACCGTGGCTGGCTGGGCGTGGGAGTTTTTAGGGATAAAAATCTAGGAAGCATGATCTCTGGAGAGAGGCTGTTGCTGCTTGGTTGTCCTGAGAAGGCCCAGGATTGGAGGACTGTAAAACCAAATCCTTCTTGTTACTTGTTACCAAGACAGCAAGCCTTTTCCCTTCTAGGAACTGTTGCTAGAGACTACTTCTGCAACTATTAGTGCTCTGTAGGATTCCTTTCAATTTAAATATAAAAAAATCTGTCTCTGTGATTCTCAGATGTTAATATGAGTCCCATGAAATCCCCCGGAAGCCTAATGAAAGCAGATGACTTGGCACCTCCCCAGTTTCTGACTCAGTAGGTTTGAAGGTATCAAGAGCCTGCCTTTCTGACAAGTTACCAGGTGACACAGCGCTGTTGGCTGGAAGCCCACTCAGACCACTGCCAGTCCATGACAGTGACAGAATTGGTACTTAATTACTTGCTGGTTAAGAAAATATTTCACACAGTTAGATATTTGTGAGTCCAAGAATGTTTTAAAATAATTTTATAGAATGTTTATTATCTGCAGCCATAGCAATATGCATTTAAAAAGCATGGTAAATATGTGGGTGAAACAATGTTTACTCAGTCTGCAGAGAGGGCTGGTTTTGGGCTGGTGATGCTGGGTTATCCTGGTGTTTCCGAGATGAACAGGCCGTCTTCAGGAGGAAAGCCCAGTGCCCTCATATTCCTGCTGCTACGATCTGAGTTGTGACCCCTCACTGTGAATGTGTAGAAGAAAAATGGAAACACTTTCTGTGGTTCTGAGATCAAACAATTTTTACAAGGGAAATGCTTACCAAAAAATGAAAATAAAAATCTAAAGGGAACTATCGTCCAACACAAAACCACGGCTATGCATGCTTCAGGGCATATTGAAAGACAGCTGCCACCCTGTACATTTCTACAGGTAAAGGCCTCTTACCCATGTGTTGGTATGAAAAGTCCTCTCCGTAAAGAACACACCGTTCTACCTCTCCTGATGATCCTAGTTCCCTCTGTAGAGCTCATGATGTTGCAGGTACATTTGATCCTCTCATTAACATTACGAGGGAAGCACCAGCTCATCTCTGAGACACACGGCTGCCAGCTGGTGGGGCTGCAATCCCAGCGCAGTCGGCAGACTGCAGAACACGCCTGTCAGACCACGTTCCCGCGGCAGCCTGAAGGTCTGACGCCCTTCCCCCCTCTGAGTGTTTTCCATGCGATGCACATTGCAATTTCACGTCTTCACTGTTGTGGGTTGTCTGAGCTCCATGAGGACAGAGTCTCTGCTGCAGGGTCCCCAGAACCCCAGTACTGACAGCCATAACCACGTTTTGCTGAGTGGGTGGATGGAGGAATGAATTTTGTACAGCAGTCACCTTGATAAATGGAATCTGATGAAAAGAAAAGGTATTATATTTTACTTTTATTGGCCATTAATTGTGCACCGAATGGTCTTGTTTTAAGGAAAAGCCCACCTGGGACTTGCACTGGGAGAGATGGAGCCAACCATTAAGGTGCTAACACCTGGTGCAAAGAGTCAAGCGTTGCCCAGTGACGTCAGCCTGCTCCCCATGTGTGTTTTTTCTAAGCCACTCTGAGAACCCGGACTCTGGGCTGCTCCACACAGTCTCAAGGTCCCTTTCTGATGTGAGACCAGGATTAGTAAGGAAGACTTCCTTCAAGGGACAAATTGAGGGACTATATTTCCAGTGTATAAATCAAATTTCAAAAACAACCTTAGATATCCAGAATACCTAAGGGATGCCTACGAAAAAGGGAAAATATACAGAAGCTGTCAGATAAGTAGGCAAAGTTGAGCGCAGACATTCCATAATAGAGAACTTCCAAATGACTTGTGTATGGGTTTGTGGGTTTTTTGTTTGTTTGTTTGTTTGTTTGTTTGTTTTTGGTACCAGGAATTGAACTCACAACCTTGCACTTCCCAGGCAGGTGCTGTGCCACTGAGCTATATCCCCAGCCCTTTTTTTTTTTAAATACATTCCATATTGCTATCTTTAAAGTAGTTACTCAGAGTACAAGATATGGGCATAAAAATTTCTCCAAACGATATTAGCACAAACCTTTCTTTTCAATTAACTAAGAGAAACTAGTAGTATAACTCTCTTGTATTTTTTTTCCTTTTCCCTTCCTTCCTTTCCCCTTTCCCCCATCCTAGTTCCTTTTCCCTTTTGAACAATTTCTTACCATTTCACAATATCTATTGTACATTTTGAACCTTATGTACTCCTTCAGTTTCTCTCACCAGGGAGACAATACAATGTTTACACATGTGAGTCTGATTTATTTCACTTTTTTTTTCCTGGTACTAGGAATTGAACTCACAACCTTGCACTTGCCAGGCAGGCACTGTGTTGCTGAGCTATATCCCTGGCCTTATTTCACTTGTGAGTATGGCCTCAAGTTTCATCCATTTACTTATAAAAGTCTCAAGTTTATCCTTCTTTATGACTGAGTAGTACTCCATTGTATAAAAAGATCACATCTTTTTTATCCATTCCTTGGTTGATGGGCATCTGGGTTGTTTCCAAAATTTAGCTATTACAAATTGTGCTGCTGTAAACATGGGTGCACATATCTCGCTGTGGTACAATGTTTTTCATTCTTCCAGAAAGACACCCAGAAGGGGAATAGCTGGGTCTAATGGGACCTCTAATACTAGTCTTTTGAGGAATCTCCATACTGATTTCCATGGTGGTTGCACCAGTCTATACTCCCACCAACAGTGGAGAAGTGTTCCTTTTTCCCCACAGCCACCCCAGCATTTGTTATTGGTTCATTTCTTGATGATAGCCATTCCTTCTGGAGTGAGATGTTTTAAATTACATCTCTTGAATGACCAATGATGCTGAACATTTTGTCATATATTTATTTGCCATTTGAATTTCTTCATCTGAGAAGTGCATATTCATCTCAGATGCCCACTTTTGGATTGGGTCTTTGAATTTGGGGGTCTGATTTTTTTCAGTTCTTTGTATGTTCTAGATATAAGTCTTTTGTTTGAGGGACAACTGGCTAAAATTTTTTCCCACTCTGTGGGCTGTCTTTTCACTCTGTTGGTGATTTCTTTTGATGTGCAAAAGCTTTTTAATAAGATGAGATCCCAGTTGTTGATTCTTTGAAGTATTTCCGTGCGTGGGTTTTGTTCATGAACTCTCTGCCTATACCTAAGTCTTTAAGATTTCTGCCTCCTTTCTCTTCGAGTAGATTTAGTGTTTCTGTTTTAATATTTAGATCTTTGATCCATTTTTACTTTAGTGCATGGTGATAGACATGGGTCTAGTTTTAGTCTCCAGCATGTGGGAAGCCAGTTTTTCCAGCACCACTTATTAAAGAGGCTATCTTTCTTCCAGTGAATGTGTTTGGCAACTTTGTCGAAGATAAGGTGGCTGAGTGTGTTTGGAGTTGTGTCTGCATCTTCTAATCTGTTCCATTGATCCTAGGTCTGTTTTTTTGCCAGTACCATGCTGATTTTATCACAGTAGCTTTATAGTACAATTTCAAGTCAGGGATTGTGAATCCCTGCCTTGCCTTTGTTGCCCAGAATTGCTTTTGCTATTCTAGGTCTCTTCTGTTTCCAAATGAATTTTAGGAATGTTTTTTCTAATTCTGTGAGGTATGTTAATGGTATTTTGATCTGAATTACATTAAATCTCTATAACAATTTTGGGAGTATGGCCATTTTCACTAAGTTGGTTCTTCCTATCTATGAACAAGGGATATCTTTCCATTTTCTTCCTTTTTTTTTTTTTTTTTCTTTTTGTGGGTACCAGTGTTCGAACTCAGGACCTTGCGCGTCAGCAGACGCCCATGCCACTGAGTGATATCACCGGCCCTTTTTTCGTATGTGGGTACCGGGAGTCGAACTCAGGACCTCGTGCTTGCCAGGCAGTCACTTATGCCACTGAGCTATCTCACCGGCCTCTTTCCATTTTCTGATATCCCACTTGATCTCCTTTTTCAGAATACTGTAATTTTCAATGTATAGATATTTTACATCCTTTGTTAGATTGATTCCTAAGTATTTCATTTTTTTTGGATGCTATTGTGAAGGGTGTGGTTTCCTTAATTTCTCTCTCAGTGAGTTTGTTGTTTGTGTACAGGAATGCTATTGATTTTTGAGTGTTGACTTTGTATCCAGCTACACTACTGAATTTGTTTATTAATTCTAGAAGTCTTTTAGAGGAGTTTTTGGGGTCTCCTATGTAGAGTATCACATCATCTGCAAATAATGATAATTTAACTTCTTCCCTTCCTATCCTTATTCCCTTTATTTCTTTCTCTTGTCTAATTGCTTTTGCTAATGTTTCCAGAACTATATTAAATAGGAGTGGTGATAGTGGACATCCTTGCCTTGTTCCTGATTTTAGAGTGAAAGCTTTCAGTTTTTGACCACTTGGTATGATGTTAGCTGTTGGTTTGTCATAGATAGCTTTTATCAGATTGAAATAAAGACCATCTATTCCAATTTTCTGTAGGGTTTTTATTATGAATGGGTCAATGAAATTGAAAATGTAATTAAAAACTTACCAACAAAGAAAAGCCCAAGTCCTTGTGGATTCACTGTTGAATTCTACAAAAAAATTTAGAGAAGAACTAATGCCTCTAATGTTGAAACTCTTTAATGAAATTGAAAGGGAAGCAATACTTCCAAAATCATTCTTGGAAGCAAGTATTACCCTGATATCCAAACCAGAGAAGAACCCAACCAAAAAAGAAAACTAAGGCCAATCTCCCTAATGACAAAAACCCTCAATAAGATACTGGCAAACAGAATGCAGCAAATCATCAAGAAGATTATACACCATGACCAAACAGGATTCATCCCAGGGATGCAGGCGTGGTTCAACATATACAAGTCAATAAATGTAATACACCATATTAACAGAGCCAAAGAGAAAAACCACATGATCATCTCAATAGATGCAGAAAAAGCATTAGACAAAGTCCAACTTGTGTGTTTTGAAAGTTGTTTATTCTCGTGTGTGGTCGATGTTATAACATTTTATCCACTATTTAGGCAAAATATACAGTCTGGGGATGTCCAAGGTGGAAGCCCAGGACTCCTGTCACATCAGAAAGTGACCTCATGAGACTGCAGGCAGACCCTTCCCTCTGGGCAGCTCCCTAAAGGTGCCAGGGCTCAACAGGGCCAGACCGCTCAGGGAGGCAGCATCCCAGGCCCCCAAAAGCTGTGTCCCAGGTGAGTTAGTACATGCTGAAGGCCACAAAGCCCTTTATAGAGTTGTAGTTCTCAGCCTTGAGATGCCCCTAAAATTGGAAACCCTTGGAGGGTCCTAAAAGTCCACATGCCTGAATCCCAGGCTGAATCCCAGACCAGGTAAATCAGAATGTGGGAGGCTGGGACGCAGACTCCAGCATTTTAAATGGGTCTCAGGGAATTTCAATGTGTAACCAAGACCATCAAGACCATCAAGGACCATCAAGATTAAGTATGAGATGTGAAAAACCATTTAGCAGCAGAGACAACCTACAGATTGCATGCATTGTAGTGTGTTCACACCGCACCACACAGCAACTGTGTGTCAGTGACTCGGCCCTCAGCCTGGAGCTGTGAGAGGGTGGAAACCTTTGTGAGGCAAGGTCTGGTGTGGTGCCCACTGGGGAGGTGCCCTTGCAGAGGGTGTGGCCTCGGTCTCTTTCCGTCCCCTCTCTCTGCATCCTGGCCACCATGAGGTGAGCAGCTGCTCCCCCACACTCCTGCCATGGTGTGCCACCCTGCAACACAACAGGGCCCAACTGTGGACCTCCAGCCAAGAGCTCGAACAAAACTGTCCTCTGTTTAAATTGACTATCTGCTATGGTTGGATCTGGAACGGCCCCGAAAAGTTCACACATTAAACACTTGGTCCTCAGCCTGGCGCTGTCAGGCGCAGATGGAGATGTTAAGAGGTGGCCTGTGAGAGGGGCCTCTTCCGTGAGAGTCTCCTAACCCCCTCCCCAAACGCTCCTGACACTTTACCAGAGAGACGCTCTGGCTCTTCTGGGCTGTTCTCCTGGCCCTTGCTGAGAGGTCAGAGGTGGAGTCTCTCTGCCCACCTGGGCCTCCTATTCCGGACTCAAGGTTGCCCTGGGCCCCGTGTTGGGAAATGCTGGGTGGGCTCGGGAGCCACATGTGCAGCACAGGCCCGTCAGGGCTCCTGGCAGCCTGGAGAAGGGAAGTGAAGTTGGGAGCCCTGGCAGGAGGCAGCATCTGTGCAGGTCTGGAGGCCCTGGGTCCATCCCTGCCACACCCACACGGAGCCAGACAGGGCCAGGCATGGACAGGCCAGGACCAGCCAGGTGGCAGACCATCCAGCAGCAGGGTAATGATTAAGCGACAGGGCAGTGAGGGCACAGGCAGAGTAAACTGCCTTCCTCTGGAGTTTTTGAAGTGTTTTCTGTTTTGGTCCAAATCCAGACCTCAGCCTTCCTTTTAACGAGTGGGTCTAAGTGCCCATCACCTCTCACAAGGCATTTCTACCTACAGAGTCTCATCTGACCCTCTCCTGACTGTGTGGTAGGTACTACCACCATTTAGAGATAAGGAACAGGCCTAGTGCAGTTCAGGGGTTTTCTCAAGTTTCCCCGGTTACCACGCACGAAACTCCCAGGCCTGCTACCTCAGCATGCAGGACCCTGTCCACTGTCTCGACCCTCTGGGCTGCAAATCCAGAATCTCCTCCTCATGCACAGAGCCTGACCAGCTCAGCCTCTCCCAGGGCCTGCCTGCGGGATAAATCCAAGATCCTCCTCTCTCAGTAATCAGCACATGCAGTTCTCAGAATCTGAAAATACTGCTTTAAAAACAGTCTGTAAATATCATGTACTTCTGTGTTGTTAATCTTCAGGAATCACTGATACCATCTGCCAAAAGGGTGCACCTTTGTCCCAGAAAATACCCAGAGGTGCAGACATCCAAAATGTGGTGCATAATTTCAAAGCAGTCATAGATCCTAAGACTCTTACTAAGAATTGCAGATCAGGTTTGGGGATGAGGCACAGCGGCAGAGCACTTCCCTAATGTGCGTGAGGTACTGGGTTCAATCCTCAGTCCCCTCTCCGAAACAGATTTCTCAAAAAATTAAATATAGAATTACTGTGGAATTCCACAACTCCACTCTAGGTATATACGTGAAAGAATAAAAAACAAGCACTCAAACTGATGCTTGTATACTCATGTTCACGGCACCATTATTCAAAATAAGTAGCCAAAATGTGGAAACAACCCAAATGTACATCATGAGGTGAATGGGCAAAGAAAATATGGTTCCTCTATACAATGGAAAATTACTCAGCCTTAAAAAGGAATGAAAAAAGAAGGAATGAAATCCTGTCATATGCTACACATTATGAAAACATGATGCTAAGTGAAATCAGTCACAAAAGGACAAATACTGTATGACTTCACTTAACCTGAGGTTCCTCGGGTAGTGAAATTCACAGACACAGAGGGGAGAGTGGTGATTGCCAAGGGCTAGGAAGAGGGGACACTGGAGGATGTTTAGGGGACCTAGGGCTTCAGTTTGGGGTGACGAGAAAGTCCTGGAGGTGGGTGGTGGTAATTGCCAACAAAGTGAAAGTGCTGAATGTCCCTGAACTGTGTAACCAGAAAGGTAAGTTTTAACCTGTATGTTATATTGCAGGTATATCATACCACCCACAAAGACAGCACAGATGGAGTGGACCCCTTCCTCTACACTTGTGGATTCTGAGGCCCAGCAGGGTCAGGGCCCCTGCTGACGGGGACAGAGACGGGACCAGCTTGGGCAACATCACTCTTGGGCTGCCTGGCTGCCCTCTGCCCAACACTGGTCCTGTGGAGCAAGCTCTGGGCAGGACATGGAAAACGTAGCATGAAATATCTGAGGTCACTCTAACATATCATACATCAGACACATTCTGGGAAAGAAAATTTTTTTTTTTTTTTTTGTGGGTACCGGGGGGTCGACCTCAGGACCTCGCACGCCAGCAGGCGCCCGTGCTGCTGAGCGATATCACCAGCCCCTTTTTCGTATGTGGGTTCCGGGAGTCGAACTCGGGCCCTCGTGCTTGCTGGGCAGGCGCTTACGCCGCTGAGCCATCTCACCGGCCCATTTTCTTTTTCAAGTGCTATTGTAAATGATACTTTGTGTGTGTGTGTGTGTGTGGGTACCGGGGGTCGACCTCAGGACCTCGCACGTGAGCAGGCGCCCGTGCCACTGAGCGATATCACCGGCCCTTTTTTCGTATGTGGGTACTGGGAGTCGAACTCAGGACCTCGCGCTTGCCAGGCAGGCAGGCTTATGCCGCTGAGCTATCTCACCGGCCCTGTAAATGTTACTTTTTAAAATGGCTATTTGCATATTCTAACTGGTTGATAGAAATAATTGCTTTTTGTATACTGATTTTGTATCTAGCAACCTAGCTAAAGTTTTATTGAACTTACTAATTTATAGGTGCTTTTGGGTTTTCTACATAAGCAATCATAATCAGAGAGTAACAGTTGTATTTATTTCCTATAGCTTTACAATTTTTACTAGGGTATATAATTTACATATCATGTAATCTGCCCATTTTAAATGTACATTTTTGAATGATCTTTTATGTTTACTGAGTTGTGAAACCATTGCATTAATTTGGTTTTGGAACATGTTCATCATGCTTTCTTTTCCACGTCATTTATATTTTTTGGGGGGGCTGCTTGGGATTAAACCCGGGGCCCTGTGTGTGCTAGGCATGTATTAGACTCTTTCATGTAATTTTGAAGAGTGAGAGTAGTGGGTATTATTGCTAATTCCCAATCTAATGTAGAATAATACCTCTCCTGTTTTAGCTCTCCATATAATGCTTATTATTTTAATCTTTATTTGAGACAATCTCTAATTGGTATATTTCCTTCCACTCTTAGTTTTATAAGTTTTCTTTGTTTTTAAATCTTGAATAGGACCCTGGAGTCCACCCAATGCTTCTCTGTCTCTATGAAGGTCACCCTTCTTGCCCCTAGAAGAGGGCAGTTTTCAATTAAACTCTGCCTTGGAGAGTGGCCTGGGCTTTGTTTACTGTCCCCTGAACTCCACCAGACAGGAAAACCAGAGCTCAGGTTAGCCTGGTCCAGCAGAGTCCTTCAGAGAGGAAACTGCTCTCCGTCTCCTCTTCCTGCCAGCTCTCATCTGCACTTTGTACTTGGCCTGCGCAGCTCCTAGGTTCCTGCCAGGTTATGCATCTGTTTAAGATTTTTCCATTTTATTCAGTAGTGTTGTTTTCACTGGGAGGGTTGGTCCACATCCCAAGTCTACCACTGACAGAAAGCAGAAGTCATAAGACCCTGTCCATTACTGACGTGTTTTGTATGCTCCTATTGTGAGTGGCGTTGGGGGCCCATGCAATTTTCTAACTAGTTATTTACTAATAAATTGGGTGGTGATTGATTTTTGTACGTTTGTTTTGTCATCATTTTATTCATCTCCCTTATGAATTCTAAATCACTGTTCAATTGCTTCTCTTAAGTTTGTTGAACTGACTTGCTCTCCTTCGCTTCCTCCCTTCCTTCCTCCTTTCTCTTTGGCTTCGCACATGGCTAAAACTAGAACTTCTGGCATTATAGTTTATGCTGGTGGTAACATTAATCCTTGACAATAGAGAGAACACCTCTAGCATCTCATCCTATTTGTGTTTACTGTTGATCTAAGGTTTTGGTTGATTTTGTTGAATTAAGCAACCACCCTTCCTACCTCCCTTACTAAAAGATTTCAAATCAGGTCAGAAGTGGTTTCAAAGTTCATTACTGTTCTTTCTTACATTAGTGAGATTACTTGATTTCTTAGTGTGTATTAAGTTAATATTTCCTGTTGTGTTTGTGTAACCAGAACAAATCTAGTCTGACCGAGTTGTTTTGTCTTTCAGCGGAGGACCAGATTCCCCAGAATTTTATTCAGTAGTTTAGTCTCCGTGCCCGAATGTGTACATACATGCACCACTGGAATGGTTTAGACTATGGAATTAACTGTTTCTAAGTAGTTTTAGAGAATTTATCCTCATAACTCTTTGGGCCTAGTACTGAGGATTGAACCCAAGGACTCATGTGACAAATGCTTTGCCACTAAGTTACATCCCCAGCCCCTAGTATAATTTTTTTGAAGATAATCTTTTTTCCCCCAGTTCTTCAAACATCACTGGTCTATTCTCTTTGGAGAATTCCTCCTTCATCAAGTCACTCTGCCATCATCAATTCGATTTATGGTGCTTTTCGGAGAATGACACGGCTACTGTTTTCACAGCCATTATCTCATTTAATGCTTGTATGCCCTCAGTGGGGTAAGTAAGGGGGAACATGTCAGAGGCTTGGAGAAATTAGGGGACAAGGTCAAAACCACTCAGCTTGGACATGGAAATCAGGTATGGTCCAAACCCTTTTTTCTAAGACCTCATCTGCAAAAGCTAGGAACACTATTCTTGTGTCTGTACTTTAGAGGCTGGGAGGTCACCAGGAGAAGGGGAGCCCTGAGAGAGGAGACGTGCAAGTTTCAGCTTGGACCCGACAGACCCTCAACCAAGAAAACACACTCTGCCCTGTGGTCTTCAGACTTACCCTGCGTGCCCTCTACAGTCCTCCTCCAAACACCAGGAGTCCGGGAATCATTCCCCAAAGGACCCTCTTACAGGTCCTCTGCCCTTTCCAGCCCCAAAAGGGTATCATGATCTGAATTCATCCTTAAGCAGTGTTTTCTTTTAAAGAAGGTACTTTTTCTATTTTATTTATTTTTTTTTTTTTGTGTGTGTGTGTGGGTACCGGGGGGTCGACCTCAGGACCTCGTGCGCCCGCAGGCACCCGTGCCTCTGAGTGATATCACCGGCCCCTTTTTCGTATGTGGGATCCGGGAGTCGAACTCGGGCCCTTGCACTTGCCGGGCAGGCGCTTATGCCACTGAGCCATCTCACCGGCCCACTTTTTCTATTTTAAGACAGTAACAATCATTCTATCCTCCAGTTTTCAATGGATACAACAGAGCAATGCTTTTAACTAGGATTTGAGATTTTCTGTGATCACATGACTGCTCTAAATCTGTATGACTTACCCTCTGGGATCATGCAGTAATAATCAGCAACATCAACAAGCTCAGGGTCACAGTACATTGTTCTGATGTGGTTCTAGACTCTATTTGGAAAAGATTCTCCTAAGCATGAAATATATTAGAAATGCTACATGCACTTTTCTATGCTCTAAAAGGATGTTAGTGAACCACTAGATTTCCCTTCTTGACTAGAGAGAAAGAAACAGTTAAGGAGAAGCTTCTCCACTTGGTGAAAACCAAAAAGGATGGGTCTCGGGTCCCACAGATGTCACAGAGGAACACTGCCCCTCCCCTCCTTAGCTCTGAGACAGCAGGAGCGGCTTCAAAGTGCAGGTAACCATCGCTGAAGTGGAAGCACCATGCCACCTTGGTTCCTGTTGTCAAGTGCATCATTTCCTGTTAAAATTTGGCTGACAAAAGGAAAGCTGTTCGGGAGGAAACGAGAGGGAAAATGGCAACAGAGATACGAATAGTCCACAGGTAAGATGAGAAATCAGAGGTTGGGATCCCTGGGCAGCTGCTAGCCAGCCCCCAAGGGAGGCCGAAGTCTGGCTGGGGCTCCTGGACTCCTGGACTTCTGGGATGGGCATCACCTCTGAGTGTCACGAGGACCCCTCAGGAGCCAGAGCATCCTCTGCAGCAGCTATCACAGATGCTGACTCAGGACCAGGCTGCCTACCCAAGCTTTCCCACCCATGCCTCTTCCTGCATGCTCAGGCCAGGGCTCTGAAAGTGGAAAGCTAGCACCCCTCACTCCTTTCAGCCCTGGAACACACTAAACTCAAGCCTCCAAAGAAACATACTCCTGTCCCTCCTGGCTGGGCTGCCCCAAGCTCCCGAGACTGCCCAGGGCTAGCACCATCACGCACCCCACGCACACACCGCTGCCCCTCCCGCTGGTGTCAGGTGTCCTGGCTCCTCTGAAAGTAACCCAAAATCCTAGACAAAACAGCATGGGTCTTTCTTTGCACACCTTGAGAAAGAGGCCACATCGGCAGGCCCCCAGAACTTCCTCTTAAATTGAGACAAAACGCTGTTTTCTTATTCACCTGTTTCTTTGATAAAGAAAAACTGCGCCAGCCCACACCTTCTGATCCATGCATCCTTTATTCCATTACCAACCACTGTGCCGCAGCCACGCAACAGGACACAAACCGGCAACCAACCGCAATCCAGGTGTACAATGATCAGAGGCTCACAGGACATTTAAGGCTTTTAAATTTGAAAAAGAATTAAAACCAGAGGACTCCCAGACCCAAACCCCCGACCAATACAAGTCATGTAGCAATTGTAAGCATCTTACATTTCTGATGCTTATCTAGTACCACTCCAGTGTCAACACCCAAAAAACTCCTAAACTAAGAAGAGTAGTTTAGTGAAATTTTAATTACATAAATTCTTCAAAGCATAAACTTGGAATTTTTGTCTTGGAAATGTTATAAAAATTTTTTAATAGCAAAACATAGGAATAAAAACATATTAACAAAATGTATTCAATCATTTATATTACAAACAAGGAATTTGCAGTTCATTGTTGTAGCCCCACAAAAGAAAACTACCCAATAAGAATCTATGCACAATGTAATTGCAAATATGTACAGTACTTTAAAAAAGCCTACAAGGAGGGCTTTATAGGAGGAGAGAGTTGGCCAGGCTTTGTTAGACCAACCAGACAATCAAAATATTAAAACTCTGTTGGCTAGTAATAAATTTACACTTAAAAAAACCCCAGGTTCCTTTCATTTAAGAATATTCCAGTTATATTTATAGGGTTACAGTAGATGAAGCAGTTTATGATCATTTCAGTAAATTACCCTTTAGCTCATTCATCTGGGGAAACATCAACATGTTAACAAAAATTAATAAAGGAATTTTCACCACGAGAGTTTTCCAGCTACAATATCACAGCTTCACAAATGGTTGACCCCACAAACCCAGTGGTGGAGAGCGAGCTGTATGTCGAATACTGAGAAGAGTGGTGGGGAGAGGTTGAGCCCCACGTTGATGAATCGGAGGCAGAGGGCAAGGGCGACACAGACAGAGCACACTTTATACAGCACTAGAAGACAGTCCCCAGGTCAGCTCGCGTTCCCGATCCAGCCAGGCAATGAAGCTGGGAGTGTGTGTGTGGTGGGAGTTAGTAGAACAACTTCTAGATACAAAAGACTGAGATTGCATGAGCTCTTCGAGGAGAACACCCAAAAGGCCAGGCACCTCTTCGTGGCTATCGGGCTATCCGTTAAAGCATGTGCAAAACAGAGGACCCGTCTGTTCACAGTAGATGAGGTAAGGTTGAGCTGTGTTCTTCAGGAGTTAGGAAGCTCGTGAGATATGAACTGTTTCAGTCTTTCCAGATACTGTGCATAAAGCTCTATGTCATTGTGCCCAGCCCCTTCCACCCAGAGGGGCTCCACCGCTCGGGGACACCGCTCGTACATTGCCAGCCCATGGGAAAAGTCGATGACCTCATCCTCCGTACCGTGAATGACCAGCACGGGAGAGGTGACCTTGGAGATCTTGTCGATACTGCAAGACAGAAGGGGAGGGGAAAGGGCTCTGTTAGTTAAGCTTAAGTAGGCAAGGCTGCTGGTGTAAGAGGGTCTATGTCTACAGGCAAGGAAGTGAACATGGTGGGTTTTTTTATTTTTTTTTTGGTACCAGGAATCGAACTTAGGACCTTGTGCTTGCCGGGCAGGCACTGTACCACTGAGCTATATCCCTGGCCCCACGGAGGGGTTTTGAAATAGACTGCTTTTAGAGTAGTTTTAGGTTCACAGCAAAACTGAAAGGAGTTGTACAGGGATTTCCCGTGCACCCACTGTCCAGATACACACACAATCTCCCATAATCAACGTCCCACACTGGAGTCACCCATCTATTACAGCTGGTGACACACAGTGACAGGTCTCCCCACCCCCTGCCATTTTTCTAGTGTCTCATCTTTTTCTTACATAAACTTTTCACTTTGGATTTCTAACACAGATACAAAAACAATTCAGGTTTTCTTCACACTCTTAACCCATTTCCTGTAAGGTTAACATGGTACTTTACCATGTATATTTGTTAAAACTAAGAAACTGAGTTTTGGTACATTACTATTAACTAAAAACTCCAGACTTTATTTGGATTTCACTAGTTTTTCCACCAATGTCCTTTTTTTGTTCCAGGATCCAATCAAGAATACCACATTGCATTTAGCTGTTGTGTTTTTGTTAAAGTCATTTTATTAAAAACAGAACTCCTAAAAGCACCAGACTAAGAAACCAGTAACTAATATTTTTTTATATATTCATTTTTTTGGGAGATGATTTTTTAAAAAAAATAAACAGGCCAGCACTTAACATATCTGAATAACTCTTTGGAAAGTTGGACACTTAATCCCCTGCTACTCAAATTTTCAGAACTATTTTTTAAAGAAAACTTACTAACAAAAAAAAAAAAAGAAAAGAAAACTTATTAACAAGATGCAAAACCCCGTATTAACAAGATGCAGTATGTATGACTTAGCCTGAAAACTTAATGGTACGCTTAGAATTGACTCCAAATGACTTCTGACTGTTTATACAAATCAAATCTGTTCTCAAAGGCTGAATATTTAAGGACCTTCAAACGACTGTGCTTCAGGGCTCTCAAAGCATGTAGCACGGGATAATGCAATGTCGGGAGGCACCAGTCGGGCGGGGGTGTTGGGGTGGCCTCTCTGGAGGGGTGAGAAACAAATTTCTCTCCAACTTGTCCCCTGCCACAGGCCATCTTATCTTTGATTTCTCTTTCCATATTTACTCCTAGTTAATCTTACAGAGGAATCAGAGTGGGCACTTTAGAGGGAGGCTTCTTGTTAACAGTAAACATTTCCTGCAGCCAACAGCTTCGCAAGCAGGAGCTCTTGCTCAGTCCTCAAACGCAGCAGTGAGGAATGAGCATCCCCGTTTTACTGGGGAGGGAACTGAAGCTCAGAGAGATTACTAAATAACAGGCATGAGGCCATGGAGATAATAAAAAGCTCTGACATCAATTCCAAAGATTACAAACAACTGCCACACAGCCGGCTAACAACTCCCGAGGCTGCTGACTCCCAGAAAGATGGCAAAACCTGCTGGGCCATGTAATTGGCAAAGGGCAGCACCTCAGGAGCAGTATTCACTTCTGCAGATTAGGACTCTTACTTGGAAATCTACTTGCTTTTCCTATCTATTTCCTTTGAAAGAGGTCAGCTGCACTCAATTAACAAGGTCCTCACTCAGTGGTGCGGACAGGCCCGGGACTCTGCAGGGGGACCTACAGTCTGGAGAGTGTATTTGAGCTTCAATGCCATGGTCTGACCCTAAATATGAAAGAGGTGAAAGAAAATAAAGTACAAATGAAATGATGACCAGGACTCCTTTATTTTTTTTAATACTAAAAGAAAATGTGAAAGTATCTTCCTTTGAGAAGAACAGAGAGATGATTCTGCCATTTGGCAGCAATGGACAGTGTAAGAAAATGTTTACCAAATTCAATTAATGATGAAAGTTGATGTAACCATTAATGGTTTGAAATCATCCTATGAATGATTTATGGTATTAATGATGAGGATTGGTTTTTGTCATCTACAATCACCAATTTTAAGCAAGTTATTAACCTCTCTAAGGCTCAGTTTCCCAATCTGTAAAATGAGTACAATAACTAGATCAACTTCTGAGATTATGAACATTAAGGGGGGAAATAAATACGAAACACATAGCAAGAAGCCTGAAAAAAAATCAGACAAACTCAGCCTAAATTGCTGATTTGTTATTAATTAATAAGTTGCAACCAGTTATCACGGTTGCATTTTAAGGTATAGGCTAAGAGCTATTTAAGAGCTAGGAAGAAACCTACTCATTTTGTTGCCAGGGTAACACCCAGAACTGCTTCCTGCAGCAATGCGAAATATCTGTCTTTCAACAAACTGGCCTCTCATTACCAATTCAGAACAAATAAGGCCGTAGTTGATCCCCAAGTCAGCTCTACTCGGCATTCCCAGCCACACTGCCAGCATCTACAAAGCCACTTTCCCAGGAAGCTGAGCTTTATGAATCCTGGGACAACCCGCACAGAGCCAAAGCCCCGAGGTGCTAACAGAAGGTTTCTCCCGGTGCAACCAGACGGTCTGTGGAACAGGTGTCTGCACAGCCCAGTGATGGCATCTTCCCCAGCAACAGCAGAATGATGGCAAGGAAAATCGTAAACCTGTGTTGCTTCTGCTGGGCCTGTCTCTGTAAAGGGCTGGGGTAGCTCAGCTGGCCAGGCGAGCCTGAACAGCTCAGGCTGCCTCAGCACTGCACACAGGAAGTTCAGGGGACGAATATATTTTACTAAAATATTTCCCTTGCTTTGGGATAAAAATGAAAAAGCAAGTATAAATTTGCAAACAGAAGCATTCAAGAAACCAACGTGCTCTTGCTTTTTTTCTATTAGCAGAACTAGAAAACAGCAGGGGTGAGGTCAGCAGTTGCTCCACCTCCTTCAACTGGGCTGGGTGAGAGGCTGTGCTGAGGTGTCCTGCCCCTCCCTTGGTGGGCATGGAGCCTCTGCAGGGGCCTTCTGCCACTAGAGGGAAGGGGGGAGATGGCTGGGGGCATGGCTGACTTCACTCTACTGTCCCCCAGATCAAATCCTGGCCTGCAGGTAGCTTCCTCCCGTTTTACTCTATTTACAAAGACTAACTGAGCCCTCTGCTATCTGATTAAAAGAGAGGAGCCTGAAACCTCTGCTTGCTTGTCATTTCTATTTCAGTGTCTAAACCACTGCTAACTGCTTCATCTACATTTTGCAGGTAGCTCTTTGTGATTCAGTAATACAGATCCCTCTGGAGGGATGGATGGATGAATGGGTAGGTGGGTGCTTTTTTATGCTACATAGTACAGCTGAATCAATTAATCCCAGTATCAAAATAGTCAAAGTCTTCATATAACATCTGAAGATTTTCACAAATGAGGCCCAAGTCTCTCTTCAGCACACAAATCACATTTGCCTCACATGCCTCTGGTGCCCAGCACAGGGGCCAACTCAGGGCAGTGTTCAGTTGAGGTTTGGGCACGACACAGAGTTACGGCAGCATCAGAGGTGAAGCTGGGCCTCTGGCCAACTCTACACATGTGCAAACGTGAGCTTACCTGGGGAAAGCATCAAAGCAGTAGGTTTTCCTGGTATCTGGAAAGGCTACACGCAAACCAGACATCAGAGGGGAGTGGAGAATTACAGCCGCACACTCGTACCGCGAGGCCAAGTCCACAGTGGGGACGGTCCCGATGCTCTGACCGTACAGGATTATGTTCTCGGGGCTGACACCGTACCTGGGAAGCAAAGGCTGTACACATGAGTAAGGTATGAAGACAAAAGGGGGTGGGAGAGAAACCCACAATATCTTAAACCCACAATACTACCACTTCTACCAGTCTAAAATTGTATCATCTCACTTTACACTTTAGCTTAAAACGAATGTGAACTTGATGAAAACAAATGCGAGAGGTTTATTTCAGTACTAAGTGACTGAGATTCTGTCTTCCACAACATTTTGCAAAAATAATGAACATGAGATTTTTTTCTGGCTAATTAACTAAATAAATGCATTATAAATTGCGTCTCGATTTGAGTCACTGCATTTCCGATTATTCCTTCTTTGATTTTCTTTGATAACCATAAATGCATTTCTGAATAAAAATGAAAACAGGTTTGACAAATTGTAACATTATTATTATGAACTCTTTGAGTGGAGTTTTAACAATATGGAAGATACGCGCCTTTATCAGAAGATGCTTACTAAAGGACAAGTAACTGGAAGACAACCATATTTTCTATTGCCTCTTCCAGGGCTAAATGCTCTAAGTCTTTCAATCCATCAATGGTCTCACAATCTGTTCTCTTGCCATTTTGAGCTGGGTAAATGCCTGTGTGGAACACAGGCTCCATTTCCCAGCCTCCCATGCCACGCCATGTGCCAGAGAACTGGGCTCCAGTCCATGGGACACAAGCAGAAGTGACAGCAGCAACCTCCAGGTCATGGCTTTGCAGGGAGGGACTGCACTCGCCTCTTCCCCTTCCTGGTGGGGGGAAGTGGAAGTCACAGAGGAGATGCAGAAGAATGCAACTCCCTCGGTGTGGTAGAACAAAATAGAAGGCACATCCTCTCCTACTGGTCTATAAAGGAAATCCAGAATATACAGAGTGCCTAGAAATGAACAAGACCAGAAATGAAGATGGCACAAAAGAGGAAACATGAATGCCCGGTATACACACGAAAGATGGGGCGCTCAACACAAAGATGCACATTAAAGCCAGGAGTAAATATGTTACACGTAGGAGACGATAAAAATGAAAAAGACGTCAGAGAACTTAGGGCACTGGAACTCCTACCTCGCTCGACGGCAGGAGTGTAAACCAGTCCAAGCATGTGGGAAAACGATTTGACGTGATCTAGTGAAGGTGAGGCCAACAACCCAACTTTTCAGAACAAACATCTACTGAGAAATTTAGAGTGATAGAAAGTGCTTCCTGACAACAGACTTTGGTGGAAAGAACTACAGATCCACAGCTGAGAGGGCAGCAGGATTCCAGCCCCACTTCCTCCCCTCAGGAAAATAGGGACCTCAGGAAGGAATTTGGAGAGGGAGTGGCCGTTTCTGGCTGGCAAGCGTGGACAGGTGCTGTACGGGGCCAGCATCTGGGTGTGAAGGGCAGACAGGTCATGAGGACAGGAACAGAGCAAGGCCTCCATGCTGGAGCAGCACGCTGCGCAGGGGATGCTGCCTCGGGCACAGGACAGGGCAGGAGCATACACATGGCCACCGGGCCCAGGATAGGACAGGGCCAATCAGCGAGTCTCTGGGCCCTGGGCAGGGCTGATCTGCGGGGCCGCTGAGCACAGGATAGAACAAGACAGGCCTGTGGGGTGCAGCTGGAGGAGCTCCAACAGGAAGCTCCAGAGTTAAGAGCCCGTCCTGGGAAGATGTGGGGCCCTCCGGGGAAGATCAGTCTTTCAGTGGTGAAGAGACCACAGGAACACGTGAAGGAAGCCGGAAGATCAGTGAAGGGACTACTAAGGATCCTACAGGGAGGAGGACACAGAAGATTGTAACAAATTAAAAACAAGATTTGCCCATGGCCAGAGCTAGACCCTGATAACAGCCAGAGCCACCCGCCTATGCATGGCCCTCCCGGACGCAGGTGTCCTGCCCTGGCTGCGCTTCCATGGGAAGAAGGGTGTTTGCAAGAGTGCTGACCCTGAGGGTCAAGGCAGGAAGGGACAGCCACAGCGTCCGGGCCCAAGGCCCATAGGGGGAGACCACGCAGTTGAAGGCTCAAGGTGCCCTCCCGTGAGCTGGGGGCAAGGGCATCAGAAAGGCACTGTTCTCGAGTCCAACAGCCAAGGCACAGGACAGGCTGCTGGCTGAAGTAAGTTATTTTGAGGTCTCCGCTCCTGAAGTGGAGAGGGAGAGGGAGAGGGAGAAGGAGAGGGAAAGGAGAAGGAGGGGGAAGGGAGGGGGAGGGAGAGGGAGGAGGAGAGGGAGAAGGAGAGGGAAAGGAGAAGGGGGGGAGGGAGAGAAACAAGACAACTTCATTAGTACAAAGGGAAGTACAAATTAAAACCCTAATGTGACACTCTACTCACTCATCAGATGGACAGACACCAAGTCTGATGATGCCAGGTGTGTGTAGCCAGGCCACCAACAAGAGAAGCACCTTCCCTGCTGATGGAAATGCAGGGCGACAGAATCAACTGAGAAACTGTGTTTGCAGTATTAGGCAGAACTGAAGGTACTATAGCCAGGCAGCTGGCAATACCGTCCCAGGTCTATCCACACAGAAACTAGTGCTTATATCCAGCAAGTAGCGCACAAGACTGAATGTATACACGGGTGGGGGTAAGCCTGAAGTGTACCGACTCTGGAGTGGTACAGCTGTGCTGCAGTTCCACACAACACCAGAGACCCTCAACCGCCAGCCACCAAGGGGAAGGGGTGAGCACAAGGGAACACGTAATACACAACACCATTTGCAAAAAAATACAGCACACCCAGATGGAACCTTATTGTTCAGGGTTATTAAACTGGGTCATCAAGCCATTGAGAGAAAGAAGTAAGGGGAAGGAGAGGGTTGCATCTAGGAAGAAGCATGGCACAGGGCATGTCAGGGAGTGTCATGGCCTGGACACTCGTGTTTCACGAACTAACATGAAAGGCTGTTCTATTTCACAACAAGAAATATTTTTCAAAAGTTCACCAGAGCCTTCAGCTATGGAGACAGATCGCAAAACTGTCAGCACTCGTGGCAGATTCTGTGCTAAAAAGAAACTTGCTAAGGAAGCATGAGATAGTTTAAAGTATGTCTCATAAGAGTTATATGGACAAGTAACATCAAAATGGGGTACAGCTATGTTCCTTAAAAACTCCACAGAGGGGAAAAGGGACTAGGAGGCAACGAGTGACCCTGTAATGACAGTGATCTTTAGGTGTGAGGCGCAGTGATCTTCCTTCTCTTGAATTTCATTCAGCCTAGAGGACCAGCTCTCTAGTAGACCTGACGGGGGTCTGAAGTCTGGGTTCAGACCATCCAGTCTCGGGACTCAGGACACCCACAGGGCAGCTCCCACACCGTGCTGCATGGAGGGACAACAGGGGGAGGCACAGAATGTCAGTACCAGGTCAGCACAAATGACGGGTCTGAGCAGGTGGTGGGATTAAGGCTGCTGGACCTAGAACCAGGGTCTGGTCGGCACGGAATCAGGAAGTGTGCACGTGTGCAAAGTTCAGCACAGACTGGGTGGCGAGGACAAAGCCCTGGGAAGGGACTAGGACAGAGGTCAGGATATACACAGCACCTGCAGAACAGCTCTGTGCACCAGCAGTTTGAAAAAGCAGAAGAGAACGCCTAAGAAGGAAGTGAGTCAGGGCAGCAGCTCACCTGAGGCCACAGGGGTCCCCAAGGACAGGGCAGTATCTCATCAGGACCCAACAGCAGCCCCAAGCACAGGGTGTGGGAGGCGCAACATGTGTGCGTGCATGGGAGCTAGGAGTCCGCAGAGCTGTGGGTTGCGTGGCCTGGGAAGGCTCCCTAACTGTGAAGGGGTGGGAGGAAGAGTGACACACATTCTGCCCCTTCGGCACCTGTTATCGACACGTCATTCTGAAAATGTCCTCTGACCCCCCAGGGTCACACTGGCCAGGCTTCTCTATCTGATGCTCTACTTCTGTTTCCTTCTCCCACACTTGGGCTGTGCACTCCTCAAACTCCAATGCTCAGGCCAGTGAGATAGCTCAGCGGCATAAGCGCCTGCCTGGCAAGCACAAGGTCCTGAGAGTCAATTGGGAGTCAACTCCCAGTACCCACATACGAAAAAAGGGCCAGTGATATCACTCAGTGGCAAGGGTGCCTGCTGGCGCGCGAGGTGCTGAGTTCAAGCCCTGGTACCCACAAAAAAAAAAAAAAAAAAAAAAACCAACTCCAATGCTCACTCTTTCTGGAATCTCTTCTCCGTATTTATTCCCACGTGGAATCCTTCAGTGCCAGCATCTACAGTGGCACAGTGGCAGACATATTACAGATGTGCAATGTGTGCTACATGGATAAGTGGGTGGCCTGGGTTTCTAAAATTTATTCACTCCTGATACTACTCGTCTTAGCTCTAGCCTTCAAGCTTTTTCCTCCATAGCCTGCTTTGGCTAGAATGTGATTGTAGCCAAAGCTATTTCTGAACAAGGTTAGGAAAACCAGTTTCTCCCTTTGGGGAAGTTAGTAACACCCAAGATCAGGGATAGCTAGCTTGCTTTGGATGCAATGTGATTCTAGCCAAAGGCTATTTCCAAACAAGTAAGAACTACATTTCATACAAAGGTATCATTCCAACGGATACAAAATCTACCAGAAATCTAACATCTTCCAGGGGTTCCAGATAGCAGCAGAATCTCCTCCTTGCAAAGTAGCAACAGTGAAGACCCCAGGAATACTCAGTAAACGTGTAAATGTGAATGCTACTAGCCATGGTATAAGGATTTCTTGAAACACAGCACAAGGAATTCAAGTCTCCTGGTTTTTCTAAGAGGAATCCCGCAGCCCTTGGGAATGAGTGACGACCCCTGACGAGCAGCACCCTGAGACAGCATGGTCTTTAGGGCTCAGCTCCTACTCAGCACCCCGACCACTCGCCTGTGGGAACCCTGGGGCCAATGGTGCCCCAACCCTCTGGGCAGCAGGAGGGAGGCTGGGAGTGCCAGAGAGACAGTGTCCCACGGCAGCGGTCACTGATAAGGTTAAAACTGCCTGTTTTTGTTTCAATGTAAGGCTTTCTTCTTTCTCTGACCGTGTCCACGCCCGGCCTGCCTGAGACTCACTGCATCCTGTTTAAGTTAATGGGCCCTGACTTCATCCTTTGTCGAGAGCTCTCCCATTTATCTTCAGAAGTGTGTCTGGCACAGCTCCACTGGCTTTGAAGTCAACATTTTAAATATTTCAGAGCTAGAATTCCTGGGAGAAATATCTTCAGACACAGAACAAAGATAAATACATAAGGTAACATGAATGTTAACTGGAGGATGAGGTCTGCAGATACGAAGGAAACCTCTTCAATGCGAAGCAAAGCTCAGAGCAACAGGATCAGCACTGCCAAGGAAGCAGGTGCACAAACAGGACTGCCACAAACACAGGCGCCACCGGGACCCTTCTGCCTTTGGGCACATAAATGACAAACCAGACTTGCACTCTCCGGGACTAACGCGTAACAAATATGTGCTTCACATTTTAATTATAAGGAAGAGAAAAAAAACATCAGTCACCTAAAACATGCTCATTTTTCCTTGATGGAGATGTACCTTTGTAGGTTTAGAAAGTTTTCAGTTAGACTAATCACAAACAGGCACCTCCTAGTGTAAGTTCCAACAGCAAAAGCAAAGAAGACATTTTATAGTACTGGGGCTGTTTGAGAAAAGTTAAAGAGTTAAAGGTTAGTGATGCTGGCTGCATAGCTGTTCCTTTTTCTCCAAATTTTTTTTCTGTTCTCACTTTTATTTATTTTTTACTAGTATAAGTTTGCCATACACAATAAATACAATGATCATGGGGAGTGGGCACATGCACATACCGCATCTGGTCATTTCTACTTCCCCTTCCCTCCTACCCCTTCCTTCTTCCCAGATCCCCCCTCCAGAAGTCCTCCTTCCCTGCATCCCATCATCTTTTACTTTGCCCTTTAAATTATTTATACTTTGAGCTTCTCATATAAGAGAAACCATGTGATATTTAGCCTTTACTTCACTTACCATCATGGTCTCGAGATGCCTAATCCTAACCTTACCCTAACCTTTTCTTTTCTAAAATTTTAACTGATGTGGTTAAAAGGGACACTTAACAAGACAATTACAAGCTATGGAAGTTTCAAAAATCCAGTATTCCCTCCACACTGGTTATAAAATAAAACTGGCCCAAGACAGCAGGAAAAGCAGCCTCAGTCACTCCCAGGAACTCCGAGTGACAGGTGGTAGGCACATACTCTCAGACTACACATCTTTGGGAAAATAAACACAAAAATGAGATTCAAACAAACAAACAAAAAAACCCCCACTAAAACCAGGTGCAAATGAATAGTATGGTCAGTAAGATTTTCAAAGTAGGGACACGAGGATGAATGGGGATGAGGCAGGAAGGAGAAGCTTTCGTAGAAGGCAGAGCTTGGAGCATAAGTCAAAGCGGGAGGTGCTAAAACAGCAGGAGACGCAAGACCAGCTGGGGCAGGAGACCAAACACATGTGGGCCAGGCACAGGTGGGAGTGAGGCTATGTGGCAGAAGCAGCGGAACACAGAAAGGCGGCGCAGAGGACATGGTGAGGGGTGTTTGGGGACCTGCCCGGGATCCCAAGGACAAGCTGTGTTGATTTGTCGGGGAGGGAGCCAATGGCTGGGTCAGAGTGCTTTGTGGGGAACACGCAGAGCTGCTCTCACAACACCCACAGTATGCAACAGCAAGGGGTGGGCGAGAGCGGCTCTAAGACCGCCCTCCAGGGAAGAGTCAGGAAAACCCGGCACCGGTCAGAAAGTCGGAAGGAGGTCACAGCTGGTGTGGAATTTTGTTTCACTAGGAAATAAGTTCAGTAGGGGATGATACTGTTTTGGGAGCAGGGGAATCTTGGACAAATAAAAGTCAACCTCTTGGGTCTAGTTATGAAGAAAAATCTCCCAGAATTGTTTGATGTCTGTGCTGCCCAACCAGCTCCTGAGTGCTCATCACTCTACCCCGGCCTGCATAGAGAGCAGGCGAAGGCAGAGGAAACAGCTGGGGTACCCACCACCACCCAGGAGAGGAGCAGGGGTCCAGTCCTCCTGGTACCCATGAAGACTGGCTCCAGGCCCCGGGGTGCTCAAGTCTCCGATACGAAAGGTTACAGCATTGGATGTGGCCCACCCTACGCTCTAAATCATCTCTAGATTACGTAGGATACCTTGCACAGTGGAAATGCTGTGCCAACAGTTGTTACACGGCACTGTTTAGAGGACAAGAAAAAGTCCACATAAATTCAGCACAGATGCAACCACAGCTGGCTGCTCACCACACAGTCCTCCCAGGAGACTCAGCCCAGCGATGTCAAGTGGGTGCTAGGAAGAGTCAGGCCCACGAGACGTGGAGGCTGCGTGGGGCACCCACCACCGCTGCGATGGCAGGGACTATGCACCGTGCTCAGCACACAGCGAATTCATCTTGCCTTTCAAATTTTCTGCAATTTTTTCCTTGGATGCCTCTTGATCTGCAGTTGGCAGAACTCAAGGACATGTAAGCCTCACTGGATGGCTGACAGCAGAGCTGCTGGGATAAGTGACGTGGACCAGGTGCCCACGAGATAGGACAATGACATAAGACACTGGATAAAAAAGCATGTGAGGACACTAACCTCCAGGAGGTTCAGAGTCAGGAAACACATGCTCATCCAGGTGGCCTCTCTGAAACAGGTTTACTTCAAGATTCCCCTTTTCTCCCCTTGTTCACAATGCATCCTTCTAGCTCAGATGTCTGCAGTTTCCTCCTCTGTGGTCGCTGGGGAAACAGCTCTGTGTGGGGTCGAAACCTACCCTCAAAACAACTCAACTCTCCCTGACAGTCAAGCGTGCTTCCCACTCCTTCAACTCTCTCTGTTTGGAGGCAAAAAAATAAATAAGAACGGCATGATGACTTATTTTAATTTTTTAAAAAATCATCTTTCAAGGGAAAAGTTGCAGTTTTCTAAAGAATATAAAACCAATTATCTTTGGATATGTTACAATGAAAATAGAATGATTTGGTTGAACTTATCTGACTATAATTGTGCATGAACTTGTCCTAATGATAATTGAAATCTTGGCATTCTGTAATTATCCAACATGTTGGAAAAGCTGGAAAATGCCGCCTGCCCTGGAAAGCTGCACAAGGACCCCAGTGCTATGCAGACCACCAGCCCTCCAGTGCCTTGGAGGAGTACAGCAGCGGGCTGATGTCAAGCCACAGCACAGGCACTGGACAAAAGGACCATTAGTGAAAGTTACTTCTAGTCACACCACATACAGTTAAAGACAAACACCCGACTAAAGTGGACCCTAAAAAAACTCCATGATTCCATCTCCAAGAGATGCAGCTAAAACTAACATACAGATTTCAAGAAATCTCTATGGTAGATAAACAAACTTCAAAAATCCAACATAAGTCCCAGATCTCCTGGCCAGAGGACAGGTCCAGCCGGGTCCAGCCGTGGCCTCCTCAGGGTGTCTGCACCCTCTGCTGCTGGCTCAGGGCAGGGCACCGCCGGGAAGGACGGGAGAACACAAGAGAAAGAGCGAGGCTGGGTCTCCACACCCAGTCTGAGGCCATTGCCCAGCCTGGCGCTATGACCTAGCGAGGCTCCTACCACTCTCTCCTGAAACAGGGCAAACTCTGGGCTTTGCCACCACCTTGGGCCATGTGGTGGTTGCTCTTGGACAATGTGGGGCAGGGAGGGAGGGTAAGTGTCTGCAGAGCACAGGTGTCTCCAGGCCACACCGGCTCCAACTCGTACATGGTGTGACTCCTCTGCACCCAGTTTCCTCACACGTAGCTGCAGCGAGAGCTGAGGGAGGCACACAGCGGGACCCTTGGGCTGGGCAGGCCAGCCCTAACCCTGAGCATCCGCCACCCTTCCAACATCACCGAGGAAGCCTCGCCCTCAGGGAGGGGGCAGCTCCAGGGAGGAAGCCGTGGGCGCCTCCCCAACACGTCTCTGGTTCTGTTCTGGCTGGACTCTCTGTGTGCCTGTCCTGTGTTCTTTCCTTCCGTGTTCCCTGTGCTTCATTCTGCTTTCAGAACCCTCCATCTCCCTCATCCTCCTTAAAAGCATCGAGTGTGGGAATCTCAGACCCCAGGACAGGCGCTGAGAGTGCACAATGTACCGCTTTACTCTACAGATGAGGAGACCCAGGCTTTGGGCGTGATTACTGGCTTAACTCAGAGTGTGATGAACATGACAGCTCCCGTAAGCAGGTCAGAACCAGAACCAGGACTAGATTGGAGGAAGGGCCATCAGTCCTATGGGTTACAACCAAGCTGGCAGAGGCTACTGAGGGGCACAACTGTGAAGCCCACCTCTGTCACTGACAAGTTCGGGGCCTGTTTTCCAACCCCGCTCTGGGTTTTGGTTCCAGGTGTGTAAAGAGGGGTCCACCCTACCAAAGCTGGGGTGGGCTGCTCAGGACGCCACCTCTGGCCCAAGGTGACAGCAATCTGACCAAGCAATGGCCAGAGCTCCCGAGCCAGGCTGTAGCCTAAGCGTGCTCTGAAAGTGAACGCGGCATCCCTGAGCTGGAGTCTCAGCCAGGGAAGACAGCGAAGTCCTGGGGGCAGAGGGACAGTGAGGACAGGCACACAGCAAGGAGCTCACTTAGAAATGGTTACAATGTGAATTTCGCATTATATCTTACCACAACTAAAAAAAGAAGAAAACATGAACATTCCTCTTAAATCCAAGTTACATAATTCATTTCCTTATTAAATAGTACCAAAAAAAAAAAAAATTGCAGCTATCCTGAATTCTGAATGAGACTTTTACTATAAATGTAAAAACAGTAAATAGTAGGAATATAATAGGAATATACAGCAACATTTGACTTTTACTATAAATTCACTAAAACCCAAGGGCATTTAAATTCACCCACTAACATAAAGAAAAAAGATCATATAGCAGGTGCGGCAGCACAGGCCATGACCTAGATACTCGGGGAGGGCTGCAAGTTCAAGGCCAGCCTGGGCATCACTGGAAAGAAAAGGGAAGGAGAGAGGAGGAGAGCCAAGAGGAGGGATGGGACGGAAGAGAATTATTAAAAGCGTGCACGACTAATACTGTGTTCCTTTACAAAGGAACATTCTCCTCATGGTACATCTCAGAGGGAAGGCTGTGGATTCAGGCAGAATGGTGATGATAATGAAGCTGGGATCTTAAAGCAACTCTATTTTATTTAATCCTAACACTGAACTCACGGTGAAGACCCTTCCACTTGCTGAGAAGCCACCGCCCAGTCCCACGTCCTCTTCTCTGGGAGGTGAATGCTCAAACCGGCTGTACACTGGGCGGGCTCCTGGACTGGCTCTCCTCTCGCAGCGCATCTTCCATCGGAATACAATGGCAACAGAACCCCAGTGTCTACATCTGAACCCTCTGAGCAGCTGCTGCAGAACCAGCCACGTGCCCACATGCCACCCCAGGCCTGTCTGGGGCCCAGGCTTGGCACCACATGTGCCACATCCCATCTCCACGAGGATGAGAGACTCAGGGCTGAATACACAGAAGCTTCCATTTCCTCCGTCAAGTCAGCCTAAAATAAGCCTGGAGGTCACATCAAAGCTATATTTGAATTAAAGTACCAGGCGGTGTATAAACTTAATGAAGCAAATCCTACATCTTTATTTATCAGAAACAGGAAGCTGTTACTGGCCACTAAGAACATCGTGTACCATGACATTAATAATTCAAAATACCCAGCTAACCACATCCCATTCCATCCACTTCGCTGTAACCAGTTAGATATCCTCATAACACAGGCGTGGGAGTTAAAGCTGTTTACTCCAGAGAGGACATGGCAGCATAAACAGCAGATTCAGCCACACCTGCGAGCAACACAGTGTATAAAATTCTTTGCTCGGAAGTAAGAAATCCACATGCTTTTTACCCCACAAATCTACACTTCAGTTGCACTGTTGATCTCTGTGACTTAAAACTGTCTTGCGGCAATGGCTTTTCTTAGGCAGGACATAAAATACAGTGCATCTCCTACTCTCGGTCCTTCCAGAAAGGGCAACACTACAAGGTCCATGCCGACATGCTGTGGGCAGCTGCAGATGCAGACCAGTTTTGCATGGTGAAATGAAATGGTTTTGTCACTGATAAAACTTCAGGCATGCACAACATCCAGAAGCATCTGTCCACATGCTAAGGACCCTGGTAGAAGGGATCAACCTCCCCACCAGCCAGCAGGAGCTCAGGAAGGGTGGGCCAGGCCAGGCCACCAGATGTGGATCCTATGGGCTACGGGGATAGGGGACATCAGAACCCATGGGCCATCCCCAGATGCTGGGATTAAGAAGTTGAAACAAAGGGAGGGAGAAGAAAGAAGCATGTGGATCAGACACTAATTCCCGGCTATCTAGTTACCCCGTGTTCCTCTGAGCAACGCTTATGTACACCTTCTGTTTATCTGCTCCTGGGTGCTCGCTTCGATTCCTTCTCGTCTCAGCTTATAATGGTATTCATTTCATCCCACAGGAGGTTCCCTGGCTGGATTCTCTCCTCCTTCTAAATCCACTGGACGTCACACCATCCTGGTCTCTGAAATTCCACCCAAGACGCCAATGAATACTTCAACAAGTTGAACATTCAAATTCCTTTCCTCAGCCCTGAAGTGTTCCCCTATTGTCATTTCTAATACATTGGACTCTTGACAGTTTACCATGATGCTGGAGTGTCCACCACAACAAAGCAATTTGGAAAAGGAAAGCATTTTATCCACTAACCTGAAAGTACAGTGATATAAAACCTTGTATAACGTATGCACAAATGCTTCCTATAAAAAGTTTTATCTGTATGTGTTTTTATGTTGCAAAAGGAGCACATTTGCACCCTCTGCTACAACATACTAGAATTCCTCAGATGGAAAAAGAATATGGAACAATACAGCCAACATGTGTAGGAAAATACTAAGATGCTTATCAAGATTTCATATTTAATACTTCTTTGGCACAAAACAAAATGTGTGAGCAAGCTTTTACACACACATTCACAAAGTGAATATTTAAATTAGATATTACATAACAGATTCCCCAGCTGAGCTTTTTTCCCCCCTCCTGGTCACAAACATCAGCTACCTGGGTTCCAGGAGTCACAGACAGAGGAGGAAGAGCTGATTCCTCGAATCAAATGGTTACCAAGTCCTCTCCAAGCAGGCTGGGGCCGGACCACGGGTGAGCAGATGTGGTTGCTGCGCTGGTCTAGCGATCTGACCAAGTTCGCTATTTGTACGCTAACACAAGAACACCCGAGTTTATAGTCTCGCCAACTTGCTTCACATGGCTGACACTCATGAGCCTCATTAAATCCTGGAATGGACTTTGGAGAATCTGTGGTTTTGGAAAATTCATTTGATTATGACCTTCTCATAATCAAATGGTCTCAGTTTTATCCCCATGCTGGGAGGCCTAACATTTCACTGTTCACCTGGGTTCTCTGACGTGGATGACTCAAGAAAGCGAGCTCAAGGCCCTGGGCCCACACACCCTGATCCTGCCTCTGATGCCACAAACACTCCTATTGGCACTGGAGGGACATCAGCACCAAGGTAAGGTCCGGATTTCTTTCTACCAGCTGAGGTGCATGAATTAGGTCTGGATCTGCCTCCTCCAGGTCCTCTCAGGTGGAGTCACCATCACTATCTCCTAAGGCTCAGCCCTCCGAGGTCAGAGAGCACTTGGAACAGGCCAGACCACAGGCGCCATGTGCTGCCAGCTGGGGCCTCACAGCCCCAACTCCTAGGGGTAGTCTGACTTTCTCACCTTAAACTCCTCCACCAACCAGCTACGATGCCACTCCCACCACTGGCCAGCTGCCTCTGCTTAACACGCCCACCTACTCACACGACCATGACCAGGCCCAGGCCGCTCACAAGTTTAGTTGTTTGAGGACCTGGGAGAGGCATGGAGGCCAGCTCTCAGCAAGAAGACTCATCAGACCCAGTAGAGTATTTTCAGACAAGATTGGGTGTTCAGGGTGGTATGGCCATAGACCCCAGTAAAATATTTTCAAACAAGTTCATCACATTTTGTTTTCGCACTTTAAGTTAAACATTTCTCCCTCTGCCTTAGTCTACAAGATTGGAACAGGGCTACATATGACCCCTGACAGAACTTATTTCAACTCCCTGTACCAGGCAACTGTAAACATATCAAAGGGACAGTTATAACCACAGGAAAATTACCAGACATGTGAAAAGAGTCCATGAAGTTTTAGAAGGGACCAGTCTTAAGAATCAGAGTAGGGCTGGGGTTATGGTTCAGTGGTCAGTGCTTGCCTCATGTGTAAGACCCCAAGTCTCATCTCCAGCACCACAGAAAAATAGATAAAATAAAATAAAGTAAAGAGAAGCTGTCACATTTTCTTTGGCCATAATGCAAATGATAAGAAAAATACGATATAGCTGCAATGTAAATAATAAAAACATAAGAATGATAAGAAAATGATGAGAACAGGAGAAAAAGAAGCCATTAGCCAAAGGACAAGAGAAAATGACTGATATTTTGGGGGAAAAAAAAAACTCTTTTCTAAACTAATCTTTCATCAAGGAAAAATAAAAACTGCAATAGTAATCTATGTAAAAAATACTGATGAGAACATCAGGTACTGAGAGACATTGTAACATGATAACCAACATCTCCACGGTCAAAGTAATCAGAATTACAAGACTACAAAGACGGTAAAGCTCACAGCTACAGGACAAACAGCCACACCTGCTAAGCACGTGCGACAGGAACCCCTAACCACTCCACGTCTGCAGAGGCGCAGACACTCAGAGAGCACAAAGGAAGCAGCAGCCCTAGACAACCTCCACGCAAAGGTCTGTCATACTCAGACACCGCAGATGAAATGTTCTGTTTTATGGGTTGTTTGGGGCAAGTTTGGGTGAGTTTAGTTGCGTTGCATTCATTTTTGTTTCTCCCCTCAGACTGGAGCCTGATACCTGTAGACACTCAAGCCAGTACATGAAATGGCGCCGGACTAGGTCGCACGGCCAGGCACGCACACTCCTCTCTGCCTCTGTATTTTTCCCTGCCATTCTCTGATGGTTTAACTCTGGTGATTCTGCAGGAAGCCGGAGTATCAGAACATAATGACAACTACCAGAACAGGGAAATGCTACTCAGTGCAGGATTTAAAAGGCCTAGGATGGAACTTATAATAAAAGTTAGCAAAGTAGAGGAATGTTACTGTATTCTCTCCAAAGGAAACTGAAGCGCAAATAAGGATTCCAGGCAAGGACCAGGAGCAGAACACTCCATCTCAGATAAGACTAAGAGTAAGAAGGACACAGAGGAGGGGGAAGAAAGTCCTGCAGGGCACAAGTGTGGGACCATCCACAGACTCCAGGGCCTGCCAAGTCTACAAGCAGATACTGAAGCCCGGATGGAAGGCAAGTTCAAACCTACTTGGGGCGCTGTTTCCAGCCTTGCTGTTAACTTCCCTTTATTGCAATGTATCCCCCTTTACATTTTATACTTCATTCAAGACAAGCCTTAAATTGATCAATCAAAAACTGCATAGTGCAATACTCAATTTCCATAATGATGACTCAGAGTCATTAATAAATGATTATATTGCTTATTTTCCGCTCAGGATAAAAGGAAGCACACACGATACCTTAGGCCCATCCCATCACACACTGTTGTAAGTTCTGGAGCTTAAAAGGACATCTTCCAGGCCCCCAAAGCTGCCTGAAGGCCAGTGGGGTCTCTGTTGGCACCCGGCCTTAGCACCAGCTCTGAACACCTCCTGAGAGAACGGAGACCCCGAGGTCCCAGAGTCTCGGTGAGGTCAGTCTACTCCACATCTCGGGCGGGAAACTCGCTGTCTTGTAGCCACCTGCTGGCAATAGGTGACCTGGGGACCTGCCTGGCTGCAGGTGATGTTCGCCCTGTCCTCTGCCTCTGAGTCAGATCACAGTGACCGTCATGCCTGCCTGCTGCTCACTCTATTCCTTCCCAGCTAAGAGGATGCTGCTCTGTCCCCGAAGTCCATGGTGGACTTCGCTTCTGTGTCCTGTGTACAAGGGGCTCCCAGGCCCACCACAGAGACAGAAAGTGAGAAAGAGAAAGAGACAGAAAGACAGACAGACAGAGAGAGACAAAGAGAGAGAGACAGAGACAGAGAGAGTGCACGACTGAGGTTCCTCCCACAGGGCCAGCTCACAGTGAGCACTCCTTGGAGCATGGCCTCCCTCCTCACTCTGTGACCCTTCTGCCCCTCTGTCCCTTTCTCTCCCTGGTGGGGCACTCAGGGCCACAGGACACACCATGTCCCATGCTGCCTTCTGTCGTTATTTACACACATCCAGAGCATAATGCGTAGAATATGTCCTCCCATTTTATTTTGAAAATCATTTAAAATTAATTCTGCTCCAAGATCTGAGCCCCGCCAGGAGACAGGCCATGATGATGGACGAATGCCAGTGCCAGGTCACCTCCTCTGTGAGGCACAGTGCCACTGGGGGCTGTCACAAGATGGACAGGTGCCTACAACCATGCAGAGTAGAGTAGTCTGTCCTCCTGCTTGATTCCATCTGCCCCAAGACAGCTTCAGGCACGTGGCTCTCACTGAGTTTCACCTACACAGAAAAGATGTGTTTGTAACAGTGTGGACTCTGTTTTACCTAGTTCTGCTCACTGTGAGCAGTATCATGTCTGGAGAGTCAGAGTGTGCGGGCTGAGTCCCACCCACAGGTCAGCTCACAGGGAAAGCTCTGGAGCCCCCAGCCCTATGCCAAGTAGATCCCCTGGACTAAGGAAGGCTGACAACCATGAGTACTGGTCCTCCCAATGGGACCCAGCGGGTCCCACAGGAAGGAGATGGCTATCGGTGTGCACGAATCCCAGCGAGTCCAAGGGGAGGCCCTCCTGCAGCCAGGCAACTCCTGGTACTGCTCACACCAGCTGGTAAGTCACCTGTGACCCCCGAGCTCACCCTGACCACCAGCACAGTAACAACAGGCATGGCCGCTCACAATGAAAACCATAAAAAGATTCCTTTGTGTCCTCTGCTAGACGATGGATAAATACCTGGTGGTATCCACTTACCATGGAATATTACTCAGCCTTTAGAAAGAAGAAAATCCTGCTATTTGCAACAACAGGGACAGCTGGTATGCCAAGCAAAATAAGCCAGACACAAATGGGCATGGCTCACGTCAAAGTGAAATAATAAATAGGCAAATTCGCAGAAACAGAGAAGACTGGTGGTGGCCAGGGGTGGGGAGAGAGGAAAGAGGAGGTGTTGGTCAAAGCATAAAAAGTTTCAGTTGTGCAAAATAAGAGAAATCTGGAGATCTCCAGTGCAGTACAGGGCCTATTATTAAGAACACAGCATCGTGTGTTTAAAAATTTACTAAGAAAGGAGGTCTTACATTAAATGCTCTTAATATATACACAATCAAAACAAAACAAAGGAATGGAAGAAATTTTTCAGAGGTAATGGAAAGTGTATGGCATTGACAGTGACAATGGTTTGAAGGAGTCATGGGTATAAATGCCCAACACATTAAGCTGTACATATTCAAAACCTACAGCTTTGTGTAGGTCAGTCATACCTCAAAAAACCTTTCCTAAGAAGCAAACAAAATATTCCTTTGGTTTCTGGTTTAAAATGGTGACAAGCCCATATGTTTACTGCTCAACCAACCCAAACCCACCGAAAAAAAGGCACAGTAGCAGAGAGAAGAGGAAGAGAGGGCAAAAGCAGAAGATGAGTCCAAACATCCCCACGTGACAGAGGCATGCAGAACGTGTTGCTGGGCAAAAGGAGCGGAGAAAGTTCTCTTGAACTTGCCACCAGAGGGCTGCAGGGAAGAGAAGCATTAGCACCCAACTAAAACCAAGCAGTTCTAGGGAGCCTGGATAGGGAATGACACAAAGCCCCGCCCCTTCCCTCCCCTCCCCTCTCCTCTCCACACAGCTCGAAGCCTCCAGCACCAGCTATGACTTCTAGTTGGTGGTCTCACATGAGGTCATCCCCATTCTGCCTGGGGGGAGGGGCTCCTTCCGCTCCAAAACCAAGCCTGCCAGGCCACACACGGAAGCCCCCAGCAGACTTCCTTCTCAGGGGAGAGGAACACCCACTCACACCACCAAGGGGGAGCCCAACCAGGTACCCAAGAATTCCAGTCCCAATGAGAAATGACAGCCAAAAGTGATGATGATGATGATGACGACGATAACGACAGCTACAACGACGACGACTAATAACAACAAAGAGAAAGGAAGAAGAGTCAGTCCATCACCAGGCTCTGCGTTCCAGGAGCTGGGAGTCTGGAAATTTCCAGGACAATGTGTTCTACATTCTCAGGGCAACTGGTCTTTAGCCCAGAAATGGACCCATGGATTGATTTCTAGCAAAGTCTGCTGCCTACACCTCCATTTCCTGAAGATATTAAGAATGTACTCTAGCAAAACTAGAAGAACCCCCAAAAAGGAGCACACAGAACCCAGACAGAGTGGAGCCAGCCAAAGAGGGTGATGAAGGAAAGACCTCAGATGACCACTGATTTCACAGACAGGGAAGCAGCAACCTGAAATGGGAGAAGGTGGGCAAGGTAGGGCTGCCTTGGTCCCAGCACTCAGGAAGCTGAGGCAGGAAGACCCTGCAGCCCAGGAAGTAGAGGCCAGCCTGGACAATGCAGTGAGAGCCTATCTCAAAATAAATAAGTAAAATGGGTGCCAGCACAGGCAAGGGAAAGAAAAGTACTTGCGAAGGCAAGGGAAGATGTTCTGCAAAACAGGGTATAACAACTGAGCACATGAAGAAAGCTCATTGTCTTTTTCTAAACAACAAAAAGGCAATCACAAAGCTGAGGAAAAGCAAAACATAGAAATCATGATTCAAACGTGAACCTAAATATATGGTAGTGTTTTTAAGCTACTGTTGGAGTATCTTTTGCACTAATCAAGAAAAATCTAGAAACAGTGATTCTTGTGTGATCTGAGAGATCCAGAACCCTGACATCATAGCCACGGAGACGAAGGCACTTTTCTATAAGGTCTCATGTGCCAACATCATTGGCATTCACTAATTTTTTTTTTTAACTTACAGAATCAAAATAATAGCACCCCGATGGAAAGTCAGGGATTACCAGAAAGATCTCCAATGTTCCCAGGCTGGGTGCTGCTGCAGTCGTGAAGCAGGAGCAGCGGGTGGAAGAGGGCAAAGAGAACCCAGACACTGGTGAAAGTGGATTTAACAAGAAATAAGGTCTTTGTGTCTTACTTAAAATCGCAAACACAGCCAACAAGGGAGTAAAAATAACTACCCAGTGCTGAAAATAGAAAAAGGAAGTGGCAGGATGGGGTCACTAAAGAGCCCTGCTGTGTTCAACACAGGTCATAACTGTTGGAAGTGCTGCTGTTTAGTGGGGGCAGGAGGAGGGGCTGTCGCATCTCAACATAATCTGTTCTGCTGACTTGTGTCTAAGTGAAAACGTTCAATTCTGTCATTAAAATGTAGTTCCCCTCTCCTGCCCCGCATCAGTGACATACAGGCCTATCTTGCTACTTTGGGATGTTTCCTCCTGGGCTCATCGAGACACATCCTCCAAGCATGCTCCCAGGCCCTCTCTTCAAAAAAGAGGGCACCATACAACCCTCCCTGGCACCAGTCACAGCTGTACAAGGAAATGAAATGCAGACATTATCCAGGCTGGTTGACAAATTTAGTATTTCTCTCCTGTCCCTTGTCTACCCTTCATAAATCAGCAGTGTCTCTTCAGCGGTAGCAATATGACATCACTGTACTGGAATGAGACCGAAGTCCTCCAAGTCACCAGATGCTAATTTGCAATAATTACATTTAAGAACCTCATCTGAAAATCAAGATGGAATATTAATAAGGTCAGTGGCAAGGAGATATTGATGGGTGAGGCATGAAGCTTAAACTTACAAGAAGATCTTATTATAGATAAATATTTCTTAAAATCTTCAACATTGGTTTTGAAAAAAAGCAAAAGTCCAGGTTAGATACCTGATTTTCCAATAGTTCACATGGGGAGAAAGGACTCGAGGGGCGGGTTTTACAATGGATTATTTAAAGACTGATGGAGCTGTTAAACAAACTTGCACAGATAATGTTCAACTCCAGGACAATCCTACTTCCCTACCCCTCTCCCTGGCAGCCCATGGACTTACGTTGCGTCTGGTGATGATGGCCCAGGCAGCCCGGCAGGCCTTGTGACACTGCCTCACTCTTCTGTGGCCACCATCTCAGGACTGTTTGGGGTACCCGAGCTCCCAGGGACCTGGGCAGGGGCACAGAGCGGGCCTCCTGCTCTGCTGTACGCCACCATGCTTTGAAGAAAAGGGGTTGATTGGCTGAATCAGGATTGCAGAACCTCTGTGAAAATGTATTTTGCTCTCGTTCTATAAAATTTATGGAAAATGGAGAAATGAAAGTGCTAAAATTAATAAGTGCAAGACATGTATGCTCTATATGACTGAGGAAAAGATGAAAAGTATTACAGAAGCTTTGGCTTCTTTTTGTTTCCATTAAACACTGGCACTGGGCTGGCAGAGTGTATGTTCAATTTTGCAGGATAAAGGCTCATTTAAACAACATATGTGAAAAACTAAAAATAAATGTCATTTTTTAATGATTTAAAAATCAAGATATAATTAGGGAGCTATTTTTTAAAATTCCAATCCCAATGAGTGAAATCTTCCCTATAACATGTCAGTCTACACTTCTTGCTCCAATATTTTTGGGCACATCTATTAGGACAGTAGCAGACCGCCTGGTTGTCCTTGGGCCGCATCAGCCCAAGAGTGGAAGGGGCTCTCTATCACTAAGATTTAAGGGCTCTGGCTGCAAAAATCTAGAGCCTGTCCAGCACTGGGCCCAGCAGGACAGGTTACTGGTATAAGACACCATTGGTAAAGGAAATCATATAAAATCTCTCCAAGCTGTAGCCAGGGACAGGACCGGAGTCATCAGGCTCCCTCAGTTTACACAACTGCAGTATTACTGCTGACTGCAGGCCTGTCTCAAAAATGCGCTACCAAGAGTGAGTTCGGAGAGAACTGGAATGATAAAGGATCCAGAAACACCTCACACAAAGACTGGCCAAAAGAACTGGGGCTATTCAGCCTGCAAAAGAGATGATGAAGTGAAGGAGAGAAGACTTTAACTCAGGCAGCACTCGCTGAGCTCTGCCTCCTGGGGTCCTGTGAGGAATCAAGTGTGAACAAGACACCCCCGGCGCCTGCAGGAGCACACGGGATGCTAAGGACAGTAACAAGCGAGAGTTAGGACCAATAAGAAAATGAAAACAGAGTTGAGCTTAACAGAAGAACAAATGCTCTTCTCCTATGCATGTATCAATTTAGTTATTCATTTCAACAACATTTCTGGAGCCTGAGTGGCTATCCATAATAAAGGATTACTGGGCAAGACAAACTCAGGGTTAGATAGCCAGCCACCTGAGAACCTGGGAGAGTGGAGCAAGGGAGGGCCACAGACTGGAGATAAAGGATTGCCACTTCCCTAGCTTTGGAATAGGGCGAGCGTTTGGGATACTTATTACATTACTTAAACAAACACAAAAACATGTAAAGTGATAGAGAGCCATGAGTGTATCAGGAACCTAAGGTTATGGTCAAATTTGCACTTGACATTCAAATATTTTAAAAATTCTTGAATCGAGTATGACTTATGAAAGAGTAGATCCCTGTCAAACTGAAGAAATAGAGTCCAAATTTCTAGATTTCACACACTTGCCAAACTACCCCTGCCCCTCCCCCTGCAATAAAACAGAGAAGTGATTCAGGTTTAAAATAAATAATTCATAAAAAAATCTCAGAATATTGGACCTACTGAACACATCTGGGGCTTCAAGAAATTATCGCTGTTTTTTTCTTCATGTTTTGCTGTGGATGAGTAAATATGTCTTCCCGTGTAGGGATCAGCACTAGGGAGCCACTAGATTGATTCAACGCTCTGTCCCTGTAAGGGTTGCCGGTCCACTGTGATGGTTTCCCCAGCAGTGCAAGAGCTGCAACCTTAAACCTGTGTCACAGGACACAGCACATTTAACCAGAGATGTGACCAAGCTTCTTGTTTTCTCTGGCTACAGCTTGGAGAGATTTTATATGATTTCCTTTACCAATGGTGTCTTATACCAGTAACCTGTCCTGCTGGGCCCAGTGCTGGACAGGCTCTAGATTTTTGCAGCCAGAGCCCTTAAATCTTAGTGATAGAGAGCCCCTTCCACTCTAGAAATTGTGAGGGATGCTCAGCCTCCTAAGCACCCATGAAGTAGATTCCAAAAGGCCACAGGACTTATCTGACTTGATGTCCTCATCCTCCTGAGACAGACGCATGTCAGAAGCCAAGTCTGGGACAAGTTCAATGACCCTTGCTGGGAACTGCCAAGCCCCAGGCTCCTGAGTGGCTGGCTATGACAGACATCCCTGGAGTGTGCACGACTTCCGGACCCAGCGCAGTGCCGAGTCAGGCTTGCAGGGGAAGCCTCTTCCTAGTTATCTCTCAAAGTCAGGAGCACTGCAGAAGCACCATAAGCAAATCGGATCGATTTTAAAGACTTCAGCTCCTCCTCTAAAGAGATGTAATTCAGCAGAAGCAGCCAGTCCTTGTTGAAACAATCAGGAATAAAGCATTGCTCCGGATTGTTTAAAATAGATTATTATAACTCTCAACACCAATTACAGGAACATCAATAAACAGAGGATGAGACTTAAAACTCAACTTCCCTAAAGAAAACAGTCAGATATGGAAAGATAGCCACTGGCCTCAAGGACACAAGTGATAAAGGTGTTAGGAAGCGAACTACAGAAGGCCTGCAATGGCGACAAATTAACTGAGGTGGCTGATACCGGGGAAATATTTAAAAATCAGAAGAAGTACTCACTAGTTAGCCTCCTAGGCTGAGCTAAATCATTTTCTCTCTCTTCCTGATCTTCCTCTACTAATGTATCAAGTGGAAATAATAGTATCGCTCCTGCCTTTCCACAGAATTGCTCTTAGCAACAGCGTGTATGTGCAAATGCTTTCAAAATGACAGATCCGCCAGAAATGCAGTGGGTTGGTACTTTTCAAATCTTTGAGGACTATCACTGTAAACTGATTCATCCTTTTCCTACTTTTTAAACAGTTGTTTTTGTCAAACTTACATATAAGCACCTTCACTCATGCACTAGAATAACAACCCCACTCTACAGACCCTGTCATTCCCCACCTGACAGAAAAGAAAACCAAGGCACAGAAAGATTAAACAGTGCAAAGAGGATGGAGACCCAGGCAAACTGGCACTGTGACCCTCACTTCACCCCAGGACCGTGAGGCCACGCGAGTCACCAAGGCTTCTGTTTACAGCCATCTCTGCCTGGGCAAAGCAGGCAGAGCCACTCGACACACGTGCTGCAAGGAACCCAGTGCCAGCTCATGGAAAAGACGCGTTTCTTTTTTTCCTTTCAACTGATTTCCAAAGATGCAGGAGACACTTTGTATCTTCAGAATATTGTTAGACAACAGTACAGACTTTCACGGGAGAGAGTCTCCCCAAGGGTTTTCAAAGTCATCTTTTTAAATGCAAATTAAATTTTTTAATGTGAGCTATAGAAAACTGTACCTGCACTTAGCCCCACATACACTAGGAGCTCAATTTGCTGAACAATTAAAATTTCTAAACATTTTATTATTATGCCCAGATTCTATAATTTTGGGAAAACAAATCCAAAAATATATTAAATAACAATATTAATTAAGAGCACCAGTGTCTAAACTTAAAGTCATGCATCCTTTTTCATAAAAATTACAGCACATGTTCCTGGTGTGTGTGGGGGGGTGTTAAAATACTCAACAAAGCAGACATCAAAAATGACAACAGAAATATAATTTTCCTTCTTAAAACGAGAGCAGAGTCTTAAGCATCTTCAGGGTGCTACCCGCCCACCCTGCCCCAGACTGCTGTCTGACTTTAGAACATGAGCTCCAGGGTCAGGTGGCCCCAGTTCAAATCCTGGCTTACTTTTTAACTTGTGTGACCTGCAGCAAGTCATTCCCGTTTCCTGTTCCTATTTCCACATCTGTGAAAGTCAGACAACCATCCTCCCTGCTGTACAGATGCAACAATTTAAATTATGTAACATGTGAAATGTACTTAGCACAGAACCTTCAACAAGCGCTACCCAAGTGGGACCAGCATCCGACACAAACCTCCCACTATGAACGAAGACAATGAGGCCCGAAGACATTGCGTGACTGTCCAGGACACAGAGCTGCTCTTGTCAGTGACCAACTGGAAGCCACCTGTGTTCTAGGTCCAGACTGGTCTGTCTTCTGCATTCCACTAATTCTGGATAAAGCTGGAGTTCCAGTCCATCCATCCATCAATCAACCAGTCTATCAATCTATCAACTAGGTATCTACCCATCTATTTATCAATCACTTATCTACATATCTTTACAAGACTGATGTTGAAAAATGTGGCCAGGGCCCTGGTGCCTTCCCTCTGATACCTACCTGGTATTAAATCTGCTCACCACCTCCCTCGCCTCACAATCCACCACCCACTTCTGTGTGACACCGTCACCTCAGCACAGCAAGGGAGCCCAGCTCTGCTCCAGCTCACCACCAGGACAAGCGCTGGCATGGATGGCCAGAGCTCTGCTGGGAAACCAGACGGCCACATCCGTGCATCTCAAGGAACGTATGTTCTTGCTTTAACAAGAAAAACAGACCTACATGAAGGAATTGACAGGGTAGGGTGTGAGCGATGCTGCAGATGCTACAGAAGCAACAGAATTAATAACTTTAAAGACAGATGCTAATATTATGGGGTTTATTTTCATATTTACTTTGCATGTAATTTGAGATTTTCCATAACACAGTTTTGTCTGTGGTACAGGGGATTAAGCCCAGGGCCTTCACTGAGCTATATCCCCGGACCTTTTTTTATTTTTTAAATTTTGAGCCATGGTCTTGTGAAGTTGCTCAGGCTGGGCTTGAACTTTCAGTCACTCCTGCCTCAGCCAATCCAGCTTGGACTACAGGAATATGCCACCACACCTGGCTTTGTTTTGTTTTTAATAAATGACATGACAAAGGAAAAAGAGAAAGGTCTCAGAGATCCGAGGAGATGAAGCTATGGACAAACAGTCAGTGGAACTACAGATTTTTTTTTAAAACCCTTTAAAAAAAAAAAAAATCCTGCACTCTTGACACTGCTACCTGTCGCAAAATATACATACAACCTTCAATAATAACCATGGCCACCTTTCCCAGGTATTTTGGGAGCGAGTACAGCCATGGGTGCTGTCCCAACCCCTCACACACCCCACAGCAAGACCAACGCCCTCCCCTCAGCACTCTGTCCCCATCCTGAAATGTCCCACAGGGGATGCTTTTCTCAAGAAAGCAAGCTTGTCTTCCCTCAAGAAGGCCAGGCATGGAGAGTCAGATGTTGTGGTGTGGACAGGACCTCCATTCCAGTCCTAGAGTTCCTGAGCTCCACTGGGCTTGGTCACCGCACCACACCCAACCCCGAGTGAGACAGGGCAAGAAGCTGGGACTGCAACAACAGCTACATGAGTGACCCCCATGGCCAGAATCAAGGCAATAAGACCCAGAATCTGCAATGTGAAAAAGAAACTTTACCCAGCCCTAGAATAACGCTGGCAACTTCTCTGTGGGAAGATGTTCCTGGGCTCCTGGCAAGTCTGTCCTCACGGAGATGGCCTTCCTAGTGGGCATTCAGACATTCGGCACTAACCAAAGGGCCAGGTGACCAACTGGAGCAGGACAGAACTGTAACCAGAGCTACGAGGTGGAGCAGGGAAGTCTGCAGGGTTGGCAAGCAGAGGACTGTGTATGGGCTGAAGGAGTCCTGACCGCAGGAGAAGGGCAGGCCAGGCAAGGGCACAGAAGGAACAAGCCATTTTGCTTTCTTTCAGAAATTGATGGGAAGCAGTCCTCTTGTCCTAGGTAGCACTTTTCAGAAGAGAGTTGCAACAGAAAGGACAACCCCTAGGACATTTAGACTCAGCTTGTTTAGGATGTGAATTAACTGTAGTTCTTTAGCCTAGAACCATCTTCACACAGAGAAGATCGCAGTGAAGACAAGAGGAAAACTCAAAAGAGAGAAAGAAGGGATTTTAGAAGATCCAAATACCTGTAGAAGTTGCCAAGAAACTTTTGTTCTAATTTCAGTTCAGAGAAGAAATAGGAGAAACAGAGAGGAGGGAGGCATTATGCAAATTAAATCGGTAATTTTTAATCTCTGCATCCCTAACCCTGTAAAAGCAATCATGGTTCTCTCACATTTCACACAATGAGAAACCCTAGTGCACACTAAGTCAGCATGAGGGATTTTCCAAAATAATCTGGCGGAAGCCAGGAATCAGCAGTGAGGAAGACAGCTCTAGCAGAACCTTGAGCCTGCAAGGCCTTCCTGGGAATGCGTCCGCGGCTGCATGGGGCACAACAGCAAGCTTGGGCTCTCCTGGTTGCTCACGAGATCACAGGGGAAACCAGGTCACTCTGCAGGCACAGAGAGGGAACACAGGGCCACAGCCAGCAGGCGGATCCAGAGCACCCGACACACGGTGCTCTCCCCTAGCAAGCCGGGGGCAGACATTCCCACAAGCATCTGGCCTTCTGACGCCAGGGTCTGCAGAGGTACTGTGTACCGACCAAAGGTGCCACAGGACAGAGGAATGGCACAGCAGAGCACATGCCCAGCAAGGATACATCTAAAATCTCAGCGTTTCTCATCACTGCTGCTGCTACACCCCTGGTCTCAGCCACCATCACCTCTCACTAAAACACTGTCGGCAAACCCTACCCCATTTCCTTTCTTCTTCCAGTGGCACACAAGACGGTGGTCCCTCTGAAACCAGTCAGTCAGGTCACTTGTCTACCCCAAGCCCTACTGAGCTCCTGTTTCGTGCTTTGCCATGGATTGAGACACCGTGTGATTACCACTATCACCCTCTGACCTCATCTGCTACCGACCTCCGCATCTCATGTGCTCTGCTCTGGCCCTGGCTTCTTCACGCTTTCTGGGTCTGCCAACTGCTCCTCATCACCATGCCCTTGTCTAAGGCCAGGCGGCCACACTGACCTCACTTTGGGCAAGATTTCACTCTCTGGATGCACAAATCCTAACCACCCTCTTCAATCTGAAACCCAAACACCCACTCTCCAGGGCTCCCAACACCCTGCCCTGCTCTGTGTCTCTAGTAACACATAGCAGGTTCTAATAAACTACCCTCTAGATAATAATTCTTTATGATTGCCGCTCGTCATCAGCACTTGTGAGTGGAAATTCCTGAATACGACAGGGGTTGTGCTTGTTTTGCGCTGGAAGAATGCTTGGCCCACGGAGGGCGCTTGATACCTTTGCTGTAAGCAGATCCAACAGGAAACGAGGTGAGTTGGAAAGGGGCATTTCAGAACTCGAATCCCGGGAAGCAGAGCGTGCCAGGTGATGAAGCGGCAAGGCGTGGCCACAGGTACGGCCTGTGAGGTGGCAGAGTGTGGAGCAGGAGAATAACCAGGAAAGAGCCACCAGGCAGGCTGCTGAACAGAGCTGTAAGAGCTCAAGATGACAGCTGGAGGTGCTGTGACAAAGAAAACGGGTCCCGACACGCAGATCTTCATGGAATATGCAACCGCTGTATCCTGGAGGCCAATGGCCACAAATAGCTTTTTAAAAATGGTTTGACAGAGTTGTAATATATTTATAAATGTATGGACTTACTTCAAAATGAAGTCAGACAAGTCCTGTTACAATGTGGACAGCAAGTTTCACAATGAGCATTTGTGCTCCAGGTGAAGGAGACTGCACCAAGTCCCAAAGAGGGGTGATAGTCACCTCGAGCCTCACTGCGGGGGCCTCCATGTGCCTCTCAGCCCAGAACTTCCACATCTAGCGTCCCTAGAGTACAGAGCACCTCTCCATCCAGGTTGCTGGTTTAAGGCAGTGCCAGCTGCACCAGCACCTCGCCCAGTCTACCATCTTGGAAGACAAGCCCACAGTCAGGTGTAAGCCACCCCCCTCCTGCCCCACGCTAAAGCCTGTGAGCGCTGGTTAGCAGCTCATCTGTTTATTTACGGAACACACTTCCAATGAGCACTCATCACACACCAGGCTGTGCTGTTCAGGGGCCCAAGACAGCAAGGAGCAGGTTGTACAGATTTCAGCCCACCCCACCCCACCAGGGACCGGACACACCGTGTGGAAAAGGATGCGAGACAGGGGAAACCATCAAATGTGTGGCAACTCAGGAACAAGTTATCCAGGGCCAGGATTAAGTGAAGAAGGGGATAGATAAGGAAAAAAGACAAAAAGTTGTGGCTGCTTAGATGCATGGACAAAGGCGAGAAAGCAGCAAAGACCTCTTCAGCTTGAAGCCCGGATAAATGGAACAAGCGCTCCAAGGTCAGAACAAGAAGAGCTGTGTTTACGTCTAGGACACAGGGAACCCATGGCGTCACTGGACCACCCACGGGCACAGTCGGGGCGGGGGACAGAGTCCTCCGACTGGGAGTTCCCACAGAGCCTTGGATGGAGATGCAATCTCCGCACACATGACAGTCCAAACCATCCCACCTCTCTCTTGTATGTTTATTTTTAATTTAACAGGTTCCTAATCTAGCTTTCTAGGGTTTTCTTAAAGTTTTTCATAGGAAAAACTAATTCATTCCAATTAACTATATGATTGCGTTTTTAACTTGCTGATTTTATCCAGCCTAGTTAGATAATATAAAATATGCTTAGAACAATTAGCACGTGAGTACTCCTTTCCCAACAAGTACAGTAAAACTGAAATAGTAGTTTTATAAAGCTATATGGAGAACAGTGATAGTTAAATATCATGACAACCCAAGATAAGAGAAATGTAAAACAACCTTACTTATGGCAATATGGAAAAATCAAATTATTTTCATTAAACCTGCATTCAATTCATCTTCTGGCTTCACAGACCTCTGCGGTGAATATAATCATCACCATGCAGGAACCACTAAACATCTAGAAACTCTCTCCTTGTGGATATATTCTGAACACGGGCTTTCTTCACACATGCCCCAGCAACCACCCAGATTCATTGTATCCATTTAAAAATGTAAAGCGAAGGAGCAAATGAATAATCCTTTGGGGCTCTTTGTGTTGCTTTCTCCTTTGAAAACTGAAGTAGTGTTCTGTGAATAAGAAATCTCAGGGCTGGGCTCTTCCCAGTGATTCAGCCAGTAAGGGATACTCACAGTACCAGGGGGCCTGAGTGTGAATGAGCCGGTTTTCCTGGAAACAGAGGTTTCCAATTTCACCAAGGTGCCACAGTCCTTTAACACTCCACCGTGGATCAATACTGCAGCGTTATCAATGAGCTCCATTACACAGACTCTCAAAAACGCCACGGGCTTCCTAGGTACAGGGCATCATAGGTGCGCTCACATCTTAAAAAAAAGTGTGTGATTCAGGTTTCTCTGCTGACTTCAGGGAAAGGGAAGGACAACTCTATCACAGCATTTCGCCTTCGAGTCCCCACAATCCCCGACCCCCTGAACCCTCTCTTCTTTTCCACTCCTAGGAGCTGAGCCTGGAGACAGCAGAGCAGAAGGGGCAAAAGCAGAATGGGCTGCAAAGTGACTGCAGTGTTGGATTACAGGTAGGGTTTCCTCTCCTCTGAAGCTCTCCTGTGGGGATCTACCAAGCTCTCCTTGGTAGATGAAATGCTATCAGGTTTAAAACACTAATGCAGACATTCTCCAAAGCTCGGAGGCCACAAGCTACAAATCCAAAAGGCTTCTTTCCCTTGTGAATGAAAGGAAAACATCTTCCCTGTTCCTCTCCCTCCATACCCACTGTGCGAGGCTTGCCCGGGGCATTCCTACCACATGCAGGGGAAAGAAGCACTGTCCAGCCCTCCTCACCTGAGGGTCTGATTTTCAGCTCAATCTGTGCATCTGGTCATTATAGCGCTAACAATTTTAGAAATAATCCCAAAGAATAACGTCGTGTTTGTCATGCTCTTACTACGTAGAAGGCATTGTGTTGAGCACCTGACATGAGGCGGTTGCAAATATTAATGTCATTATTGCATTATTGTTACTAATATCTTAACTGAGGCTTAAAAAGGTTAGGACACTTTCCCAATGGCAGGCAATCACAAGCAGCAGGCAGGACCTACACCAGGTCTATTTGCCACTAAAACCTGTGACCTTGTCATAGGGCACATCACAGAGCCCAGAACGGAGGGGACATTCCTCCTGGTCACCCTTTCAGACAACCTTGCCTGTGTTACTCTGACATAATAGCCAGCAGCCAGTTCCAGCCATAAACCATCCAAAAGAAGAAATAAACCATGAAATCGCTTCATGCCAGAGGAACTATAACCACAGCCTACGGACGTCCACAGGCGCCATGCACTTGGCCCTCGGCCCCTCTACCCCATAGGCTCGTGCTCCCTCCCCATGGGCTGCTTGGAGCCAGGTCCACACTGTAGGCCACTCTCCCAAGGCCCGTGGAGGACAGCCCTGTTTTGCCAGGGCCCTTCACCATAGGCCTGCCGTGGTGCCCCCATGCTGGGCACTGACTGCAGGTTCTGCCAAGCTGGCCGGGGAACTTGTTGTGGTCTCCATGAGCCAGGCTGAGGCTCCCCATGGTCCAGGCCAAGGCTCTCCATGGTCCAGGCCGAGGTTCTCCACGGTCCAGGCTGAAGCTCTCCATCAGCAGGAATTCTGTTCCACACACAGCTGAGCAGAGAGCAGAGCTGACAGCTCACAGTCCCCACCTCCTCAGAGGAACAAGATGGGACGTGTGGCACGGAAAGGCTGGAAGGGAGACTCTGGACAGACTTATATGCCGCCCCTGCCTCAAATGTCCCTCCTGTGGCCCCAGTGAGGGCAGTATTTCCGCAGATTGCCACTAACCCAGGGGGACAACAGAGTGAGCCAGGAATGGTACCGAGCACCAAGGGGGCCAGCTCCAGGGCAGCCGGGGAAGTGGTGCCATAAAAGACCATGGGGACAGGCGCCCTGAGCACAGATGGGCTGCAGAGGGAGACTCCACGCCCAGCCTCGGAGCCTGGGGGTCTCAAACACAAATGTGGCTCTTTATGAACGAGTGAAACGTCTCCAACATTCCCTTGGCTCCAACTTAGCCGACCGTGACGGGAACTGCTCTTGGTACGTTGGCTTTCGGATGTTTCTAGGGTAGTGCAGCTCTACTCTGAATGGGCACACACATGCACACACACACAGCACACTTCTGTAAAAACCTCTTACCAGGGAAGTTGTAAAGTACAGCCAGGGGTGAGATCCCCAGTACCAGCCTGGATTGAATGAGCTTCCCAGTGCAGTCAAGAAAGCAATTTCAAAAGCATGAGGGGTGTCTCCTGGAAGTCACATAGCTCGTCACATCCCACTGTTGTCTGCTTTAAAACAATGGAGTGTGAGGCCCAGAAGTGTAAGCGCCAGGATCTGCATGCTTGCTCCGTCTGAAGTGCCTGTTGGAATCTAACTTCCATCCCATCAGTGCCAGGAGACAAGGTCCAGACAGCTCCTCCAAGAGAGCAGATTTATGCCTCCTCACTGGCAGGCTCTGTGTAAAGGTGAATTTGCTTGCTCTCTCTCTCTCTTTCTCTCCCTCTCCTCCCCCTTCTTTCTTTCCTCTCTTCTGCCATCCTCTCTGGAGGACACAGCATTCAAGGTGCGATTTTAGAAGCATCATGGGGCCTCACCAGACACTCAACTTTGATCTTGGACTTCCCAGACACCAAGACTGTGAGAAATAAGTTTCTGTTCTTTATAAATTACCCAGGCTCAGGCATTCTGTTATAGCAGTACAAATGGACCAAGTGACACAGTGAATTAGCAGGAGTGCTAGAGTTAGAACTAATTTCTCTAATCCAAAACGTTTTGCTTGTCTGACTTTTGTAAATCATATCTATTAGACAGAATTAGGGAGCTTGTTATTAACATCAATCCTACAAAAAAAAAAAAAATCATACTGTTATCCAAACAATGATCCCCTCAGTTTATCTGCTTTGGATTTTTGTCCCTCCGGCTCCTTAGAGTGGAGAAGATTTACAGTTTCAACATGAGGGCTGGAAAAGCCAGTGGAGACAGGAAAGCCTACCAAAGCTGAACATCACAATCCCTAAATCCAGATTCTGGTCTTAAATGAGATTATCACTGCTGAACAAAGACAAAGAGAAATTACTAAATCGGAGAGGATAGAGGAGTAGCAGAAGGCAGCGAGTGCCCCCCTAAAGGACAAGGCTACATGACCACAGGATCAGACAGTATAAACAGCTCCTGCAGAGGGAAACAAAATGCTCCTTCCACCACATGCAGCACATGGCTGCAGCCGCAAGACTGAAGTCTCACCAAGCATATGCCAAATAAAGACAAATATGCTCAGAAAAGAACATAAGCAGGAGTTATTGTCCATTAACACAGAAAATGAAATTGTCAGATCTTTTCCAAGTGGGTTCCTGAAGAAAAGCATGATCCCTCAAAACAGAAGCCCAGATGGATAAATTTTGGTGCCATGAGGACAGGAGCCGGTGCTAGGGAGAAAACATTATGAGTGTGGCCAGGTGGAAAGTTCGAGGAGGAAGAGAGCAAGGAACAAAAGGGAAGAGCGTGGAGCGGGTCCCAGAACATGCCTGACCTCCAAATGCACCTTGAATATGTCTGTTCTTACAGAGTCACCACCTTCCTAATGGGGGTCAGCGTGGCTACCTGAATAGCAAGCCCTGATGGTCAGCCCTCCACGTCTACAAGTTCCACAGCTGAAGATTCAACTACCCAAGGACTGCAAATACTCACAATGACAAAACCTGCATCCGTACTGAACATGCACAACTGTTTTTGTTGTTATTATGCCTAAACAATAAGATATTGCAATTATTTATATAGCATTTACATTGCTTTAGGTATTACAAGTAACCTAGAAATGATGTAACATATATGGGAGGGTGTGTGCAGGTTCTGTGCAAATATACTCTTTTATTAGAGACTCGAGCATCTGGGGGTTTTGGTATCCACAGAGGATCCCAGAAACATCTTCCCATGAGCACCAAGGGACAGCCGTATTTCCTTTCTACAAATATCCCTGTGCCTTCGTCTTATGGCAAAGAGCGCTTATAGCCTGTTCCATTTTCCTTGTCTCTGATCAGTCAAAGTCAGGTAGAAATCTCAGCCTTCTTCCCTGAACAGCACTGCCGTATTCGCTCTGAGAAAGCGCAGAACAAAGTTCTATCACTAACCTCACCGTGGCCAGGAAAGCAACTGTTTGACTACTTCCAGAGGAGTCCCAGCCTCAGAGTAGTGACTATGAACAAGGGTTCGAGACCAGCAGAAGGTGCTTTCCTGCCACCCGGGGTCTGCCATGGCGGTAGTAGTGACAGGTATCTCCCAATCACACATCCCAGGAATCACAGACACAACACATTCAAAGTGCTTCTGAGATCTACTCTGTCCCCTCCATATCACAAGAAACACTGCGAGTTTAACAACACTCAAAGAGAACCTGGCACAGTGTCTGGAACCAGCGGAGCACCAACAAATGTGTATTTAATGGTTAATGTGTTGTTAGTCAAATGAGTGAATGAGTGAACTATTAAACATTTTGTGCTTTTTGCACCCAGGCACAAGTTTCTTATTTATCTTCCTCTCTCTGTATTTGCCTCCCTTGCCTATCTTACCAAATGCCTATGTTCTCCAGTCTTTGTCATGCACATCAAATAGGAGCACTGATGATACCTTCTGTGGCTGGGGAAAGTGGCTCACACCGGTAATCCCTCCTACTCAAGAGGCTGAGGCAAGAGCATCACATGTTCAATGCCATCCTGGGCAACTCAGTGAGGCTGCATCTTTAAATAAAAAGGGATAGGGATATATACACAGCTCAGTGTTACAGTGCTTGCCTAGCATGCATGAGGCCCTGAGTTCGATCCCCAGTCACACACACACGACTTCTGTGGGTGACATCAGTAAATGCCAACAATGTATTGAGTCACAAGCGCCTCGCTGTTTCTCCAGATTAGAATGTTTCAGCTAAGATGCTGAGTCTACTGGACACTTACTCTTCAGCTCGTCCGGGTTTCTACTTTCAGAACAGCCAGATTCACTCCCACTCTCAGATGCAGGAGGTGCCCGGAAGGCTGCGTGTCTGGGAGCCCAGGCCACTGACTCTCATCACAACCTGCACATCTTAATCTCTTCACCTTCCCACCCAAATGTGCAAAGCTCCCCCAGGGCAGCCCTGAGTTTCACGACCTTCTTCTGAAAACACCTCCAAGGGATTCCAATTCACACCCTCCTGCCTGTGATTCACAGCACACTTATAAAGCACACCAGGATAATGCGCAGGTAAAACATGGCCTTGACTGCTCCAATTTTACTTTCTTCTTCCACACGAGCTCACACTCTTTCTGCTCCTTCAAATCCTACCTCCCTACAACCTTTTCAGCAACCTTTCACGTTCTTAATCATCTACAGGGCTGGGGGTGCAGCTCAGGATTACAGTGCTAGCATTTGGAAGGCCCTGGGTTTGATCCTCAGAACTGCAAACAAGGATGACAACAACCACCGACTGCCTAAAGAGCAAGCTAGATCTCCTGCCTCCTGAAATCCTTATTCTAGATTACTCGCTCACCTTAATGCTCTTCTTTTGAGGGGATTTCCTGCCTTTACCCGCATATGTGGGGACAGCATACTACAGAGTATTTGGTTCCCGTTGTCTGTTAGGAGCAGGACAGCTTCGTAACAGCATGCACAGGAGCTGGCACAGAGAAGTGACGGATAAAAGGTGAGGCTCGGTGCATTGAGGGCCACAGGGCAATGACAGACACAGCTCACAGTCCTCTTGGGGGCGGGGACAGAGATGGCACAGGACAGGGCGAGCTCTCGAGTCAGCATTCCCAGGAGCATGGGCAACCAGGAAGTCTGGGAAGAGGCAACCTCCAGCAGACTTGGAGTTGGAGGGGCGGAGGTTCTGACCCAGCCACAGGAAAATGGACACGTCCCAGGCAAGGGGACAGCACACAGAAGGCGGCAAAGACTGGGGGAGGTAAACTTCGGGATTAGGTGACACCACGTTAGTGGGACAACCCAGACACATGAGTGGACCTTTTGAGAAAACCCATGTGTATGACTATGTCTCCACGGTGCCGTGAAAGATTCAAAGCCAGGAGGCAGCAGACCTACGGGCGGTTCCCGTGAGACCACCACCCTGTCAAGGTGGGGGGGGACCAGACCAGACCAGGATCCCTGCACAGGCTGGGAAACGCGTTTAACACTCAGAGCCAGCACTATTACTACTTTTTTAAGTGAAATAAAACAGAACACATTCTGCTGTGTCAAGTGCCTGTTGAAAAAATACTGTTTGTGAAACACTTGCTTCACAGATACGGACACAGATGAGTTATGCGAGTGTTTGATAGAGATGTAAAATGAGTTTCACGCTGGGGGGATGAACACAGTCAAAAGAGTTTGAAAAGCACAAGACAAGATTTGCGAGGTGTCTTCAAATTTGAAGATTCTCACTTAGCCACTAAATTCTAACCTATTTTAGAGATGATTGTGATGTTACATAAAAGGTTAAGCAAAATTTAGAAATACCATCAGTTCAAAATTCACCATTACCCGAAGTAGTGCCTCTCAGTTCACTCAAATATCATACAAGTCTGCAAGAAATAACTACACCTCACGTACACACCCGCATACTCCGGGCAAGCGTCAGCCTTCGGAAAAGCGCTCCTGGTCACGTAGATAGGCACACGCAGGAGAATGTCTATACATCATCCAGAAAATTTTACATAAAAGAAACACTTTAATGTTTCCTTTTAAAAAGTTCTTATGTCAACCTTATTTTTAATCCCTACACCAACAGCAAATTCTAACAATCTACTGATTGTGTGTGGCATAAACTTTCAAAATGCTTTCCTGAACATGTGGCTACTTGTGGGTTCTGACTCAGGACCCGCATATGATACATTCTCGCCTGCCTGTGTTTCAACTGAGGGCAGGTCTGCAGAACTTTAGAACAGGAACAAGCAACAGATACTGAATACTAAATACTTTCCCACTGGCCAGACCATGTCCACGACAGGCCAAGGGTAACTTATGACACTGTGCACACAAACAGAAACAGGACCACTAATGTGGACATGTGCATGAGCCAAACAGAGATGTAGGTAAGGGCTACATGAAGGTCTGGCAACGATGAAGGCTACTGTGCTCATCCTAGGGAATCTTTCTACAGAAATCCGTCTACTCCTAGATGTGACCTCGGGTATTTCCACATCACTGCTCTGAAACAGGTGGGAGAGGTCAGGAACCCAGAGAAGAGCACCAACAGGCGCCTTGCCCTGCCCATATAGCGACTTTTTGTTAAAGATCAGACTAAAACTTTCAAGTTTTTTGTTTGCTTGTTTTACCAGGCCCACTGCATCCCCTAAACCCGGCCTCCAACCTGCTCCTGGTGTGTAAAAGAGCCTCACCAAACACTTCCCAATCCTTCTCTGAAGGCTAATTCAAGGTCAAGGGAGTCCTCAGCCCCGGGAAGATCATGCTGGGCTGTTCCCAGGCCCTCTGAGGTGCTGGGCGACCAGCTAACTTCCTGCCCATTATGCCAGGAGGCAAACTCCACCCTACCCTCCAGCTGCCTCCCTGGCTGCCCAGACACTGCCCGGGGGCACCCTGCGGCCACAAAGTCGGGTAGAGGTCATCCCGCCTCCCCCTGCTTTCACGGGGCAGGAAACAGAGGTCCAGGGACGCCTGCGTCGTGCCCAAGGTCACTTCTGCCCGAGGATCTCCGGCCTCTGGTGGCCAGCTCAACAAACTAAGCACGATCCAAGTTAAACACCCCCACACCACCACCTGCGGTGACCAGAGTCACAAAGACCAAGCTGGTGGCCGCAGCCCTCCAGGCTGGGCTCCGCAGGCCGGGGGACTGCGCGGCTCTGGAGAGGGTGGCAGTCGGCCTGGCAGGTCTGGTGACCCAACACGATCGCCCGGCCCTCGGGCGCCCCCGCCCCTGGCCCGCGCTCCCCGGCCGGGCCCGGCCCTCCCGCCCGCTCACCGCGTGCGCAGCGCCTGCCAGGCAGCGTCGATGTCGGCGTACAGGTTCTTCTCCGAGGGCCGCCCCGAGCTGACGCCGTAACCGGAGTAGTCGTAGGAGAAGACGTTGCAGTTGATGCGCGAGCCCAGGCCGATGTAGAAGCTGCACATCTGGCCCAGGTCCACGGCGTTGCCGTGCGAGAAGAGCAGCGTGTAGCGGCCGGCGGGCGCGCAGCGCACGAACATGCAGCCCAGCCGGTTGTCGCGCGCCGTGCGCGAGAAGAAGACCTCGACCGCGTCCAGCTCGCGCTGCGAGTACTGCCAGTCGGCGCGCTCGCTCAACCGCAGGCTGCACGCGCCCGGGCCCGGGGCCTCGGGGGAAGGCTGGGCCGCGCTCGCGCCGGCACCCGGGGCCGGCTCGGGGTTCGGGCCCGGGTCCGGGTCCGGGGCGCGGCGCTGCTCGGGCGCCAGCACGGTGTAGGTGGGCTCGGGCGGCAGGAAGGCCAGCTTGGCAGCGATGCGGCTGGGGCAGGGCGGGCAGCAGAAGAGCCAGCAGAGCTCGCCCAGCGAGAAGCCGTTCATCCTGGGGCCGGGCTCGGGCATCTGGGCGGCGGCGCCCGCCGGCGGCCGGGGCGCACGGGAGCGGGACACGGCGGGGAGGAGGTGAGGCGAGGGCGCGGGGAGGACGCGGCGAGCGCAGGCCCAGCGATCCGTCCGCGGCGCTCAACTGCTGCCCCGTGGCCCGGGCGAGGCGCGGACGGCCCGGGCCCGCGCGCCGCACACAAAGCTCTCGGCGGCCATGGCCTGTGCGAGCGCCCGCCGACTTCCGGGCGGCCGCGGGGACGCGCGCGGGCCGGGCCCCTCCCCGGCGGGTGCGGACGCGCGCCTCACGGCCGGGCGCGCGCCCCGGGGGACCAGGCAGGGACGCAGGTGCGGGAGAGGGAGCCGCCCCCTCGCCCCTTGCCCTTCGGAGGACCTGCCCCAAACCGAGCTGCTGTCCTGGGTAGGTTCCTGGGCTTGTGCGGAGAACGGTATTCGTGGGTGGAAGAATTGGAACACGCTCGGACCTGGTGTCTCTGCTGTTGCGGAGCCTCGCGGTTGCACACGGTCTCGGCACCCGAGGGGCACCCGGGATGGGGTCTTGGGCGATCCGGCACCTGCGGGCGACAACGCCGTCACCTCCCTCCGGCACTACCTCGTGCAGCCCTGTATGTAAGTCAGCGGTGTAACAGGGCCGCCCGGAACTGCGCCGTTTCTGCCCCCGGGGAGTAGTAACTAGGTCGTAGATGTCCTTCAGTGTTCTTGTAGAACCGTTCTTTTCTGGGCCTGGGTTTCTAATCCGCCGTGATCTTGGCCGACACCGCTAAGTGATTTTTCCAGGGGTCTCTGTGCCCCCTCCCGCACCGCCTGAGGTTCTTGCAGGAGCTGGGCAGGAGTCCTTGAAGCTAGCAGAACCACCACTCCCGACTCTCAGCTGTCCGAGAACCTTAACTTTTTGTTCATTGTGGCTTTTTGCAGGAGTATTTGGAGCACCCTCCTCAGTGAATTTGCGAATACTGATTTCAGTAACCTTGAAGACCCTGGAAGGCTGAGGCAGGAGGACCGGAAGTTCAAGCCAAAACTGGGCAATTTAGCAATTTATGGAGACCCTGTCTCAAAATGAAAGGGGTGGGTAGGGATGTAGCACAGAACAAAAGTCCTAGGATCAATCCCCAGTACGTAAAAGAAAAAAAAATGCCAAAAGCCATTTCTTCACTAAAACCCTTGTTAGGTGTTTTTGAATTATCCAAAATTAATTTTAAGAAACCTGGTAGCAAAGCCCATTCAGGGCACAGATTTATTCACACGTGATGAAGCTGTTCACCTGAAGCCACGATTGAGCATCACTGGACCGGGTTTCCTTCTTTCCGAAAGCTCCAGAGGTGCTGCCATTCCTTGCTCTGTGTTCAGCGTGGGCTGAGGAGTGGGTCTCTGTCCTGGGTCAGTGGCAGCATTTCCCAGGATGGAGCAGCTCTGTCTCCAGCCCAGACCCAGTGAGAGCGGGAAGGTGCTGTCAGGAAGCGGCCCCCCGTAAGTCCTGTGTGCAGGGCTCTGGGCTGCTGATGGAAGAGACAGCCTTTCCCTCTCGTGGCAGGGCCATGCTGTGAGGGGAATTTAGACACTGGGTACTAGTTTATTTAGATACTGTCTCCCCCAAGGGACTTATGGAGTACAATTCAGTATGATACCAATAAATAAAAGCCCAGCTTTTTGTTTTGTCTTGAGACAGGGTCTTGTTATGTAGTTCAAACTGGCCTCCAGCTCACTATGTACCCTTGCCTGGCTTTGAACTCTCCATCCTGGGTAGAGATAAACTACCCCATGTACCAGGCAGCTTTCTGAGTGCTGGAATTACAGGTGCGGGCCACCAGCGAAAGCTCGGCTCTTATTTTCATCCTGTTTGGAGGCTACACAGAGGTGGTCCACAAGAGCGCTTACTCCCCAGGAAGCGTGTGGGTTGGGGAGGTGCATATTAAACTGAGACTCTGAAGTTACATTCAACGGAGCAGCCATACCAAGCCCTCTCACCTCGCGCCGCCTTGTAGCTAGCAGTGAATTTTGCATGGCCACTGCGATGAAAAGATTGCTGCCCAGGGCTGAAAGGTGCAATATCTGTGCTTGTCTATAATAAAGGTAGCAGTGGGCCCTGGCGTACAGTTTGGAAGCTTAGAGAATTTCTGTGCAACCCTAACATCGTAGTAGAGAAAGGTCTACTTTTGAGTTCAGATCAGCAAATGCATTTGCTAGGTACTTGTGTGCGCCAGTTTCGGAGTCGCCCTGGGGAGTGGAAAGGCACGAGTTCACCTGAGCATCTGCTGCTCAGAACAACTGTGTGCCTGCTGTACCAGGCTGGAGTGATCTACTACTCAGCGTGCCAAGCAGCTGAGTGCACTGGCCTCTGTTATTTACCCCTGGCTCTTCAAAGGTTCGACTTGGTCTTCCTTGTCTCGGGGTGTTGAGTGGCTCACGATTACTGTAATTTATAAGAACACAGCTGCCTTAGGTGGAAGAGAGTGACCCATGGATTATTGGCCGTCAGAGAGGGATACTCCTGCTCAGAAACTGGTCCCAGTTGTTTAGCTGGGATCTGATATGCACTTTCCTCCTTTTTACTTCTCTCTTTCATTTAATTGGAGACTGGACGTGCTGTGAAGTCAGGTCCGTGTCTCATTTGTTTACCATTGCTTCCCCCCATGACAGACAGAGATGACAATCAGTAAATAGTAACTAAATTGGTCAATGAAAGAATAAGTGGATGACTTAGTGACCACATCAGGAGACCACACCCGTTCCCTCAGGCTGGGCAGTATTATTGCAGTGTGCGCTTGGAGGGAGACAAAGTGGTCCGAAACCCCTGCCAGCAGCACATTTCATGAGCAGTATCTACGTGTTCTCAGGGCAAGGAATGTGATATTCTCCCCATCTTACAACAGAGCCCAGATTTTGTTCTGGAGGGCAGTATTTACAATAGAGACACACACTGCCCCAGCCTCCCCGGATGTAAGCATGACCAACTGACATGATTCTGTCTTGTAGGCCCTAAGTAGAGAATGTAGGGGAATCTTTGGAAAGACATTTAATGGAGCCAGACTTGGCTGTGATGTTTCCCTTTGCACTTTGCCTTTGTTCCCACTTGGGTTACAGGCACTATTGTTAGAGCTACAGCAGCCATCTTGCAATCATGAGGTTGAATTTTACAGCTGAAGAAGGTGTTACAGGAAGATAGAGTCTAGATTCTTTGTGGCATTGTTGACTAACTGCCCAGTTCTGGCCTGTTTTTGTCTAGACTTCTTGTTATGTGAATCTTTTAAGTCACTGTAGTTGTCAATGTTTGTTATTTGTAACCTAATGCATTATTAACTGATTTGGGAATCAGAAGCAAAAGATTTTACATTGTTCTTAACAGCTTCCTCAATAAAGACAGAGAATATTTTGTTGATTAATGGTAGAACAGTTACTCCTAAATCCTGCTTGTTCTCCCATAGAAAAATATTGAAGCATGACTAAAGATGGAATCTGTTTTTGAAGAGATAATTTATTAAACTAAAACATCTGAAATGTGAAGAAGTGAAAAGCTTATAATTTTTTAAATAGGGTAACTGATACTGTGAGGCTGTTGGCATTAATTAGTGTGAGGGGGCTTCCATTCCACTAAAAGTTTCTCGAGGAAAAGTGTCTTTTCCCAGACCTTTCTCTGCCGAGGGCTGTTCTCCAAAAATGTCATAAATGAGGTCCCAGGATGCAGAGTGGGGAGCTGGGAGCCTCAGGAGGCTGAGGCAGCACCTAAGGTTAGGGTGGAGAGACGACCCTAACCAGCTGCCTTCCCATCCTGCGACAGAAGTCATTCACTGGCTGACTGTGTCCCACACCTGCATTTCTGATGTCTCCTCTGTCCCCTGCTTATGGTCCTAACTAGGGCCCACAGCTCCTGGAAGTGACTGCTGAATTTGGAGGTGGTGAGTGACTGAAGATAGGATCAGCTTCCCTGTGTGATTCTGGGCTCTTAGGGATTTGGAAGGTGGATGGGGATTGGCCTACACAGTGTCAGGCACCTGCACCTAGAAGTGGCATTGGGTGCGCCTCTCTTCTACTAGCTGTGAGGTATGCAGCAGGCAGGGGTGACCACATCACTCAGCCTGTCTCCAGAGAACCCCTCTTCACTCACCGTGCTGTGTGCTGCCTGCAAAGCCTGGTCCCCGCATGTCACGGTGATGATAGAAACCAGCACTGATGAGTAATTACTGTACCTGTGTGTCAGTGCATGGTACCTGCACTTTGCATGCATTGGCTCAATTTAGTCTCACAATGATCTTTATGATGTATATACTATTATTTTCCTCAATGCATGGATGGGGAAACTGTCCCAGTAAAGTTAACTAACTTCTAAGGTCTCATCAGTAGTAAGTAGAAAACTCTAGATTCACCCTTGCTCTTAATCAATACTTTGCACTAACTTTCACTATAAATTATAATTATTTGTTCAATAAAAGCATATATTTGTGAATAAATCAGTGTATCAGACCATGCTGAGCAAAACAGAAACAGTTGGTAGAGAACTGCCGGTCATTTAGGGTATGGAGTAGGATGTGGAAGCCCACCTCCACAATGGCCTCTGCTTACTCCTTCCCTCCCGGTACAAGCCATTCCCTCCTGAGAGGAAATTCTGTCCCTCTGCCTCCTTGAAATCGGGGTTGTCTGTGCTGCTTTGATTATCCACACATGGCAGAGGTGATTCTGTGAGACTTCCAAGCCTAGGTCCTAAGAAGCCACGTGGCTTCTTTCTGACAGTCTTGATGTTTCCTGTGAGGAAAGCCAGCCATGTTGAGCAAGCTTAGGCTGCCCAAATAGAGGGTTGCATGGAGAGACACCTGGCCAGCCTCCAGCTCCCTGAGTTGTACCAGCCCAGGTACCAGTCATTTGGGTGAAGAAGCCATCAGACACCTCGGCCTTAGCACCACTGACCACAACCTTACAAGGGACTCCAGGGGAGCCACTAGCTAAGCCCATCATCAAACCACAGAACCATGAGGAATAACAATAACTTGTTTCTGCCACCAATCTTGGGAGTAGTTTCTTATCAGAAAACTGATCTTCAGCATGACACATAAATTCCTCTTTTTAGAACCCCTTGGGGGAAATTTTTATTTCATTTGATACCAAGAAGAGTTGGGCAGTTATAGTAATTGTCCTCCTCTCACCCAGCCACGGACACTGAACTGTGTGGTCCAGAAGCTCACCCTTGCTCTTTGGCTGCAAGAAAGCTCACAGCCTCTCCTAGACCCAGTATGGCAACAATCATTTGCCATTCTAACTTTTTTTTATGTTGTTCCCTGTTTGTTTTTTCTTTCTTTTTAAAATGCTAATTATAATTTATGCCAGTTTACATTTTAGGTATCCTTATAAGCCTTTGTAAATCATTTCTGGGACAAGGTAGGTTATGATTAATAAAAATAAATATGATATTTTCCAGAAACTACACAGGGTTTATATACAAGAGGGTCACAAAGGTGAATACGCCATGGTCTTGCCCTTCGGGAGAAAGACCACACCAGGATAACTATCCGGTTGTCCTGTCCCTCTCAGGGTCCTAGCCATAGGAGGAGCACTGAGATTGCACCGAGAGTTCAGAATGATCCTAATTCTATTGCGGGGCTGGTGGGAGAAAAGAAGAGCTGGGCCTTGAAGGAGGAAGGGACATCTCTAAGAGGATAGACTGGTGCAGAGGATGCAGAGGGATTTTCATGCTTAGATGCTAGGAACTAGTGGATGTGGTGGCTTGCACAGTGGTTAGGGACAGGTGGGAGATGAAATTAAAATCAGAGGTTGGAGTTAATTAAAAAGGCCTTATCTTGCTTGTTCCCTGCCTCTCAGATGATCTACCTCATTGGCCCATCCCTCAAAATGGGAACTCGTTTTTTTTTTTTTTTCAAAATGGGAATGGGGCTGGTGAGATGGCTCAGTGGCATAAGCACCTGCCTGGCAAGCGCAAGGTCCTGAGTTCAACTCCCAGTACCCACATAAAAAGGAAAAAAGGGGCCGGTGATATTGCTCAGCAGCACAAGCGCCTGCTAGCAAGCGCAAGATCCTGAGTTCGACCCCTGGTACCCACATTAAAAAAAAAAAAATGGGTACTCGGATTGAAACTTCACCCCCACAGGGAGCCGGACTGGGATTCATTATGTTCCTCCTGTTGAGGCTTCCGAATATCACACTAGTTCCTTAAAATATGATAGATGGCACAATCCCAGCTGTGTCAAACAACAAACCAAATATGTACACTGGGGAAGAAAATGTTGGAACTATTCCCAAATATCAGCCATAGTTGCCTTTTGCTATAAGACCATGGGTAATGTTTATTTTAAAATTTTTATTCCTTGTGGTTTCTAGATTTTCTGTAATGAACATTACTTTCAGAATGGTGGAAAATAAAAATAAACTTTATTTTAATGACTTCTGTGCCATACTAAAGGGTTTTTATTTTCTTTTGAAGGCAACAGAGAGACATTGGGATATTTAGAGAAGAAATAATCCTATCTGGTCTGGGAGGGATACCCCAAGGCCGTGTGGAGGAGTCTTCTGCAGCATCTGCCAGCTAAGGCCTACAGAAGTGCCAGGAATGGCTGGGTGCAGTCACATAGGGGGTGGATGGGCTCCAGCTTCCCTGTGTCACCATTGCTTGGCAACCCTGGTGTTGACATCCTTTCTCCTCTGCCAGCAGCTCTTCCAAATCTGCCCCCTTCACGGCCAGCTCCAACTTGCTCACTCTCTTCAAGTGGTGGCACATAAGACTTTGTTGAAATCAAGGATGCGCGGGGTGGCTTCTCACCTTCTCTCAGTTGTACAGAGCTGACTTATCCATTAGGCAAGGCAGGCACATTGACCCCACCAGAGATACTTCTGAAGACCTAAAAAACAGTCTATATATCTTTTTTTAAATCATAAGGAAAAAAATGAACCTTTGGGTTGGAGAAAACATTTTTGCATATATTTTGTATATAGTTTGATATATAATAATTGTCTTCAGATCAGTGTGATCATAAAATATACTGTATTTCCCCCAAAATAAGACTGGATCTTACATTAATTTTTGCTTCAACAGATGCAGTAGGGCTTATTTTCAGGGAATGTCTTTTCTCATGTACAAAAGTTTACATTTATTCATGTACATAAATCTACATTGACTCAAATACAGTCATGTTATTTTTTTCTGGAACATCATCATAACTCTCCAAACCCCAAATTCCAGCCTGAATTTCTTGTGACCCCATTTCCTGTAGAACCATTGGCCCCAATCCCTCATGTCCAGCAACAGAGCTCTCCTTAAATGAGTGCTTCTTGCCCATGGATCCTGCTTGTAGTGTTGTCCAGTAGTTCCTTTAAAAATGGCTCATTGAACAAAAGCATCCCAGGTCCTTCTTGTCTCAAAGAATTGGACGAGACAAGCCAAAAATGATGGCAAAAGTTTATTTGAAAATGAGGGGTAAAGGGTTAAGGGAAGAACTAGCTCTGCAGAGCAAACTTGGGCCAAAAAAAGAGAGAAAAGAGAAAAAAAAAAAAGCAAAAATGAAAGCATACTCTGGGTCTAGGAGGGCTAGCGTGGGCTATTGTGAGGAGTCACGACAGTGGCTCTGGGTGGCGTCCGGTCTCCTTTATGCTGTCTGCATCTCATGGGAGCACACAAGAAGTTCTGCATACGGGGTCCTGAGAATCATCTGGTGTTGCCCTCGGGACTTGTAATTTACAGGTTCCGTCCACTTCCATGGCCAGCTTTGCCCATGCCCCACCTCCTATATCAGTAGTGCTTTGGCAACTCAGCTGTTAGCGATTTTTATCCCATGAATTCTTCACCCAAGTCATGACCTCTTGCAGGCAAAAAGGCTTCACACAGTTTCCAATAAATCAAGTGTGAATTGAAGACTTACGAGACAGGAGTGGCAAAAGAACGGTGACAGTTAAGAGTGGTGGTCCACACAAAAGCGACAAAAATCTGCAGGCACCAAAATTCAGAAAACATTTCTTTATTTCACATGAACGTATTAAGTACATCTGTTACAACTCGTGACGTATTGAATTACGAAGATTCACCTTAGACACAGCACGTCTGTTCACGATCAAGTGCACACATTATTTACGCATCGTGTCAGTTCTGTCATTCAGCACAGTCTTGAGTGCATCTGTTCATGTAGGTGTTTACCTCTCATCCAAAGGTGCCCATTTGGGTATTTACAAATACTTAATTATAATTTATATTAGCATTCATTTTAAGTATTAGTTTCCATAGTATCATTTATCTATATTTAATTATGTTTAATATTATTATTTTATAATTCAATATGTCCATCGTGTGTTGCAACAAGGGTACTGAATGTGTCCGTGTGGTGACTGGGGGTAGGACTGGGGCTATTTTGAGGGGTAGGACTTATATTACAAACATCCTGAAAAATCATGCTAGGGCTTAATTTCCAGTTAGGTCGTATTTTGGGAGAAATATGGTAATTTTCTTACTTTTTTTGTGGCAAAAGAGAAATTTAAGGCAACAGTGCCCAGCGTCTATGACAGATTCAGTGTGGTTCTGGTCCACATCCAAATGCCTCCTGTTTTTGAGAGAGTTTCCCTTTTTATCCTAAAATAAACCCTTCTTTAGTGCCACAGATCAGTGATGAAATGATTGCTGTAGAAACTCCACACTCCATCCATCACCTTCAGCCTCTACTGCATCCTAGGTGCACTCTGTCAGCTAACAAGAGTCCCCAGATCTCCCCATCTCATAAAAAAACAGACCTCATCCTCCTGCAGCTTTGGTACGCTTCTTTGACCTGTCCCTTCACTGCCGAGCGCTGCTGCTCTGTGTTTACTATCGCTACTGTCTCGATACCCAAGAATACCACAGCCCCACGGTTCCCAAACTTGTCTGCACATGAAAACTATCCAAGCATCTTTTAAAACTTCCAAAGGCCAGTCTCTAGTAGAGGGACTTGGGCAGCGGTGTTTGAAGCTCCTAGGTACTTGTGTTGTGCAGACGAATTCAGGTACCATCTCCATAACCCCTTGCAGCCTGTCCCCTCGAAGGTCACTTAACAGCTAAGTCAGATGCTATCAACTTTATTCTACTCAGTTTTCCCAAAGCATTGAAAATAGTTGGCCAGCAAGTAAATACAAACTCTAAGCATTCAAAGCCTTCCATGGCATGGCTTCCTACTTAGGTGGGCACATGGGCTCAGGGCAACATAATAAACTGACAAGGCACACGTTCTCTGGCCTGAGATGGACTCTGGAAGATGGGCCCACTTATGACAGCAGAAGAATGTCCTGCTGGACAGGCAGAATGTGCTGTTCTGTTCAGGGACCACCAGACCAGTGCTCACAGAGGCACGGAAAATGCTGCTGGTGTCAGGGAAGTAGGGGGAGACCTGGGGGAGAAGGCAGATGGAAGGCTTCATGGAGAAGGCGACTTTGGGGCGAAGTTCCCAGAATGTGTAGCAACGAGTAGAGTACCTGGCAGCCCATAAAGCCAGGCAGGACAGGAAAGGTGAGGATCGCACTTTCAGAGCCCCACCTCTGTGCCAGGCAGCACACAGCATGCTACAGCTTGGTCTGCAGGGAGCCGCCCCAGGCCGAGATCCACATGCAGGGTGCTCGTCAGGACTGCTCCTGGCAGCGGCTCCGTGACAGGAGGAAACGGAAGCAGGACTGTGTATGAGAAGAGCTGCTCTGTGATGTCATCTCCATGAGGGTCCCGGCTGCCTCAATGGGGACTGTGGAGATGAGAGAGGTGGAATCCCAGAGCAGAAATGTAAATCTGGTTCTGATCCCAAAGTTCATGCTCATCCTGGTGTGCATTCTCATGAGAGAGTAGGGGTGGGGAGTGCTACGGCCTCCCAGAGTGTGCAAACCGACTGGGGGAGTGAAATAATCTCAGCTATCATAGGGTCTGTGGCTTTCCAAAGTGCCACAGGACAGGACACTCAGGATGTATGCTCTCAGTTTCATGGGAAGGGACAGATGGGGGAAATGTTTAAGAAGGCTTTGGGAGGAGCATTTGTGGCAAAAGATGGAGACATTGTTGCAGCGAACACTAAGGTGGGGCTCTGAAGTGTCAGGAAAGCATAAGTATTATAGGCTGGGGCTCAGAGGTGGAGGAATTTGGAGTGCCAGGCCCATCAGCTCCAGGCTACCGGGATCCCCCAGGGTTTCAATCAGAGAAATTTAGAAATAAAGATGATTTAGAAATAAAGCCAGAGCAGAAGTGTGAAGGGTTGGAGCTGGGGGACAATAACAGTATCATTGGTTAAAGGGCAAGAGAAGAGCGGCTTTGCAAGAGATGAAGAAGGAAACATCAACATGATTCCTAACTCAGTTGGTGGCATGGAGAGCAGGTCACATGTGACTGTAGCATGGGGACATTTGGTTATTGGGAGGAAATAATCCATAATCAGGGAAAGCCAGTGGGGGAGCACATTTGAAGGGAGAGGCCTGAGTGAGGTCACCACAGAACACGTGGGAGGTGAGTAAGAGGGGTGACAGTACTGGCTTGGAGCCCCTGAAACAGGACTGTGTGCAGCAGGGACCAGGGTTGGTCAGAGCAGAAGTCATGACAACCATGAGGTCCTGACAAGGGGCATACAGAGAGGTAAATAGATGCCATGGGAGATGCAGGAAGATGAGGAGCCAGTAAAGACATCAGTGAGGAATCCCAGTAAGGGAAGGAAAACATTTACATCCCAAGTAAGGGTTATAAGGCTAGTCACTGGGTGCGTACCTGTAATCCCAGCACTCTGGGAGACTGAGACAGGAGGATCGCAAGTTGGAGCCCAACCTGGGCAACTTGGGGAGATCCTATCTCAAAATAAAAAAGAGCTGGGCATATAACTCAGTGCCCAGGGTCCGATCCTCAGTACCACATGCCAAAAAAAAAAGAAGAGAAAGAAAGAGAGTGAGAGAGAAAGAAAAGAAAGAAAAAGAAAAGAAAAGAAAGGAAGGAAGAAAAAGAAAGAAGAATGAAAAAGAAAGGAAGAAAGAAAAGAGAGAAAGAAGGAAAGAAAAAAAGAAAGGCTTACAAGGAGGTGGGGTCAACACACCAGATGTTTCAGGGTAGAACATAAAGACACTTGGTATACTTATTAAGGGACCACTGCTACCTCTGAGAGGACATATTTGGCTTGGTTGAATGGAAGCCAAATTGCAAGGAATTGGCACTCAGGTATGGCTGGCTGATACCCTGGTGGAGAGCATGGGCCATGGAACCTCGTAGAGCTGGCCTGACCCCGACTCTGTCCCTTGCTACCCTGAGATCTTCAGTCAGCTCCAAAGCCACTGTCACCTCCACTTGGATGGAGCCTGCCTGTGAGATCACACCGGGTTACCTATTAGGAACATATTGCTCAGTAGAACGCTAGCCACTCCTCTTGATCCAGCATCTGGTGAGATAGAGGAAGAAGTGAGTTGCATTAGTTTCCTAGGTTGCCATAACAAACTGAGTGGATGGAAATATCAGAACAGTAGTTGCTCCTGTTTCTGGAAGCTGAAGTCTGAAAGGAAGGAGCTATTGGAGCCAGGCTTTCTCAGAAGCCTCAGAGGAAGAATATTTCCTCAGCTCTTCCGGCTTCTAGGGACCCCTGGTGTTCCCTAGGTCTTGGTAGCAACATTCCTGTCTCTGGAGTCTTCACGCCACCTTCCTCTCTGTGACTGTATGCGTCTGGACAGTCCCCTTCTTTCCTTTGTAAAGACACCAGTATTCCGGAATGACCCACCCCTAGTGCTTTCAGAGAGGCTCAGATGCCATGAGACAAAGAAAGGCCAAGTCAGTGTTGCACATAGTGATTTGTTGGGGGACTTACTGACAGAAGGGTGGTCCCAGGTGGGCCCCATAATTTGGGTCAGAAAGAGGGAAAGATAGATGGGTAGGGGTAAAAGTGACTCCATCCAAACTGAAATGTTCCTGGTTTATCCTAAGCTGATACTGTGACGGAATTTTAAAGATAACTGAAATTTTAGAGTTAATTAGCAGCCTGATACTATATTAGGACAAGATATGCTTATGTAGCCCACCATGTAGCTAGACCAAAAAACCCAGACAGCCTTGAGCTCTAGTGCACCATGTATCACACACAGCTGCTTTTCTTACTTAGGTCAGCCTGACCACCTCCCTTTCCCACTTTAAAATATGTATCCTGTTTTTCTAACATATTTCAAGGACTTTCTGCCCAGCAACAGGGAAATAAGCTATAGTTAACGTAACCCAATAGAAACCCACCATGCTGTCAAGCTTTTGTACTTCTTATACAAAACCTCATAAACCTATATAAACTGTACTCAAAACTGACACTGGGCTGGTGATTTGGAACCAGATTCCCACCAGCCCACTGGCATAATAAAAAGTTGCTTTCCAACTCCTTGGTGCAGAGCGTCCTCCTTTTGGTTCAGTACCGGTTCTGCAACATTCTTGGTTCCCTGACTGGGAAGACACTGTGCTGACTGTTTGGGTCACCGGTGGAGGCCTGTCAGCCGCAGTGGGGGCTCGCCCTCTCACCAGCAGACAGCAAGGTGCCCTCTGGTCCTGTTTCTCAGAGTCTACTCAGCGGTCCAGGATCAGGAGCCCCCGCGTGGCAGCAGAGACCTCACTGGACCAGTAGAAGGAGACAGAACGCAACTGGTTTGGGCCCTCAGATAAGGTAGGATTGCCCCAGGATGTCCCTCAGTCAGTCTGGCAGTTTCTGTCCCTGTGTGGACAATGGGGGACCTGATTACTCCTTGCCTGAGTTAGTCAGAACAGTCAGTTTTGCTTTCAGTTAGACTTCACCCCTGGGATTGGGGGTTGGAATGTATTAACCTCTGTGTGCCTGTGTGTGAATGTGTGAATGTGAATGGACAACGCAAGCAATAGGTCGTTCTGTCTGTGCTCCATGGTGAAAGTCCTCTAGGGGGACTCAGAGCTAAAGAGCTTGATTGAGCCCTAACCTGCAGTTTTGCAGACATGTCTGACCAGGCACTCCTGGCAAGCTCTCTTTGGAGGCTTGAGAGGACAAAATGGAGAACCTACCAACACTTCTCCTATAGTCCAGATGGTCCCAATGTTGGCAAGAGGTGAGTGGCCAGGTGGGCGCCTGTTTGGTCTGTCCTTCAGTAGGAGCACCCACCCTTTGTCTGTCGTGACACAATTCAAGGGCACAGTACACACACCATAGGGAGTCAGTATGGGTGCAAGCCAGAGTAAGCCCACTGTCTTAGACTGCATGATAGAAAACTTCAAGAAAGGCTTCTCCGATGACTAAGGTGTAAAAATGAACCCTCAGCAGCTCTGTACCTTCTGCAAGATTGACTGGCCACACTTATGTCCTGCTTGGGCACCAGAGGGAACCCTAGACATGGAAATCATCCACCAAGTCTGGGACAAAGTGATGGACTTTTCACCAAAGAGCCACCCTGATCAATTCCCCTATATCAATTTATGGCTAGGACTTTATCAACCCCCCCCCACCATGCCTGTTCTTGTCAAGAAAAGGAAACTCTCCTGGTGATCAAAGCTGATTGGTTAGATCACAGGCCCTCTATGAAAAAGGCCCAAAAGGCTGAAACCAAAAAGATTTACCCCATTCTGTCTGATGATCCCAATGAAGACTTCCCTCCCCCATATATGGGCGACCATCCAGACCATCCAGACCAGCCAGGCTCACCACTGCCTCCACCTCCAGAGGCAGCTTCTGGTCAGCTGCCAGCTGCAATACCAGATTCCACTGCTCCATCCCCTCCAGCTGCACCATTGCTGCCTAGACCCCAGGAGCCACCTGCACCAAGCCTCACTGGTCACCGACTTCATTCATCACACATCCAGATGTGTGATCACACATCTGGATCATCAAAGATCCAGATCACACATCCTTTGGGAATATCCTGGAACAGGGGACCCAATCAGTCATCTGCTTTATACTATCTGCCTTTAAGCTCCACTGACCTCCTCAACTGGTTGAAGCATCATACTCCCTCCTATTTGGAAAAGCTCCAATCCATGATCAAGCTCCTGACCTTGATCTTCCAGACACATCAGCTGACCTGGGTGACTGTCAACAAATCCTCCTGACCCTCTTCAGAACTGAGGAGCGTGCTCATATTTTTGAGGAAGGGTGAACTTGGCTGAGAACTAGAATTCCAGATGACGTTGCTGATCCTGATGCCTGGTTAAATACTATCTTCCCTAATATCCAGCCAAATTGGGACTTTAACACTGCAGAAGTCCACGACGCTTTAGAACAATATTGTAGAGCCCTCCTGGCAGGGATAAAAGCAGGAGGAAAGAAACCCATTAATACATCTAAAATTGCTAACATCATCCAAGAACCCAATGAAAATCCTGCAAAATTCTATGAGAGACTATGTGAAGCCTACCAAACTTATTCCCCATTTGATCCCGAGGCCCCTGAAAATCAGCAGATGATAAATTCAGGTTTTGTGACATAATGTGCCACTGACATTCAGAGAAAGATTCAGAAGGTTGACAGATTTGCTGGCACGAATGCCACCCAGTTACTCCAGATAGCTCAAAAGGTCTTTATAAACCTAGACAGAGAAGAGAAGAAAGAATGAAAACATGAGGCAGATCACAGAGTCCAACAACAGACTTGCCCTCTTGGCTGCAATCATGGGGAAACTGCTCCCAGAGGGGCTCCAAACAGGTCAACAATGTAACTGGAACCAAGTCAACAATAAAGCCTTACAGGCACCTCAATTTAAAACAGGTGGTCACCCCTAAACCTTGGCCCCAAGCCAATGTGCCTGATGCCAACAATTCAGACACTGGAAAGACAAATGCCCCCTCTGCCTGAAGGACCAAAAAGTTTCTGAAGAACCGAACTTGCCATCGCCTGAACCCCTGCTCTTGCTCTTCGATGGCAATGAATAGGACAGACTGAGCTCTATAATGGTTACAATGAAAATCAGGGGAAACCAATGACTTTTATGGTAGACAACTGAGCTGAACATTCCATTGTCACCCAACCTGTTGCCCCCTTGACTTCCCAATGAATCTGAGTAATGGGGGCTACTGACATTTCCACTGAAAAGAGGTTTTGTCAGAGCAGATCCTGTGCGCTAGGAGGGCATCTCATTAGACATGAATTTTTATACATGCCTGAATGTCCTATCCCCTTGCTGGGCCAAGACCTCCTTTCAAAGCTAGGAGCCACCATCTCCTTCACTGAAAACAAACCAGCCTGTCTGTCACTCAGCCCTCTTCCAGACCTGATCCTGATGCCAAGGATTCCCCATGAAGATAAATGGTGTCTTCACCAATCTAGGCAACTTCCTGCCCACAATCCAGAGGCCTGGAAGACACTGTTCCCTGAGGTCTGGGCAAAAGACTTGCCTCCAGGGCTAACCATTAACCATGCCCCCTTGATAATTGGACTCAACCTGGGAGCCACTCCCATTGCTATCAAGCAGTATCCCATGTCCTGAGAGGCCCATCTTGGGATTCAACCCCACATTTCCAGACTGAAACAAGCAAGAATTTCGGTAGACTGCCAGTCACCCTGGAATACTCCATTGCTTCCAGTCAGAAAGCCCAACAGGTACTATCAGCCAGTACAAGATCTCCACACTGTCAATGTGGCCACCATAACTTTACATCCAACCGTCCCAACCCTGTAAACCTTCCTGGCCCTGCTTCACCCTGGTGCTGCCTGGTTCACCTGCCTAGATTTAAAAGATGCATTCTTCTGCTTGTGAGTAGCTCCTACCGGTCAACTCCTCTTCACTTTTGAATAGGAAGATCCCAACACAGGATGAAAGGGACAACTTACATGGACTCGCCTCCCTCAAGGCTTCAAGAATTCTCCCACACTGTTTGGGGAAGCTCTGGCTGCTGATTTGGCCAAGTTCCCCCATGGAAGATTCAACTGCATGCTTCTGCAGTACATGGATGATATACTGCTCAGCAGCCCCACCAACTAGGACTGTTGGGAGGGAATTCAAGCCCTTCTCCGCCTTGTGTGACACCAGGTACAAAGTCTCTTGGAAAAAGGCTCAAATCTACACACAAAAGGTTAGATACTTAAGGTTTGACTTGGGAAACTGACTCTGAAGTTTAGGCCCAGAAAAAAAGGAAGTCTTTTGCTCCATTCTGTGGTCCAATTGCAAGAAAGAACTCAGGGAATTTCTAGGAGCAGCTGGATTCTGCAGGATCTGGATACCTAGGTACGCTCAAAAAGCCAAACCCCTCTATGACATGCTGACAAAACCCACAACTGAAAGAGAGATAATCAAATGGACTTTAGAAGAAACTGAAGCATTTAAACAAATTAAAAGAGGCTTGGCTTCAGCTCCCCCCCCCCAGGAATCCCAGATGTGACCCGCCCCTTCAATCTGTTTGTTGATGAAAAACAGCCTGTCACTTCGGGGTCTTAACTCAAACAATAGGACCCAGTCGCCTACCTGTCCAAAACACTGGATTCAGTATCAAAAAGATACTTGCTGCTACAGCCCTCCTGATCAAGGAGGCAGACAAATTGACTCTGGAACAAAACGTAACTGTTCAGGTACCACACACTGTTCTTGAGCTCCTCAACAGTCAAGGACATCATTGGCTCTTGAACAGCCACATCACCCAATACCAAGGACTGCTTGTCAGAAATCCCCAACTCACTTTCCAGCCTGTTAAAACTCTGAACCCAGCCACCCATCTGCCCACAGAGCTCGGACAGCCAGACCATGATTGCCTTGCACTGACTGATGAACTCTTTGCCAGCCAGCCCGACTTCCAGATGGACCCTCTAACAGATGCTGAGTACACCCTGTTCACAGATGGAAGTAGCTCTGTTAAAAATGAACAATGTAAGGCTGGTTATGCTGTTGTCACCACTGAAGAGGTGCTCCTAGCCGGACCTCTTCCTCAAAACTGGTCAGCTCAATGAGCCAAGCTCTGGGCACTCATACAAGCCCTCAACTGGGCAAAAGATAAAAAGGTCAACATCTATACACATTCCAGGTATGCCTTTGCTACGGTGCATGTCCACAGGATATTATATAAGGAGTGTGGACTCCTGACAGCAGAAGGAAAACAAATTAAAAATAAAGATGAGATTTCACAGCTTCTGACTGCTGCATGGAAACCCAAAAAAGTGGCCATCATCCATTGTAAGGGACATCAAAAAGTGAAAGATACCATCACCCTTAGAAACCAAAAAGCAGATGAAGCCACTAAGATGGCTGCCAAAAGCTCTACTTGGGGAGACAATGACTTAGTCCAAAACTTAGAAGCTCTACATGAAACATCTCCAAAGACTGTTCTTAGTCTCCAGCAAGGACCTCTCCACTACACTCAAGAGGAAATAAAATGGGCACAACAAGAAGGAGCTCATAAGGACCCAAATGGTGTCTGGGCCCTACCAGATGATTGAATGATCATTTCAAAGGAACTGGCTTACACCTGGGTGAAACGCCACCATGATATCACCCATGGAGGAAAGACCGCTATGGCCCAGCTACTGAGTCACTATTATTACACCCCAAAACTGACACTAATCTGTGCAGCCATCAGCCAAAGATGTCAAATCTGTGCAAAGACAGAGGCCTCAACAGGCCTCAACCACCATCTGGAATCCAACACATGGGACTCTCTCCTTTTGAAGATCTCCAAATAGATTTTACTGAAGTTATGCCATGCAGGGGCTACAAATATTTATTGGTTCTTGTTTCCACCTATTCTGGATGGCCAGAAGCATTCCCCACTAAGACTGAAAAAGCTTCTGAAGTATGCAGGGTATTATGAGAGAAATTATCCCTAGATATGAACTGCCCTTGACAATAGGTAGTGACAATGGACCATCATTTGTGGCAGAAATGACTCAAAAACTAGCCATGGAACTAAAAATCAAATGGAATCTCCATACTGTCTACAGGCCCCAGACTTCTGGAAAAGTTGAATGGATGAACAGAACCCTAAAGTCAGAACTGATCAAGTACTATCAGGAAATTCAAGCACCATGGGTAGACTTGCTGCCCATGGCCCTCCTAAAAGTTAGAACATCACCAGGACCCACTGGATACACCCCTTTTGAAGTCTTATTTGGGAGACCTCCACCTCTAATAAAGGGTCTCCAGGGGGACCTATGCCAGTTAGGAAATATCACCTTACATGAACAACTTGTTCAATTAGGAAAGACTTTCTCTCAGATTCATAAACATTTAGCAGAATGGGCACCCCTTCCTACTGACACACTTGCTCATACCCACAGTCCAGGTGATGTGGTCTGGGTTAAAGATTGGAAAAAGGATCCCCTGTCCCCAATTTGGAAAGGCCCCTATTTAATTATTTTGACTACTCCCAGTGCAGTAAAAGTAGCAGGGTTCCAGCCCTGGATTCATCACTCCAGGATCAAATGAGTTCATCCCAACAATTGCTGGGATGAATTGCTGCCCTGATGACACCAACCCTCTAAAGACTACCTTGAAGAGACAAGGCACTCAAAACCTTGCTCTTGCAACTCTGGAAACTGGTGAGTCCATGCACAGCTGAAGACTGAATGGACATTGTACACTGGACTGCAGTCCAACTGATGTTTTGTTACTCAGTTTGGCTGTTAATTCCCCTTTTCTCACTGATTTTAGTGCTTGCAACAGGACTCTGGGCTGTATCCCCAGAGGACTGGAAAGTTCCCCATAAAATTGCCCTTGCCCTCTTCTATATTAGTGTAACCCTTGGACTGGATACCCTAACCTGCCTCTCCAAGTTTTAAATTAGCTGATATTTCCCTTCTGTTTGCATACACACTGACTGCCTAGTCTGACACCTGTTAAGTTACCACTGGTTTCCATATACTGTTACCCTGATCAGTTCTTTGTTCCTTTTCTCCTGTTGATTACACAGCTTACTTTCACTCTTTGGGCCACAACTCCAAAGGATTGGCATCCTCACAAAAGGGCTACATTCATTCTCTGCCACATCAGTATACTTCTTGGGCTACTCACTCTTAGCTGCCTGGCTCAAAATTTAAAATGATACTCCTATGGATAATATGTTTAAACATCCTGGAAATATATGGAAATTCAGGACATTGGGAATTCCAAATTCAAATTTATGGCATAAGCCCTGTAATATTTGTTAATCGGACTAGATGAGAACCCTTTACAACCTAAAGAATATCTTTATTTTGATGTATGCCCAGTTCAAACCAACACCCCAGGATGGGAAAATCATTGCTATTCTTCAGGATGCAGAAGATTAAGTTAGGAATGAGAATACCACACCAACAATAAATATGTCTGTCCAGAATGACAGCAAACTAAAAAATATTGTAAACCCCCTTTCTCATCTACATTCTGTTCTAGATGGGACTGTGTCATAGACTGGGGTGGATCTAAAGATAGCCTTTTAACTCAGCTTTCCTCTAGCCCAACTGCTTACCAGGAACTTGTAACCCCTTGCAGTACACTATTCCAGATTCCCTCCCATCAAGGCTGGTTATCTAGTCACCAGATAAGAGTCCAGGTAGATGGACAAGGGACAAACTCATGGCTTGTTTTACAAATCATAAAGATCTGATCACCCCCGTTACCCCTATCCTGCATTAGAATTCCTTCCCAAAACCACCGCTGTTTCCACTGGCACCCATGGCAAATCACACAGGACCCCCAAATCCTGACCTCTTATGCCTGGTCAATAGTACCCATCAGGTCCTGCAAGCTGTAAACCCAGAATTAGTGATGATTGTTGGCTCTGTGTTCCTCTTTCAGTTCTTTCCTACCATGCTCTGAGTCTAACTTGGAATAGTTCTAACCTCAATTCTACTACAACTCCTGCCCACTTATTCCAGCCCTATCCCACAATGGTATGGGGAAATACTTCCTTCTTCCTGGGTTCCTCTATGGGCAAAAATGTCACTGCTGACTGTATAGATGTTCTAACTGTCACCTCAGGTTCCCAAGCAGCCCCCCTGGAACTTTCTTTTTTTGCTTTGATGGGCTTTACCTAGTGTACACTAGCAACAAGATGAGCCTTTGTGCACTTGCTTACCTGGTACCTGACCTCTCAGTCTATTCAGGTCATCGGGGTTCTACATATGCCCACCAGTCACACCAAAAACATGACCCTGTAATACTGCCAATTTTGGCTGGGATAGCAATAACAGGAAGTTTAACCCTCAGCGCCACAGCCATAAGCATAGGCCAATGACAATACACCCAGCTAAGTACTCAGACAGTAGGAGATTTTGCCATCATACAGTTTAATAGATACTCTACAGGACCAAATAGATTCCCTGGCCACAATAGATTCCCTGTTCTCTAAAATCACAGGACTTTAGATCTCTTAACAGCCCAACATGGAGGCACATGCCTTTTCCTAAAAGAGGAATGCTGTTATGCCAAAAGCCAGGGATAGTGAGAGAAAAAGCCCATCAGTTAAAAAAGTGCCTCAACAAAGGACTAACAGTGTACTGGGTGACTCTTCCTGATGGAGATCTCTGGACATTCTCCCCTCATGGATGGGAGCTCTGCTTGGACCCTTAATGGATCTCCTGATGGCTCTCCTACCAGGCCCCTGTGTGATCCATTTCCTGTTCCGATTTCTCTCTGAACGCTTTGAGGATATACATCGCCACCTTCTCTTAAGAACCACCCCCTCTTATCAGCTCATTACAACTGAGGAAGCTGGGGAAGAAGAACCTTCCCTATAAAAAAAAATAGGGGGCAGTGAGACAGAATTTTAAAGCTAACTGAAATTTTAGAGTTAACTAGCAGCTTGATAATATATTAGGACAAGATATGCTTATGTAGCCCACCACATAGCTAGACCACAAAACCCAGACAGCCTTGAGCTCTAGCACACCATGTATCACACACAGCTGCTTTTCTTAGTATAGCCTGACTTAGGTCAGCCTGACCACCTCCTTTTCCCACTTAAAAATATATATCCTGTTTTTCTAACATATTTCAAGGACTTTCTGCCCAGCAACAGGGCAATAAGCTGTAGTTAACGTAACCCAATAGAAAACTACCATGCTGTCAAGCCTTTGTACTTCCTGCTCACAAACCTATATAAACTGTACTCAAAACAGACTCCAGGCTGGTGATTTGGAACCAGATTCCCACCAGCCTGATGGTGTAATAAAAAGTTTCTTTCCAACCCCTTGGTGTGGAGTGTCTTCCTTTTGGTTTGGTACTGGTTCTGCAACAATACCAATGAGTGAGGCATATACCTGGCACCAGAGGCTGGCTGCTAAGTTCCACATACCCTTGCATGGTCTATCTATAGTCTTCTGGGAAATTGTCTGGGACAAACTTACCAGGGTTACTGTAGGGAAATCACAGAAATCAAGATTCAAGATGGCTGCAATCACGTCAAGCAGAATAAACACATCAGTCATTGGATCTAAGGCCCACCATAAATCCATGATGATTTTATTTAGATACTCTTGACAGATTTAATCTGCAAGCATTCTACTTCCAAATAATGTTCCATTCTAAGGTTCCAGGAGGACATCAATTTTGGTGGGAGACTATTCACTCCACTACATGGGTATAGAACATGATTAGAAAAGACAAATGGTGAAGAGATGGAGATAAATATGGCTATATTTTGCTTTTAGGGAAGGGCATTTGTTTTCAATAATAGGGGAGACCATATTTTTGCAGGGAAGGGGAGGAAACATCAAGAAGTTGAAGATTCAGGAGGGGATACCTCCTGGAGCAGGAAGTTGATATTCAAGGCACAGAGAAAGGAACAGCTTGACCAAAGGCAGCATTTCTGCACAAGGTCAGGTGTAAATGGGAGAAGGTGAAGACAAACTACATAGTTAGCTTCCAATTACTGTAACAAATCCCTGAGGCAATCAGCTTATAGACAGGAATGGTTCACTTTGGCTCTCAGCCCTGGATGTTCCAGTTCATGATTGGTCCTGTTCCTTTTGGGTCTGTGGTGAGACAGCACATCATGGCAGGCTTGTGTGGTGGAGCAGAACTGTCACCTCATTGCCAGGAACCAGAAGAAGGGCAGCAGAAGAGGAAGAGCCCAGCTCCCACAGTCCCTTCATGGCATGCCCACATCGCCATAAAGACCTCCCCCTGGGTCCACCTCTCCCAGTGGCACCACTCTCAGGACCACACATGGACCTTCAGGGACACTTAAGATCCAAACCACAACAGGGAGTGAGGTCACAACAAGATGTTTTTCACCTAGTCAACCCCTGGGTGGGGAGTTATTTACCAGGAATAGCAAGGGAGGAACAGATTGAATGAGGTGACAAGGAAAGCTTAGGTTGAAAGCATTGCCTCAGAGAACGTGCTGATGTGTGACCATGTGTCAACCAGCACCGAGCACTCTGCTGAGTTACCAGAAAGATACTCATGAAAAAAGAACTTAGCTGAGTAATGACATTTCCAAAGCCCAACAGTCATGCTTGATCAAACCCTAAACTTTGGGAGGGAAACCCAGGGCAGGTTACCCTCCTTTAAAATTACTCATCTCATTAAGTCTTCAGTGTAATGTTCACAATGAAACCAGAGGAAGAAAAAAGTACCACACAATTTTATGTTCATCTGGTTTCATATTTAATGCAAAAGTCATTTTGAACAAACCCAGACCCATATTTAAATAATGCCAGGTCTACAAATTGGGGAATGAGACTTATGATTTATAATGAAAGAAAGAATTCAGGATGGTTGGGGGGCATTTGCGTTCCCCCTGAATCAGATATGGAATGATGGCAAAATATCATTTCCATAGGATTCTGCCACAGATTCTGATGATGGCTGGAGAGAACCTCACATAGCTACAAACAACCATGTACATCAAGTTGGATGTGCCTGGAAGAGCTGGTTCTTGTGATACGTGTCGGTACATCTTTGGGGCTGCTATAAATCAGAATGTAATATCTATTCATAAATAGATGTACAACTTTGTCAGAATCTCTGCAATCTATGTCTGTGTTACTCAGCCTGGATAAGGTGATGGGGTCCTATGTTTCCTGTTTCAGATTGAAACAACTCTCACTTCCCTGTCCTGATCTCCACTGTCCAGTTAGGAAACCAGGGGAGATCAGGAACCTGGTAGATCAGGGGAGAAAAAGCGAGGACGCCAGAGGTAGCCCAGTTTCACCAGCAGCAGGAGCCCAGGACAGCTCTTGCCTTGCTGGCCTGGGGATGCCAGGGGTCAGGTTTCCAGAGCAAGATTGGATCAGCCAGGGCAGTCGGTCTTCAAACCTTAGGACTCAAGGCAATAACTTCTGCATCCTGTCCAGTGTCACAGTGTCCCATTGACTATCTGACAGTAACCAGCAGGCCTTTGCCATAGCATGAAGGCTCAGCCACCCTGACCTGCCACTCTCAGGAGCTGTCCTCACTCAGCTTGTCCCTGCCTTCTTCCTCGATCAGGAAGGTTCAGGGAGCAGGAACATCTGGTATCCCAAGTGTACTGAGAGATCCAGATCATCAGCACACATACCATATGATTAAAGAGCACAGAGAAGATGCCAAATGCTATAAACTCTGACAATAAAATGATAACTGAGAAGCAAAGTGAGCAGTGGCAGCCTCCCAGGGTGGTCTTGTAATCAGGAAGGACTGTGTCTGCTATGCCCCAGAGCAAAGCAAGGACCTTGTATGCAAAGAGGTCCAATAATTTGGATCCCACTAACTACTGAGATACAGCTTAACCCAGGAAATGAGGGGAAGCCTTCTTAAGAGTTTTGATAAGTCAGGAGAATTTCTTGCCTTGGGCACCATCTGCCTGTCTGTTTGCCTGCCTGTGTTTTCACCAACAGGCAATTAGGTTCCATCCTGTTGGTGTGGGCACTTCACCAACAGGCAATTTAAGAGAGACTGGATCCTCGATTGTACCTCTGGCTCTTAGCAAATCTGTTTGTGTATGAAATGCCTGGAAAAGATTTTTCCTGACCTGAATAGGTAAGAAAGAAATGTGAATAATCAGGGATGAGAAATACACAATATTTAAGACTGACGATTGCTAAATCAATAACCAGGGCTCCGGTGCTTACAGTAATGACATTACCTTTTGTTGAAATGTTAATAGATACCTCCATTCTCCATTCAGATCTGATGTTTGCCAAAAGACAATTATATTTTCAATTAGACAGATTAAAAGCTCCAGATTACTGAGCTCTTATGGGCTTATTTATTTTAAAATATTATTGTGGGGCCGGTGAGATGGCTCAGCGGCGTAAGCGCCTGCCTGGCAAGCGTGAGGGCCCGAGTTCGACTCCCGGATCCCACATACGAAAAAAGGGCCGGTGATATCACTCAGTGGCACGGGCGCCTGCTGGCGCGCGAGGTCCTGAGGCCGACCCCCCGTTACCCACAAAAATAAATAAATAAATAAATAAATAAATAAAATATTATTGTGAAACAAATATGAAAGGGAATGATGTAAAAATACATACAGACGCTGCAGTTTGCTTCCACATTCCATTTCACAGATTCATGTCCAGTTACGCAATATCACTGCAGAGGCTCTGCCTGGGCACTCTCAGCCCAGATCTGTGTCCACATCTTCAAAGTTCTGCTCCATCTGCCTTCAAGACATCTCCATGTGAATGACCCACAGGCCCCGGTACCTGGACACGGCCAAAAACAAGCTCAACATGTCCCCAAGTCTGTCTCACCTAGAGTGCCACTGCCCCAAAGCCAGAACCATTCAGGCAGACATTACCTTTGATTCCTTTTTCTTCTTAGCCCATTTCCAAGTTAGAGTTTACTCTTGCCACATCTAACTCCAAACTGTCACTGAGTCTGCCCCATCACAACCCAAGCTATAATCCTTTCTTTGCTCATTGCTGGTTTGGCTTCTAGTCTTTGCCTCAATTATTGTCTCTCATAAAACTGATCATGTCATTTTTCAAAATCCTTTTTTTTGGTATATGTGTGATATTGGGGATTGAATCCAGAAGAGCTCTACCACTGAGATACAGCCCCAGCCCTTTTCATTTTTAATTTTGAGATAGGGTCTTGCAAAGTTGCCCAGGCTGGCCACAAACTTGCAATCTTCCTACCTCAACCTCCCCAGTAGCTAGGAATATGGGTGTGCACTGCCACACCCAACTTCAAAACCTTTCTTAAAGCATCCTGCTTAAAATATTTCAGTGAATATTTTAGAATAAAGCCTTAATTCTCTCGCATGACCTCTGAGTCCTCTAACTTCATTCTACTCATTTTCCACTTCATAAGAACCTTCTTTCAATTCCTATAAGAAACCATATTCCCTACTCCCTCCCCATGAAAACTTTAGGTTCCATGGAACAAAATGAAGTAATTTGTCACCACCATCATCACGTTCCTTGGCCCTCAAGCCACAGGCATGGTCTGTGGGTCGGCAGCACCCTCACAGTCTCTCTTCTAAGCAGTGGTTTAAAAATGTATTCTACTCCCCACACTCTCATCTTGAGTTCTCATCACACCACCTCACTCTGTCCTTACAAGATTGTACACACTATACTCTAGCGAGATCTCACACCCTCACTGTTACAGAGAAATGTGCATGATTGTGTAGGCAGCAGAGGTTGTACTTACCATTTGCAAAATAGTTTTCTCATGTGAATCATGAAGCTCCTTCTGTGTAAGTCAAACTCATTCCTCTGCCCCAGAAACGAGTGTCACAGGTCTGCTGAGGTGGTTGTCTTCCTCTTCTTGTAAAGCCAGTCTAATCCCTTCAGGTCTGGTCACCCTTTCTCAGGGACACAGATATCCACTGCTGCCCTTTCGAGGGACATTCCTTTCCCAGGTGAGCATCCACAGAATCTCAATATTTAGCTTTGTCGCAGTACCCCAGTGTTTAGAGACTTTGGTAGTTAGAAATGCCTTCTCCCTCAGTAACCAGTCACACCTGCTTTAACTTTGCCATTCTTCGTAATGAGCACTCTAGGAAGGGAGACTTACACAGGTCTCCCGATTCCCGCCCCACCTCGACACGCTTCTAGCCAGTGTTAGAGATCTACGAGGTCTGGTTGTGGCGCCTGACTCTCAGAACAGCAGTTGTGGGTGGCTTAGATTCCATTTTAGCTCTGAAAGTTGAATGAGATAAGGTTTATTTCGTTCCCTTGTGTTATCTCATTAAAGGAAGCTCAAATCTATCAACTTTTAAGCAACACACCATTAGGAAAATAGTGTGATAAATATCTTGCCCTTTGCCAGGTCAAATAAGGAGAAGAAACTGATTAAAATTTAAAAAGCAACACATTCTGAGAGGACAGTCTGAGCAAATTCACTGCAGGTGTCAAAGTCTTCAAATAACAAGTGGACCATTCCGCAGACGGTGAGAAGCTGGTGTGGTTGCGGGTTGGGCTCCAAGAGAGGCTCTCTTTCCCGTGAGCCTCGTGACCATCCTGGTCATCCCCTGGCCCTGAATAAACACAAAGGCATCTCCTTTGTTCCTCAACTGGAGCTGCTGAGGTGCTCTGTGCCATACCCTGTCAGCTGTGTCTCCAACAGGACTCTTCTCACTCTGTTCCCAATCAGACCACACTGCCCTAGGTATAGGTCCAGAGCTACTGGCCTGGGGAGCCTGAGGCAGGCTGGCACATGTTCAGAGGCTGTGGCTCAAACCCATGGCCAACAAGGAATTCCTGAAAGAGTGAGAATTCTGCTCCAGTGTGCAGTCTGAAGCACATGAGAGCTGGTTTCAGAGGCCTCAGAGTCCTTCAGCAGGACCCGAGGAATTGATTTGGGATAAACTGGCAAGAACTGCAGAGGGGAGGACCAGGGCCAGGGTTAGGAGACACCTTACACGAGCTCTCCACATGGGAGGCTTCCCTTCCCTGGATCAAAGTGGATCTTTCACTGGTGACAAAACTAGAGCTAGGGGAGCCCTAGTAACCAAGAGAGGCTATTGTTCTATGTTTTAGCTTTCAGATTTATTTTTAAAAATATATTCTCATTGCTTTATGAGCAGGAGATCTAGTCATTATGATTAAACAAGGTTTCTGCTGGGAAGGAGGAGGACATGAATGCAAAAAGATAATTACAGTCTGGTATCAGAAGTACCACTGTGAAAGGATGTCACAGACAGCACAAAAGAGAGTGAGGCTCGGAGAAGTGGCAGAAGGTTTTCTACACAGGAGGAGGGTTTTAAGCTCAATCATGTGGAATCAGGCCAATGTGCTCACATAGAAGAAATAACGTGGAAAAACGCAGCAGAATAAATGTACTTGTATACAAATGGCAAGAAAGTTTAAAAGCAGTTTAAGACCAGATTTTGAACAACATTAAGGCTTAAGGTTATTAAGCCTTACACTTGTATGGGGCCTCAAGAAGGCATGGGAGACCAGTGAGGCACAGCGACGAACAGACGACAGTGACAATGTAGAAAGCTGCTGTGTTGGGTGGAGCAGCATGGAGTAGAGCCACAGAGGCTGGGAGACTCCTGGCTTGCGGTGGAGCTGGGAATGGGGAGGAAGGAATCAAGTGGATCACCATGTCAGAGGTAGAGCTGACACAACAGGTACGCGGCTTATGAGGCTGCAGGATCTGTTGCATGTGACTTGGAACTGTCTGTCTGGGGTGACTGAGGTAGGGTGAAGACACTGCCGGAACAGGAGAGGGACACAAATGCGATCATGTCGCCATGACCAGTGGGGGTGGCCTGATGATTTCCAGCCTTTGGGCCTGGCACCCAAGGCCCTCCCCGCTTTCTCCTGGAAATCAAGCCCCCTTCATTTGGGAACAGCTCCCCTTTCCTACCTATAGTCTAACCATGAGGTTCTCTGTTGAGGTGCCAGGTTCTTCCATGACCACATCCCCTGGCTACTGTCCCCAGATGCCTGCCTCAATTTAGGCTAGTAGGATTTCTTCTCGGGCTTTCTTTTAATTGGAAGAAAATTTCCAACATATACAAAAATATGTAGATAACATAAGGAACCCCTCTGCACAGAATGGCAAGCTTCAACACTTATCAATTCATGGCCTACCCTGGTTTAACTATACCCACCTCTTCTCCCTCTCCTTCACAGTTGTAAAGCAAATGCCACATAGCAGGGACTTCCCTCGCTGATGCTGGAAAGCACAGGATGGAAGTAGAAGGCAGGAGTCTTTGCCGTCGTGTTCCTCTCGCGTCGGGGAAGCCAGTCAGAGAGGATGAAAGTGACATGAAGGAAGATCAGGGAAACAGTCTTGATGGCTTGGTGTGGGGTTTTTTAATCTTCCAGAAGCCTCTGCACAGTTGGGCTGTTTGAGCTGCGGATTTTGAGTCACAAACTTCCTTGCAGCCTTAAGCACACTGAGCTGAAGTCCAACCACTCACACCCAGGTGTCCTGACTCGTCAGCACTCAGCCAGGGATGGACACCACCCCGGGCGCACGTTCTCCTACAAGCCTCTCTGCCAGGAATGTGCCAGTCCCTCAGCTCAGAGGCCACCTCCCTAATGTTGCTGTCCCTGCCCTGGAAGCAGGAAGTGAGCTCATCCATCTAAACTGCTGGCACCATCTTCAAGCACCTTTGCCTCAGGAGCCTGCTACAGCCTGAGCTTAAGGAGAGCAGGGGGCATGACAGTCACCTCATTCTCCAGCCTAACTCCTGGTGTCACCCCCAATGCAAGGCCTCAGGAAAAGCTTGCTGAGCTTGCATGATGGGGAGAGGAGGGTTTGACTTGTGTAACAGGGGTAGTACCAAATGTTGAAAAGGTTTGTTGGAAAGAGCAGGGTAGTTTCTCTAACGCCTTTTGAACTAGAGTCTATGCACTAGAAAGAGAATATATTATAGTCACTCAGAAACACAATCATAATAAAACCAAGAAAGCACCTTGAAAATGACATAACATCAACTTAATGAAAGCATAAAGGCTACCAACATGAAGCCAGGGTTACTGCCCTTTCAAGTGAACCCCACAGTGAAAATGTACTGGCTTCTCTTTCCTGTCACAAAGAGCAAGGGCAGATGCTATTTTATACCAACTCTTCTCATCTTCAGTCACGCTGGGAACAGTGGAGATCAGGTCAAAAGGCAGATTCTCATTGTGGAGGCTGGGGTGGGGCTGGGCAAGTCTGACAAGTCACATTCCCCCCATGATGCAGTGGCCAGCTCAGGAGTGTGTCCGTGACCCCAACCAGGCTGCCCGTGAAGCACCAGGGAGCCCCAGAAACTGCAAATGCCCACACCCACCCAGGTGCTGCGATTCCAGTCATCTGGAGCGAGGTTGGGAAATTCTACAAATCTGTAAGCAAGGGGAATATGCAGACAAGTTTGGGAACATTTCATAGGTAAACAATTGCAGATCTTGGAGGTGCTGAGGGGGAAGGAGTTATTACAAAACCATGGTATATTCATCATAACCTGGAAATACAGACAAGGGAAGAACAAAGAGAAAACTTGCAATGCCACCCTCTGAGGTTAACAATCACCAACACTTTTACATAGTATGTCATTCAGACCATACAGGTCCTATGCACATATTTATTCAAATAATTGTATTTCTGCCAAAATAGGATTATATCCGTATGGTTCTTTAATCCATCATAACGTATCTAAGCAATCTATCCATTTGGGAACACTTGAGTTGTTCGAGTTGCTGTTTATTTAAATTAGTCCACATTTAATTCCCATGTTGTGACAATGCCTCTGGGGAGGCTGAAGCAGGAGGATCACAAGTTTCCACTCAATTTGGGCAATTTAGTGACTTGGTGAAACCCTGTCTGAAAACAAAAAATTTTAAAAACAGCTGGGGATGTAGCTCAGCGCAAGGTCCTGGGTTCAATGCCCAGTACAGCCAAAGAAAAAACTGTTTTTGTTGTATTCAACCTTTATTTAAAATTTTTTCCTCTGATTTGGACCAACTGTGTTTCTTTTTAAGATTAAGTGTCCTGTTCATTCCTTCTGCCCATGTTTCTATTGGGACAGATCGAAATTCATATGTACAATCTTAAAATTCAAAAGTTACTACAATGATTTAACAAATGCCGTCTCCTTTCCTAGCTATTTCCCATGATCCTTTACTGTAGTCATTTTGGTCCTTGTGTCTCTAGCTTGGCTGCTAAATCTCCGTCTAAACCTGGCGTCTTCCTGCCCCTGTTGGATGCTGCCCTTTCCCAGCTTCAGAACATGGCACACATACGCAGATACTGTTAGCTTCTCTCAATTTATTGGGAGTTAGAAACTTTCCCTCCCTTCTCCGACCTAACCCTGAAAGGAACACCTAGAACATAATTCTTATCTCTGTGTGTCTGAGGCCTTGCACCACGCCAGAGAGCTTAATGTTAACAATGTGATTTATGAGTGGGATCTCGGGCTGCACTGTGTCTGACCTCTGGAGAGGGCAGAGAGGAGTAGCTAAGCCCTGGGCGCTGAGTGCTATGGATAAGGGCTTTGTCCCGTAACATTCTGTGTGCTTGCCCCTTGTTCCCCATGTGGAGGTGAGGGGGGAAGTGGACGCTTCAAGCAGTGAGGCTTCATGGAAGGTGATCAGGTCAGAGACTAGTGAGTTCTCGCAGGATCCTCGTAGCTCCTCCAGAGCAGGTTGTGATACAAAGAGCCAGGCTCTCTCCTAAGTCTCTCTCTTCCTGTCCTGCCATGTCTCACACACACCTCCGCCATATTGCTGCCCACCATGCCATAACACAGCCATAACCCTGACCAGAGGCCTAATAGATAAGACAGCCTGATCATGGACTCTCAGTCTCCAAAACTGTGAGTTAATTGAGCCTCTTTTCTTTATACATTACCGACCCTAGATATTGTGTTACAGAAATAGAGAAAGGACTAGGACGCAAGACGGTGAGCTGCTGTGTGTGTGCTATCACACAGCACTGGGGAGAGTTATGTCCTTTCTGTTCAACTCCACCATGAGGGGTAACGGAAGTCATGCTTGGTCTCATCTGGACTCTTCCTTCTGCACATTTTTCCTCTGATATTTCTGTACCTTTCACTGTCAGAGCCACACACTGTAGTTGTAAGATGACAGCATCTCCAAATTCTGAATCCTACCAAATTGTCGAAACTGAATGTAGTCTTGGGAACCCCGAACACCAGATCCCAAGCTGAATCTAAAATAGTTACTCTAAAATTTATTGCTATAGCATTATTTGAAAATCTCCAACCTGGAAAAAATGACAGAAGTTAATAGAAAAAACATCTATTTCCCCATCACTCAGAATAAATAAATATATATTATAATATTTGTTTTAGTTCCTCCTTGATTTTCCTTTTTATCAAGAAATAAAGCATAATAGACATACTTCTAGTGTCCTTTATGCACCCACCCACATCTGGTGCCCATGGGGGGGGCAGATACAGTCTTCCTTCGGGGACATTTGACCATTTTCCTGTGTGTGTACCTTTGTGGACAGCATGGGGACCTTGCTGTCTTCTCTGTATCACTTCGATGTTGACAAGTAAGTTGGTGAAGTGCAGAGACTTCATTTCAACCCAACAAGTGTGTCTGGAACAGTCTTTACCAGGCACCAGGTACAGTGCGAATGCAGTGGTGCTGTTGGGTCTGCCCCTGCTCCCTGGGACCTTCTCACCTGTGACCCTCACCAGGCTTGCTGAGCTCAATTCATATTTTCTTTAGGTCTTTCTGAAACACTCACCATTCCTTCATCCCTCGAGGACTCTTCCCTGACATTCTGCACCATGACAAGTGAGAGTATCGGGTTTAGTTAGCATCGACCTCAGCTCTGACTTCTGCTCACCTGTTCCAAGGCCTGTATCCACAGGCCAGCGACAAAGGCTGTGACGTCCCCTGGTACCTCTGTACTCTGCCCTGGTACCTCTGTACTCTGCCCTGGTCAGACATCACTATGTCTGTATGCAGAGGCTGAGGACAGTGAGACCACTGACTCACCTGAGTGAGTTGTTCTGTCTCTCTGGACCTTGGTTTCCCCAGCCATAAGGTAAGATGATGTCAAGTCCTTCCCAGCTCTTGCATTCTACACCTTTGCATTTCTATAAATCTCTAAGCAACACAACAACAAACTTTCCACAAACTTTCGGAATCCATGAAAGATGAGGACAGTGTGCAGGTGGTGGCTGTGTTTCAGAGTAGACATTCTTCCTGAGAGAAGGGACAGAGTGGTCCTGGTACACAGAGTGCCCAGTGATCCTTTCAGTGTTACTGTGAGCAAGTTTATCTCAGTTTCCAACTAACTTTTGTTCCACAAGTGCTTCCTGACGCTTCCCCAACACCGGACCATGTGCCAGTGTACAGGAAGTCAGAAAGGGAGCCGGGCCAAGGAAGCCCAGGGCCCAAGATGCCCTCCAGGTGGAAGGACTGCAGAATTGTCACAGAGTAGGGGCAGAGCAAGTGGGCTCCTCTCTCACAGTAATTTGCTCTCATTACTCCAGACCACAGGTAGCACCACACACAGGGATGTGAGCTCCCAGCTCCTAGCCGGCACTTGCAGGGACGGCAGGCAGCAGAGGGCTCACACAGGGTCCCAGAGGAGAAGAGAAACAGGGCAGGTGGGGCTGCAGGATGCTGAGGAGTGACCAAGGCAGACAACAGACAGTGAGGGGGACGGCATCCTTCGCAGTGCTGCCCGGCGGCGGAGGCATGGATGGGGGGTGGGAGGTAAGACTTCAGGGAGGAATGGTCCTGCACACTCGTGAACAGACATTTACTCTCTGGGGAGGCGAACCTGCTACCTAGAAGATTAATGTTGCCAAAGGCAAAACAGGCTGACCATCAGGCACGTGTGCTGCAGATACGCATGAGGCATAAACATGGGAAGTCTGGTATTTCAAGCATGATGGTCACTCCTGACATGTGATTCAACAACTCATCTTTTGAAAAAAAGAGTGAGGAAGTAGGGTTTATCATCTATTGAACAACTGAATTTTCCATGTTCTCCTGGAGCAGAATTTACATCTCTCCCGGAAAACCACAACCCACGGGGGAGGAGAATAAATGAGACATAAATATAAATGTGACCCAAAGGGCAGATGGCAGACAAAGGCTCCTGCAGGAGATGGGCCAGTTGATGTCATGGTGGAGTCAGATGAAATTACTCATCTCCATTACACAGGGGGCTCGGGGAGCTGGGATGGCTGGGGAGGCCGTGTCAGTCACGCATTATTCCAGGCAGAGCACCTGGCCAGGCACTGATGCATGTGCTCCAGTGAGTAAACAAGGAGATGTCCCTCTGGAGGCTGCTGTCCCCTGCCCAGCACTGAGCCCCTCCAGATGACATTGACCTCTAAGGTCACCCTCATCCACCCAGAAATACTTAGCTGAGCAGCCAGATCCAGCTGGGCCTCCGGCCGACGCTCTCCCCAGCCAGGTGAACCTGCCAGCAGGTGCTCCCACTGAATTCCAGTGTCCCCAGCCCACGTCCTTGCCATGTTGCTCCTCCATGACAGCGGGTCACTGCACCCCTTCTGCAGGACCCTGAAGTTTTTCCTCTTCCTCCTCACAAAGCCTACAGCCTCTCCCAGATTTGGCCCCAAGGTCTCTCCTGGTTCTGTTTCCTGGCCACTCAGCCCACTTCTCACTGTCCCTGAACTCACTCTTGCCTTGCCAAGGTTGGCAGGAAGGAATATGATCTTTTTTGCGTTACCAGAAGTGTAGAACCTTCAAGGACAGGACAACCCACCTCTGCCAGTCAGCGGGTGTGGGGCCAAGTCAGTGTCTAGAGCTTGGCAGGGCTTCTGGTCCTTAGACAGTGCTGCATGAGATACAACTCATCTGCGGGGCATGGTACTGCACCTCTGTGATCTCAGCACTCTGGGAGGCTGAGGCAGGAGGATCACAAGTTCTCAGATAGCCTCAGGGGGAAAGAATAGAAAATAAAGAGAAAGAAAGAAAAAGAGGGACAGACAGACAGGCTGGAGATGTAGTTCAGTGCAAAGGCTCTGGTTTCAATCCTTAGCACATCAAAAAAAGACAAAATTCATCATAATTATTTCATCTTCAGAAGCTTCATCCCTTTGCTTTGCAGTGTGCAAGATGGGAGCCCTCAGGCCCCTGCTCTCTCTGAGGTGATGCATATGATCCATGCCCCCACACCCAGGAAGACAGTGGCTCCACCTCTAGTTGTCTGCGGGGCACAAAGGGCCAGAGACCAAAAGGCAGGGATGAGGGAAGGGGGATTCCAGGAGTGCAGTGGGAGTGCGAAGGGCCCATGGCTGTAACTCTTCCCTACCTCTGTCCTGGGAAGCCGCAGGCTTCAGCCCGGCTGAAGTCACGGTGCACCAGGGTCTCCTGGACAGAACACAGGGGCAGCCAAGGGGTCTCGGGCAAGGGGCAGCATGGGCTCTTGTCTCTGCAAGGAGATGCTGACCATGCCCTCCCGACATCACCTGGTGTGTCTGTGTCCTTGTTGTTGTCTCAGTCGCAGAGGTGGAAGGGATAGGAGAGGCCACGTGTACAAAGCCACAGCCACTGACTATATCACTGACTTGTGTAATCACAAGCCCATGACGTTCCTACATTGTGAAAAGACCTCAGGAAATCCATAGTGATGATGGTTGCACAATATTGTGAATGCCCTTAAAGCCACTGCAGTGTACACTGGAAAATAGTTAAGATTGACACAGGTGTGGTGGCCTACACTTATAATCCCAGCACTCGGGAGGCTGAAGCAGGGCAAATTAGTGAGACTCTTGTCTCTAAAAACATAAGGATAGGGTGAACAGCTCATCCTGGATTTAACACTGAGAGCCTGGAGGCTCCGAAAGCTTCCTGTCCTGGGCAAACCCAGGCTCACCTGGGCAGAGAGCGTACACAGTCACAGGTCCAGGGACCCTGAAGACCCAGATATAATTCAAGCTGAAGAGCTATAATTAACAAACAAAAGAATGGATGAGGTCACCCCCAACCCTCCTACTTCACAAGGAAATGCAAAAAATACAAGAGGTTCAATGTTTAACAGATGAGTAAACATTTCAAATAATAAGAACCATCGCCCGCATGCAGGTTTCAGGAAACAGGCACACTCATCATTGCTGATCGCACTGCCCAGGGTCCAGGGAGAGGCTGTGAGCTGGTAAACCACTGCGGTGTGTGTGGCCACGTGCAGACCTGCCACGTGTCAGGCCGCGGAGGACAGCGCAATGGGCAGGGTGGGCTGCGTCCCCTGCACACAACGCTTTTGCATAATAAATGTCACCAGGTCTGAAAAATGACTCGGAAAAGTAAAAACATCTGATGGGGTGAGTGGAGGACTGTGGTGACCCCCCCCTGCCTGTTTCCATTGTTTGTTTGTGTAGTAACTGTAAGGGAGGACAACATCCCAGCTGACCCACTTTTCTCTTTCCCAGCCTGCAGCCATCCTGGCCAGGCCTCTTCTACTCCACTCCCAGGCAGCGCCAGGCTGACCCTCAGCACTGCCTCCTCCTCGCCTGGGCTGCAGCCAGGGACCTTGGGTAACAGCCAGGGCCCAGCCTCTTCTGTGCAACTCCTGACCAGCTGTTGTTCGTGACACACACTTGGAGTTTCTGCTTTCTGGTTTCTCTTTCTTTTTTTTTTTTGTGGGTACCGGGGGTCGAACTCAGGACTTCGCACGCCAGCAGGTACCCGTGCCGCTGAGCGATATCACCTGCCCTTTTTTCATATGTGGGTATCGGGAGTCAAACTCAGGCCCTTGCGCTTGCCAGGCAGGCGCTTATGCCGCTGAGCCATCTCACCGGCCCCTGGTTTCTCTTTCTGCAAGAGGCGAATGGGGAAAGAGAAGTCAGTATGAGGTGACAGAGCCCTGATGTGTCTTGAGCTACTGTAAGATGATGAGGTAGGGTCCTGTCTGCATAATCTGGGCCCCTCATAAGGAACACGGAAGGACGTAGGCAAAGTACCAGCATTTTTGGAGGAGCAGCCATGGATCCATGGCTGCATGTACCAGGATGTTAGGAAAATGGACACAGGTGGCCATGACCACAGTCTGCCTCGGGTCTGAGGCTGTACTACACACAGAGGTCAGGGAAGGAGAGAGGTGCCCAGGGATCAGAGCTTCCCGCTCTCCACGGGCCACCTGACCAGGGGCAGCGCTGTCCCTCTAGCCCATTAAGATGCTGAAAATTTCTGCCACCCATGAGTCATTCCTTTCAGTGTGGCATTTTGATCTGAGGAAGTTGTGCTAAGTATCACCTTGGTTTCCTGAAAGCGATACCTCAGGGACCCATTTCCAGTCCTCATCTTTTCAGGCTGGATCACTGTGACTGAGAATCTAGCTTTCAATGTGGCTCCAAGGAGATGGACTGGGAAAGGAGGAGTGGATCTCTGATTTCTGTGGAGGATGATGGCCTGGGGGGAGAGGGCAGAGTAGGTGGAGACGGAGGCTTGAGGGGAGGACGAGGTGCTGAGAACAGTGTCTGGGCAGCAGGTGTGACCAAGCGCCTGGTGAGGGTGCAGGAGCCCACTGACAGCCACACAAAGTACCTCTGCTGTTGCAGGAGTGAGCTGATCACCCCAGTGTCTCAGCTGGCCAGGCCTAGTGACTGGCTGGCTGAGTAGCAATGCTCCCCGCAAGAGAGTTCAGGCATTTCTCCCTGCAAAGCCCTTCTCCGCTGCATCCGGGGCTCACACGTGTGTCCTCCCTCATGACCATGGCTGAGTAGCATTTCCCAGCACTTGGCTTTGAAGCCCCGTACCCTCTGGCACAGGACACAGACTCCCAAGCCACTTCATGGGAAGTGGGTCCTCGAGAGGGGAAGGAGGGCTAAGGTAAGGGACAGATAGGCTAGCACCACAACAGTAGGATAAGCTGCCCCACAGACATAGAAATGACCAACACGCACTAAGAAGTGGAGACCCTGTTCCAAATGCCTTACATGAATCACCCCACTCCTCAGAAGAATCCCCATTGTACAGATGAGGAAACTGAGGCACAGAGAGGTTAAGTAACTTGCCAAAAGTCTCACAACTATTCCCTTGTTGAACCAGGACTCAAACCTTGCCATGACAACCCAAGAGGCTGGATATCTTAGGGCTGCAATCTGGTGACACCCAGGAACTCCCAGGGAAATGTGTATTGTCTACACAGTGTGATTTGGTGAAAATGGAGCCAAAGGAGGCAGCAAAAACGTGGCACCTTTCCCAGCTCAGCTATTAATGTTCGGAGGCCGTTAGGTGTTTTCTGGATCTCCACTCCCCAGCTGAGAAGCAGAGGAGAGGGCTGCAGCGGGTGACATCGAAGAGACCTCTCCACCTCAGTGTGAGAATTTTTCCCATTAAACTGAGAGTTTCTCCAGCATTATATTGTTGTCTGATGAGGTCAGTAGAGACAGCATCTGGAGGAAGTTTGAGAAATGATGCTTTGCAAAATATTTTCAAAGACGAAGAGGACTTTTTAAAAAACAACTGAAGCATTTTTCTTTAAGTTTCCAAAGGAAATGATTCAATCTATCCAAAGGTCACTAACGAAAGAGATGAGCTCCATCATGTCATAAACATCCTACATCCTGCAGAGCTCCTCAGCTTGCCGGGGTTCTGCAGTGTGTGTGCGTGTGTGTGTGTGTGTGCACGCGCGCGTGCTTGCACACACTGCTTGTCTAGGCGTCCACTTAAACTACTTCTCCTTTTAAATTCTGGTTTTCAGTACTAGGATCGCCTGCAGAGCTCTGAAGTGTAGACTGGGCCTCCCTGGAGGCCAACGAATCTGGGTCACCCAGCAGGGCCAGACCCTGGTCTTGTTTTCCAGGCAAATCTCCCCAGGAGCTATAAGGAAGATGAGTTGAGAACCACTGTCCTAGAATAGTGGTTCTGGAGTTTTAGCCATCGGAATTGCCTGGAGGGGCATCTGAGAGCGACCACCGCAGTCTGATTCAGCAGGCAGAGGCGAGTGGAGCCTGAGAAGTTTCATTTCCAACCTGTTCCCAGGGTTGCTGATGTTGATTGGTGCCACCAGTTCCCGGCTGGAGAACCACCATTCCCCAACTGCATCCACTGCTCTGAGCTTGCAGGGATGGCTCAGCCTGGCTGCACACCCTCTGGGGCTCTGGCAGCACCTCAGACCAATCCCATAGCAGTTCCTTGGCACAGGACAGGTGTTTGCTAAAGATACCATTGTGCGGCTGGTTGAGATCCATGCACAGCCATGGGACAAACTAGGAGACTCTCCATTCCTATCCCATAGCAGAAAAGTGAATCTGAGGCAGCTGGAAAGCAGGAGCCTGCAGTTTGAACCCAGACCCTGACTCCTCATCCCAACCCTGTCCTCGCACAATGCACACAGCCAGGCTCTCTCCCACCTGCCAGTCTGGAGCAGACTGGGTCCAGAGTCAGTGCAGCAGTTGGCAGCAGCAATGATTGCTCACGCAGCACACCCTCCCCACGCCTCCCGAGCAGCTGTGCTAGGCAGCAAGTGCAAATCTCAGGCAGATCCTGGTGCCACAGGGATTTCCCAGTGGACCCGGGCTGGGTGGGGTGGGAGGGGTGGTGTCCCACCCTGCTGTGTAAGCCAGTCCTTGAAAACAGATCTTTCAACACATCTCTGCATAGCCTCTTGGTTCTGATTCTCTGGAAAGCCTCAAGTAACACGATGCCTCACTTCTTACTCCTTTTTATAAAGCACGAGGCCACAAATGAAATCCATCTTAACTTTCAGAAGGTTCTGACTGATACCTATAGATGCCGTACAAGGTAGAGTCAAGGCAGGCTTCTAAGACCTTGCAGACCCCTGCCTAGGAAGATGTGCTGGCTTCTCTGCAGCAAATCAGCTTTACTACACTCCACTCCTTGAGCATCACACACTCAAAAAGAAACCAGTTGAGAAACCCACATAATATAGTGCTTTAATTTTGGAGGTGAGGTGGAGAATTCAGAGCAGGGCTTACAGTTACAGCAGGGATTTCCAACCCTGGCTACACAATGCGACCACCTGGGAGCTCTTTACAGACTGACAGCCAGGTCCTGCCTGACACATTACTGGGATTAAATTGCTTTGCGGTATGGCCTGAACTCAGGACACTTAAAAATCTTCTCTTTTGGGCCGGTGAGATGGCTCAGCGGCTTAAGTGCCTGCCCGACAAGCACGAGGGCCCGAGTTCAACTCCCGGAACCCACATATGAAAAAGGGACCGGTGATATCGCTCAGCGGCACGGGTGCCTGCTGGCGCGCGAGGTCCTGAGGTCGACCCCCCGGTACCCACAAAAAAAAAAATCTTCTCTTTTAAAAATGTCAAATTCCATTATATATATATATATTATATACACACACGTGGTGAGGCATGATCAAACAGTATGATATATGTTTAAATTTTTTATAAAGACACATTGCCATCAATTCTTTTTAAAAATCTTCCCTCTAGCTTCAAACACACTTAATTCATCATTCTTGTGACTTTCTGAAGCAGTTCTGGAAGTCCTTTTTCGTGAGTGTCTTTAGTTGCACTGTTGTGGCTGCCTCTATGTCCTGAATTGATTTGAAATGTTGACCTTTCATGGTCATTTTGATTTTGAGAAAAATCCAGAAGTTGTGTGGTGCAAGATCCAGTGAATAAGGTAGGTGAGGACACACTGTAATGCTTTTATGTGACAGAAATTGTTGAACCAGCACCATTGTGTGACACACAGCATTGTCAAGATGGAGGATGAAACCATTTGCCCATTTCTCTGGCTATTTTCTATGCACATCATTTCTTAAATGCTCTAATAAGCCCTTATACTATTCAGAGTTCACCATGGTATTCCTGGTTACAAACTCATTTATATAATTAAATCAAGGTAGAAAAACACAATCAACATGACTTTGATGTTGGATCTTGATCGATATATTTTTTAGCATGAGAAGAACTGGGTGATTTCCATTGAGAACTCTTAGCTTTGGTCTCAGGATCATAAATAACCACAGACCCAAGTTTCATCTCCCGTGATGACATTTCTTTAAAAGCCAGAATCTAAAGCAGCAGGACCTTGAAACTCCAAAGAAAGTGATGAAATTTCATGTTAATGCATTGTCTGTGATCCATGATTTACAGCACACATTAAAACACACCTTCTCTCCACTGGAACTCACACCTGAGTGCCCCAAACAAGTTGAAGCATGTCACACCCTGCCACTAAGGTTCCACAAGCCACCTGTCGTATTGAAGATCTTTGCCTCTCCCTCTCCATCGGATGCCACCTGACAGTAACACTGACCGCATGTTTTTATATCCACATATATTTAATATCAATGGGATCACAATAATGCACATATCATCTACTTTTAAATTTCCATTTTTACATTATTAAGTAATATTATTCCACAGATAGTTTATATGATGGTAGATATTTGTTTTCAGGATGATATAAATAGCTGCATTTCATAATGTGGATTTATAATAATTTGTTTAGTATCATTCTATTATTTGACATACAGCTTACTTTAACTTTTAACTAGCAAAAATAACACTCTGTTAAACAATCCATCACATATCTATTTGGTGCCCATCCATAATTGTTTCTTGAGACTCAGTGTTTATTATTCTCATTTGACTTTGTCAACAGAAGTAGAAAATGGCATTTCAATATTGATTCTTACTTCTCTTTCTTTTTAAAATCCCTGGTGAAGTTGGACATTTGTGTATATTCTTGTATTGCAGAGTTTTGTTGTTGCAGTTTTGGTATTTTTTGTTCTTTTTTAGTGGTTTATAGTTTTTCTCTGAAGAGTTTCTTGGAGTCCCTTGTCCCTGTATTCAGGGAAATGGTGGAGGAGCTGGCTTTCTGGATATACTGCATTTCTGACAGTGACCTTGGCCTTGAGGTGGCTTGGACTTCCTTCAGAATTCAGTGAAGGCATTTTGGGTGACATCAAGACCTCCTCCAATGCCATTGCACTTGCTCTCAGACCTGGCCTCCCCCAGTGAGGATGGCTTGGGACTGCAGAGGTGGCAGACAGCTGCAGCCACTACCACTGCTGAGCCCAGAACTGGGTGGGCAGCTACTTCCCTTGGCCTCTCAAGGCCTTGTCCTGCAAAACCTGCTAGAAGCCAGCTGGCAGGAGAGGTCATCTGCAGAGTCGCAACCCTGCTCCTCCGAGCAGCACAGGGAGGATGGGACATTCTTGGGATGCTCCATCTGTCCTATCTGTCTCTGCTCACAACTGCCAGCAGCTTCCCTCTCCAAGACGGGTCATTCCTCCTACCCACACGCTCCTCCATGTACCAAGCCCTCCACAGTCGCCGAGTCAGTCTTCCTTCCCAGCTGACCACGCACGCCTGAGCTCTGGCAGCCTGTCTGACTCCTGGTTTTGGAAGAAGACTCCATCAAATCAGTGGTAACTCCAGATGGCAAAAGGCCATCTGCCAACCAGGACCTAAAATATTCTCATGCCACATCTGGAGAACACCACGAGCCTATCCCCTGCACCTCCAGAGTTCTCACATCATAACTTATTCATCTCCTCCCACCAGAATGCCGAGCTACACATAAATGTGTCCCCTCCCTGCCCCTGTTCTGCTAAGTCTGCCACACAGGCCACCATTCAGCCAAAAGTGGTAGAAGCACACTGCCCAGCCATCATTCCTGAGTGGGAGACACTGTGTGGTGGCCCCCGGGACCAGCCAGGAGTCACACGTGGGGGCCTCCCAATTCCACCCACCCCACTGGTGCCAGAGCTCACCTTCTCTGATCCTTTTTCTGCCCCACTGCTGAGCTTCAGCTGCCTACCCTGGAGACCCACAACCCAAGCTGTACTGCTCTGGGGGCTGTCTCGCCACACCACAAGGGAAGCTACTCAGGGATGTGGTCTCCCCTCTCCCTGCAGGCTCCAGGCCTCAGCTCACAGACTGATCCCCAAGGCTTCTTTCCCTGCATGGCTCACCCTGCACTTCAGATCCTATGTCTCTCTGCTGCTTTCTTCCGAGACGCCTGGACCTTCTCTCCATCCGTGCCTGCCCCACCAGGACAGCTTCCCCCTTCTTTCTGGAAGCCACACCTCAGGCAGTCCCCTGCAGGAGGAGCTTGCTCCCCCTGGAAGCCAGCTCTTCCCCCACTCCTTGCACTCACAGGGTCACTGTGGCCCGCAGACCCAGCCCTCACCACCCCTTGGCTTTTCTCTGATGCCTCTGCCAGAAGTGGCCATGTGGACCCAAAGTGCTCTGGGTTGGCCTAGAAGAGGTCCCAAGGACACTGGGACATCACAGAGCATCACAGATATCCTCTGTGCACCACAAATCCTTTTCAGGACTCAGTGCCAGAGCAAACCCTGAAGGAACAGTGTACTTTTGCCTTTTGAATAAGAACAGCTGTGTGAACGCAGTCTCTGTCCTGCCCCAGAACACTGAGAGAGATGGAGGATTTCCAATGCCAGCCCCCAGGGGTCTCCAGTCTTGTGCTTGGACCCCCACCCTATTCTAGGGCAGCTCTAATCTCTGCACAGTGAAAGGGATCGCTAGGGGTTCTAGAAGCCTGGGAGGACCCCAGGTCAGGAGAGTGCGAGAGGGGCAGAGACTTTGGTGGCACTCACCATCCACTGCATTAGTGGATAACCCCGGGATCACACATGTGGATGAGTGGGGAAGAGAATGAGCCAGTGCCTCTCTCTGTGTTGGTGAGGCCAGTTTCCTGCAAGCTGAAGCACTGCCTGAGGTGGACATGAGGCACTTTCCTCCCCATTTAGCTCCCCCTGGCCATGGAAGTCTCTACCTCTGGCTCCTCCTGGCCATCCTGTCCTCAGCCTGTTCCTGCTCCTCCATACCGGGGCCCTGAACATGGGCCATGGTCTGTCCCTGGGGCACACTGGTGGGAGGAGGGAACCCCCCACCCCGTCCTCCTCACTAGCACCATGGAGAGGGGCACCTGGGTTCCTGCAGCTGTGCAGCTGCCTCTGAAGCATGGTGCTGTGGCTCAGACAGGGTTGGCGCAGCAGGCATCTGGCTGCCTGGCTCTGACAGCAGTGGAGGGAGCCTGAGCTCCGACTCTCCAGGTGCCCAGATGTGAGCAGCCCATGCTCCCACAGCTAGCTCTAGCTTAAGCCAGCACCCTCCTGTTCCCTCTGTCTGGATCACGTGGTACAACCTCCGTTTCCCAGCGGAACACCAACCGCCTGTCCTTCCTTCCAGCTCAGAAACGGCTCTGAGAACTGCCGAGCCTTTGCTCTTGCGGACGTTTGCGTCTGAAAAGGATTCTGCAATGAAGGAGGCTCCTCCTGGGTCCTCACCCATTCCTGCCCTCCCTTGAGAACGGAGGAAAGTTGGCCGTGGCTGGGGTGGTCCCAGGGCCTGAGACTGTCCACGTTGGGCCATGCAGCTGCGGCCCCTAAAGGCGTTTAGCTCCCAAGGCCCCCTTGGCAGGATTCCAAGCACGAGAACCCTTTCCTGTGGGCTTCTGCTCTACACGTTCGCATTTTGTAGCTGTGTGGCACTTTGACTCCAAACAACATACTTAGACCCAACTCCTCCTTGTCCGTGAAGGAACAAGTGTTGGCGAAAGTCTATGCTTTTGGCTTCTGTCATATCAGTTGCCATCAGGGGACTGTCGCCATGCTTCTTCCTGTCCTGATTCGCCTACAGTGAGATAAAGGGGATGTTTACATGTTTCTTGCCATGGTACAAGCTCTCTCCTTAGAGATATGGCCATAACTTGTTTAATTGTACACGTTATACAATTCGGCGGCTTTTGTATACTCACAAGGTTAATCGTGCAACCATCACTAGGGTCTAATTCCAGATCATATTTAGCAGTAACTCTCCATTCTCCCCTACCCCAGACCACGGCCACTGCTAATTTACTTTCTGTCTCATGGATTTGCCTATTCTGAACATTCCCTATAAACAGAATCCTAGAATCTTGGCCTTTTGAGGGTAGCTTCTTCTACTCCATACTGTGTTTTCAAGCCATATCCATATGATGGTGTGGATTGGCACTACATTCCTTTTAGTGACTGAGTAATACTCCATTGTGTAGGCTGACCACGTTTTGTTCATTTATCAGTTGATGGACACCAGAGGTTATTGCGACTAATGCTGCTATGAATGTTCACATTGTGGGCGTCCCTGTGGCTGTGCTTCTAGGTCTCCCAGACAGGGACTGCTGAGTAGGACTGCTGGGCCACGTGGCAAGACTGTCCAGCTGTTTGAGGAACTGTCACGCTGTCTTTCAACGTGGATGGGCCTTTCTCTATTCCTGCCAGCACTACTGGAAGGCTGTCATTCTCTGTGGCTATAAGCAGACAGCAGTTAGACTTGCTGATACCCTTAGAATTCTCACTGAAAACCGAAGGCCAGAGTCGGTGAGGAGTACAGGTGTACAGGGGTACAGGTTGCTGTGGCCCAGGAGATCAGTGTGACAGTGTAGACAGCCACATGTGTCCGCATCAGTGTTCAAGCTTTAATGTCAGCTTATAGAAAGTTCTGGAGTAACGGACCATCCTGGTCGGTGATTAATGTGCATTAATCCTTTTGTCCTCTGACCACTTCTTTTCCTCTCTCTGGAGGAGACGGTACCATATGAGGGAAAATCTGAAAATGTTACGTTCTTGCTTCCCCAGAGCCCAGGGACTCAACTTATCACCTGGACTCTAAGGAGAATCTGGTGACCCTTCAGGGTGCACACTTCCCACGACATGCAGCCACAGAGCTACGAAGAGTGGTTTTCATTGTGAGCCATTATTCTGTATAACGGATATGTGCTCATTAAAAGAGTGGCTCTCACTTGCTTCTGACGTGGCCGTACTTCCCCTGTCCCGGATGGGTCCCTCTCCTGCTGGGCAGGGAGTTTCAGTCAGCTGCTGGCTGGACGAAGCTGGGCAGAAGACAGGTTCTGCTCGGCCTTCATGCTTTCCCAAGGCTTGGAAGGTCCACTGACTTTTAGCCTAGTTGGGAAAAGCCAGCAGCTCTGGTGGCCTGGGCAGGGCTGAGCACTCAAGGTGTGGTCAAGTGGGGTAGGAATCTCCGGCTGGTCCCTGCTCCTCAGCACTTACTTGCTCTACTTTTCTGCCTCTGAAAGGACAACTGAGGACCCTTCTGATATCTCCACATGGCCCTGCCCTGCCAGATGCCACTAAGCCTGATCTTCAGGGCTGCAGTGAGCCAGAGGCCTGCAGAATGCGATCCCAGACAGGGTTGACTTCAAGCTACCATATTTCCCTGAAAATTAGGCCAGGTCCATGTTAATTTTTGCTCCAAAAGACGCAATAGGGCTTATTTTCAGAAGATGTCTTGTTTTTTCACATACAGCAATCTAAATTTATTCCCTTTAAATCTATCATTAAATCAACTGTTAACTGAAGACTTATGAGACAGGAGTAGCAACAAAAATGATGACAGTTAAGAATGACAGTCCAGGGCTGGTGATATAGCTCAGCAGCATAAGCACTTGCCTGGCAAGCACAAGGTCCTGAGTTCAGTTCCCAGTACCCACAAAAAAAAAAAAAAAAAGAATGACAGTCCACACAAAAGTGACGAAAAATTGTAGGCACCAAAATTCAGAAAACATTTATTTCACGCAAGCGCATGCACTACGCCCATTGACACACAGCATACTGAATTATGAAGATTCATCTTAGACACAACCACATCCATTCTTCAAGTGCACGTGTCGTTCATGCCTGTGTCTGTGCTTCGACTGCTTGTTCGGCAATGAGTCTCGAGTTCGCCTTTTACACAGGCGCCTGCTTAGGTATTTACAAATAATTACAATTTATACTAGTGTTTATTTCGAGTATTGTCAATAATACTATTTATATTTAATTATATATTAATATTTTATAATTCAGTATATCCATTGTGTGTTGCAACAGACGTACTAAATGCACCTGTCTGGCTGATGATCTCAAGTGGGGCTTATTTTGGGGGTAGGGTTTATATTATGAGCATCCTGGAAAATCATGCTAGGGTTTATTCTCCACCTAATCTTGCTTTGAGGGAAATACAGTACCAGTGTGCTTACCCTGACGCAGCTGGGAAAGATGCTCCAAATGAGTAATAAGTATTTTTACTGTGCAGAGAAAGTAGACGCAATGTCAAGAACACCATAATAGTAGAATGTAGTGAGATGGTTTGGAGATGGTGGATTTTGGATATTTACTGCTTTCTTTGCTTTTCTTTTGCTGGTACTAGGGACTGAACACAGGCTTTGCACATAGCAGGCAAGGGCTCTACTGCCAAGCTACATCCTTAGCCCTTATAATCATTACTTTTTATTTTGACATGGGATCTCTCTAAGTTGCCCCAGCTGGCCTTGAACTTGTGATCCTCATGCTTCAGCCTCCTGAAGGGCTGGCATTGCAGGTATGTATGCATCATTGTGCCTGGCACTACTTTTATTTTTAATATAATTTATTTGATTGTAAGTTTATATGTAATATAATTTTATATAATGGCTGTGTTAAATGTCTGACTCACAAAATTTCTGAAATTTAAAAAAATCAGCAGATCAAGCTGGCCCCAGCTCTCTCCTGGGACAGGTATCAATATTTTTTTGAAGTTTCTTGGTTGAGTACAAATGCTTCACAAAAAAACAACAACAAGAACAAACAAAACAAAACACAGCCAGCAGTGATGGTGACAGTTCTCTGGACTCACAGAGATCCCATCACATAGACAAAGTAACCATCATAGGAGCATTTGTCTTTGGTCTGCTAAGAAGTGCAAGAGGTTTAGCATAACTTCTACGACCTTAGGCAGGAGGAGGAATAGGAGTCATCAGGGTAGAAACAGGGAGCACGAGGTGGGGCGCCATCTGCAGGGAGCTAATCATTGATGACCCCCTTCTCTGCCTACAGCACCCACAGGTGGGGCCTGCATAGAGCAGGACTCCGTGGCCTCCTGCCACAAAGTGGAGGGTCTGTCCACTTCCCAAAGTCGGATGGAGCCTTCTCTCCAGGCCCCTCTTGTCCCTACATCCGGGTGTCTCCTGAGAAGGCTGGGCCAGAGACAGTGTGCAAATCTCCCAAGACTGACTCATCATCTGTGAAATACACAGGGTGCAACAGTGCCTGCCATGAGGCTTAGGTGACTTAGCACAACAACTAGAGACCGTGAGTGTCCTTGACAGTGACACAGTGGACTAAAGGTGGCACCTTGCCCAACTCCACCACACGTGTCTCTGAGGCCATTTGGAAATAGGGAGAGGGAGGGGGGACAGGACTCATGACTAGGAACAATGGGGGTTAATAGCAAATGTCAGGATGGCAGAGGGAACAGTGTGTGGGCATCCAGAGAACCCAGTTTGGGGAGCAGAGGGCCCCAAGCCTACAAGGACCCCCTAACCTCACCTGGACCCCAGCAATGGGCACTGCCCTCCTGCATCCTTCAGCAAAAGCATCCTACCCAAATTCAGGAGCTGTATGTAAAATGAAACCCAGAGAAATCCTATGATAAATTTAGATTTAAAAAATATTCCAGTGTCCCTATGGACAAGACTTTTCTGGGTATGTGAGCACAGACATAAGGCACAGAGTGACAAAATGATGACAGAAATATTCTCACTTGCATAGTGACACACAGCAAGGTTGAGGGAGTGAATGAATAAATAAAATGAAAATGTAAATTAAAGCATCTAAATCAAGCACCTTTTGTTACAAAGTTGCAAACATTGTGACAAAGCAAGGTTTGATAACAATTTTCCTGAGAGGCAGTTCACATACTATAAATTTCATCCGTCCTATGTATGTGACTCAGTAGTTTTAGCATATTCATAGAGTTGTGCAACCATTACCACAATCAATGTTAGAAAATTTTCATTACCCTAAAAGAAACGATGTACCAGCAGCAATCACTTCCCATTTCCTGCCTATTCCATAACCCTAGGAAACCCCTAATCTTTGTATCTTTTTGTCTCTATATATTTGTCTGTTCTGTACATTTTAGGTCAATGGAATCTTACAATATGTGGTCTTTTGTGACTAGCTTCTTTCACTTAGCATAATGTCTTCAGGGTTGATTCGTGTTTTAACATGTATCAGTACTGCATTTTTTATGAATGAATATTACCCTGTATAGATATACAGTATCACATTTTATTTATCCATTCAGTTGATGGACATTCGGGTTGTTTCTGGTTTGGGCTATGACGAACAATGCTGCAGTGAATATTCACAAGTCTTTGTGAGGGTATATATTAGTATCTCTCTTGAGTGTATTTCTAAGAATGAATTGCTGGGTCATATGGTAACCATATCATTTGAGGAAACACCAGACTGCTTTTCTAAGTATCTGTACCATTTTACAATCCTACCAGCAGTGAATGGGAGTTTCATTTTAGCTTTTTACATTTGGGTCTTCAATGAATTTTGTTGGATATGATGTGAGGTAGGGGTCATTTCTTTTCTATTGCATGTGACTCTCTACCCATTCCTTTAACTTTTGTTGAAAAGACTATTCTTTCCCCCATTGAATTCTCTTGGCTTTCTTGTGGAGGATCAATTGACCATAAACGTGGGGGCTTATTTCTGGTCTCTTCATCCTGTTCCATTGATCTGTATTTCTACTCTGAGCCAGTACCACACTTCAATCACTATAGCTTTGTAGTAGGTTTGAAACTGGAAAGGTATAAGCCCTCCAATTTTGTCCTTCTTAAAGTACTGGCCATTTTAGGTCCCTTGAATTTCTATATTAATTTTAGAATCAGCTTGTTAAAATCTGTGATGAATCCAAGTGGGATTTTGACAGGAATCACACTGAATCTGTAGTTCCATTTTGGAAGTAGTTCCATCATAATAGTATCAAATCTTCCAATCCATAAGCATGGATGCATTTGAATTATTTAAATCTTCTACAATATCTTTTAACAACATTTTATAGCTTTTGAATCACAAGCTTCATACTTCTTTTGTTAATGGATTTTTAAAATTGTGGTAAAACACACATAGCATAAAACTCACCATTTTAAGTGTATAGTTCAATATCATTATGTGCATTGATATGGCACCCACTACCACCATCTAGCTCTAGAAATGTCTTCCTTCTTCCAAAGTGAAACTCCACACCCATTAAACAATAACTTGCCCCTCTTCCCCAGCCCCCAGCATTGGCCATCGCACTTCTTATCCCTGTGATTACTCTAGTTCGCTCATATAAATGGAATCATACAACATGTGGTCTTTCGTGTTTCGCTGATTTCACTTAGTGTAATGTCTTCAAGGTTCATTCCTCTTTTTGTGTGTTGATATTTCATTCCTTTTAAAGCCTGAATAATATTATCTACCATATGTTGTTTATCCATTTTCTGTTGACACTTAGTTTTTTTCCACCATTCAGTTAATGAAATCAATGCCTCTATGAGCAGGGAGTACAAATATCTGTTTGAATCCCTGTGTTTAATTCTTTGGGGTACGTACCCAGAAGCAGAAGTTCTGAATCATATGGTAATTCTGTGTTTAATTTTTATTAGTAATGGATAATTTTATTTTATTGTCTGTTTTTGTTTTTATATTTACTATGCAATCATAAAATATTTTAAAAGTCAATTATGTGACTATACTTTGATGAATAAGTGCACACGTCTGTGCGCCCCCCAACATTCCCCACAATCTGTGAACTAGTTCATGTTTGCAATGGAGCTAACATGTGGTTGGTGTAATCATTTTGCTGACAACTTGGGAGCTTGTCTCCTACCTTCTGCAGACCTTGGCCAGAACATGATTAACACAAGTACCCAGGACTTCTGTCTGCGATATGGTTGGCACCTGTGTCTGCTCTCTACACCTGCCCCACCTGCATACATGTCGCCCTCAGAGCAGTAAGGTACTGAGAGGTGAACAGGTGTGATCAAAAGAAACACAGTGAATGTTTAAATTTTAAAAATATTTATTACAATAAAAGTGACATTGTCATTAATGCCCCTCAGAATACTCTCCTCAGTCTGAATACATTTTAGTCTATGTGCTGCCAAAGCAAGCACACTCTGAACACATTTATCCCATTGTTCTTACCACTTTCTGAAGCAGCTCTGGAAGTCTTTCATGAGGGTCTTTAGTTACACTGTCCTAGGTGCATCTATGTCCTGAATGGATTCAAAATGTTTACCTTTCATGGTCATTTTGACTTTGGGGAAGAGCCAGAAGTCATACAGTGCCAGATATGGTGAATAAAGGTGGATATGGACAGAATGCAATGTTTCTATGAGCCTGATTTTCCATTGGATGGCACTTGACAACAGCATTCACCATAATTTTGATCACACCTTGTAAAGACCTTCACAAAAGAGGACTTCCAGAACTGCTTCAGAAAGTAGCAGGAACAATAGAATAAGTGTGTTTGAGGGGTGAAGTATTTTCAGAGGGATAAATGGCAATGTGTCTTTTACTGTTGTAACAGAAAATGCTGCCACTGCCCACCCACCCCGCCAATATATTTCAGTTTCTTAGTTGCCCAGGTAATATTTCCTGTTCCAGTTCTGGTTGCTCCTGTCTCCTAGAAACGGCTGGTCACCGTGATGCATAGCTGGTCACTATATTGCAAGAACCAATCCCCAATTGACAAGCCATTCTGCCTCTGTACTTCCTGCTTGCTTATCCCATATAAGCCCTAGAACACCAGAGATTAGGGCCTGATATTCTGGGAATGATCCCGTTCAGTGCCTGTCGACTGACACAAATAAATCTGCCTCCAAATCCTGGGTGTTGTTTTGGTGTTTCTGCTTGCCATTGCACCGTAATAATTTTTTTTGTTGTTGTTGTTGTCAGTGTGGGTACCAGGGGTTGAACTCAGGACCTCACGCTTGCCAGCAGGCACTTGTGTCGCTGAGTGATATCACCAGCCCTTTTTTTCCTTTATGTGGGTTCTGGGAGTCAAACTCAGGACCTCATGCTTGCCAGGCAGGCACTTATGCCACTGAGCCATCTCACCGGCCCTAAATTTTTAAAATGTAAATATTCATCATATTTTTCAGTCACCCCTTGTATACCCTTTCCTGGGTTTGGAGCAGCGATGGAGACTCTGTTGATGGCTGATTGGTGACATCCTCCACTTTCTTGCTCAAGTCTCTGCTAGTTACACTCCAGCCATGTGGTCTCCTTTTCCCAAGCAGCTCATAAAATGGGGAAGAACAGCTTTGCAGCTTTGGCGAATAAGCCAATGTGCAAACGGGAACAAGAGCCCTGGGACTTTCCTAAGACAAACAAAGGATTTAAAAGAAAAAAACAATATTTAGCAAAGCTCAAAATTCCCACTTCCACATTAAGAAAACAACTTGCTGCAGATCACTTGCGATATTTAAAAGTAGCTCTAAGACTCATCACAGCACTTAAAAACTGAAAAAGGTACTTAGAAACTGCACTTAAGGATGTGTTTCAGTTCGGAGAATGCCAGCTTTTACCTCAAGGAAGAACCGCTGTTCCCTTGACCAGTTGACTCCAGGGCTCATCCCAAAGCTTGTCCATCCCAGCTTCCCTGAAGGCCTCATTTCCTGCTAGGTTGCTGTTGTCCCTGAACCTCAGGCTGCCTCTTAATCCTGTTTCTTAATTTTCAGGCATTTGCCCTTTTTCAGTAGTGAGTCAAAGCTCCGGGCAGTTGTCAAATATTCCTCTTACATAGGCCAAGCCTTCCAAGGAGTGACACCATGGAGTCAAGACGAAAGCGGATGTGATAGGGCTGTTGATGCTGGCCCTGGGCAGAGGAAGGAGCCGCAGGGGAGGCCAGCGTGTTTGCTGGGGCCTGGCCACTTCCGGAAGAGTCATCGAGCATGGAGGATGTGAGTCCCACATGACCCAGGTTTAGTGTCCGAAATCAAGGTCCTTGGGGGAATGTACAGAGTGGAGTCTGTTACTCCAGCTGCCGCTTGGTGTCAGTAAACACTCAAAACTAAAGTTCCAAAAATGATGGCCTGGGGATGTATTAACCTGTTTCTGAATAATTGTGAAGCTCAGAATGATTTTAAAATTTTTAAATATTTGAAAAAAATCAAAAGAATACTACTTGGTGACAAAATTCCACATTCTATGTCCATAAATCCAGTTTCGCGGGGGCACTGCTGTCCCCATCTGCCTGTGGCCATGCGCCTGTGGCTGGCCCCCTCTTCTCCCCACAGGACGGCTGAGGAGCTGCACCAGGGACTGTGGCCCCTGGGGCCTCGCGTGTTTACTCTCTGGTCCACACAGGAATTGGGCAGTTCTGTGTTCTAAACTTTTCCACAAAATCCAGCAGCCAGAGAAGAGGAGAGAGGAGCAGGAGAAGGGAGCGCCGAGCTACAGCCACCACCCCCGGGGATCCTTGGCAGTGAGGTCAGGAGCAGGCTCTGGGGACCAGGCCGAGGTGTGGTCCCTGTGTTTCCACGAGGTACACGCCAGGTTAGTGAAGGATAGCTGTCACTAGAGGGCCTGTGTCCTAGCTCCTCACCCGTGAGGTCCTTCCTTGTCCCTCCTTTGTCCCTGGACCCCCTTAATGAGAGCTGCCCTTCCTTTCTTGGTCCCAAGCAGACGAAGAGGTCAGATCCAGCTCCATTTGAGAAAAACTTGGCTGACAGAGAAGTCGGAGAGTGGTCGAAGAGCACTGGTGTGGAGCAGCATCGATGCTGGGCCTTCCACATTCCCCCGGCAAGCCCCTGCCTGAAGGCGGTTCGCACACCTGCCTCTTTCCGGCCCCAGGCTCCATCCTGAATCCTGGCACAGCCGAAGGCTGATGTTTTCAGAGCTCCCAAGGGCCCTCATGAGGGAGAATGGGTCTCTAGGTCCCAGGGCTGGGAGCCAGTACCAGGGGTGGAGCAGGCATAGATTTGACTCCCATGAGGTGGAGGCTGCTGAGCAGAACTAGACCAAGCTGCCCTGGGACCATGAACTCCTTGCTCCAGCAGAATGCGATTGTGTCAGAGCACCTCTGGGTGCCAGGGTTATGTGAACCAGAGGGCCCACAGATCCAGGGGCAGGCACACAGCGAAGCAGCAAGGAGCCCTGAAGTCGGAGAGGAGCTGAGCTTCCGTGGTGGCTCTGCCACTCAGCAGCCATTTGGTAAAATGGTCAGGGCAAATGGGGTCATATAAAATGGGGACAGTGGTTCTTATTGAACTAAGATATGATGAGTGCAAAATCACAGTGGTGGCTGCTGCTGAGCACTTCTTACAGGAGCCCAGCGGTTCCTGTCATGTTTCTTGGGTGAGTCCAAAAAATTGGTAGGAAAATTTCTCTTCACATTTTTTTCCTCCTCAATTTCGAAACTTGAGGGCAGGGACAGAGGAAATGAAAACATAAACAAAACAGCGTCTCTCAAGCAGTGCCCTTGCCTTCCAGCTGAGGGTGCCCACCCGCGTGCCCCTCCCATGTGCCACAGTAGAGGGAGGCCATCAGTCGAGTTGTTGATTTGTCCCCACAATTCAAGAGGGTTGGCAAGGACCAGAGACACTTGTCAGACGCCAAAATGGCAAATATGTTACAGATGATGGCTGGTAGGGATGTGGGAATCAGAGAACATCACACTGATTTGTTTTTATATTTTTCCTGGACGTTTCACAAAACCATTCATCAGAAAGCTCATTTGGCTGCAGAGCAAATGTTGGTGGGAACAAACACCAGCTTCCGTCACATCTGCCCTTTCTCGGTGGTTTCCAAAGTTCCGGTCTTAACAGTGTGGCTGCTGAGAGAGAGGTTCACCAAGCACGGGGTCTAGAGTGGCTCTGCATTAGGGAGGCAAGAGGCAGCGAGCTGAGACCAGGGAGGGCAGACCCTGCATCCTTTCTAATCCAGCTCTTCTCGGTGCCAGGCACTGGCAAGAGCACGGATATGTGGAGGTAAACTGAACGGGGTGCACGTGCACCCACACACTCGCTTATGCACACTGACATACACATTCTCTGACATACACAGAACCTCACACACACATGCTCTGTGCCACACTCTTTTGCTCTCACTCGCACGCACTCACACACTCATAAATGTGTACACAGACACGCACACACACATTTCCACTCTTCCTCTTTCTCTCAAGCTGGTGAGGACAGAACACAGTGGATTAGAGAAGACCCGTCTCCCATAGCCCTCAATGCCCTGCACATTACACACCCTAGGTGAAGATGGAAAGTGGAAGCAAAATGGGCAGTCTCAGTTTTGATCATTGACCCAGAAGATTCTAACTCTGAGAGCAGAAATTGCATGCAGAAAGAGTTTGCTCCTCTGGAAACTAAGCTGGGATCAGCTGCGGATCATGCGCTCACAGGGAGGAGTGTCTGTAGGTCTCCAGGGCAGCGTCACCTCAGATACAAGGGACGCTTGTATCTGTCAGCCACTACAGGTGCTCCAGCCCAGTGCATGGTGTGCCAGGAGGGTGAGGTGTTAGGAGAGCTGGAAACCCTTCACATTGGCTGCCGTGGTGCAGAGCTGCGCATGCATGCAAGCGCACGGAGGACCAGCAGTGTGGACTGGGCATTCAGGCGCCTGGGGACATGCTGAGCCCAGGCGTGTCTCTAGGAAGAGGAAAGGATCTGAATGGGTCGTGGCAATGTGTCCTCCCTTTGAAGTTGCCCAGTCACAGAGTTTTACCGTCACACCAAAGCAAGGGGTGCTTTGCTATGCATTAGAAAGGGAGGCTCAGCCCCCTGGCTGGGGACATCCATGTATATATTGGGGCTAACTCTATCTCTGCTCCAGGGCTCAACCCTATGAGATGGTGCGGGTGTCCGAGAGCTGGCACCCTACACCGCACATGCTGTGACTCTCCAGTCCGTACTCCGCTCCCGCTTCCTTCCTGGCTGGTGAGCTCACCATCGGGTCACCAGGATGCCCTCCTCATCCAGTGAAAGTGAGAACTCCGCTCTGTGCTCTGAGCTTGGCCTATCATTTCTGAAGTTCAGATTTCAGAGTGCCTAGAAGACTCCTTTCACTTTCAATAAAGGCAAGGCCTTGCGAAATACTTTGTTGTTTCTCTATACTATCCTGTCTGTATCAGTCAGTGCTTACCAGAGAAGTAGATTTACTGCAAGATATACAAATATGTAAGGATTTACAAGGTGGGCTTACAGTGGCCGCCCACAGAGTCAGGCGTGGAAGAGTGCAAAATGTCTGTCTGCGCACTAGAGATTCGAAGGCCTAGAGTGCACTGCAGTGTCCCAAGTGAGTCCGTATCAGGAGGCTGAAGGGTCTGCACTGGAAGACAGGAGACATCGCCAAGGTGAAGGCGAAGACTGGAGCTCCTGCAAAGAAACAGAAGCACACTTTTCTTCGTTTCCCTTTTATACAATTAAGGCAACAAACCTACCAGGGAGGGTCTTCTGTGCTCAGTAAATCGCCTCAGCCACACCCAGAACTATGCTGACCCAGTTAAGTGGGCATTTCTCACTCAAGTTGACATAGTCGGTTAACTATCACATCTTCAGAGAAACGGCTTCATCCCTGGGTGAACATGGCACGGTCTTACGCTGCCCTAGCGGCGGCACCTCCGTGGCTCCTGCCACTATAGAGAGGCTGGGTGCACGTGAGATGAACACAGTGCACTTTTAACAAGATAAGTAGGAAGTTGCTCCCTAATAATGACAAAAGTGTAGTGTAGACAATACCCTAAGCGGACACACGGGCGGCTGTCATCATTATCAGGTGTTATGCACTGCACAGTGGCCAGTGGGTGTGTTCACATCACGTCACATACACCTGCAAGGACACACTTTGCAGAGTGACATTAGGACAGTTGTGACATCCCCAGGGAATAGGGCTTTTCCAGCTTTGTTTAATCTTATGGAACCAGCATTATACTGTATTTCCCTGAAAATAAGACCAGGTCTTATATTAGTTTTTGCTCCAAAAGATGCAATAGGGCTTATTTTCAGGAGGTGTCTTATTTTCTTCATGAACAAAAATCTACATTTATTTATGTACAACAATCTACATTTATTGAAATAGTCATGTCATCTTTTTCTGGAACCTTGTCACAACTCTCCCAAATTCTGGTCTGAATTTCTTGCGACTCCGTTTTGTAGACCCAGTGGCCTCGATCTCTCAGAGAGAGCGCTCCTTAAATGAGCTCTTCTTGTGCAGGCAGCCTGCATCATACTGCATCACTGTGACACACGGCATACTGGGTTATGAAGATTTGCATTAGACACGACCACATCCGCACACATTATTATTCATGCATTGTGTCTGCACTCTGGTCATTCAGCAGTAAGTCTCAAGTTCATCCGTTCACATAGAGATTTAACTTCTCATACAAATGTGCCCACTTGGGAATTTACAAATACTTAATTATAATTTATATTATCTTTTTTTTTTTTGATGTGGGTATCGGGAGTCGAACTCAGGACCTCGCACTTGCCAGGCAGGCACTTATGCCGCTGAGCTATCTCACAGGCCCATTATCATTTATTTTAAGTATTAATGTCAATACAATTTATTTATATTTAATCATGTATAGTATTATTATTTTATAATTCAATACATCTGTCGCGTGTTGCAACGAACATGCTAAATGCCTCTACCTGAGGTAGGGTTTATATTACAAGCATTCAGAAAAATCATGCCAGGGTTAGGTCATATTTTTGGGGAAATACAGTACTTGTGATCCGTAGTTGACTAAAATGTCACTAAGACGGTACTTGGCTATAATCCACTCAACCTTCAAATCAGCGTCTTTGTTTTCTTCCTTTGTTTACTGCTCTCCTCCGGGGCGGGATAGACAGAAGTTGTTCTTGCTGCCTGAGGTTGGGGGGAGGTAGGGGTGGGAAAAGTCCTCGATAATATTAAGCTTTATTTACTTATGTAAGTAAAACTGTGGGTTTTGTTTTTCTTTGTATTGAGTAATATTTATATAACAAACTCCTAGCTTGGAGAAGTGCGTTGGAAGTACACAGGTCTAGGTGACTAAGGATCTAGTACTGACCAATAGTCAGAAACTTGCCCCGATCTTCTCCAGACTGATAGGAGGGACCCGCTACCTCACTCAGACCAATAATGACCCCTGAGTGGGAGACGGGTCCCACTTTTATTCTTCAGACAGTTTCATATCACGACCTGATCAGTGAGGCTCAGCCCGGCTGTGTGAGGCTAAGACCAGTTAGGATCCTCGTAGACTCCCACGGCCATCACTGTCCACATGGTCTTTGAACGATAATGGTTTGACTTACATTTTTTAAACTTTACAAGGGTGCACAGCAATCTGCATCTGGTAGAAACAATTCAAATGCACATTACCTTATGTTAATGGTCAGCACCCATGTAAGAATTCTGCTTCTTTCACTTCACCGCGGAAGGGTTGTGTGTGAGACGATTTTGCTCACCTGTGGCTGCGATGTGAACTACTGAGGGAGTTAGGTGTACTAGATGCATTTTTTACTAATATCTTCTACTTTCTGTTGCTTGTCAGATGGTAGGCAGAGGAGCACTGGCACATCTTTGAACGTCCCATCCAATGAGGAGAAGCAGCCATCAGGGCCTGTCTGGTGCCCAAACCCCCCGTTCTCGGTCACCCTTCACCTGTAGGCTGTACCTGGGTCCCACACTGGCCAGGTCAGGTTGCTGCCCCTCCTGCCTGCACAGCCTCACCTTGTGACTGACGGCTGGTGACTCAGGTGCTGTTTCCTGTGTCTGGGGCCCCACAGGAACAACCTCTGGAGTGCTGGTCCACACAGGAGAGGCATTTGGCTTTCTGCCTCTGCTGCCCCAGGACTGGCACTTGTTGGGTCCCCAGTGACCCCCGGGGCCCCTATACCAATGGACACTGCCCCAGCCAGGTGCTATTTTTCAGCTCTGTCGTTGGATATTGTTAATGCTACACCATGCTACAATCATGTCTGTTAAAAAACAAACTATGGTCTCTTTTGGCTTCCTTGAGTGTTGGAAGTGAGTTCACATTAACATGACCAGAGGAGGTGAAGGGCAGAAAAAAAGAACTGGAAACACATTTATCGATAAATGACATTTCCGCTGAACAGAAGCCTCATTAGGAAAAAAAAAAAAATATATAGTTATCGACCCATAGAAGGCTGCAATGAAACGCACCTGGGAGTTTCATGCACCTTCTCCGTTTGCCCATGCCCTCTCATTAACACAGCACCAGGACAATATGAAACCAAGAAACTGGTGAGAGTGTCATCGGGCCATTGCGCCTGGTCAGATCTCACAGGCCCAGCGTGCCTGCTGGTCACTGTGGGTGTGAGCGTGTGAACTGCTCCGTGCAACTGTACTGTGTTCAGCCCTGTAGCTACCTGGAGACACCCACCTGCATGGTACCACCGGACACCTCGTGTTAGCCCCTCACAGCCACACCATGCCCCACAGCCCTGGTTGCCGCTAACCCGCCCCCCCTGCAGTGACATAATCCCTGTACTCTCGAGCACACCAAGCCTCATGTGTCCTCTGGGGATTGGCCTTTTGCCCAGTACCATGGCCTCCAGGCTGCCTGAACAGTTTGCTCCTCCTTGTCACTGGGCAGTGTCCCGTGATGTGGCTGCATCACAGGTTTTTCTTTTTAATCCACAAAGAACAGTTTTGGCTATGACGAACAAACTTCTTATCAAATTTGTGCCTAATTTTAAGAACATTATTATTATTTTTATTTTGCTTTAATGGACATAATTGTACATGTTTATGGGATACAGTGTAGTGTTTGATACATGTAGATATTGTGAAATAACAAAATTAGGGTTTTGAGTATATCATCACCTAAAAATTTATCATGACTTTGGAGAACATTCAAAATGCTGTCTTCTACCTATTTCGGAATATCCAGTACCATATCGCTAATGATTCTGGCCTCACCATGCCGTAGAAACCAGAACTTACTCCTCCTCAGCGTGCATCTGTACCCGTGACATATCTGTCCCTCCCCCTCCCCGGCCTCTGGTAGCCATGGCTCTGCTTTCTGCTTGCAGGAGATGCTCCTTAGTGCCCACACAGGTGAGGCCGTTCCATGCTTGTCCTTCTGAGTCTGGCTGATTTCACTTAACACATGGCCTCCAGTCCCATCCATGTTATTACAGAGGACAGGCTTTGTCCTTCTTATGTCTGACTAGCGGCCACTGTCCCACGGTCTCATTGTTCTTTCGTGGTTTAAGAGGCCCAGGACAAGTGTTCTGAGCTTCCTCTCTCCGGCATCAAGGATCACCAGCCGCTGGTGGCCTCTGCCAGCTTGGCTGTCCTGGCGTCCTGTCCCTCTGCTACTCCAGTTCATGCACTGCTCTCTCTACTCATCTGGAGCCTCACGGAGAAGCCACACCTGCAGCTCCTGGGCCTCCCTCCACTTCCGTGCAAAGATGTTGCTGTGTGTTCTGTTCAGGCTCTGTACCTCCGAGACAGTCTCTGGGGCCCTGCCTATCTTGGGGAGAGACTTGGCAACTCCCTCACCCTCGCCTTGTGTACTGAGTTAAAAGACGTTTCCCCCTAGATTTGTCCAAACTCTAACCCTTGCTACCCATGAATGTGAGCTATTTGGAAAGAGGATCTTCACAGATGCAAATAAGGTCTGGAGATGAGGTCATCCTAGATTTAGCATGGACTGTGAATCTGATGTCTGGGCTCCTTCTAAGAGAAAGGAGAAAGACTGAGGATGAGGCCGAGGCGGGAGGTAGCATCTGCAAGCCAAGGAAGGCCGGGGATCGCCTGCAGCCTCCAGAAGCCAAAAGAGGCAGGGAACCAAAAGCTGGTTTTCCTGACTCTCGGGCCAAGTTCCCCTCTGAGTCTTGCTCTCACTGTGCCCCATGGGCAGACGCACAGGCTTGTCTGCGTCAGCACTGTGAGGGCCCTGCCCCTTCAGTGGGCTCTGAGCCATTAGCAGGCACCGCCCCTCCAGTGGGCCCTGCCCCTTTGGTTGAATGAAGTGGCTGCTCCCTCACAGCCTCTGCAGGGCCAGCCCTGCCAACCCCTCCATTTCAGGCTTCTGGTCTCCAGAGCTGGGAGGCAACCCACTTCTGTGGCTTTCAGCTACCTGGGAGGTGGCCGTTGCTGTGACACCCAAGGGACCACAGCCGCTGGCCTCGTCCTGCACAGCAAGCCTGGTGCCGGTGGTAGCTGCACTGTCTGGCCCCTCCAGGGTCTCTGCTCGCAGTCCCTCCCTGTGTCTGCTCTGCCACAGGAATGAGCTCTTAAACGTCCTGTGAGACCCTAGAGACCTCATGTTGGGTTTCCTCTGGGGAGAACCATGCTATTCCCTTCAGAAAATCCAGCCTCAAAGATCGGAGTTTCCTCCTCAGGCAGATTTGCCAGGTCGGGTTCACACGCAGCTCCCGTGTGGTGGGGACGCGGGTAGAGCAGCACCTGGGACGCGCTCAGGCTCCCTTGGGCAGAACAGAAGGGCCGCTGTCCACGCATCGGTGAGCTGAATTTGGTGCAGGAGACTCCCAGCCTTTCTCAGGATTTTCCTAGGTCGGGTTCTTGGCCCTGTTGATCCAGAAATTCCTGGCTGAGTGAAGCTTTCCTATCTTGCTAGGGTTTCTGGGAAACACAACAAAGTTCTTTGGAACTTCTGGACCCCCCCTCCTCATTGGAGAGTATGGTCTCAGTTAACTCTGAAACCCATGCCAGCTCTTGCCTGCTGCAGTCTTGCAAACTCCCATCCAATTTCTCCTTTCTCTCCAAAGCTCTGCCTTCCCTGCCAGCTGCTGCTAGGGTCTTGGGAGGGTGACCAAACATCCTAGTTTTCATGGGAGCAGAGGCATTTCCTGGAGTGTGGGACTTTCACTGCTACAACTAGGAATTCTCAGGTACCAGGTACCAGGGCTGAGTTGCTCTTCCCAGGGCTGGGGAGACATAGAAGCCAAATATTACTAAGATACTAATTTATTCTTATTGAAAAGTAAAGATTAACTCCTTTTACCTGAAGCTTCTTAAGAAACCTTTTTGTGCTATTTCTTTTTTGGGCAGGATAATTTCCATAGACCTGTTTCTAGGTTCTCACCCTGCATGTTGCTGCAGGGGTCACCAAGGCTTCCAGTGACACCTGTATGACAACATTGCTGACATCATCCCCTTTGCATGGGCTCTGTGAACCCAGCTTGGACCCAGATACATCCACAGTGGAAGCCTGGAGACCACGTCTGGGTGTGGAGATGCCACGAAGAGATGCGGAAAGGCATCCTCTGCACTCAGGGGGTGTGACTGAGAAATCGGCTTCTCACCAATAAATCACCACAGTGAAATGTTTTCCCCACCTCCTCAGCATCATATCTCTCTTTTTTTGGCATGTAGATTTGACTCTGCATAAAGTGTGTGGAAAGAATTAGGGGCCCAGAAATGGTGACTTTGGAGCCAGAGGCCAGCTGCGTCCCTGGCATTATAATCTGGTGTCCTGCTTGAAAGGCTGTGCCTCATGGTTCAGAGCACATTCAATGATTTCAGGGAAGGCTGAGCCAATGAGCTTTGAGCCCCATGGGTGGCCTCCTATGGGACCTGATGGTGAAGTCACTGATCACAACATCATGAGTGATTCTTCCATCCTTGCCTTCTCTTCTGTTGGTGCAGGATGGGGCGCCCTCTACCTGAAGCCTTCACCCTTTGCACAGCATCCTGTCTGCTGGCCTCGCTCCTCCAGGGAGAGGGCACTCCTTTGAGGAGGGCTCCCTGGGGTCACCCAGCACAGCAGGTGGGAGGGGCCACACAGTGGGTCAGAGAAAATGCATGACAGCATGTGAAGGAGAAACTAGCCCAAGTGTCCAGCTTCCACAGGGTGGACGGAGACATTATTTTTCTCAGGGAAAGACCAGGGAACAACTCCCCTGCACCACTCTCCAGGCTGGGAGTTGTATCTGGGAACCCAAGAAAAAGGGTGCTGGTCCTTCACACCCTCCCCTACTCAGCCTGCTCATCAATAAGAGTGAAGTAGAATACAGCATTTTCATGTTTCATAGTTTTCTATACTCTGCACCTTAAAAACAATGCCTGCACATTATTGGTAAAATCTGGAAAACAATCATGACTGTTCTACCTACGTAAAGAGCAGATTTTCTGTTAGCTGTCTACGGCTGTTTCAGTTAGAGGGGGCCGCGGGGAAATCTCAGCCCAGGTCACATCCGGTGCTTGGCTTCTGGTCACCATCTGTCTCTGCGTGTCGCTGCCTGCACTTGTGTTCCTCCCTTCTGTCCGGGACTGTCCCTGTGGAGCAGTGTGATCACATGGATCACTCTTCGCTTCTGTGCCCTTTGACATCTAAATTCCCGCATATTCCTAGGTACAGTGATGGGTCATTTATTTTCCTCTTACTCTGGCAGGCAACTTGCTTTTTATTACTTGTTGCGATTTAATAACTAATATACATTGTACCCCTTGCAAAGTAAGTTGTACTAAAAGTTACGCAAATGAAAGGGAAATTCTCAGGCTCCATGGAGACTACCATGAAAATATTTTTATATAACTTTTATGCATATAAATGAGCACGAGTAATTTTATATAAATTCAGTGTTACGTTTATGTTCATTTTTGCTTACTCCCTCTGCTTCCACAGTCCATGCGACAATTCTCTCCTATCCAAATACAGCCTGGTGTGAAAAATTCACACACTTTCTACGTTTACTCATGCATGGTTATACAACCAGGAACTCACAATGAATCTACACACTGTGCTTCGGGTGTGTTTGTTGTATCAAAGTAGATTAATATTATTTACACTTTTCTTGTATTTGTTAATATTTTCAGGTAACAATAAGGGTGTTTTCCAATTTTTTATCCATCTCTTTATCGGTGGGCTTTCATTTACAATTGTCCCCCGAGTACAAAATTTCACAGGGATGGGTCTCCAGACGTGAGATAGCTGAAAAGATACAGTTTTATTTAATTTAGTAGATAGCGCCACATTATTGTGAAGGAAAGTTGTGAAAAACTTTGCAATTTTTGCCAAAAAATAAGTTAAAATGTCCCTTCACATGCTACTTCCCTTCTGTCAACCCATTGGTGAGAAATGTCATGTCACTGTTACTTTGCATTTCTCTGACTACATGTGAGACTGAGTATCTGTCTTCTGATTCATGTTTAATTATAAAATATTTTCATTAAGCAGCAGATTTGAGGAAAGTCCAACAGGTGCCCATATGAGCAATCCTGGGGTGAGGCAGCTGCTTAGCATTTTATCATAATTGCTTCAGGCGCTTGTCCTATTCCCTTTACTTTCTGCCAATTCTCCTCTCCCCTCCTTCCTCTCTGAATCTGTTTTGAGGAATTCAGCCACGTCAGTTGCCTGCCTCTTTCTTCTAAAGACAATCATTCTGCAGAGTTGGGTGTATCTACCTAGGACTCTTAAAAATTACTTATCTATTTATTCACAAACCAAATATATTAATACTTTGAGTTATAAAAATATGCACAGCATTTTCAATTCAATGCTATACTTTTAGAATTCTCTATCAAAGTTATTTAAGTGCTCTGATAGGTTCCTCTGTATGACTAAATCATAGTTTGTTCATTTCTGTACTAAACATAGTTTCCAGCTTTTCTCTATTGCTAACAGAGCAGTGAATATCCTTGTATATGTCTCTGTATTAGTTAGCTTTCCCATCGCTGGAACAAAACACCTGACACCTGTAACTTAAAGAAGAGATTTCATTTCATGGTTTCAGAGGTATCAGTGCATGGTTACCTGTCTCCAAGGCAAGAACATCATAGTGGAAGGGCATGGTGGAGCCCAGCTGCTCACCTCGTGGTGGCCAGGAAGCAGAGCACGGGGCAAATGCCAGAGAAGAAAGGTCCAGGGACCAGATATAGTCCCAAAGGTCACGCACTCATGACCCACTCAGATGCACCCAGAATTGTGCTTTACTAATTTAGATGTCTATCAAACCAATCAAGTTAACAATCAAGATTAACTCACAGCCTCCCCTCATACCTGTGGGAGGTTTCCAGGAGTTACATTCACTGTCACAAGATTTGCATGGCTTTGATATTCCTGATACCGCCTGGTGCACTCCCAGCTATCAATCGATTTCCCGCCACCTAGGAAGAGAGCCCATTTCTCCCCCTCCTCACCATCAACTATGTTTGCAGACTTAGTCAATCTGAATGACATAGTTATCTTCTTTTAATTTTTCACTTCTCTTGATTACCAATGAGGTTCAGTTAATTCTGGCAGAATTAATGTCATTTGAGTTTCTGTGAATTGACAACTCAAACCCTTTGACAATGTAATGAGGCATATTTTTAAAAACTGATTTGCGAGAATCCTTCATATATTCTGAATACTATTTATTCTGTTGGGTATATAAATTTCAAATGTTTTCTACCAGTTAATTGACTTTCTTTTACATTTTTGAGTCGGACTTTGAGTTCTAGCTTATCAATATTTTACTTCATACTTGTCTTTGTTCCTTGGTTAAGAAATTCTTAGTAACTTGATTTTATAAATATATTTTCCAAGATTTTTTTCCTCAGTGTCCTACATATATTACTTTTAAGGTTGAGATATTTTCGCCTGTGTAGAACTTATTTTTTGTACATAGGAGTGATTGAAATTAATGGTGAATGTTTAAATAAAAAATTTATTACAGTAAAAAAGATTTATTACATTACACATGGCCATGAATCCCACTCAGAACCCTCCCTTCACTTGAACACACTTATCCCATAGTTCCTATCTCCTGCAGAGCAGTTCTGGAAGTCTTCTTTCATGTTTTATTTGAGGTGTGATCAAAAATACAGTGAATGCTGCTGCCAAGTGCCACCCAATGGAATGGCAGGCTGGTAAAAACCATGGCATGTCTTCATCCACTTTATTTTTCTGGCTCTTCCCCAAAGTCAAAATGACCATGAAAGGTAAACGTTTTGAATTGATTCAGACATGGAGGCAGCGAGGATGGTGCAAATAAAGACACCCACAAAAGAGGACTTTCAGAACCGTTTCAGAAAGTGGCAAGAATGATGGTTTGTTTGAACCAAGGGGCAATATTTTGAGTGGGATTAATGGCAATGTGTCTTCTACTGTAATAAATTAAAAAACATAAGCATTCATCACAGTTTTCAATCACGCCTCATATTTTTGTTTGTTTGTTTGTTTTTTGTGGGTACCGGGGGTCGACCTCAGGACCTCGCGTGCCAGCAGGTGCCCGTGCCGCTAAGCAATATCACCAGCCCTTTTTTCGTATGTGGGATCCTGGAGTCGAACTTGGGCCCTCACGTTTGCCAGGCAGGCGCTTACGCCACTGAGCCATCTCACCGGCCCATGCCTCATATTTTAAGACAAGCATACCATTATTTCTTTTCCTGGGTATGTGCCCCCAACAGTTTATTGAGATCCTCTCCGATCCCTGTAATTACTGACACCAGCTCCCCAGTGAGACTTTCTGATGTGTACGGATGTCTAGGGACTTTGTCGTGGTCTGTTGATCTTGCTTCTGCCTCTATGCCAAGCCCACAATTTCAATTATGAAACCTCCCACTCTCTGGTACAATGAATACTTGCTCTTTTTCCTCTTCTTTTCTTCTCTTTGTCTTTATATCTTATTCAGTAAAATATATTGCCTATTATATTTCCTTTTTATTCCACAGGAAATCTGGGATCATCTTGATGCATTCTACCAAAAACTCTGCTGGGATTACTTGAACACGGGCTTTCTGTAGATGAAACTTGAGTGCACTGTAGTTTAATGTGCTCTTCTTGAGTGAATGGCTTGACGAGTTTCATCTTCAGTGTATACCTTGCTCCTATCGCTCAATATGGGACTTCCGTCATCTCAGCCTTTGTCCCCATCCTTCCCTTTGTCCCAGTCCGGCTGGGCCTGGCTTTCCTGGACTTTCCAGAACATGCTCACTCACTCCGTGTGCCTGGCTTCTGCTCTGCAGGGTGCTTTCGTGTCTTCTGTGTTGCTGCTTCTGCCTACACTCTGTTTGCTGCTGCGGCTGAGCAGTGTTCCGTCACGGGGTCACGCGTGCGGGATTTGATCATCTGCCCTGTCGGTGGGCACTTAGGTTACTGCTCATCCCTGGCAATTGCACATAAGGCTGCAGGGAGTATTCCCGTGAGGTCTTTGTGTAGACGTGCGTTCCGTCTCCCCTGGTTAAGTGACTAGCTGTGGGAAGGCCAGGTGACAGGGTGAGTGATGCCTAACTTCACAAGAAACCTCCAAACCATTCACACAGCGGCCAGGCAGCACCGCTTTGCGTGTATGAAGTTTCTATTTCTTTTAAATCTTGAACAACACTTGCTGAATTTTAATCAAATGTTAGAATGCTATCTCATGGAGCTTTTCCTTGGTATTCCCCTGACGACTAATGCTAACCATTTTTTCATGTGCTTATTTGCCCTCTGTGTATTTTTGTTTTTGAGATGGACTCTTGCTATGTTCCTCAAGGTAGCCTCAAAGTCTTAGGCTCAGGTGATCTTCCTGGCTTGGCCTCCTGAGTAGCTGCGACTACAGGTGAGCACCACTGTGCCTTGCTGGCCTCTGAGCATCTTCTGTGGTATAATTTGAATGTATATGTGAAATATTTTTGCCTATTTTGTGATAGTCGTTTGTCTTATTAAGTTTTAAGTGTTCTTTAGATATGCGATTTGCAACTGTTTCCCCCCAACCACTGACTTATCTTTTCATTCTCTTGAAAGTATCTCTTGAGAAGTAAATGTCTTGTATTTTATGATGTCCAGTTTGTCAATTTACCTTTTTTTGATAAGTCACATGTTTGGTGTAGCATCTAAGCTGTCCACATCCAACCCACAGTCACACCATTTTCTCCTGTGTACTTTAAATGTGCGTTTGATGCCTGTAATCAGTCAGAAAAGCTGTAAAACAATAATGCTAGAGGTTTGATGGAAGGGTCTTCAAGTAGTCCTCTTTCAACAAAGAAAAATTAGAATTTGTTAGTATTTGCTAGGGTCAAATTAAGACACCAACTTAATTCTGTGAGTACCGGGAAAAAAATGAGTGTTTTGAAAAGGACAATATAGAGACAGGGCTCTGGAGCGAGACCCGAGGTCAGGTCCTGCTTCTACCACTTCCTTTTGTGCATTCTCAGATAAGCCACTTAACCAGTTTCCTATAAGCCAGGAGAGTAGTGGTCCCAGATCGCAGATCAATGATTAAAAAAAAAGTATTTGCAAAGAAGCTCCTAAAGAGCCTTGCTTTACCCAGGAGCTCAAGAATTGTTAGTTTTCTCTTCCATCCTAAGTCCCTAGAACCCCAAAGGTGGCCCATCAACAACCAGGAGTGACTCTGACAGAGTGGCCTTAGGAAGGAGGCGATGCCAGATATCCCCAACCTCAAGGGCAGGTTCTGTGAGTAGGTCCATTACAAAGCTGGTGCAGAGCAAAGTCACTTTTATTGTAATGAAAATTTCAGAGGCAGTTACTTTAGCACACATATACACAGCGACTTAATAACTGTTAGTCATGGAGAACATTCAAGAAATACAAATTATGATTTATCCACAGCACAGTTCACATCCATAAGAAGAAAGGTTAAGAGAGAGATGATTAAGTGCTTGTTGTCCCCTGAAGCCTGCTTGTGAGATCTTTTTCTTTTCTTTAAGAAAACTGATTGTTAGATGAAGCAAGCTGCTCCGCTCCTGCCCAGCCTGTCAAGCCTCGTTGGTGCCTCCTAGACTTTGGCTGGTTGCTGGACCATAAAGCAGCTCTGGCCATGAGACCCAGGTGTGCAAAGTGTGAAGATGTGCACATGCCCTGTGTGGTAACTTCCAGGGCCCCGGGAGTCCAGGGGTGGCAAAGACAGGCAGAAGGTGCTTATGGATCCTGGAGCATGGGATCCGGTAGGGATGGGGAAGCTGGACCCCTGGCAGGTTAGGACCCAGTGACATCCTAACCAGCTCCCTTTCTAGTCATACAAAGAGCACATCAATTCTATCACTGGCCACCTGGCTGGTTCCTGTTTAAGTGACAGGCAGTAACTGTTATGAGCAGATGGCCCCAATGGGTGAGCATGCATGGCTCTCACACAGCTCATGGCTGCCCCTTGTGTGTGGACAGTAAGCCTGCCTTGCTGCCTGGGGCCTGCCTCCTCCTGTGCCAGGTTGGTCGGAGCACTGATACCTGCCAGCATGGCTAACCTGGGGACACACAGTCACTGTACTGACACAGCAGACCTGAGCATCCCAGTGTAAGCTCTGTGAGGGACTGGTACCCCTCATTCCGCACTGTTCTCTATTCATGAAATAACCATGGGGCTGAACCTGATGTGTTGAGAAGTGGAGGAGAACGTGGCTCCTGTGACAGCCTCTCACTCCCTGAACAGAGCTAACAACAGAGCCAGGGCAGAGGGATGTGCCGACAGCATGTTCTAGAACCACCCTGGCCACTATCACTGTCACTGGCCAGTCCTGGTGGCACCTCAGTGTGTCCTCACCAATGGCAGCCATGGTGCAGCCCTCAGCCTGAGAAGAACCTGGGCACATCCGGGAGTGTGGAAGCGACTCACTGCTACAGGAAGCCAGGAGCCTCCCCTCCCGCCTGGCAATGACCCATTCCTGGCAGGAGGGGACCTGGCCTCCTGGGCCAGCAGGATGGTGTGGGGGGTTCTTTTCCAAACCAGGACACCAAGCCTGCAGTTCAGGGCTGTGCTCTTCCCCCTTGTGTCTCAGGCCCCTCTGTGGGCTCTGCCCAGTCCTGGACTGCTCCCTGTCATCCCCTGTCTACTTTCTTATTGGCTACAGGACAGCTTCTGAGAATCACCGCAAAATGCAGAGTGGGGGACAGAAAAGACATAGGGCTCACACCTGCCATCAGACCCCACCCAGTTGCCGCGCCACTCCCAGGACAAGGTGGGGAGGGAGGAGGTCGGCCTCAGGGGTCACAGCTCTCCTTGGGCTACAAATCCCAGGCCCAGGCACCCCGAACTGCTGAGGTCAGAGGTGCAGGCAGGAGGTAGCCGGAGCTGGTCCTCTCTGCTGGTTCTGGATCCCTCAGGCCCAGCACGGACCAGCAGGGCAGCGGCACGGTCAGCTGCTCTCTGGTGTCACCCAACTGTCCTCCACCATATAGAGGGCAAAAATGAACCTCCAAACTCACAAGCTAAAGGCCACACAAAGTCTATTTCCCTGTCACTGAGAACACTCTTTTGCTCCAAAGGCTATTTTTGTGCCTTTTTGGGGGGAGGATTACACTCACTGCCCAGGGCAAGACCAAGGCTGCTGGACACCAAGATGGCACTGGGTGGCACCAGGAGCCTGAACTAGGGCTGCCTGTGGTGACTCCATTTCCCCAGTGGCAAGAGCTCCTTGGAGGATGGAGCAAACACGTGCATCTACACTCGGGACCCCGTCACCGCTATCTACACGAGGACTAAAAGATGCTCTAGAGACTGCAGCACCAGGCTTGGCTGGTCTCAGGACTGGGATCACAGAAGGCCAGGTCCTGGGGCAGAGCATCCTTGGGAAGCTGGTTTTTGACAGCTCAGAGGCCGGGCACCAGGCAGAGCTCCTCCCTGCACCTGGAGCTCCCTCCACCCACTCATTCTCCAACCTCAGGGAGCCGTGGGCAGGGACACAGGGCTGTGAAGGGTCCACAGGGACTCTGGGAGGGACCCCAGGGCTTTTCCAAGGGTGGCCGCTCTCTCCCACGTGGGCATCAGTGGGCTGAGGGGTGGTGTGGAAGAATGAGGTGACTGGTGGGGAAAGAAGCAAACAAGGGAGGTGGAGACAGCAGGGCCTGTGAAAACGAAACACCACAAGCCAGAGCCCTTGGGCTCAGCAGGCAGCAGGCAGAGGCATCTGGAAGTCAGCCAGTGCTCCTGTCTTGAGACGGCTGAGAACTCAGGGCCCTGGAGATTGTGCGGCAGGAGCAGAGCTGCAAGCAGAACCAGAGCCAAGTCCTCTGCCTCCCAGACCGGCACTGTACCCCTCTGGGGGACACGGCATCAGGGGGCCCTCTCCACACAGGAGCTGCCCCCACCCACTCCAGGGCACAGCCCAGGAGGCCAGGCGACCTGTCCCTGCCGTCGGTGAGAGAAGACAGTGACCCCCGGCCTCTGAGAGGAGGAAAGGGCTGCTTCCCCTGCACGGAGAAGCTTGGATCCGGAGCAGGGGCCCAGACTGAAGAACTGGCCCCTCACAGTGAGCAGGTCCCCAGCCTCAGCTCCTGGTGATAGCATGGAAGGGCCAGCCTGTCAGCTGTCTCCCTGCCAGTCTTGTGCCAGCATCCTCAGTGAGGGCAGGGGCAGGGGCTGTGCATCCTGGTGCTCACACTCACTGCGGTCTGGATTCTACATACACACTCTGGCCACACACGACAGACAGAAGCACAACACACCCGTCAGGACAGATGTTCACATCTTACCACACAAAGCATAAACATCCACGTCACAATGGGCCCACTGGCACAGCAGCGGGCAGTGGGCCTCCCCAGGTCCCCAGGCTCCTCAGCTTCAGGGAGTGACAAAAGGCCCTGACCCTGCCTGCCCCTTACCCAACACTGGCCACCAGCCGGCAGCTGTGAAAAGCAAGCAGAAAGCAGATCCAGCATCCCAGGCAGGGCTGCTGCTGCTCTGGGCATCAAGTGAACTTCTTACGGTGCACACTGCCTACCGAGGGGGTATTCGTAGCTGAGGGGCCAGAGAGCACATACAGATAAAATACAATAAATACAACGCGGCCCCAGACACCCAGCAGGGCCCTGGTCAACAGCGACAGAAAAGCCACAGCTGCGGTGAGAGCCGAGCAGTGCCATGCCTGGGGGAGCGCAGAGGTGAGGGGCACTGCGGTGGGGTCCTCTGGCAGGGCAAGCTGGGTGTTGATGTCACAGCATGGTGGCCCTGTACAGGGGAGCCTTGCTCTGCCCCACAGCTACTCAGAAAAGGGCGGGAACATGCCTAGGTCGGCAAAGTCCTCGATGTTATAGTTGCCAGTCCCCTGGGTCGGGTCTCCTGGCATGGGCAGCATGTCCTGCAGAAGAAAAGAAAGCAAGCCACGGAGGTCAGCATCTTCGCTCTGAAAACCAGGCACATCCCCGAGCCCCACCCACCACTCACCCTTGCAGCCGCCTGTCTAGCAGGTGGCAGGGAAAACTCCCAGCCTGCATGGCGGGGTCCCTAGGGACTGTTTTCCCAGGGCTGGCGGGCCAGCAGGTGAACCACTGCAGGACATGCCTTTGTCCTCTGACACTGGGCCTGGGAACAAGGTGAGCAAGAGAGACCCAGCCCTGAACCTCACAAGCAGCAAAACACAACAGAAATGCAATGCCAGGCAGGCGGAGCAGGACTGTGATCTCAGGGGCAGGGCCACATCCCGGGGGTCAGACTCAAGTCTTTCAAGTGCTCTGGACTCAAACCACCTGTCCAGAAAATAGGAGTGGCAATTCCCAATGTCTCACTGGGTATTCTGTCAAAGCCCAGCTCCTGTGATGTCTATGAGAAAAGAATTCTGTGGACAAATAAGTTTGGGAAACAAACTTGGCCTACTTCCTAGAACTCCAGTCTTCACAGGGATAATAAAGGTTCTGATATGTTCTGCAGGAAAGAAACTGAGTAACTCTGTTTAACCAGTGTCTCATAAACTTATTTGACCAAGAATTCTTTTTAGCGTGGTGACCCTGGTTAGGAAATTCTGCCCTGTGGGGCCTCAGGGGAGGAGACCAGAGTCTCAGCTGTGCAGGGGCGGAGCCAGAGGCTGGGCAGGGCTCCTGCACACTGAAGAGGGTGCTGCCCTGGCTGGGCCCTGGTGGACACCTGGCTCTGGACCTTCCTCTGTGAGGATGCTCCTTGTCCCAGCCTCAGGGCAGCTCAGGATGAGGATGAGGCAACTGAGGCATGGACCCTCAGGAAGAAGGAAGTGATCTGAGAGGCTCAGATGTGGCCCTTCCTTTGTCTCGTCTTGCACTGGGACAGAGCTGTGGAGCTGCAGCTGAGAGTCACTGGGCTCACAGCCTGCTCAAAGCATCCAGGGAAAGTGTTCTTGCTGAAACAGGAGCCAAAGCACTGAGGGTGCAGGGCAATGCCCACTCCCACTGTCCAGGTCTGTGCCAGGCACAGAGGAAACCAGGCCTGTCTTGACCAGTGGCCACCCCGAGCCTAACCCCAGCGGGAGCCAAGCCAGAGCCTGCTGGCCTGTCCTGGGTACAGTGGTGGGGGACAGCAGGGCAGCCGGGAGCCCGTCTCAGCCAAGGCGCCTGTACTCTGGGCCCTGTGCACCTGCCTGGCCCGGACCCTCAGCCTCTGCTCCATGCTTTCCAGGCAGCCCTGGTGCTGGGCAGGGAGGGTCTCCCGACACAGCCTCCCCTGTGTGTTGCCCACAGGCACCTGCGGGCCCTTCTACTCCTGCCTCCCTCTAGCACAGGGCAGCCAGAACGTGCGCTGGCTCACTAGGGGTGTGCAGCGTGCGGCAGGATGAGGGGGAAAGGAAGCAGAGAGAAGGCGCCGATACCTAGGAGAAGGCGGTGCTCGCTCGATTTACCTGGAACACTTCAGTCTGGCCAGGCTGCTGGTGGGGGTGCTGCTCACCGCTCTGCTGCCCATGGTGCTGGCTCTGCCACTGTGACCAGACCTCGGAGGGCCGCCCCTGGAACTGCCCGCTGCTCTGTCCACTCTCAGCTGAAAGAGCCGACGCACAGGACACTGCCTTAAAAACCACCCCAGCTCCATGACACCTAAGAACCACCATGGCTCAGAGGCCCCAGTTGGGTTCTCTTTTCCTACAACCTGGAGTGCCCCCCTGCCGTTCCTATAGCACAGAGTCTCCCCACCCCATTCCTGAAAGGCACATTCCCTCCAAATTGGCCCTCCCACCTACCCTGAGAGACAATGAGCACCGTGGGTGGGAGAGACCTGGAGCCCTCAGCTCTCCACGGGATGCACGCACCAGGTGGCCATAGGTGTCTTCCAAGCCCCAGAGCCTCCCACACTTTTTGTGGCCACTCATGGAGGCCTCAGTCCAAGGAGTCCTGGACAGTAGGACATCCATGGGGTCCACAGGGGATGCAAGAGGCCCCCTTCTCACAGGGCAGCCCTGCCCCCCAGACGCCCCTGCCCTGGGCCTCTCTCAAGGTACCCCTGCCCAGGCAGGGGTCCCCCAGGGCTCCTGAGAACCACCAGCCTTGCATCGGCCCCTCACCCTAGCTGGGCCACCCACTGTCCCTGCTGAGGCACCACCACCCCCCTCCTGCCTGGCCCTGGCCAAGGGCTTCTCGATCGCCTGTGAGGGAAAGACCAGGCACCGCTCAGAGGGAAGATGAGCTCCTCCGTGAGAATCAGCAACTTGCTTTACAAATGAGAGCGGCTTCGCTTCTGTCTACAGTTAATGAAAAATACCCAAATGAGACAATAGAAAATAGGGAAAATGAGTAGAATTTGGTCTAAAATATCTTTGAGATTCAACAAAAGAGAATTCTTACAGAAAAATAGCCTTTCAGGAGGATATAGCGAGGCACATCAAACACCTTAGGAACTTTTCCCAACTGTTCCCTTTACATCACTGGCCAACACTGATTACCCAATTTTCATCAGTAGAGGCGGAGGGCTCTCCATCCTGCCACGTCTGCCCCCTTCCCAGAGCCACACCAACCACAGGCAAACCTCACCCACAGCCTCCTGTCCCAGTTACCGTGAGGTGAGGCCAGAAATGCTCAGGGGCACACATGCTGCCTGAGACATGAAGGGCTTCGATACAACACACGCTCCCGTGTAACCCCTCTTAGTGATGAGAACAGCCGGCAGAGTTCTGTGAAATGCAGGAGGGTGTACTTTCCCCTGTTGCAGCCTGAGACCCGAGCCCATTGTGCCCAGAGGCTTCTGCTGCACAACCACCCCCAGTGGCAGGCACCGAAAGGCTTTATCTGAACTGGATCAGTGACGTCCCTGATGAAGTAACAAGCATGACCTTCAGAATGAACTCCTGGTGACCTGCAGCACTGAAGGATATGGTCAGGCGGTGATGCCTACACAGGTTTCTTTCTGGAAGGAGCCTGGTGTTCTCCAACATCCAAGGGCCATGTGTGTAGTCACACAAGCTGGGTTCCTTGAGGTGTGGCTCTTAAGCAAAACCAAGGCTGTTGCCGCTGCCACCAGGAGGCCAGGCGTCCTCGTAGATTGTGTTACGGCAGCTGCCACCTGGGCTAGCTGGGTGGGCTTCCAGAACCTGGGTCATAATCCTGAAGAGCTTGTGCTTTCCTAAGTTGTGGAGGGAGGGGTGGCATCTTCCTTTAACTGAAGTTCAATGCTATAATTTCACTCTTGGTAAGTAACATTTTCCCTGTGAGCCTCAGCTGATTTAGAAATCACCCTAAGACTCAACGGTCATTTGCGGTCCTGCTCAGAGGTGGCTATAGGATAGGGTTTAAGCTCAGTATCTCAGCAGAGGGTGACTGTGCTAGCCCCAGGGGACATGTGGAAATGTGTGGAGACATTTCTTATCATCCTAAATAGAAAGCTAGTAGATAGAGGCTGAGGCTGCTGCTAAACCCCCTACAATAAAGAGACTGTCCTTCCCAACAAAAGTCCCAAAGTCTACAGTGTAGAGGCTGAGAAGAAGTCAACAGAGAACACCAGAGGGGTAGCTCATTCCCTTAAAAATGCCTTCCGGGCCCCTCTCAACAAAGACCACGACTCCCCAGGCTTCCTGGCTAGACGTCTCCTTCCCAGCACTAACCAGCAGGGACAGAGAGGTCGCATCTGCAAATGTTTCAGACTATCAGATCCTGTCCTCTCCCTCCCTGAGTTCACCCTCCCCTGCTCCTCTCTAATTATGCATCCTAATTCTCACCAAGAGAATGGCCAGACACATTCCTTCCACTTCCCTCTCTCAAGTCAGACTGGCCGGGTGGGCATGGCTCTCTAACGAAGGGCCACGTCACCAATGTTTCTTGCTCTTTCAGTTCATCTGCTGTGACCTGACTTGATTTGTGTCATGCATGAATGAGCTGCTTTAGCTACCTCGGCCTGAACTGAAGGGCATGAATAGGGAGGCGCGGACACATCCATGCTCACTGGTATCTGGAAGCAAGCACACTGCTAAGAAAGTACTGCATTACCTTACAGCAAGTCGGGGAATGAAAACCTGGCCTCTGCCATACCTAGGAGCCACTTCGGTGTTTGAGAAACATGATATCGATGAGCAGATCAGACAGAGAGGCTGACAACTGTGGATGCAGACCGAATGCACCCTTGCTAGCTACCAGCTTATTGCTGCACAGCTCTAAATCCCTCCTTCCTTGCTTGCTTTGTGATCCTATAAACCAGTGGTTCCCAACCTTTCTCACTCTAGGGACCAGTTATGTGGAAGATGATTTTTCTATGATGGGGTGAGGTGGTTTGGGGATGATTCAAGCACATTACATTTACTATACACTTTTTTCCTATTATTATCACACTGTAATATATAATAAAATAATTATGCAACTCAACCATAATGCAGGGTCAGTGAAAGCCCTGAGCTTGTTTTCCAGCAACTAGACGCCCTCATCTGGGGTTGATGGTACACAATGACACCTGAAGTGTGTTGTTGATGTCTAGTCTAAGCTCATTTTGGTTGCCATCACTGCAGAAAACCCTGTTTCACAAAGATAGGATGTCAGAAATGGAAGCAGGCTTTTCAGTGATTTTGTGGCAATCTCAGGATACTCTTCCTTGGGTTTAATCCAAAAGCCATGGAGGTTTGAAGTTATCACAAACACACTTTTAAGGCCACATTCATTTTTTATCTCAAGCAGTCAATCCTCTTCCAGCATGAAAAATGTCAATCTACCTGGCTTATTCATAATTGGGTTGCAGATCCATTCCTTCCCAGTTCGGGGTCTTTTGTGGTTAGGAAGTAATCCTCATACTATTTGGAGAGCTGAAACAGATGGTCATGCACCAGCTGGGAGAAAGAAGGCCCTAGCTGAGTCTCTTTCAAAATCTCTGCTAATGTTTCAAACATCAAAATCCCAAGGTTCACTCGTCATACCCACAATTCCAGTTTGGCTTTGAATGCAGCCACTTTATCGCTGACTTGAACACAGTTTCATTCTCCCCTGAAGTGACGGACTGACTTCATTGAGTAGGTTGAATACATCACATGAGTAAATCCATTCTATATCACTGAAATGTGTTACCAGTGGTGACTGTTTTTCTAAAAGAAATCTCTGGAATGGCTCTCCTAATTCAGAAACCATAGCCAGTGAGCTATCTTTGGAAAGCCACTGGGTATAAGGGAGTCATGTGTGCTCCATCCATCTCCTCACAGAGCTGCACGAACAGACATTAACAGCGTGTACTTTATGAATATGTTGATAATTTCAATCACATCCTCTGAAACACTCTAGAATTCAGGTGACATTTTTCAGGTAGCCAGCATTCCTCTATGGATGATACAATGTATAGACTCACATTCAGAAGCAACCTCCTTTTTTTCTTTTTGAGACAGGTTCTCACTATGTAGTGCAGGCTGGCCTTGAACTCGATTATGTAGCCCAGGCTGGCCTCAAAGTCATGGCGATCCTCCTGGCTCAGCCTCCTGAGTGCTGGGATTACAGGCATGCACCACACCTGGCAACCACAAGCAACCTCTTTGACCTGAGTAGTGAAACCAGAAGGCTGTCCAGTCATGGCAGCTGCTTCTTCCATACATATATCAACACAAAATGACCAATTCACTTTTTCTGATATGTAATCATTCAAAGACATGAATAGGTCCGCAGCTGTGGTGTTGGTGGAAATAAAAGTACACACAACATATCCCTATACACCTCCTCCTGAAAAATACACTGCACAAAAAGAAGCACTGTTTCTGTGTCATTAAGAATTTAAGTTGGTAGACTCATCAACTTAGAATTCTTACCACAGTTACTATTAATCCTTTCTAACAACTGTGCCTCAAGATCCTCTGCTGTTTCATCAAGTTGTCTAGTTATGGTGCTAGCCAAAGAGAAACACGTGCTATCTTTTGAACTGCAGCCTGTCCTAAAAGTTCATGACAAATGTCCTCAGCAGCAGGCACGATCAACTCTTCACCAACAGTAAAGGGCTTCTTAGCTTTAGCAACACTGTGAGCTGCTAAGAATGATGCTCAGTGCAGACATGTTTGATGAAGTGGTGGCCTTCAATAACTGCATCTGTTCCTCACGCTCACGTTTATTTTCTTTCAAAAAACTCTAAGAATTGTCTGTTAGTGCAGTGTGCTTGGTCTCCACTGGATAGCCAGACGCCACATATTACACAAAGCAGTCTTGGAGAACGTAAGTTACCTACTGCAGCGAACCCATAATTTAAGTTGGATTCTTGGTATTTTCTTTTAAATGCAGCTTTCTTTTTGTTGGCAGTCTCAGAGTCTTCTGCTGTCTCATCATTACATCTTTCCTTCCTTTCAAAGAAGCTCTCCAGCACTGTTTATTTTTTATTCATTTTGGCCAAGGTTAGCTTGTGGGCTTATCAAAACTGTGACTAAAACAAGTGCACAATTCAGGAAAGAGGCTCCAATGAAAGTGGTAAATAAAATAATGGGCAGATTATGCACAGACCAAAATAAGTGTTGGATTCTGACATAAAGCCTGCCATGAGAAGCAGCTGTACAACTGAAGCACATCAACTCACTCACCACTACACAATCTGCCAGCAGATGCAGCTCAGTTGTCACTTTCCACTTACTGGTAGGGTTTTGATCTGAGTCTGCAAGCAATTGATTTATTACGGTCTCTGTGCAGTCAGACCTCTGCTAATGTTCATCTGGATTTGCAGCTGCTCCCCAACACTAGCATCACCACCTCAGCTCCACCTCAGATCATCAAGCATTGGATTCTCATAAGGAGCACACACCTAGATCCCTTGCATGTGCACTCCACAGTAGGGTGTGAGCTTCTGTGAGAATCTAATGTTGCTGCTGACAAGAAGTGGAGCTCAGGTGGTAATCTGAGCAACACTGACTGGCTGTAAATACAGATGAACCTTCACTCACTGGACCATCATTCACCTCCTGCTGTTTGTGCTGGCTCCTAACAGGTCACAGATTGGTACTGGTTCATGGCCCTGGGTTTGGGGATCCCTGCTGTAAACACATCTCCTGTGTCATCTTTTGCAATATTAGGTGCAGTCAGTGGAGGGCGCTGGAGAGACAGGCTGGGTACAGCAGAAGAGGAGGCTTCTCCTCCTGGTCCAGGTGGCTTTTCTTTTTAACAGCAGTGGGCAGGTGCTCCAGGGGACTCACTCTTCACCCTGTTTCTCTGCCACCAGAGAGCTGCCTCCTGTGAACCAGTCCACCTGCAGGCACTGTCCTTCTGCCTATGTGTGACTCTGGGCTGCCTGGTGTGTGATGTCTACAGGCTCTAGCCACCTGCACCCTCAAGAGATCAGCTCAGCCAGAGGCTGGTGCCTCTGCATGCTGCCAGTCAGTCCTGTGTCCTGGTGGCAGTTGAGCCTTCCCAATCAAGACCGAGCCTTGGGCTTTGCAGGCCTGGGTCGCCTCTTACAAGGTCTTACTTCCGTTCTTGTGTACTCTCCTTCTGCTTTAGGCCTGGAAGCTGCCACTCATGTTAGCTATTCCTGTATTCCTCAGGCTCTTCTTTACCAGCTTTTATTAAACTTCCCCCTTCAAGTCACTGGGGTGGTTCCTGTCTCCTGATGCAGCCTGGCAGGTACACATTGTCCCCCTGAATTGTCAAGAAGATAAACACCCAAGCTGGTCAGGGCTCGCCAGACCAGAGGGTGCGTGGTCGTGTAGTTCCCTACTTCCGTTTCTGGATGCTACTGTTCACATGGGCCGGTGTTTGCTGTGACTCAAGTCAAAATGAAAGTGAGGCTTAGGCTGTGACACTAGCTGGCTTAGGACCTCAGCAGACCCGAGTGGAAGAGACACTCAGGTGAAAACCAGCGCACAGGGCACAGGAGGCTCAGGCTCAGGCATGGCCCTTTCCATCCTCAGCACATGAACTCAGATTGCTGCTGAGGTACTGGCCCAAGGTGACATCTATGCTCACTGCCCCACAATGTCACCCCTGGGCTGTCACTGGGTGACATTTGGCAAGGCTGCCCTGACAGGTGAACCCTGCCTGATCAGCCAGCCAGAACACGGGGTCAGGACTGGTTGTCTGCATCCAGTGCCTGGCGAGGGTCATGTCCCCTGGTGTGCTGTCACGTTTGGGAGCCCAGCTGTGCCCACAATAGCCCTGGCATATGTAGGGTGAGGGCTTGTGCCCACTGCCAATGTACACACTACTGTTTTAACAGCTAATTTAACCTTCATGGAATGATGCTCGGTGGCGCTTGCTTGGTGCCTCTCACCTTGCAGCTCCCTGCTGGCCCCTGGCCCCTCAGTCCTCTTCCTGGACACTGTTCCCCCCACCCTGCCCAGGACCCACTTCCCAACACCCTGTGAAGCTGGCTGACCCCACCCGGCAGCCTTCTCTCCAGCCCCCCATCTGCCTGATATGGAGTCTGTGCTCCCCTCTACCCTCCAGCATCCTCCTCATCAGAGGACAGGCCAGCCACGTGCAAGGGCCCCTGTCCACTACTCTGTAGCTCTGTCCTCCCTCTTAGTCTGGCTCCCCGCCCCACGTCTGCCCCTCACACTGCTTCCGTCCTATTCTCAAGTGGGGGACAGCGTGAGGCCAAGGCACACTGCCCCGTTCCCGGGCCTCCCCGCAGGATTCCAGCCCCCTCCTTATAACGCAGATGAAGGCTCTGTCAGTTCTGAGTCCCTGCTGGCTGGAAGGTGACCTGAAGCACTGGGCAGTGCTGGGTGCACTCCCTGATGATCCTGGGCTCCCTACACATGACTCTACTCTCACTAGCTATGAGGCCTGTGCGTCGGTTTATTTACCTGTGAAATGGGAATGATAATGGTGTTCCTCTCTCAGGGCTATGAAAGCATGAAGTGAATTGAAATGGTTGGGGCAGGAGTGGCCTGGCCACCATACCTACAGCCACAACAAAAGGCTTCCAGGCATGTGAGAAGGAAGTGTGACTGTGCTGCCTCCCTTGACCTGCTGGGCCTGTCTCTGGGCATGCACTGTGCCCATGCCCTCCCTGCTTCCACACAGAGTCCAGCTTGCACGCAGGCCTTGCTGAGTCGGAGTAAGTCAGTGCCAGCAGGTGCCCATGGCTTCCAGAATGGCCCAGGCACCCACGTTGCCCGAGCCTTTGAAGACCACCTCGGGAGGAGGCCAAGGGAGCTCCCCACCCAGGTGAGGGTCAGGTGCAGGGCGCATTCTCGTGTGACAGCAGGGTGGGGAAGGCTAAGACCTTGGCCTTGGACGGTGTGAGCCAGGGCCTGGCTGACCCCAGTGCCTGGTAGAGGCCTCTTCCTGCTGTGCACCGGGCCTCTCACCTCAGCATCACTGAGCCACACGGCAAGGACACATAGACTGCACACGAGCACTCGCCCCACCCCCACATGGGGGCTGGTGCAGGAGGACGACAGATCCCAGGGATGAACAGGTGACAGGAAGTGCTGAGCTCAGGCCCTGAATAAGGGCAGAAGCGCAGACAGTGGCAGGGGAGGGTGGAGGTAAGGCTGACAGAGAAGCACTTGCACTGAAGCTTGTGACCTGCCAAGTGGAACTTGGAAGTCCAGGCTCAGTGTCACACCTCCCAGCTGGGTGTCATCAGTGACAGTACTCTGACCCCCTTCTGTGGCATGGAGTGCTGGCCCGGGAAGAGACTCTGACCCCGAGACATGCCCAGGAGGAGAGGGCATGGAACCGTCTACAGCCTGAGGTTTCGGTAACAAAGCTGAGAAAGTTGTTCTCATGCGGGATGTGATCCATCCCTCGTGATACTGAATAAACAGCTTTACGGTGTTATTGACACAGCTGCTCATCTCTGCATTCGCTAGTTTCTGAAACAAGACTACAGGGTTTTGACTTGGGGACCTGAAAGTCCTTGCAAGGGACACAAAGGGTGACAACAGCAGTTAGGTGCCATCAGAACATGGAACGTAGTCCTTATGCCTTGAAAATGATAAAGGCAAACAACAGGGCCAAGTCTAAGCATCCAGAGTCTTGGGAGCACCATGCACCTCCTCTTCCTGGCCAGACAGAGAGGAGGCGCCCGGAAACTCAGGACCTCGTCCCAGTACTCTGGGAATGGAGATGGCCCCGAGTCGTGATGCCCAGAAAGCATTTTTGTGGCTCTCCCAGGAATGCTTCCCTCCCTCTCTACCTACCGAATCCTGGAGTCCTGTTGGCAAGACTGGAGTAGGCGTTCCCACTTGGCGAGGAGGTGGCTGGGCTGGAGAGAGGACTATAGGAAGCCGGGTCCGCTGGGTAGCTGTGGCTTGTTCCAATTCCGAAGGGAGATGACTGGGTCTTACTGGACTGAGAAGGGGTTTGCAGCCATCAGGATGAGACATCAGCAGCCACCTCCTCCCACTGTCCCTGGTCACTGCCCTGCAGGTGCCCCAGGCAATGGCAGGTCCTGCTCTGGATCAGCTGGGGCTCCCATGGCTTTCGGGGCTGGCTGGGCACAGGCCCTAGACAGTGAGTCTGGCCACAGTGACCCGGGCTTCCTGGCTCCACTGGTGAACGCCACGTGCTCCCTCACCCACCGATGCCTGTCCTCCTTCCCAGCAACTGTGAGGGGCCTGGGGTGCATTCTGGTGGGTACATCCTGGCCTGCCCACGTCCTGCCGGCTTCCCCAGGACGAGGCTGCCAGAACCACACATGGTGCCAGTATCAGGGACTCAGCTCTCAGTACCCTTGGGGTGGGTGCTACTGTTGAGTAGTCAGCTCCCTCAGAGCTGGGGCCCAAGGAAGCGCATCAAAGTGCTCTGGGCTCTGGGACCCCAGGCCATACCTGTCCTGGGAAGGGTGGACGGCTCCCTGTCCATGCAGCCTGACTCTGGCTTAGCTGCCGGGAGATCTGGGACATGTTCTGGCCCGTCGATGAGGAGGACTGAATGTCATTCACCCCAGGCACATGAACCACTGAAGAGCTAGAAGAGAGGTAAGCGCGTCTACCCAGGGGAATCTGGAGCCTGTGTCCCTAGCCACACTCTCACCCAGCAGCTGCCCTGGCCCTGCCCGGCAGTCCTGCCATATCCAGTTTGTGTGCTCGGCTTCCTCCCTGGGTCTCGTGGCCTCTCTTCTGCTCAGCCCCATCCCTTCTTCTTGACATGACTCCCCAGAATGCACCAGTGTTGCCCTCTCTGCCTCATGTCCACTTAACACGGCAAGTCTTCATCAGGCACATGCCATGTATGGCACCCCGTGTGGCACTCTCTGTATGACCTACGCAGGTCCAATCTTGGACAGCGTCTTTGCTCCTGGCCACATGTCTACACTGCTGGCACCTCCTACAGGAGACATTCCCAGGTCTGCTGACGGCACCCTCAGCTCACTAAAGATGGAAAGGTGGGCAAGACCTCCATGTCGTCTCAGGCCCTTCCTCTTGCCTCCCTGGGACTGGCCCAGTATACAGGGCTAGGTGCTCGGTGCCAGGAAAGAGCCCAGTGGGGTGTGAGGGCCCAATCCCAGCAGACCTTAATGCAGGTGGGTGCAGGTATGTGTTCAGCTGGGTTTTGAAAGGGAGGCAAGTGACAGACCCATGCAGATGATTGGGTACAATTTTACTAACTGTGTTTTAATATTTCTCTATGTTATATGATCCTTCTTAAAATCACAAAATAAGTTTAGTTGCTAATGTGATGAGAAACACCATTCTCATCTTCCTAAAATCAAGTCTTCACTCAACACAGGGCTCCTTCCCTCTCTCCCTCCTGATGAATGCTGACTTCAGAGGGCTTTTTCTGATTACTGTTCTTCACAGGGACTCTGGCACCCCAATGCCCTTGGGGCCCTCGCCAGGACACTGACTGATGAGGGCCCTGGGCTTCTTGGGCCAAAGTACTGGTCCCTGTGCCCAGCCCTCCATGTCCCCAGGGCTATATGACACAGACTGGTCAGGGCCTGTGGGACCACAGCAGAAGGTCTTGGGGTGAAGACACGCTATGGGATGCCTGTAGTGCCATTCTGCTAGGGGCCCAGGCTACCCATGACTGAGACAGGCACTAGAACCCATCATGCCATGCCCCTTCTGATCCTGAACCAGCTCAGGCCCTTTAGATTTACAGGAAATTCTGCCCATTTGGCGGGCTTTAGCCCTAACAGGAATTTCTCTACCCATCCACTGGCCCTAACAGCCAGGGAATGAGCTGATTCCTGACACCTTGCCAGCTCTTCCCAGTGCTGCCCCCACCATGGCTGGAGATCAACCTCTTCCTTTTCTCCAGTTGGGCACAGCCAGCACCCCAGGACCCTTGGCCTAGCCCAGGGCCTCAGAACAAAAACCACTGCCTGGCACGTGCAGCCTGCAGATTGGAGTTCTGAGACCCAGGCCCTGAGCCCCCCCTCCCCCCAGTACCTGAAGGCCTTTCCAGAGTGTCCAGGAGGGAACGGGCTTCCCTGAGAGTAGATCTGCTGGGCTCCTGCTGCTGAGGCAGAGCTCATCATCTTCTTCTCCGCTAGGAAAACCAGAGTGGGCATCACACATGAGGGCCCCTGCCAGCAGGGCACAGGAGGCCTGCCCAGCACAGGCCCAGGTGGGGCATGCGGTACAGGAGGGAGCCCCAGGCTGCTGCTCCTGCCTCCTGGGATGGCCACAGCCACCTGCAAGCCAGGCCCTCTGTGAGCACTGGGAAAGGCAGAGACTGTGAAGGGACCTCACTTCATGTCCCCTTTCCGGCCACGGGTGTGGACAGCAGGTGTGGGTGGACAAGTGAGGATGCACAGGGTAGTGGTCCATAGCACCCAGGACAACCCTCAACCCTGCCCTGAACCACACTCTGCCCTGCGGATGAAGGTGCCCCGCCCCATGGATATGCTTTTAACCTGCTGCCTCAGTTTCCCCGCCTGAAAGAAGGCAGTAATCAGAGTCTTTTCCCCACAGGGCTATGGGGAACCCAGGGTGTGAAGAGAGTTGAGTGCTTAGAGCTGAGTGTGGTGACAGAGCCAAGAGCATCTAATATCACTCACGGCCCAGGAAGGAACATGCGCAGGAACAAGGACAGACACAGGCCAGACGACAGCCCTTAACTACAACATGACCCTGCTTGTCTCTGTGTGCCCAGGCTCGAGGACACGTCTCTCCTCCACCCCCAAATCTTGGAACACCTGCGTCTCTAATCCCCACCACCCCTGCCTGCAGCAGGAAACTGGAGATAGGACGTGAGGACCAGCTGCAGGGCGCTCTCTGCCCCAGACTCTGGCCCCCGTGTGCCGGCTGTCTCGGGGGTGCTGCAGCAGCAGGGCAGTGGTGGATGCTCGGGCTTGGGGCCTGGGGCTGAGGGGCCATGCCTGAGCCAGGGCTCCCCCACATGCACAGCCCCTGTGATGGCTCAGTGCAGAGGAGCCACAGAGCTGCTTCCCGGTCCCTGGCTTTGCTCCGTGATGCTGTGCGGCAGTGCAAGTCCTTAGGGACAGAGGTGTCCAGGCTCCTGGGCCTGCACCGCTACCCAGTCCCAGGCCTTCAGCTTTGGGTTAAAGAGCAAGAGCAGAAGAGGACAGACAAGGCTAGAACCTGCAGGCGGAAGGTCGACTTAGGCCCTTTGCTATCTATTCACTAAATGCAAGCCCCTTCTTTTTTTCTGTTTTAATATTCTTGGTAATTTGTATAAATAACAAACACTGTTTTTCTAACTACTCTAGAATATTAGTCATTAGTAGGGTACAAGATTATGTGTGCATCTTTATTATATATGTGTGTGTGTGTGTGTGTGTGTGTGTGTGTATCTTTGACTAGATTATTCGATCTTTTTATCTTTATTATCTTGGTCTACCTGCATTGTAAAGATGAAGAAAGGCACACAGAGATTGTCCATTACGATTTAGCTTTAGCAGTGCATTCCTGTGTTTGTACTGATTTTGGCTTTCCTATGTTCCAGGGTTCACAGTGCTTACACCCTCATTTTAGGTTGCTTCTTCCACCTGCATGGCCCCGCCTCTTTGCCCACGAGGTGCCGTGAAGACTCCTTCCCTCCGCCCAGGTTTGCAGAACATCTCTGCGGCCCACGTTGTTTCCTGGCTCTGCCACGCCCGAGAGCACGCGCCGCAGGAGCAGCCAGTCAGCAGTCCCGGGCACCAGCTTACTTCATCCCGCTTCATCCAGCCGCACTACTTGCTACCTCACTTCACTTCCTTCTGAGAATCTTACAATTTGCTAAAAATTTCTTTGGAAATAATTTGGAAGTAAGACCTCTTTCTTTCCTTCCTGCCTGCGTCCCTCTTTAAAAAATATATTGTCCTTAATAGTTGTGTATAAATATACAGGAAGCTCTGAATTTCTCCATAAATGCCAGAGATAACACATACAGATGAGGAACTCTTATCTGTTTACTACCCCCAATCCAAAAAATACCTGGATCTTTGCTGCACTGATTTGAAACTGCAGTTTTTGTTGTTTATCTTGGCATCATCTATCAACTCTAGGTGCTGTTAACTTCATTCCTCATCACCATTGCCTCCCAACCTAACAGTTCCATCCTGTGCTGTATGTCTTGATTCACACAGAAACAAGTGCGATCTTCTATAACTGATGCTTCCAGACAGGATGAGTAGACAGTGCAAGTCTGAAGATGTCTTTCTGTCTAGGAAAGCAGTTTAGCTGGTAGAAAAATTTGGGGTTGCGTATCTTCCTTTGGAATTCTCTGGATACACTTACTTAGTATCCCGAAGAAGTCTAACTGAAGATTTCCCTTTGTGGATGTTTGCAAGATTTTCATTATTTGAATCAAGCTTTTAAAAAGTGAATAATACAGTAGACTACATTGAAGTGTGAGTTTCTTTACCATTTTTAGTCAGGTATTCATGGAGCTCTTGCAGTTGGAAGACCCAAGTTTTCCATGTGGGGGAGAATTTGTGTTTTTTCCTGATTCACTGACTTGGATTTCTGTAATACGGTATCAGTCTGCTTTGCCCCAACTCCCCCTCAGGTGACATGTCCTCAGGATGTCCCTCTGGAGTCTCCTGGAGGAGAGATGCTGGAGACTTTCCGGACTTTCTCCTCTTTACCATAAAAACTCATTCTCAAAGGAGGACATTCATGTGATTGCTTTCATTGGACTCTTTACCACCTTCCTTCTTCTTTTCTTTCTGTTTTGTCATTGTGGGAAGACGTCTACGTGTGTATAAGATTAAACTTCAGATGTGTTCTCAGAGATGCCATGGTTTACCGCAGGGGAAGACAGACATGTCAGGTGTGCTCCTGTCTCCTCTTGCTGCTGAGATGACACACCGGCTCCTTTGGGTGGCCAGGGACCAGTGGCGGTGAAAGTCCCTGGTGTGCTGAGGGCTCTGCTTCCTGGTGTCAGTTTCTAGTGGCCTGTGCTGGCCCTTCCTGTCCTCAGAGAGGTGGTACTGGCCCTGCCCTTGCTTCCCAAGCCTCCAGTCCCAGGTGCATGGGAGGCAGGCTCTGCTGTCCACCAGCGTGCACACTCGAGGACAGACGTGTGTCCAGGCCATGCTCCTCCACTACCCAGTGGCCTGAGTGTCCTCCCTCACCCCAGCCACCTCAAGTCTTCATCACGGGAGGATGACCAGGGTCCCCTCCAATCACAGCATCTCTTATGCTTCCTTTTCTCCAACTCGCTCTGCCTAAGGAAGCATCTCACAGAAATGCCTTGACCATGTGCAAGTGGAATTTTTTTTTCTGACTCTGGAACCAACAAAGACCTTTCTATGTTTTATATTTTGCCAAACTCTGTGGAGCTCTGGGTGGGAGACTGAGGCAGCTCCACGTGGTGGCACCAGTCCTCTGCAGTAATACTGATGCGGTGGACAATCTAACAACGGCCACAGAGGAGCTGCCAAGTGAGTTACGGTCATCCACACAGTGGAACTCTATGCTGGTAACAAAAACACTTAGGATCATTTAATTTTCTGGAGATACTTTCATAATAAATGGTCACCTAAAAAAGCAAGCTTTTCAACAGGACAAGCTCGATTTTATACATACAAAGAAAACATATATAGAAAAAGACAGAAGGACACACTTTAAAAAGTTAAAAATAATAATATCCAGGTGGTAGGGGAGTGGATCACTTTTGTTTTTCTGTGTTATTTCATATTTGTATTTTAAAATGTAGTCCTTTGTTATGGATTAAGTTAGAGTTTTTAATAGGGACACATATTTGGTTTAATAATAAATCTATGCAATAGTGGATTAGTAGTTAATTTATCCCAGTCCCTCAAATTTCAAAGATGAGCTGCCAGTGCCCCAGGTAACAAGGAAGTAGGAGGTGTGGCCAGAACTGTGGAGAATCCATTCCACTTCCCATGGGTGAGACCTCCCGCCCCTGGACTCTTCCTGCACCCTGCAGGGGTTGCTCACAACTACCCTTCCGGGGGGGCCCCCCAAAGGGTGGCACTCTCCAGATGGCTGGAGAGCAACTGTAAACCCCACACCCTCACAACCTGAGCCACTCAGAAACTCACAAGCACTGATTCCTGCAAACATCTCAGCAAACCGGGGGTCTCTCTCCTGGGAGAAGATCGCGTCTGCCTTTTCCACCGACTTCCCAGCCTCATGAACACCAGCAGGTAGATTGGGGACTGGGACCTGTTGGCACATTTAAACAATACCACCAGCGTGTGAGGCAGTCGCCACTTTCCTTTGGAAGCGCCCTCGCCCTGGAACTGACAGCCCTTCCAGCCTGAGTGTTTTCACAAAGTGGGGGCTCTGCTATCTCTAAGCACAGGGACAGTCAGGCTGAGGTGTTCACTTGTCAAAGGAAGACAGGAGTCACACCAGTTACTTTCCTAGAGAGAGATGAATAGAAAAGAGACAACTTACTCTAAATATCAGAAACAGGGAACGGAAAGTATAATTCAGGAAAGAGTTGTCAAATACTGACCAGTGCCAGTTTGTCTGTAAGGCCAGTTTCAGAAGCTGGGAACACAGGGTGAGAAAAAAAAAGGTGGGTAGAATGAAGGGAGGAGGACAGGATAGCCAGTGCAGGCAGTGGGGGAGACACAGGGTGACTGCAAGCGGCACCTGAGGAGAATGGGAAACATGAGCCAAGGTGGGTGGCACAGGCAGTGGTAGGACCCGCTTGTCTTGGCTTCTGAGGGTGTGAGTCCTAGAGGCTCAGCAGGGCCTGTGATGTGCCCGTAGGCCCTAGGGACCCAATGCTCCATGCACTGCAGAAGGGGGTGTACAAGCTCCAGGCAGGAGACAGCGCCAGGCAAGACAGAATGTTCCAGAAGCTCACCTGAGACAAGTCATAGGAGGACAGCCCATCTCTCTGGTGCACTTCCAGCTCTGCCTGCTGCTGCTGTAGCTGCCTGTGGAGTGGAAGTAGACAGAGGTGTGAGGAGGCAGGGAGAGGCCTGAGCCAGGGCACCAGTCCCCAAGTCACAGTGGGTGACACCCAACAGATCTCCCAAACAGTTTCCACTTCTAATTATCTTATTTTTACTGCCTCAGATCCTTTTGGTTCAAATTGAGATGACCACACTGAATTACTTAAATAAGTTTTGATGTATGACTTCATTTTATGCAGAGTTCAAAGACATCATGCTATAAAGAATTCCTTGTAAGGTGAAACTCAGAAAAGCAGTTAGATTTAATGCTGAACAAAGGAGCTGGCTTCAGCTAAGGCTTGCTCGTAACGGGCAGGCATTCATACGGCCTCACACTGCATGTCCTTGGTAGTCACTCAAGCCACCTCCAACACTAATGAGTGGAAGCCAGAGGTGGCAAGATGGCTGACAGGGTCAGTGGGTGACTCTCAGGGGATCAAACTGGGATCAGCTCAGATGCTGGCTCCACTCTGCCAGGCTGCTGTTTCCAAGAGGCAGCAAACCCTACCACTCAGAGCCTATGGTGGGTGGAATGGAAGGCCTCCATCAATTCTAACCAGCCCAGGAGAGGCCCCGTGAGCAGTGTGTGAGGGACCCCACCCAGACAGCCACCCACTCAGCGACCCACAGTGCATTGCAGGAAGTGTCTGTGCCAGGCTGCATCCACACCGGGCCCAGAGGACAGTGATGACTCAGAACCCATGAGACCTCTGCCCTCAAACTGCTGGGCCTCCAGGGGAGAGGACGGGAGGCTGCAGTGCTGGGCGCAGAGTTAAGACCCACATTCTCCCCGGCATGCAGTAGGCCTCCTCCCCTGCCAGTGGGTGGGGATGCAAGGACAGGAATAAACCAGGGGCTCTTGATTTCCCACTAGGCAGAAAGGCTATGCTTATTCCATCAGCAAATAAGGAGCACTACAAGTAATGTTTCAGAAAAACCTGATATGCCAAGACATTTAAAAAGAACCTAATTATTGATAGAAAAAAAACCCATCACTTTCTGTACTTTCGTATTCTTACTAATGGTTTTGTTTTCATCTACATCTAGGGGTAACATCACGTTCATGTGCAGAGCCACCAAAATCGGAACGGAAAGCGGATACTCAGAGCTTTGGCAGACTGGCGCGTTTCTGGTGATGTTCCAGCTTAGACTGTAAAGAAGGGGAGGCCCGGAATGCAAATGACAGCCCAGGTGACACGGGCACACATGGATTCATGCCCAAGCCTGTCTGGCTGTAGACCAGGCTGCCGCCCTGGCCCAGGATAAAACCCATAGCTGGGATGGGGACTGCTCTTCCATATCTCTCTTTCCAGAGCCACGGGCTGCCAGAGAGCATCTTGGGCCATAAGGTGGGAGAAAAAAGCCTGTACCTTGGGATTTTTGTGGGATGCAGCAGTGAGCCTCTCCCCAGAGCAGGACTCTGCAGACACCCTCTACCCCTTCCCCAGAGCCCAACCTCCAACACAGCATTATTCTAAGCAGCAGGAACCCCTCCTACCTGCTGTGCCAGTGCCAGCCCCAGCCCAGGAGCGCAGTAGTGGGCAGGGCCGCATTGTGGGGCTGCATGGCTGTGCCCTGCAGGCCAGGCTGAGGGGTTAGTGGAGCACAAACTCTCCCCTTGCCCAGCTAAGCACCCTGGGGAGGAAGTGCACGTGCTTCTCAGTGAACGAGTTGGCTAAGGGCATTGGCAATAGGCTGGAATCTGTTCTCAGTTCTGGTCCTCTCTGGGCTCCTGAAGCAGGGGAGGGAAGTGCCTTTCGTGGGGAGGAGAAAATGAGGTCTTGGTGCAGCTGGCAAGTCCCCAGCATCGACCCCATTGGCCCTGTGGAGTGGACATCAGCATCTCCACTCCCCCTTCCCCTCCTGTGCTTTCACTCCTGCAGCTGAGTACGTGCCGAAGAGGCACTGCCCCAGGCCTTTCCATCCTGAGATGGGAATGGGGCTTCTCAGACACCTCAGCTCAGTATAAAAACAAACCTCAAGGAGCTCACACATTCCAGAAAGGAAGAAGCTGAGTTCAAGAGCATGCCAGGGGCCAGAAGGCAGCTTTCCCACCACTTCTTGCCAGCTAGGTGCTGGTGCTATGTGGGGCTGCCAATGACCCCCAACGCTTCCTGGACAGAGGTGTTCACTTGGCCTGTGTAAGGGAGCAAGAAACCTCTTAGGGGGACATTAGAGGCAACCAAAACCCAGCTGGGGCATGCAGGCTCAGGAAGAGGGGCTGTCAGTGCTTCCCAGGGCTAGAGAAGGGTTAGGAATTGGTGGGATGGGGCAGGGAACAGCATAGCCTGTATGTGTTGTCCCCTGGGACTTGTGAGCTGGTACAACGGGCCCTGAAGGAAAGCAGGGAGCTGGTTAGAGGTCATTAGTTGCCCGTGAGATGGCAAAGGCTTCCACTGGGTATGGGATGGGGTGGGGATGCTGGAGAGTCCCTGCTGGAGCCTGGGGCCCTGGGACAACTCAGGCTTGTTGACCGAGTATCTCGGCCCTTTACTGGTTCTAAGCTCTCCAGAGATCAGGAATCTCGCTTCCCTTCCTTTCCCTTCTTTTTTTTTTTTTTGTGGGTGCTGGGGGTCGAACTCAGGACCTCACGCTTGCCAGGCAGGCACTTATGCCGCTGAGCTATCTCACCAGCCCCCCTTTCCCTTCTTTTCTACCCACCCCTGCTCTCGGCCTCCCTTTACTACTAACCAGGTAATCACTACCAACCATCACTAAATATGATGATGGTCAACTGGCTCAAAGAGACTCAAATGTGACTCTGAGCTTGGTGGAGCTTTAAGAACATACACACACACACACACACACACACACCCCTGCATAACAAGCACTGTGCTCATGAAAACCTGTGGCCACAGGAATGAGCATTTGGCCCCAGGACATGCACAGAGGTGCATCTGGGTCCCCCCGTGGCAGCCAGGAAGTGAGCGTGAAAACACCAGGGCATCCGCCTCAGAGTCAGCTCATGACTTGTCTCGGGGAACTGTCAGCCCCAGGAGTGTCAACCCCCAGGCCCCAAGACCTGGTGGGGTGACAAGATGTGTAATCTTGTGTTTCCTGGACTCATTTCTGTATGGATGAAACATGAAAGAATCGGAGTTGAGAAAGAGGTCTTTTCAGCAGCCTCGCACAAATGCTAACCAGGCAACACTCAGGGTCTCCGGGAAGTTTCTTTTGGACGCTTTCTGAGTGAAATGACTGAATGCACACACCCCACCCCCACGGGTGCTCCTAGAGGACTTCTCCCTCTGAAGTCTGCCACTTCGCAAGTTCAGCTCCACGAATTCTAGAAGGGGCGGCCTGCTCACATCCATGGCCATCACTGCCCTCTACTGTCCACAGAGAGCTTTTCCTGCTCAACCTGGGTTCTACATAGGCAGCACCGGCCCAGGACCTATTTCAGACCCTTGTGTTCTGGGGGAGCAGGTTCCGCTGTCCCTGCTGGACAGATGAGGTGATGGAGGCTGGGAAGGGGGGTGACTTGCCTAGGTGGGAGCTGGGATTGTGACCCACACCACCTGCTCTCAGAGGGCTCTTGTGTGGGCCTGTCCCTGTCCTGTGCCTTGTGCCCAGGAGCTGGGCAAGGCTGAGGATGCAGAGCTGCTGCTGCCTGGGGCAGGAAGCTGCTTCACCAGCCTAGACAGGGCTCCGGCATCCAAGAGGCTCAGAGACAGCAGCAGCAAACAGAAAGCGGCGGTGCTGTGCGTCTGCTGCGGGGAGAGGTGGTAGCCCGAGAATAGGGCCAGACTGGGTTTGGAACCTGGGGAAATGGAGGAAAGTGGTGCCACTGACAACAGCAGGAGACATGAGGACAGTTCTCAGCATGTCTGTCACCCTGGTGGGCCTCACGTGACATGTCAGTGGGGACAGCCTTTTGTCCACATATCTTTGTGTTGGTGTCATGGCTGTGCAGTTGGTCTGTGACACACAGCGGGTTGTGTCCCGGTGAACCCCTCACAGCTGAACCACACCCTCAGTCACCAGCCTCCCAGCTGAGCCCCGCACACTGGCATATGAAAGTGTGGCTCCTGTGGTGTGTGTCACATTCAAACTACCCAGAAGGTGGAAGCCAAAGGTTGCTCCATCCCATGCCCAGGCCATGTCTGTTTCCCTGAGGATGAGAGCAGAGAGCAGCCGTGTCTACCCTGGTCACGACCCATGCCGACACCATGTGCAGGGCCTGCCACAGCTCGGAGACTGGCCCTGTCGTCCTCATGGAGGCCTCACAGAGAGAGACATCCCCCTGTGAAGGCCAAGAGAGGTCATGGCTGTCTCAGTCACACAGCTTGCAAGTGCAGGGCCAAGCAAGAGCATGGATCTGCCTGCCACTCTTGGGCACCAAGCACCCATGGACACACTCCACAGCTACCCGACACTTGGGCCCACATCCTCCACCCTGGCTGCAGCAGGACCAAGGAACCAGGCACAGGGAGCAGAGAAGTGCACCCCACAGAGCCCCATTCTGCAGGCCATTGAGCTCAGGGGAAACAACCAGGAAGGCCAGTGGCACCTCTGGGCCCAGACACTCAGTCCCACGGGCTCTTCCAAACCAGGAGGGATACACCCCCTGCCTCTACTCTTGTTCCCCAGTCTTGGCCAGGACTTCCAGCTGCAGGCAGAGGCTTGGGGCAGAGAGAGCCCTGGACACGACTGCCCGCTGTGGACATGCCAAGGGCAGGTGGATGCAGAGGGTGGGAGGCACGTACTTGACGTTGGTGTTAGTGCAGATGATGTACTCGATCTCGTCGGAGTAGGGATTCTGGAAGGTGAAACTGCTGGTGCGGATCAGCACCCACTCCCGGTTCTTAGTGCGGAATCGATACATGACCGACAGCACTTGGCCCTTCAGCTTCACCACCTGAGAAAACATTTGGGGAAGGAAGTCATGGGAGGGTGGTGCCCGACAGAGGAGGGAGAGGCGCCAGCAGGGCCGTGCTGCAGGGCCAGGGGACCTCAGAGTAGGGAGTGCTGTGATGACAAGACAGCAAGAGAGGAGAGGGCACATGAGGGAGAGAGGAGGCGCACTAAGCAACAGGACTGTCATCTACTTCCCCTCTGAAACGGGGCCTCTCTCACCACTGTGTGAGAAACCAACTAGCAATGCCCTGGGACAGCAGGACTTTCACTTTAGCTTTCAAAATCAGAACATGAGAACTCTGTAAGAGCTGTGTTTTCTTTTTTGCCTTGGCTGCTATGTTACTCTGGGAGTGCTGCTAGTCTCTTCTGGAGTTGTCACCTCACCTTAGCATGCAGCTACATTGTACTCAAGGATTTATTTCTTCATACCTCACATAAAAATTCTCAGAATGGATTCCAAATACTCTTTTGGAGGACTGGTCATAAAATGACAGATTTCTACACATCACTTATTTGTACGTGTGTATCTGTGCCTCCTTTGTGTTGGGGTAGGGTTTCCAGTGTGCTTTCAAGGGCTTTACCTCATGTACATCCTCACAAGGGTTAGGCAAGGTGGGTTTTACAGATGACAATGCTGAGACTCAGAGAAATTAAATAAGTTGCCCAAGATCACACATCATTGGTGGAAAAGCTGGTACAGGAACCAAGATCTTACTTCTAAGTCATAAGCCTGTCTCTCTGGCTACAGAGCCCGCTCTTCTGCTGTTTAGACACAGACGCTACCATCAAGCAGTAGAGACAGCTGCATCCGAGGGCAGACTGCGCAGCTGAAACATCCATAGTCTAGGCCGGGGTGTCGTCATAGCACCAGGACAAGAGAAGGTGACCAAGATGCTCCACGCAGGCCTGGGAAGTCCCAAGCCTGGGCCCAGTTGGGCCTGTAATCCTTAGGCTTCCTGTCTGAGAGTTCTCAGCTCCCTCACTGATAAAAATGGGGCCTCAATCCTGGGGCCAGGAGGCCTAATTCTCCCTTTCCTAAACCCACCTGCGTTGGTGCTTTGCTCCCTGCCAGGTGGCTGCAGTCTCCACCTGAATGTGTGCCCATGGGGTCACCCGAGCCTGCCCCACCCAGCCCAGAGCTCAGCACGGAGCAGGCACTTAGAGCACTTCCTGAGCCGGCCTGGGTGGATGCCGCAGCGGATCATCCTCCCACCCCACTGCCTGGGGGACACACAAGGCTCCCTGCTGGGAAACCCCAAGGAGGTTTCCCAGCAGCCAAGAGAGCTCTGGGGGGTGAGCCTTTCCTGCCACCTCAGAGGACACTGTGAGTCTGTCCCCCCAATAGGACCTCAGTTCTTCCCTCACAGGGCCCAGAGGCCAAGGCCACGTGCCTGTCAGGTCCCCACACTGGGGGACTCAGTTGGGGACCTCTGTGGCTGCACCAAATACAGGGGCACAGGGAGCTGCTGTCCACACCTGGAGAGCCATATCCCCTTGTCTTCTGTACCCTAGATTTTTAAGTCCCTCTCTCCAAGCACAGGGAGGGCACTGTCTATATGCAAAGCCAGGCCTGAGGGCTGGGTGATAGAAGAGAGGACAGGAGCTGCCAGGCCTGCAGCCGGCAGGTCTGCAGCACCTTGCATGTGTTACTTCACATAGTCCTCACAACTGTGTTCTGTGTGTCTGGAAAGGGGGCTTCAAGGCAGACACCCTGCCCAACATCTCACAATGTTAGGTCCTAGACCCCCCCAACCTCGGCACCCTCTCCATAAGTCCCTACCTTCCAGGTACAAGCTGTCCTCAAAGTGCTTCTCACCTAGCAGGGATGGGACAGACATGCAGCTAACTGTAACCCAGAAAGCATCTGCTACCTACCACTACACAAACCAAGATCAAATGTCACGGGGCTGTCAGCAAGGAATTTAAGAGGTTCTTGGAGGGAAGGAGGGTCTGGTCATAGGTGGGGGTGCATCAAATGTTGGCACATGAAGGTGTGCCAGGAGGGCGCTCTTGGTAGGAGGCACAGCAGAAGCAAATTCTGTAGGCTGGAAAAGCTGACATGTGATGGAGGACTGGACTGTCCCTGTGACACTGCACAGGGGACATGGTCTAGGCCTAAAAACTGTGCTCAAGTCAGGTGTGGTGCTCATAACACAGGAGATGCAAATGTCAGGCCTAAACCCCAGCTGAGCTTAGCTCTTCATGGAAACAGCTCTCTTTGTTAACAACCATCATCACTATCATCATCACCATTATTATCATTATCACCACCACCACCATTCTCATCACCATCATCATTGCCACCACTATCACCATCATCATCACCATCACCACTAACACCATCACCATCCACCATCATCACCATCATCATCACCACTAACACCACCATCACTACCACCATCATCACCGACCACCATCATCGTCACCATATTCACCATCACCACCATCACCACCACCACCACCACCACCACCATCACCATCATCACTGGCATCCTAGAAGGTGTCTAAACAGAAAGGAAAGGGTGGGAATGGAGCCTGCTTAAGTTTCCCTGTGCTCAGCTCTTCCATTTGACCTCCTGGTAAACTGACCCAGAGAGGGAATCTAAGAGCAGACACGAGTTTCTCAGACCCTGGGTCTGCACACTGTCACTGTGCCAAACTTGAATTCCTCACAAATTCCATCATGTGCCACAGCTCTCCTGTCTGGGCCATTAAATGCTTTTGTTTAAATCCAGAGTTCAAGGCACTCTTAGCTGACACAGCTCCCTCTGTGCTTTTGCAAGAACAAGCCACTTCCCTTTATCAACATTTGTCCCCCACCTCGGCTGCCAGTGGCCAGAGCCCAAGGAACACAAGCTCAGGGCCAAGGCTGGCCGTGCTCCAGGATGTCCCTGGGGCTGCTTGGCCACTGCCCCCTGCTCCCTGGGATGGGGTCGGGGCACCACCTCTTGGGTGTCATGGCCTCGCTTCCCCTCCTGCCCAAGGAATGAAGTGGCTGCTGGCAGAGCCAGTAATTTAAACTGGCTACTAGGGTGGGAGCAGATGTTAAATTCTTTTTTTTTTTTTTCAAAGCCTTAAATCTCAGAAGTAGCACTGGATGGAAAGGCTTGTGTTTGGGGTGTGGAGGTGTTGGGGGATCTTTGGAGAGAGGTGGGCCTGGGCCCCAGTGCCAACTCTGTTAACTACCTCACTGTGGGACCCAAGGCGGCAGCCACACTGAAGTCCTGGTGTCTACTGGGAGAGGTGAGGAGGGCAACACTTGCTGTGTGGAGTTGAGGGCTATTGAAGGTAATGTACGGAGAGGGTTTGGCTGGCCAATGGGCAGATGGAGGCCCCTCACTGTCAGAGATCCATTTTCACGTGCCCAGAAAAACTAAGTGAACCCAAACCAAGCCCAAGCATGCCAGGTAACAAGCCAAGTGTCATCCTTCCCACATACTTCACAAATGTGCGGCACGAGAACACTCTCACAGCGTTAACCATGCTAATTTCACGTTTTTCTCAAATGAAAGTTACCTGATCCACTCAGGCAGCTTTATTAAAAGCCACCCTTGATCCAGATGCTATGGTGCACACCTGTATTACCAGCATTCTGGGAGGCTGAGGCAGGAGGGTGGCAAGTTTGAGCCCAATCTGGGTAATTTAGCTACTTGCTGAGATCCTGTCTCAAAAACAGGGTGGGGAGTCGGGATGTTGCTCAATGCAGAGGCCTGGGTTCAATTCCAGTAGCACAAGAAAGGGGGCACCCTTATGTGCAGACTGGGCCACTCAACGGTGGACATGAGATAACCGCACAGACACAAATGTGCCCACAGGGAGGTGCGGTGTAGTGAAGAAAGGACTCCTGCGGTCCTGGGTGGGGCTTTTTCAGAGGTGGCTGAATCTAGAGTATGTGTCACTGGGATTAAGGGTGAGTGATTCCTAAATCAGTCCACTGATTGGTTTGGCACCACCCTAATCCCAGTAGCTTAGATAAGAGTATAAAGGGGGCAGAAAGATGCTGTTCAGGTCCCTTGCTTGCTTGCTTTGCTGCCTTCTGCCTGCCATGAGCTGTTTCTCCTCTGTGATGCCACCCTGCCTTGCAGCCAGCCAATTATGGACTGAAACCTCTACAAACTGTGAGCTAAATAAACCTTTCCTCCCTTAACTTTGGGTGCTGGGTATTTTGTCTCAGCAACAAGAAAAAGAACTAAGACAGCTACAGTTTCAGAAAGGCTTGGACTGAAAGGAGGCACAGCTTTGGAGTGACTGCAAAGGTCCCATGGGAGGGGTGGCCAGAGCCTGTGGCTGGGAACAAGGCAGAGGAGGGCACAGTCCTGGATGTCCTCTGGGGCCCCCAGGACCTGCAGAGGAGCTGGATGTAGGGAGCAGGGTGGCTGAGGAGGGACGGACATTTCCCAGGACAGGTGGGACACAGGAGGCAGGGGAGCTGAGGAGGAGGTGCTCCCTGACCACGGGTTGTGGGGGACTCGGGGGAGACTGAAAAGATGGCCTGCTCAGGGAAGGGGTGGGGCCAGGACAGTTGGGTGGGTTCGGCCACTGCACAAGATGCCCGAGAGAGATGGGGTGGGAGAGAGATAGAGGAGAACTGGGGGGAGAGGGAGAGAGAGAAGGCAGCTAATGGCACCCCCATCAGAGGAGGTTGAGGAGGAGGGACCTGCAGGGAGGCTGAGAAGTGAGGAGAAAGTCAGAGTGGTCCCGCTGCAGAAGAAAGCACAGAATGTGTCGGGGGAGGAATTCAGGAGCTTGGCCCAACACAGCCCAAAGTAGGAGCGTCCTGTCCCTGCGCAGGGTGGGAAAGCCCAGTCCGTGGACAGTGGGCGTGCCCTGTCTGTGCACGGTGGGAGTGCGCTGTCTGGCACACTAGCCTGACTCACCGGAAGAGGAAGACGACAGTGGATACCTCCCAGGTTGTTGCAACCAGTCCATACCACCTGCGTGTACCCAGCCCATAGTAGGTGTTCGGTAAGGAGTGGGTGCTGGGTCAGTGTGTGTGAAGCCATTGTCAGGGTGGCCACCATGTCAGATGTCAAGGGGCACCCTGATCTTTCCCTCCTCTTTCCTTCCAAAGCATCAGCACTAACAAGCCCCCCTCTCCTCACTGCCCACTTCCGCATCATTGCCTCTTGCCTGGACAACTGCAAGGGCACCCAGCTTGTCTTCGCCTCCAGCTACTTCCCACATCTTCCCTTCCACACAGCAGGGCTGACCAAATTGTTCCTCAATACCTGCCCTGCCTCAGCCCTCTGGGAATCCCACTCTGCCTTCACAGAGCCAGGAGGACTGGAGCTCCTCAGTGAGGCTCCAAGGCCTCCACCCTCGGCCTCCATGGGCATCTGTCACTGCCTGCCATGTCTTCCCTACAGGTCGGCCACTGTCATCCATCCTGCAGGCCACATTCTGCTGTGTCTCTGGGGCTGCACCTCAAGTTGAAGTGTCCTCTCAGTTCCTGTGTGTCCATCCTTAGATCATCCCAACTGTCCCCTCCCCTCCTGCCTCTGGTGATGTGCAGTCTATTCATGTTCTCTGCTCTGTGGTATTTTCCTCAGGACCCACAGAGCTCTCTCCTCATATAGTAATGACTTCCTCGTGGTCCATCTTCCCATCAGCCTCTGTGCTTCCCAGAAGGGCCCTGGCTGACACTTTAGGCAGGCACTCATAGCCTGCCCAACACACAGTAGGACGCATGTCCCGTTGGTCATCTCCACACGTGTGCCAGTTGTGTGTCACTGTACACAGGCCTCACAGTACCTGCTGAAAGCTCTCCCGCAGGTGGCTCTGATCCTCTGGGTGGCAGAATTCCAAAATGTCCTTTCCCAGAAGGTCCTAAACAAAAGAGCAAGCTTTAATGATCCCAAATTCATTCATTCCTCCCTCCCTCCCTTCCTTCCTTCCTTCCTTCTTTCCTCCTCCCCTCCCTCCCTTGCTCTCTCTTCTTTTTCTTTCTCACTACTGAGGATTGAACCCAAGTTCTCACACATGCTAAGCAAGCACTCTTCCACTGAAGTACATCCCAGCCCTTTTATTTTTTTGAGACAAGGTTTCATTGACTTCCTTGAACTTCCAATCCTCCTGTCTCAGCCTCCCACATAGCTGTGTTACAGACATGCACCACAGAGCCCAACTTCCAAATTCCATGTTTGATTATTTATCCATTCACTGATAGACAAAAGTGTTTATTCCAGCTCCTCTAACTCATCTCCTTTGGCCTGCCTCACTGCGGACTTTTTAAAAAGTGGATGCCACTACAGAGCTAGCCTCTTCAAATTCACTCTCAGTGCCTCTGGTACATTTCATTCTAATTTCTAATTTTGCTAATGCACTAGATCAGCACTTCCAAATTGCAATTTTATTTCTGTTTGCCTTAGAGAAGCAAATCGCAGTCAACGTATTTTAATAAATATCAAAAGTAGACAAGAGGTGGACAGATGTGCTGCCTGTGACAACTGAAATTGTTTAAATGTGGAAGCCATAGCTGTCTGGTGGCCAATAAAATGAGGTTACTATGAAACCACCATTTTTCTAGAAGCCTGCTTGTTGTGTACTTTCACACTCCTGTTTTATTCAAAGGACCCAGCCTTGACCCCAGACAAAAGTGTGTTTCACCACAAAGCAGGGCACAGTATGTAAACCATCAAAGGCAAAGGCAACTTCACACATGTTCTAGGAACCTGGTCCGGCTGGAAGTGCCTTAAAGGATGTAAACTGACTGCTGGATCGGAACCCATGTGAGCCCCACTGTCTGTGTGGCAGCTGAACAAGCTGGGTGGGAAGTCTTATCGGCTCGTCTGGGGTACCCGGATGCCCACGGGAGCAGTGGGAGATAAATGGCTTTGTCTGGAAACTGCCACTGGAGCTTATGCTGGAATTGGAAACAGATCACTTCTCCTTATGGCCTATAAGAATCTCAAAGTTTTCATGAGTCTAGAGATGCAGAATCGTATGAAGCATTCTAATATTTCTGCTTTGGCCTATTTCTAGTTCTAAAATATACATGAGGGGCTGTGGCACAGCCCAGTGGTAGAGCACATGCCCAGCATGTGCAAGGCTCTGTGTTCCATACCCAGCATCATCAAAAAATAAAATATACATGTAATTAAATTATACATATCCCAAAGTTGGTTCTTCAGAACAAAGATGGATTTTTTAAAAATTATTTTTGCCTGGGTGTGGTGGCAAATGCCTGGAATCCAGCACTCAGGAGGCTCACTGAAAGTTGGAGGTCAGACTGGGCTATACAGTGAGACCCTGTCTCAAAAAAAACAAAAGAGGGGCCGGTGAGATGGCTCAGCAGCGTACGCGCCTGCCTGGCAAGCGCGAGGGCCCGAGTTTGACTCCCGGATACCACATACGAAAAAGGGGCCGGTGATATCGCTCAGCGGCATGGGCGCCTGCTGGCGCGCGAGGTCCTGAGGTCGACCCCCCGGTACCCACAAAAAAAAAAAAAAGATTCTTACTTTGAAAGAAATTTAAATCTATATAAAGGTTATAAGGATACTATAGTAAACACCTCTCTATCCTTTAGATTCAAGCATTGTCAATATTTTGCCACTTTTTCAATTTCTTCATATATGTATACATACTCACATTCACATGTGTACACATTTATATTTAACAACTTCCTGCTGAACCACTTCACAGTAGACATCATTACACAGTCCCCAAAGTATTTTAGCATGTATCATAAAAATTATCTTGCAAAACTATAACAGACCACACTATACTTTAAAAAGTTAATAACATAAAATCACCCAGTATTCTCCACATGCTGATTTTTAAGCTGTCTCCCAAGCCCCTTTTCCAGCTGGACCCCTCCAGTTTACACTGCGCAGTGACGCTGTCTCTCTGGTCCTAACCTGGGACACTTACACCTGCTCTCTTGTGTTTCTTATGTCGCTGTGTTTTAAAAAGGAATCTAGAACAAAGGCCTGAAAATGTGCCCCAGGTTACAAAGGTTTTCTGAAGGGATCAGCAAAATTAGGTGGCATCTGTACAAGGCTTTGCAAATGTTTTCCTGCTAATAAGCTTCATAATCCAGACTGATCCAGACTCTGGTTTGAAAAATCAGCTGAGAAACAGAATACTGGGGGAAGAAAGAGGAGTCAACCTCAGCAGGGCCACTGTTTACAATGAACCTGTCCAGGCAGGACGCACGGATGTCCCTGCTTCTTCCACAGTGTCACCGTGTCTACCTTGAACAAAAGACTTGAACATGTCTGAGGCAGAGCTACATCTCCACCAGTGCACGAGCTCACGGCTAGCTCCTGACCTGGGGCTGGTAGCCGATCACACTGATGCACCTCGGGTCCACGAACGTGATGATCCCGTCGGAGTTGTGCCGGGACAGGAACTCCGTGGGCACCGACATCCCATTCATGTCCATGCACACGGGGGAGCTGGTCACCTGCAACAGGACAGCCCAGCTGAGTGGCACCAACAGAAGCAGAGGGGAAGTGACGACCCCAGGGACAGCCCAGCTGAGGTGGCACCAACACAGGCAGAGAGGGAAGATCCCCAGAAATGTTGATTCGCCCCACACAGCCTTCCATGTCACTGGTACAAACAGCGTCATGCTCAATGGGTCACTTTCCTTGTATTTCTGAGCCTCAGTGTCCTTCTCCACCAATGTGATAATGGTACCTGTAACCTCACAGGGTGGTGAGGCTGGACAGAGGTGGTGCTGAAAAGCCTGGAGCCATGTCTGGCACAGCTGGTGATCAAAAGGTTGTGATGACCTTCCCTCTCCTGCCTTTTCCTCTACTGAATGGCAAATGAGCCCAGGGAAATTGTTCAACCTTTGGAAAGGAGAAAGTTTGTGCCAACAAGAAGCACCCAGAGTTTGTTAGATATGAATGAAACCACCTGCTCATCTGTCTGGAAACCAGGGACAGGAAAGATCAGCATCCTTGTCCACATCCATTGTGAATAGCCCAGCTGACTCAGCAGTTCCTGCGTTTGGCAGACACTGAGTGTACCTGACTGTCACAAAGTGCTAGGATGTTCCTTGCCCGAGGACCCTGCAGGGTGAGCATGCACTTGGCTGACTACGGTGAGACAGATCAAGGGAGGGTGATCCCGGCAGCCACAGCTTGGTGCTGGGTAAGGGGACCACTGGCTCTGATAAGGAGGCCAGGAGTCACTTGAGTGGGTTCTTGCAGAGCGAGAAGAAAAAGGAGGAGAAGATTCTCCAGGAGAAGGCAGAAACAGACACAGCAGGTGGCAGAACCCGCTCGTGGGCACCCAGGGGATGGGGATCAGGACAGATGGCAGGAGGCAGGTGCATGGCGAGGAGGTTATGGTCTTGGAACAGGATGTGGTGAGGACAGGAAGGTGGGAGGTGAGACTGGAAAGATGACCTTGGGCCTCAGCCCAGGTCCTAGGGACGTGGAAGGGGGTTAATCGGGGACAGATGCAGACTGGGCTCGCTGCAGTGACAGTGAGGCAGAAGTGGGCCAACAGAGCACCCTGTGCAACTCTCCCTCTTCCTCCCACACTTGACCTCAGCCTTGTCCCAAGTGAGACACAAAATCCTGAGCACTGGAGCTCTGAGCGGACATCTTGTCCCCGGTCTCTTGCTCCTTGCAGTCAGAAGCCTCATCGGAGATGGAAAAGAGTGTGCTTTTCTCTCACCTGGAGTCTCCCAATGGCCACCAGGCAATATTTACTGCCTTGTCCCACATCAGCGTCTTCTTCTGGTATCGTCATTCCTGAAAGGAGAGAGGCCAGCACCATCAGCATGCCCCAGGCCAAAGTGGGAGGGAAGGGCCCATGACTGCGATCAGGCTGTCAGTTGACAACATGGGCCCAGGCTGGCCCCTCCACCTGGCATCTGTGACAATCTCCTGGTACATTATCACATCTGCATCTGTGGGTGACGCAGAGAAAAGGGAGGAAGACAAAATGCAAATTATTCATCTGTGTATTTGCACAATTTTGCCGAAACACAGAGGAAGGAAACTTCAGGAAGAAGCCTAGATGGGGCTTCCAGATCATCTAAATATCTCACTTCTCTGTCGACAAAGAATCACAGACCATCAGAAGCAAAAGAAAAAGAGAAACACTGACACTGAGGTTCTTAACTTGCTAGGAAAGTGCACATAGCCATGTTTCCCCGGGGGAGGAAAGTCAGGTTTTTGTGTGCAAGGAAGGAGACACACTGGGGAAGCACCGGGCCCAGTGCTCTGAACAGGAAGGAACTGGGTAGCACAACTCTGCTCGCTGGTCACAAAAGAGTCTTCCGTTAGGTCCAGGGAAGGTCTGGCACTAGACCTCAGAGTACAGGGCTCACGGACGCTGCAGGTGATCAGAACGACTGCAGAGAAACAAGCATTCCGGTTTCCTATCCACAGGGCCAGTGCCATTGCAGGAGTCTTCCTCCACTCTGCCTGATACCACCAATAGTTCCACACCAGACCGGGTGTCACTTTAGTGGGTTTAGTGCGATGAGGGCATGGTTCTGAGAGCCACAGACATACCACGCCTCCTCCCCCAGCCTGTTCCCCTCTTTTGTCCGTCCCCGGGGAGAGATGACCAATCTCTCTAGTTTCTGGTTGATCTTTGCTGAATTTCTTTTGCACAGATGTGGACAGATGTATATTTTCTTAAATTCCCTTCTTTCTTCCATGAAGAGCAGTGTACAATGCATACTTCATGGGCCTCGCTGCCTGCACTTTACAGTACGTCCTGGAATTCCTCCATATTTGTGGACAGAGCTTCCTCTTCCTCAGTTCCTCCCAGAACTGCCCAGGGATCAACTATGTGCAGATGCGGTATGTGTTTAGCCCCTTCTCCTGTGTACAGATGCACAGGTATGCCCTGTATTCTGCAATCAGAAGCAATGCTGCCACGGCTAACCCTGTTCACGTGCATTTTCTTACCACTGAGTGCTATTTTCAGGATGGATCCCTAGCAGTGGGGCTGCTGGGTCAAAAAGCATAGATGTAGCTTTGTTTTGTCAAATTTCCCTCCAGAAGGGTTGCACCAATTTGCATCTCTCCCAGCAACCCACGAGAGGTCTCTTTCTCCACAGTGCTGGCCAACAGAATGTGCTGTCTCATTACATATTTAACATTTGTCAGTCTAGCAGGTGAGAAAATACATCTTAGTGTTGTCTTCATTTGCATTTCTCTAATGATGGTGCATTTGAAATGAACCTTATTTCACGATGGAGGGCCCCTTCTCTATCTTGCTTTTTAGTGAATTGTCTCCTCGTGTTTCTTCCCATTTTTCTGTTGGGATTTTGGCAATCTCTTAATTTTTCCAAGTTACCTGTATATTAGAGATATGGGCCTTTGTGGTGTATGTCGAGAACAAGTTCTCCCAGTGGTTCTGTCTTTTGACTTATGGTGACTGAAAATTTTTAATTTTTATGTAGTCACATTTATCAATCTTTTTTTTAATTACCTCAAGAGTCTAGGCCATAGTTCAAAAGTCATTTCCTCAAACAGAGGTTAAAGTGAAATTCACCCTTGTTTCCTTCTGATACTTTCACAGTTTCATTTTTACATTTAGATCCTTAACCCAGGCAGAGCCACTCTTCTGTAGTGTATGAGACGTACAACTAATTATATCTTTTTCTAAGTGGCTCTTCAGTTGTCCCACCGACATTTAAAACCTGTGCTCTTAGAAGTCACATTCATCCCATAATAAATTTCCATAGATGCTTGGGTCTGACTTTGAATTTTCTTCTATACTTCTGTACAGCAGTCTATTCTAGCATTAATGCCACACTGTTTTAGTAATAGAGGCTTTATTGTATGTCCTAACATCTCATAAGACTTCCTTGGTAGCTTTCGTTTTTTAGTATTTTCTTGGCTATTTTTGGAAGTATATTTTTCCACATGAACTTTGGTATCAACTTATCCAACTCTGTAAAATAGCTCAACGGGGTTTTTATTAGGTTTGCATTAAATGTGTAGCTTAACTTCTGGAAAACTGACTCCTTCCTAATGTTTAAGCCTCCTGCACAAATGCAGGGGATGCTTTCTCATTTGTTTAGTTCTACTTTTCTGTTTTTCGGGAGTATTTTAAATGGTTCCTCACATATACCTGTGCTTTTATAGTTATTAAAATTATTCATAAGTATGTAATCTTATTGGAAATGGGTTTTTGCCACCATTATGCTCAGTTTATTGTTCAAGGCTACTAATTTTTGTGTATTAACACTGCACTGCGCTGCTCTACTGAATTACTGTTTCAGTTAGTTTTATCATTGATTCGCGGGGCTCTTGCAAGTGCACTGTCATACAATTTGAAAGTAAAGGTATTTTTTTCTTTTTATCACACATTCATTTCCCTCTAGTTTTTCTGATTTCACTGTGTGGGCTAAACATCTCTATTACTGACATTCCCGCAACTAGGTTGTTAAATGAATTGGTTGTATGTATATGAACATTACAACATCCAGAACAAAGAAATGGTCAAAGAAAACTCCAGCTTGATGACTTTGTTTTTATTTGCGTAACTCTTACATGCAGTATTGTGATGTATAACAGAACATAGAGCTATAGTACTGTGCTGAACATACAATCAGCAGAAATCACAGTACTATACTGTAGAAGAAGCCACCATAAGGCCACACTGCCGTTCACATTCCTGCGTCATAAATCCAAATGGCACGTGGGAAGTCTGAACAGCGCGCCTCGGTCGTAAGTTCAAACAATCATTAAGCACGTAGGTCATTAAAGGAGAAATATCAGTACAGTGCTGAATAGTAGGAAAGATGGTAACCATTCTTGGCTCAAAGTTTCTCCTTAAGTACTGCTTGTGGGCTAAGAGCTCTCTCTCTCACACACACACACCATTTGTCAATTATTGTTCAGCATTTTTGCAAATTCCTTTAATACCCTGCTTAACAGTGGACAACTGGATTCTAACATCTGCTATGCACTCAAAAGTGTTAGAATACTGTATGTTGAGATATATGAGGAAAATACAGCTTCACATAGATTAGTAGTTGGAAAAGGAACAACTTTTTCAGCTTATTGTAGATATTTTTCTTTGGTACTTTTCCAAGTCACAACAAATGGTAGTTTCTTAAAGATTAGTTGCAAAAGGGGATAGGGTAATATAAAACCCAAAACCATACCAATGAACTTTTCATACCGTTATATAAATAGATTGGTTTAAATCTTTGGGAGGATTTTATCCACATATGATTTTATATGTCATGCATTGGCCATTTAGAAAATATTACTTTACCACATTTTACAGGTTTTCTAAATGTTGATATATTACATTGTTCAACACAAAAATCTCATTTGTTAGTATCACCACGGATCTCATCAGAAATATCTGTAGATGTTGGTCATGACCACAATGGTGGATGAAAGTTGGTGAAAATTTAGATTTTCATTAGAAAACTTGAGTTTTATCATTGATAATATGTACTGTCAGTTGTTTTCCCTGAAGTAACAAAATCATCTTATTTGTTTAGTTTTGGGGGAAGATACATGCCGAATACTCAAGTTTGAATAGCCATAGTTTGGTGCATCTGCATGAAAAAAGCAGCTGGTTCAGTGCAGGGCCCAACAGCCACCTGTGCACCTCCCAGAGACCGCTGCCGGGATGGGGTGCGGCACAGGGGTGCACACACTCTCCAGGCCGGAGTTTCACAGAGTGTATGATTTTTACTGTTTCATCAAGGACATTCATGAGCAAAACAGTTCTCATCTCTATTTTCCACGTTTGCTTACTTTATCTTTCCTTCCCCTTCCCCTTCCTCCCTCCCTCCTTCTTTCCTCAATTCTCATTCACAGCTTTGGCTGTGGGATGACATTAAGGCAGAAGGAGGCACAAGCTCATGCAATGACACACCTGGCTCAATTACACAGGGCGCCACCCCTTAAGCCACCAGTTGAGGGCCAGGAGCAACTCCAGGCTCAGGGCAGAGGGCCCACCTACTGCTCTTCTGCAGGACACAAACCTACAAAGCACTTCTTCCATCTGGAAATCACCACTTAACAACCTCAGCTGACCAGATCACAGCCCCTGAGCAGCCCCAACTGACGTCCCAAAGGCCACTGGCTGAGGCCGAAGCAAGGCACTCTAAGCCCAACTCAGACAATTTTGTTCCCTTTTAGCCATGATACTGGCAAGTTGTGCTATCTGGCTGTCTAGCCCAAAGAAGCAGCAATTTGTCAGGATGGTAGGAAAAGCAGCACACGCAAAGAAAGGAGTGCCAGCCACCAGAAGGGGGTAGGGCAGCAAATCCTCAGAGCACAACAGAAACTGGGAAGAGACAGACAAGATGACAGTGTGGCAGCCCCATGGACCCCCAAAAAGCTACACACGCTTGGAGAAGCCCTAAGAACTTCTAAATTGAGAGCTCTGTGTTTTGTAGAGAACACTGGGAAACAGGAAGGCATATGCCGAGTCTTTCCTTTAAGCGGACAAAATATTCTGCATGACGCAAAACAACCTAAAGGAAGTAAAAGGTGACTGTCAGCTGGAAGGAAATATTTGTAAAACATAGAGTAATCAAAAGGCTACTGTTCATGATGTGCTACAGACCAGCTAGAAGGAATTACCCAGGAGGAAAATGGGCACGTACTGTGAACAAACAATTCAGAAGGAAACACAGTGAACATACCCAGGAAGGATGCTCAAGGTCACTAATACTGGAAATCCATTTAAAAATACTACTCCCTCTCCCTTCCTCTGACTATCACCACGGTACAACTTACACAATAATGAAAACATCTAGAATTGCAGAAGAGTGGGTGATCTGCAAACTTACCACCCTTCTACCACTTCTGAGCCCATCCTTCAGAAACACCAGCCTTCACGGACAGTCACACACAAGGACGGCCACCGCCACAGTCTTCACAGGAGTCCCTAACTTCTCATTCCTCACTGGAGTACGAAGGACTGAAGGAATATTAGGCAGCCATTTACAAAGATGAAGAATTCTATGCACTGATTTGGAAATGTATTTATGACACCCACAGCTAAGCTAAAAAGAATTCGTACTGTGTAATAAAATACACGACCTGAGCTCCATCTTTTTAATAGAAAAAGCTGTAAAAGAGACGCATGGGGTGCGGTGCATCAACTGGTTCTTGGGCAAAGAAGCCGGTGTGATAGTGAACTGAAGTGTCAATTTGAATAAGAAACGCCCGGCTGATTGGCTTAACACAGCTCTAGGTGCGGATGAAGGACTTACTGAAGAGGGAAGACCCTCCCTGGGTGTAGGAGGAACCAACCAACAGCCTGGTTGGAATAAAAAGGGAAAGGAGAAAGAAGTCTTGATTCTGCTCTTTCAGAAGAGCTCCAGTCTTCGCCATCACCTCTAGATGTCTATTTCAGGCCTCCAGTGCAGACCCTTTGGCTTCCTGATACCGACAAGCACAGGATGCTGCAGTGAGCTCCAGACCTTCGACCCCTGATGGGATCCTTCAGACCGCCAACATGCAGAGCCCTTCTGCACGCTTCCACTTGACTCTGCAAGTGGCCACTGTAGGCTACCTGGTAAATCCTTATATATTTTATATTAAATCTGTTCCTCTAATGAACACTAACAGAAATACCAGGGTAGGATGGGAGACTGTTACTTTTTAGTTCACAACGTCTCCAAATAAGTTTTTCAAAGCGGGTTAATGGGTGAATTTTACTTTATTTTGCAAGGTTTTCTGTATCTTCCAAATTCCATTCATGAACATGGGTTGTTTTTGTAGTAGCTCTTTTTTTATGACAGAAAATAAAAGGAGGCCCACACCTGATGCTTTGGCCCTTAAAAAGATGGCTTCACACAAATTTCCCAACATTGCCCCTCATTGTCCAACAAGGCCAGGAGCAGGGCTGTGGCATAGTGACATCCAGACTGCAGTGCCTTGTCCTGCGATGGGCAGATGGAGAGACCGTGCCTGGTGTGGCACAGGTTCAATCCCAACATCTGCAGATGCCAACTGTACCACCCCCAAGTCGTGGGAGTTAACAGGCATCTTCCTTGGCTTATAGCAGTGGTGGCGAACCTATGGCACGAACACTGCAGCCAGCGGTTTATTATCATCGAAAGCTCTAAAAGGTTCACCATCACTAGCTAGAAGGATGTTGCAGAGAGTGCTTTCTGCTTCTTGGATGTAGAAGACAGGGCTTCATATCACAAAACCCAGGATCTGCAAACACAGGTAAGCTATGGGGCTGCAACAGGAGACATAGTGAGGCGTAGTGAAGAGTCAGGGAACAGAATGAGGGGTACAAGAGCCACCCACCCCTCACTAGGCCTCTGTCTCCCCATCAGTAAAGGGAGGAGTGGGCCCCAAGGATGCACAGCCCCTGCCCACCGCTCACTCCAAACCCAAGTTACCTTCCCTGATGGAGCACCATGATTTTAGCAGGCACAAGGGACCAGGACCCCCTTTCCTTCCTGCCGTGGCACTTTCATTTATGAGTTGTTCACAGCAATGAGCACAGGCTTCTGGGCTGCTTCTCTCGTTTCCCACTTCCAGAAGCTGAAAGTCCCCAATGGAGCAGGACAGGCTGTGTCAGCTGTCCACCTGTCACTACCCGCCCTGGGGCCAACTGTCACTCCAGCTCTGCACTACGAAACTGCTGCCTGGGTGCTGGGCCCTGGGGCCTAGCTGGTGTCCAGGCTCCTCCCTGGGGGAAACTGTGGAAGCCACTCGACACCACCACCACCGCTGCCTCCAGTGGCTGCTGCCTCCCCGCTTCCTGTCCACTCCCCACCACCGGTGTCTTGCTACTTCTGCTTAAGATTCTTCCCGAGTCAGCCTCCCCTGCCTTGCTCACCTTTCCCAGACTGACCAGCTCCCAGATGAGCTCCTGGCTCCAGGAAAGGGTCCTTTAGAAGTCACTGTCACTGCACCAGTATGGAAGGAAGGAGTCTGGGGGGTAATACGACTTGGTGGTTATTATGGACTCCAGATCTATGGAGGCCAGCAGTGTCCCAGCTCAGAAACCCTGCTTCTACCATTCCTGGCCCTTCCAAGTCTGGAGAACTGATAATGGTAACAGCTCTTATCTGTGACATGGGTACAGTCACGGACCCTGTTCTATGGTGCTGCTTGGGTATTCAGCGCCATGCCTGGTGCTCAGGGCCTAGTGCATCTGGATCTGTCTGTGAGGCTTTGGGCTCTGCTGTGAGGGGCTCTGATGTTCTGTGGGTCCAAACACCAGCTAAGCACCTGACACTGGCAGCAGACCAGGCGAAAGAGAGCTGGATCCTCCTCCAAAGGAGTTCACCAGCCGGTGGGGAGAACAGGGAACGAGGTCATTACAGTGCCACATGATCTGTGCAAAAGGAAAGCATGCTGTGCTTTGAGGAGAGGCACGCAGCCAAGGCCTGCTGCCAGGCTGCCCACGGGTCAGAAGGGGGGCTTCCTGGTGGGAATGGTGACATGAATCAAAGTGTTTTTTAATATGAATGGGATAATTCCAGCTATTTAACAGATTTCAATGATTCCCTAACCAGTTTTACAAGCTCATTTTGCCCTCCCTAAATTACCTTCTCCTCGGACAGACTCTTTCCTTGCAGAGGGGCTAAATAAATCCTGAGTGCTGTAAACACTGGGAATGAAATGTGATTGGAAACTGCTGCTGGGATGAAACTTGGCACTGGCCAGAGATGCCTCTCCACTTCTCACAAGGATTGCACTAACCCTGTGCAAACGCTTGGGAAACGGACCACATCTCAGGAGCACTGGGCGGAGGCGTCCTGGACTCATCTTCACATGTCAGTGAAGACATAATTTTGCATTTCACAAAACACAGGGGAAGAAAACCACCATCCTCTGGCCATAAGCAATCCAGGGCACTTGTCCATGGCATCCTTCCAAAGAATTCCCTGGTGATTATTAGTAAGTTTTAGGGAAAAAATGTTACTTTGGCACAACACATTTGGGAAACATAATTTAAATCAACAAAGAGAAGTTTCATCACTGTAGGACTGTCAAAGAATTTACTTCGCAGCCTTGGAGTACAATCTGCTAGGAAGGGAATACAGTACACAGAGTTTCTCAAGTGCACTGGCTCTGGGATTCTTGTTATGTGACGCGTCTGGGCACTTTGATCTGGGAAGATATCTTGAAAAATGATGATGTGTAGGTTCCGCATTCCAGAGACCCTGCTTGGTGACCCCACAAATGATTCCCCCATTTGCCAAAGCAAAGCTCTGAAGCATAACTGGTGCTTTCTGCAGCCACCGGCCATGCCCAAAGTGCACCAGAAGTCACCAGTGTCTGGAAGTGTACGTCAGCCTGGGGACCAGGGCGGGCGACAACCGTGAGATGCTGCTGCAATGTATGGTGTGGGCAGAGGGGATGGAGGGAAGGACCAACTCAGCCTAATTCCCTGCATACGAAGGGAAGGGCTGCTTAGGGACCGAAACAAGGGCCCTCAGCAGGATCAACCTACAAGGTCACAGCTGCCCTGGCTTGAGATGAGCCCAGAATGGGTAAGTCACGGGGGAGAGCAAACTTTTGAGCCCCTCCTTCCTGGGCCCAGTGTGGTGGCAGATGTCAGCGCTTCCTGTTGGGAGCTTGTGAATTTAGTCCTCTCTCTACCCAGCCAAGCCCTGTGTGCAGACAAGTGAGCCTTTGTCTGGGTGACAGCAGAACTTTGGCAAAGTGAAACATTCCTCTCCTCCCTTGTCAGGGCCTGGGAGATCTTTCCAGAGCCCACGTAACCAATGACAGATCCATTCTCAACTCTCAGCAATGGACAACCACACGGTGCCACCTCTCAGAGGAGCCAGCATGTGGAGAAGACTGGTTTAAGGAATCAGAGCACATTCTCCCACTAGAAAAGAAGAAGAATCTAAACTCAGCAACTGACTATGACTCAAAAGGAAGTGATAATCATGGAAAACACCACCATAATACAGCAAGACAGAGTTCAGATGAAAAACACACCACATTAAAAACAATAAATGAGGGGGCCGGTGAGATGGCTCAGCGGCGTAAGCACCTGCCTGGCAAGGACGAGGGTCCGAGTTCGACTTCCAGGAACCCACATGTGAGAAAAAGGGCCGGTGATATCGCTCCGCAGCACAGGCGCCTACTGGCACGTGAGATCCTGAGGTCGACCCCCGGTACCCACAAAAAAAATAAAAAATAAAAAATAAATGATAACCATGGATAGAAGATTTGGATTGAGAAATTCTCCAAGATTTTGGAAGAAAGGGATAAAAGAATTAATACGAGGAACAAAACTCTTAAGTGGCAGCAAAAGCAGTGGCCTGAAACATCCACAGAGTCCCCACTGAGGAGACCCCTGATCCTGCAAACGGAAATGGCCCATTTCATGAAGATGAACAAAAATGGCCCACACTAGATGTATCCGAGATAACTTCTTGAATATCAAGGACAACGAAGAAACAATCTGCAATTGTTTTAGTGGAGGAAAAAAAAAGGAAAACTAGAAAAAAAGCCAGTCTCAACTTCTGAAGATGACAGGCAATGTCCCCAGAGCTGAGGGAGAAGCCATGATGGAGAACTCTCCAGGCAGCTGCACAAAGACCACAGGAAAACATCTCACAGTGGCAGAGCCACACGTGTGGTGCCCACTCAGCCTTCTTTTTTTTTTTTTTTAATTTGGTACCGGAAATCGAACTCACAACCTCGCACCTGCCAGGCAGGCACTGTGCCGCTGAGTTACATTGCCGGCCCTCGGCCTTATTGAGGGAAGTCATTTAGGGCGTCATCCTGGTGCCTAGAAAGGGACTGAAATAATGGAGGGAGTCTAGTGTCAATAAACCAGGGAAGAGCAATGAAAGTTTAAAGACAACTAGTGCCTGACTAATTGTAGGTAACGGTCATGAACTTTACTTCAAGTGGCAAATCTGTTTCTTGAAAGTTACAGATGACAGACAGGTATCAGTAGATAGGTGATATAAAATAATAATGACCAAATATCTAAGATCTAAATTCTGGATCGAAAGTCCCAGATCATCCTCACACTCATCGGCAGGGGTAAGAGGAGGCGTCGGGCCCAAGGCATGAGCACACTGACTGCCCTCAGCCCTCCCGGGTTGCAATCCCAGCTCCCCACCCACCAGCTGTAGCCCTTACCCAGTGCCACCCCGCTGTGGCCTGCTTTATCCCAGTCATCTCACTTTCCCCGCTCTTGTAGATTCTCCACACCTCTCCCCATGTGCACAGCCACTGCCCTGATTCGGCCTCATGGTCCTCCCAGGAGGATGGCACAAGCACTCCGCCCTTGCTGACCCCATTTGCCCTCAAGCCTATTCCTGCCCCTCCTCCTGCTTCAATCCAAGTTGCAGCTGATCCGTAAAAACCTTCAGTGACTGTGAGGAACTCTACAGAAGGCAGCAAGGGCCCAGCTCCCAGGATCTGACACTTCCCCCACATGCTGGTCCTTTCACCAACCACAGGGAATGACTCACAGGTCCCAGAGCAGCAACTCTTCTGCCTGGAGAAAGCGGGTGTTAAGATGAGGACACCATGAAGGTCTGGTTTTGCAGCCAACCCTCCTACTGGCTAGCTCAGCATGCAGACCGCCTGCCTCCAACTCCACCCCCTGGTGTCCCATGTGTAGAGGAGGTAATGACAGTGACTGCACTGTCAGGGCTGCTATGAAAGGGAGACAGCAGAATGCATGTCAAGAAGCACCCAGAGGCCATGCAGATGAACACTGTCCTGATGCTGACCTCTCTGTCTTTGCCCACTTTAATTCCCACGCCTGCAGTGCATTTTCACGTGGCATATCCGCACTTCTCCTTCAGGCTGATGTTTCAGCTCAGAGTTACTCTCACTCTCTGCCATGCTTCCAGGGTGGCTGGGCTGCAGGGTGTGAGATGGAGCACATGTCAGGACCCTGCCCTGTGGCTCTGCACTGACCACAGCCCAGTCTGTCTCCTCTCTGTCCTGTGAGCTCCTTCAGGGAAGACACCAGCCAGCCTCAGCAGACTACCCTTGCAAAGTACCTAGCCTGTGGAGGGAGTCAGGAACTATTCACAGAAGGAAGCAGGAGAGTGACTTTGCCTGCCCTGCTGACCAGTATGCGCCACCTCTCAAGCCAGGGCTGTGCTCTGATGTCTGCAGAGGTGATGAGCAGGAGCCCAGACGTCTGCCCGCAGCGTGGGCAGGGCAGGACAGTAGGGCGCTGGAGAGAGCAGGGTCCAGCCTTCACCTTGTCTCTCGGTGCCCTCAGCTCAGACAAGAAGCTCTGGGACATTTTCAAGTGGTGGAAAAACAAACTCAGTGCTCAACAAACTGCAAGAAGCACAGGGCTGTTGGGGATGAGCTCATGGCAGGACTGAGCTGTTGGGTGAAGGGAGTGCTGGCCTGACCACAGCAAGCTCCAGCCGGGACGCCAAGTGACCTCAGGCCTTTGGTATGCTGTGGCCCAGGCTTACTGAAAGTCCAACAGCCAAGAGAAGAAAAGTATCTATTTCGCTATTACGAAAGCACACCCAGTGCCAACAGCAGCTGTTTCCAGACCTGGAGTGTCTCAGGGGAGGTCGCCAGCCCAAGGCCAAGTGCCCTTTCCCTGGTGTCAGACCTTGGCTCCCCTGGGCAGCCACACTTCCAGTTAGCCAGATATTTTCCATGGATGATTGGCTGATGAACACAGCAGATCTGAGGATGACTACTGGGAAAAGTGGCCCCTATATTGGGATGACTTGGGCTCAAAGTCAAATGTCAATCTATGAAAGCATAGTGCTGGGCAATGAGGATGAGGCGGAAGCCATTCACACCTTCAGAATTGCAAAGATGTGTCCTTTGGGCTCTGATTACATCCCATAACCTGGAGAACGCTCACCATGATGGGCAATCTCCGACAAACTCAACATCTGCAGAAGTGTACAAGGGAACCTCCTATTTTGGGGACACTGCTTTTTCTTTTAATCACACCCCCACGTATTTTAAGTAAAACCTATGCCGTGTAACATGTTGAAAGGGTAACTGTGAAGGCTACTGTGTAGCAGAAAAGGGTTCTGGAATACATCAGACTTCACAGTGACATTTGCATTTAACAAGGAGTCTGCAGGCAGGAAAGAGAAAGGACCCCAGGGGCACAGCTGCCCTGCTCAGCCCAAGCACAAGGCTGCAAGTGGGCTGCTGAGAAATCTGTGCATAGAGCTCTTGTTTGCACCTCAAAGCCCACCTCTGCCGCTCATCTTTACAGATTTTCAAAGTCAGCTTTAGATATTGACAGCAGCTCTGGATAGTCGCCATAAATCTTCACACTTCCTGACTAGGACTCTTCATAGTAGTTTATAATGAAGGGACTCGAGCTAGTGAGTAAGCAGGGGCAGCACAAGGCATTGTTCAGCATTGAGTTGCCTCTGCTCCGATGCTCCAGTTCCACGACTTTGTAGTAGGGTCAGACGCTGTGACTTCACCTTGGCCACCTCATCTGGGTCAGATGACTGTCTCTACCCATCTTAACAGATTTCTGGGAAAGGACTTTATAAACTCCTTGGGAGTTTACAGCAAGAAATTCTGTACATACCCATTTATCTAGGTTGACTATTTCTTTCATCTGGGCAAGAGCCTCTCTCTCCCTCTCTCCTTCCCTCCTTCCCTTTCTTAGTTCTTTCATTCCTTTTGCCCATCCATCTGTCCAGCCATCTGGTCCTCATGAATAGATACTGTATGTCAGGTCTGAGGTCCACGCTGGGTGAGAAGATGGACACGCCACACCCTGGGTCTCGAGAGATCTCAACAGTGAGCACAGAGGGGGTTATATGTGCCCAGAACGTAATTAGCAGCCACAGCACACAGTGTCAACAGTTAAGCAGCCTGCAGGCTGGCCATCATCCTCATGCAGGAAGACAGCTTTGTTTCCCACAACCTCCATCTTCACAGAAATGTGACCAACTAAATACCAAAACAAACAAAAAAGTCAAAACACAAAACAAAACCCCCAAAGACACAACTTTTAAATTCAGTGTAAACTACTCAAGCCAATTGCCTGAAGTGCTTCTTCAGAGAACTCAGATTTATTTCTCAAAAATATTATTTTCTCCAAGTACTAAAGTCAAAAATCAGAAACGAATAGGAAAGAAAAAAATGTAGCTATTGGCAGTAATTAATATTCTATGTATAAGTTTCCAATGCATAGATTTATTCATTTATAATCTAAAAATAAGATTAATGTAACGACATGCATGCTTCATAGCATTTATTTTTTAAAAACACTTCTTGGGCTAGAGGTGTAGCTTGGCAGTATAGTGCTTGCCTAGTATGTGTGAGGAACCTCAGTTTAGTACCCAATATTTCAAAAAAACAAAAACAACGAAACTTCTTCATATACTTTACTTTGGTCTTACATGTCATTTGGGGGTATACCTACTTAATGGTTGTCTGGTATTCTACCATATAGATATTCCATGTTATTGTAAACCAATTCTCTATCATTGAAATATAGATTAACTTGAGGGTTTCACAGTTATAAATAATGCTTATACACAAACACATACACATTTTCAGTTAATTCTTTAGAATAAATTCCTAGAAGTGCAATGTTTGTATCTTAAGAAATGTATACAGTATTTGAAGGCATTTAACACATATTTACAAATTATTCTACAGAAGGTGTGTACTAATTTATATTCTAACTAGCAGCATATAAAAGTGCCCATTTTTCTGAACCTTGCCAACATCGTGTATTTTGTCTTTTCTTTTCTTCCCCCCCCCCCCTTTGGCCATTTTAAGTAAGAGGAGATGGTAGCAAATTGTTTTAATTTTCATTTCTGTTCAACAGTGAGACTGAATTTTCCCCCATATGCTTAATGTATCTATACATACATTTTTAACATCCTAATCATACCCTTTGCTCAGGTTCTTCTATTGAGTTAAAATCTGCCTTCTGGCAACCTTCCCCTGTTAGTTCAAACTGTGCCTTCTGGAACTATCCTGAGATTACTTTCTGCTTCACATGATACCTCCTCAAATATTTGAGGACAGAAATCATGTCTCATTTTCTCTAAGTTAAACATCCCCAGCTCCTTCATGTGGCAAAGTTTCAAAGCCATCGCTGAAGATTTAATGCATGGCCCGTCCCGCTGTCCCTGTAGATGTCAACACTGGCTGTCACTCAACCCACGCAACCCAGGAGAGCTTCCTGCCTGCACCTAGGGCCTCAGCCTCCTCTCTCCCCCTCGTCCACATGGACAGTAAGAGTGAATTTTACCACGATTGTGGCATTTCTTGTGTGAGGTCATAGGACTGGAGCTCAAATAAAGTGTAAGAAAGAGATGACTTTGAGGCTGAAACAGGAAGAGGAATATGTCTGGTATAATGAGAATGGTTAATTCAAATGAAGAAAGCTTCCAAAAGAATGAGGTGGTCACCTTGATATGGGTCCTAAAAGGCAGAATTTGGCAGCATTAGAATGAGCAGCATTAGGACCCAACATTAAGATGAGCTTCCTTCCAGGAGTCAGGCAGACTACCCAACCACATCTCTCATAGTCACCTGTGCATACCCTGGTCTCTCCATCCCTCTAAAGAACCCCCGCGTCCTGCGGTCTTCAGAGCCTTGCTCAACAACTACCACAGGGCAGGCCATTATGTGTGCCAGGAGAACCAAGCTACCACTGGAAACTGGCTTCAAGGTTCCACATCCTTTTGCTGTTATTTTCCTCTCATCAAAGAACCTCCTAAGACTAATCTGTTTTCTTGAGTACTTCAAAACGTGACAGGTTCCCTGGACCCCCAACTGGAGCATCCATGCCATCTACGAGGAGCCCAGAGTATTACTGAATTCCACCCAGTTACCACACCAGTTTCTAAGAACTCGTCACACTTCTGGGGCCTCATCAGTTCTATAGCATCATCAAGACTGTTTCTGGATCTACAGAACTGAGGTCCAGTCTTTGAACCATGGAGGTGTCACTACCTTTTGAGTCCCTGTCCTCACGTCCAGCAAAGGCCTTTGGCAAACGGCACCCAGGTACTTCTGTGCCTTCTGGTTGGCATGGTCTGAATGTGGCTCCCAAAGTTCATGTGTTGGAAACTTAAATCTCCAAACTCATGTGCTGATGGTATGGAGAGGTGGGACCTTTGGGAGGTAATTATGTTTAGATGAGGTTATGAGGGTGACATCATGATAAGACCCGCAGCTCTGTAAGAAGAAGAAAGGGGGGCCGGTGAGATGGCTCAGCGGCGTAAGCACCTGCCTGGCAAGCACAAGGGCCCGAGTTCGACTCCCAAATCCCACATAAGAAAAATGGGGACGGTGATATCGCTCAGCGGCACGGGCACCTGCTGGTGCGCGAGGTCCTGAGGTCGACCCCCGGTACCCACAAAAAAAAAAAAGAAGAAGAAGAAAGGGGACCCGAGCCCCTGCTTTCTCACCATGTGATGTGTCCACTGTGCTATGAAATGGCAACAAGGCCCTCCCCAGATGAGCCTCTCGGCCTGGGACCTCCCAGGCTCCAGAACTCTAAGAAATAAATTTCTTTTCTTTATAAATTATTTGATCTGTGGTATTTTGTTATAGCAACATAAAATAGTTTAAGTTTAAAAATATTTAAATGTGTATGTATATTTATCAAACTGATATATATGAATATATGTGTGAGAATATATATATCTATATATAGAAAGATATATTTTTATGTATACTTAAAAAGTTTTGGACTTCGGAGCACATTGGATTTCAGATATTTTTAATTGAGGGGTTCCTATTACCCATTCTATAGGGCTGTTGTAATTAAATGAGCTAACGTAGCTAAAGCATTCATAATCATGTTTGCCACACAGAAAGCATTCAGTAAGTGTTCGTATTACTGTTATTATGATGTATATTTAACAACTGCTTACTGTATTTGTGGATATAGAAAAATCATCCTTTAAAAATTTTAAACAGTATCTAGAAATTATTTTATTTCTGAATCAGCCATGCTATGGAGGAAAGGGCTGACACACAGGTTAGAGGTACAGTCTTCTAGAGGACAAGGAGGCCACACTCTCACTGGTAGGGCAAGGAACATCAAGCGTCTCAGCACAGGAGCATGTCCATGACAGGTTCCTGTGCCGGCCAGAGAGGTGTCCTGGGTGATTTGCCCTCATATCAGAAGCCAAATTCACCACCATCAAAAGGAAATGCTAGAAATCAAAAACGCTGGCAGAAACGAAGAATAAGAGTGAATAGAGAGTGAACCCAGGCAAGGAAGGGATCCAAGAGCTTGAAGATGTGTCATTCTGGAAGTCCCCACATCAAAATGTAAAGGGGAAAACCCCAGAAAAGAGTACCCAAAAACTGTGGTATAATTTTAAAAGGTGTAATATGTATAAAATGTATGTGTAACTGAAACATTCAGAGAAGATAGCTAGAATGGGGAAGTCGAACTATTTGGTGAAATAATGTCTAATAATTTCCTAAAATTAATGACAAGTATCAAACCACAGATCCAAGATGCTTAACGAACAACAGGCAGCCTTAAAAAAATTCTATACTTTGACATATTATATCCAAACTGCAGAAAACCAAACATAAACAGAAAATCCCAGAAGCCAGAAAAAACACCTCACAGTCCCTACAGAAGAATGCAGATGAAAATCATGTAGACTGTTCATCTGAAACAAACAAGGACGCAGTAAAATATTTAAAATTTTGAAAAAAGTTTAACTGCCAACATAAAATTCTGTATCCAGTGAAATTATCTTTCAAATGCAAAGAATAAACAAAGACACCACAAAAATGGAAAGCAAATTCATAACCAGTAGAGTTGCCCTGCAAAAGAGTTCTTCAGGAAGAAGGAATGATAGAGATCAGAAACTCAACTTCACACAAAGAAAGGAAGAAGAGCATCAGAAAAGGAGCAAATTAAGGTAAAATAAAATATTTCATATTTGCTATTCTTAATCATCTAATGCATGTCTGTTTAGGATAATAACAGTAACAGTGGATTGGGCAATGACAGTATGTGGATAAGTGAAATCAATGAATGTGATATTATAAGGGACGGGGAGGGGGAAGAAGAAATATTTGTTATAAGGTGCCTGTGCTACTCATAAAGTATATATATTATTATTATTTGAACATAGATTTATATTACTGTAAATGTATTGAAAACTTTGGACAAGAAATAAAAAATATTTTTAAAGAAATATAATTAATATGTTAAGACAAAAGAAGAAAACATATAGAATATTTAATGAAAACAGGTATAGCCAGAAAAAGAGAAGGAAAGAAACAAAGAACATGAGCAATTAATAGAAAACATGATCTATTAACCAAACTATATAATCATGTTAAATGTGAACGGTTGAAATGTACCAATTAAAAGACACTGACAGAGTACATAAAAAAATTAGATCCTACTCTTATGTTGTTTATGAAAAACTCACTTTAAATATAAAGACAGGTCAACGCTAATAAAAAAAAAGCTGCAGAAGTTATATTAATTTCAGCCAAAGCAGAATTCAGAATGAGAAAAGATATCAGGGGTAAAGAGAGACATTACATGAAGAAGGCAATTCTCCAAGAAGACATAACAATCCCTGACACACACACCAAACACAGAATATCTAAATATGTGAGGCCAAAACCAATAGAACTTCAAGGAGAAACAGGCCAATACACTAGTATAACCAAAGGCTTCCATATTGCTCTTTGAGTAACTGATATATTAAACAGGCAAGACATCAACACAGATATAGTCACCCCTAACGGTACTGTTAATCAACATGCTACAACTGACATGTACAGAATACTCCATCCAATACGAGCAGAATGCACAGTGATCTCACGCTGACATGGATCATTCACTGAGATATACCACATTCTGGGCTGTACAGTGCACACAGATGGGTTGACACTGTTTATCTTCCTGTTCAAGAACAAGTTCATTGGTCTGGGGGTGGAGCTCAGGGGGAAAGCAGGTGGTTAGTACACACAAGTCCCTGGATTTGATCCCCAGCAAAAAAGCTTTTCAAGATATAATTCACATGCCATAAAATTCACCATCTTGAAGTGTACACTATAGTGTACAACTTAGTATATTTACAGAGTCATGCAAGTGTCACCACTGTATAATTTTACAACACTTGTATTACTCTCCCCAAACCCACAGTACTCATTATCAGTCATTTCTTTCTTCCCTCCCTGCAGCACCTGAAAACCACAAACCTACCTTCTGTCTCCATGGATTTGCCTGTTCTGAGCATTCCTGTAAATGAGGTCATATAATACATGGACTTTTGTGTCTGGCTATTTCACTTTGCATGATGTTTTCAAAAGTCATCAGTATCACATCACGCGTAAGTACTTCATTTTTTATATGCCTGAATAACCTTCCATCATATAAGCAAATCACATTTTATTTACCCCCTGCATTCTTTGATGCATGCTCTAGTTGTTTCCACTTTTTGACCATTAGGAATAAAGCTGCTACTAACATTTGTATACAAATTCCCTTGTAACACAGGAATTTCAATTATTCCATTATTTTAGTGGGTTGATACCTAGAGTGAAATTGTTTGTTGAGTAGTATGGCAACTCTACATCTGATATTCTGAACAACTTCAAACTTTTTCCAAGTGGCTGCATCACTTCACATTCCCACCAGTAACACTCGAGGGTTCCAACTGCCCTGCTCCCCACCAACACTTGTTATTACCTGTTATTCTAATCATTCTAGTAAGAGGCACTGCATCATGGTTTTGATTTGCATTTCTCCAATGACTTGGATACGACTATTCAAATCATCACTCTGACTTTACAGAGGGCTGTGTGACCTTGAAATGGGTTCTTAAGGTTCCAACCGCCTCTATAGCATTAGCTTTTTTTGGAAACCCTTGTTTCAGGTAGCAGAACTTTTTCTAATGACAAAGGTCATTGTATTCTGAATACAAAGGAAAACACGGGTATTTCCCTGCCTCTTCTTCTATGAATACTGCCTTAGCAGGATACCATGATTAGACATAAACAGCATCCATTCCCTGGAAAGACATTTGCAGCTCTGCTTACCTGCAGGTGGCCAGGCCTTGATGTATCCTGTGCAGTGGACCACGGCATATTGGGCTTCACCTTCTTTCACAGGGCCAAGGCCATTCCTGCAGAAAGGACACTGTGAAGCTGTTTGCATCCCACAGCATGAGCCAAGGATGTCAATGACTCCTTTGGCATCTAAGCCACTGCGTTCCCTTGTTTGCCTTTGTGACTTTGAATCCTGACTTCCCATCACCCTGATCTCGCTCTCTTGTGTGGTCTGAAAGTCTCAAGTGAGTTCCCCCACAACCCCATCTCATGTGGCCACTGCCACCCTGAAGCATGGCCTCCTGGTCCTTCTCTACACTGAGCTCCACTTCAGGTTGGGTTGCTACTCCGCATAGGGAGTTTGAGCCCCGGACCACACAGTTCCGAAACACACATCAGAAAGGGATGCTGACCTGAACCTTTTCCTCATGGTGGTTATTCTGTTTAGAGGCAGGTGGTCCAGAGGAGCATTTCCACACCTAGGAATTGACACAGGTATTAGAATGGGTGAGGACCAAGTGAGCTTATAAAACACACTGCACTGTTGCAGATGGGCCTTAGCTGGTGCTTACATGTTTATCCATGGCCAATTTCTTTCTCAAGGGCAGATGCAGACTCTCACACCTGTGAATTTTGATGTGCGTCTGCTTGCAAAGCACACAGCAGGTGTTTCCAGGCTCAGCCCAGAGCTGGAGACCTATTGAGTGACTAGGAGAAGCCTAACCATGCTCAGGCCTGCAGATCATTTCCGCAGAACTGGGCAACTCTCAGGAAACAGGGTGATGACAGAGACAGTCTCCTCAGGCCTGAGCAGACACCAGCTCGAGACAGATGCTGCCAGCTGAGGCACAGCTGCACCTTCACAGGCATTAGCATCCCAGCTTCAGGGACGCTCCCTCTCCGCAAGTTCTGGCCCTAGGAATACTGGACAGATGGGCGCTGCTGCTGGCCAAGAGGAGCATGGGACGGGACAAACAGGTACTGAGCCAGGTCTTTCTGGGGGCCCCTCTCTGGGAGCCAGGGGATGTGAAGTTCACCCTGCCCACTTTGGCAGGGATTTTCCTGCCTCCCTTCTTCATGATGCTCCCAGCATCCCAGGCCAATAAGCAAGGCCCTCGCCATGGCCAGGCTGGGATGGCAGCATGGTGTTGCCTGCCTGTCCCGTGCACTTCCATTTCCAACCACACGGCAAGCAAAATCCTGGACGTCTTAATTTCCAAGCAGCAAAGATCAGAGTCTAATTATTCTGAGACCTTGGTCAGCTGCCAGCACTGGTGAGGTTTCCACAGCAGGATGAGATCGTGACACTGCTGTCCGGGGGCACCCGTGTGGCCCTCTGCCCTTTTCTGGCAGGCAGTGCTTGTGTCTGGCTAAAATGAAGCTGGTTTTTTTTTTTTTTTTTTTTTTTTTTTTTTTTTTTTTTGGTGGGTACCGGGGGTCAAACTCAGGGCCTCGCGCGCCAGCAGGTGCCCATGCTGCTGAGCGATATCACCGGCCCTTTCTTCGTATGTGGGTACTGGGAGTCGAACTCAGGACCTCGCGCTTGCCAGGCAGGCGCTTATGCCGCTGAGCTGTCTCACCGGCCCGAAGCTGTTTTATTTGGAGAAGGTTGTGCTTTCAGCAGTCAGCAGCACTGCCCACCTCCCAGTCAATCCAGGCAGGGTGGGCCTGGCACTTTTGAGAGCGGCTTGGAGCACATTCCCCAGACCGAGCATCCCAGGGCACCAGGGGACAGCATGGATCTGGTCAGCAGGTCTGTGACAACAGGCTGCTAACAGATGGTCCACAAGGATCAGCCAAGCAACTGATTCAGGAGGGAGCAGCTGGATGGTACAATGAAGACTTTCCATCACCGGGACCTTACTGAATGCCCCCAAGCAGGATGGGCACTCACTCGTCCCCAGAGCACCGCAGGCCTCTACCAGGTGAACAGGAGGCAGGCTGCCTGCTGGACTCCATTCTGAGTTAAACGTAGACACCGATGCCACCCCAGTGCTGCCTGGTGAGCTGAGGCAGGTGATGAAGGGGACTGCATCCAAGCCCTCTGCAAAGGAGCAGACCAGAGGAAGGGACAGCTCTCCTTGGACCCTGGGGGGCTATTTCTCATGGCAGGGAGCCAGAATCCTCTGCAGGTCCCAGGGCCCAGCCTGTGGCAGCTCTCTGTCTGCCCTCAACAAAGGTGACACTGGAGAGCTGAGGTGGATTAGTCAGCCTGTAGCTAGGCAGGTTTGGTTTAAAATGCGTACTTCTTTAGAAGATGACTGTGAAATGGGGGGAAATATATGCTCCTTCTACAGCACCTATTGCACTTCGTAGTACCAAACAGATGCTCAAGTGGCAAGTCATGGTTCCAGCAGCAAATGACAGGTTGGGGTGACATCAGGGAGTGTCTCCACTGTGCAGGGCCTGGGCACACAGCATCCCAGGGCTGACAGCTCGGCAGGGCAGAGGAGCAGAGCAGGCTGACACGGCTAGGCGAGAGCCACGCAAAATCTTGCCACGTGGTCAGGACGGGTGCTCAGGGAGAGCACGGGGGTCCATGCCAGCCCACCCGGCCTCCCAGGAGGCTCCTGGAGGAGATGACGAGGTCTGTCTGTAGCGCAGCCCCTGCTGCTCCTCCCTCTGAGATCCAGCAATGGATCCTCAGTCCTTCCACTGAGCAGCAGCACTGGGCAGTCGATGGGCTCCTCCATCCTGGGCATTCCTTACCCCCTTTTGGACCCCCTCCCCCACCTAGCTGCTCCCCAGTCTCCTCTCTGGCTCAGTTCTTGGATATCCAGTCTACTTTCGCTTCACAAGTGACCCTGTGCTCATCCCAGGTCCACACCCTCAGGTACCATCGCCCAGGCTCTGGCACCTCCCTTGGGTTCCAGAATTACCATCCAACTGTCGGCTCATCTTCTCCATTTCAGTGTCTGATACACATGTCTATCTTAACAGGCTGAAGTGTCTCTCCACCCCAAACCTGCTCCCCCAGTCATCCTTCCTAACTCAGTAAGTGGCAACTCCATTTTTCCAGCCAAGTAGGCAAACACGCCAGACTTGTCTCTGACTCCTTCACTTTCTCACGTCCTTCCTGCAGGCTGGTGCCATCTCTGAAATACGTTCAAAGTCTGAACTCTTTATGCACCTGCATTACTACAACAGCCTCCTCGCTTCTTCCCTGCTCCACACAAAGTCAGAGCGATTTTTAAAATGTCGTTCAGAACAGGTAACCCTTACAATCAAACCCCAATGACCTCCATCTCGTCAGTCACAGTTGACATCTAGGTCAACATGACGCCCCATCTACAGCCTCTTGGCTTTGTCTCTTCCCCCTACCCTCATGCAGCACCTGCTTCTGAGCCAGTAATCTCTTCATTGTTCCTTGAACATGCCAAGGACATTCCCACTTCCGGACCTTTGGGCCCGTTATTGCCCTACTTGATATTCTCGACAGATCTATCCCATCTCATTCACTCACTTTCTTCAGGTCTCTACTCGAATGTCCCCTGATCACTCAACAGAACATGTACCTGGGCAATGCCTACTCCTCCAGCTCCCTCTTAAATTTGCTTTTCCTCCGTAGTGCTCACCACCGACTGACGTTCTGTATACTACCACATGACTCTCTTTTGTCTACCACATGACTCTGAGTCACCAAAATAAGTTCAGTGCAGGCCATGAGTCCGTCTGCTTTGATTAACAGACTCCCCAGCTCCTTGACCAGTCCCCAGCACAGTGGCCCTCAGTATCAGCTTGTTGAACAATGGAATGAATGAATGGATGACTGAACAAATGAATGGCACAGCTGGTGTTACTGCTCATCAGCCCCACAGATTCAATCATCCTGTAGCTCCTACCCACACCCTTCAGCCACGGGACTAAAGCTATTAGGGCATCTGAATTGGATTTGAGGATTCAAGATCCTAGTTCTCTCTTCTTTGGGGGCAGCATTAGACTCCCTGATGACTTCAAAGTTCAGACTCTTCAGCATTTCTTCAACAATGATGCAGATTCCACCAACCATGGAACAAAAATATTTGAAAAAAATATTGCCTCTGTACTGAATGGGTAAAGACTTTTTCCCCTGTCATTATTCCCTAAACAACAAAGTACAACAGCTATTTATATAGTACTTCCACTGTATTGGGTATGATAAGTAATTAAGAGATGCTTTAAAGTATACAGGAGGATGTGTGTAGGTTACAACAAATACTATCCGGGACTTGGGCGTCTGTGGGCTTTGGTGTTGGTGACGGCTCCTGGACCCGATCCACTGTGGATATGAGGGCTGACTGTATGTGCAGAACAGCCTGCTAGACATCAGGGAGGCAGGCAGAGGTATAAATCAAAACCCCTATCCTCAGGGCATTATCATTGATTCATGAAGCCAAGATATTTACACTTAAAATATCAATCAATAATGGAACAGAGAGCAATTTAAAATGTATGCATTGTCAGAGGAAACACAAGAGTAAGTCTGGATTCAGTGGTTTCAACACAAACATCTTGAGAGATGGGGCATTTTGGAGAGGCTGAACTCAAGTAGGGCCTTGAGGGAGGGGTGGGAAGTCAAGAAACATGGTAGGCAGAGGCTGTGATCTGAGAACTGGCAGAAAGTGGTGGGCACAAAAGACTCGGAGGGATGGGAGGAAGGAAGGGACCCTTTTATGGCAGACAAGGGCATCTGCCTAGTCTTGGGCTGAGGTCGAGAAGACTCAGTCACTGAAGTGGAGCCAAGCAGCATGTGTGACCTTCGTAGAACCGACCCAGGCTCAGAAGGGCAGGTTGGAAGGCAGCCCCCACCATGCTATCGTCCTAGAGCCATGACAGACCTCATCCTGCAGATGAAAGAGCGCCGTGAGCCCATGCACATTCTCATGGATGACTGCTGCCCCTCTTTCTTGACTGTCCCCGTCTTCAGGTCCAGGATCCGCCCTGAGAGAGAGAAAGACACATGCGTCATGCTGACTGAGGCTGCGATGGCAGGCAGGAGTGGGGCCACATGAGCTGTTTGCTCGTTCTTCGGCCAGAAACTCACACAGCTAGGCCCAGCAACTCAGAATGCTTTACTGTCTCCAGAGCGGTCTACACCGCCATCAGCCATCTCTGCCGTCAGAGCCCATCACCTGGAGCCACTGCCTAGGGCTGCCCCCCACGCCGTGGAGACAGCATCTGCCAAGGCCACCAACGACCTCCTCATTGCTGAATCTGAAAGGTGTTTTTCCTTTACTTTATCTGACTGCTTTGCTGAACTTGACACAATTACACACTGATTCCTTTTCAAAACTCTTCCCTGGCTTCCTACACAGCACTTTCTAGTCTTTCCCCAACTGCCCTTCCAGTCGCAGGGCCTCCTTCCGCAGCCACCTTGGCCACCTTCTCCTCACTTTCTTCACATCTGTCCCCGTGCACTTTCACCCACTCCAAGGTTTTGGCAGTCACCTCTGGATGTTAATGACACCACATCTACACCTCTAATGACAACCCCTCCCTCTCCTTAGATCTACACCATTCCAAAACACCTGAACATCAGCAGGAGGGTCACCATGGACGTGAAAGACCAGACGCTCTCTCTGCCCGTCCTCTCCCTCCCTGCTGGACACAGTCCCTCCCTATCCGGCCACCCGCTGCCTATGCCACCCCCTGCTCCCTTCTCCTGGGAAGGAGAGCTAAACCTCAGAGCATGCTCACTGCAAGCTGTGGGGCTCTGTTCCATTCATCTCTTTCCATTTAGCGATTTCTAACCTCCCCTCCCCACAGCTGACTTCCCTGGCATTGACACCCATCTTAGGGAGAAAAGCAGATGCCGGGTTGCCTTCACCAACCCGGAAGTCCCTGGCCTGTTCTCCACCTTGTCAGGATCTGCTGCTTATGGCCACTGCTGCAGTCGGTCTTCACTCGCCCACTCCAGGCCAGACCACCGGGCTCTCTGCGCACCACACTGAACAAAGCCTGAACAGGTTCAGTACCTCAGCCCTCCCTGGAACTTCATTGGCCCTTTTCTCACCCCCTCTTCTTGGGGACCTTGGGCTCCATGAGTCCTGTGTGTTGTGACAAGATGCCATTTCCAGCAAAGACACGTTCCTTTGGCCCAGACTTTACTGAGGCTCTTCTGAGTCCTCTTGTTGACCAGCCTCAGCCTTCTGTTTCCTTCCTTGTCCTTCTAGAGTCCAGGCTGGAAAAGTACCCTGCTTAGCCAGTGCTAGGTGCTGAAGGTGGGGTGCTCAGCATAGCACTGCTGGGGGAAGGGATTTAACAGCTGGGGCCCATGAGAGGCTCCAAGGTCACTGGGTTTACCCACAGGTACCATGGGATCCCCATTCACACCATCCTTCTGCTTCTGGGCTCACACTTGGCCGAAAGATCCCCACCATCACCACCAGCACCCTCACTGATGCCCAAAGCGGACCCCACCCAACCTTGGCCTGGAGCTGCCCCAGCCACAAAACAAAATAAACCTGTTCTTCACAAGAGCTCATGATCTCAGGTGTCTGTCACAGTCACAGGAAGACAGCTGCCTCATGCAGTTGGGCAACCCCTGCCCAACCTGTCTGCCCGCCTTCTTCATCCTACACCTCTTCAGCAAGGATCTCCTGAGCCCCTGCTCCCACCCTGCTCTGGGCCCTAAAGGCCCCCTCGTCTCTGTTGGAGGCTGAGTTGAGTCCAGTCTCTCCCTACTCAGAGCCCCCATATAGTGGACCTGCACCCAGCACCACAGCCCTGACAGAGTCTTTCTTCCTCACCAGCCCAGGGTGCGCCATGAACCGTTTTTCTCCAGCATAGCTAGGCTCTCCTGGAAGCACCTGTGTGTCTGCCTGTCTCTTGAGCACCTCACAGATACTCTGAGTGCACAGCTCCAAAACAAATGTGCCCCCTGTCCAAGCTGCCCTTTGTCCACAGTCCCTGCCTTAGTTATTGGCACCACCGTTACTCAGTTCCTCAGGCTGGAAATTACCAGTTAAGAGCACAGGCTCTAGCCCCTGAACGCCTCGCCTTACATCTTTCTCCTTCACTTACTGTGTGACCCTCAGCATGTCACCAAATTCTCTGTGCTTCAGTCACATTTGCAAGGTAATAACAGCATTTCCTTCAGACAGATGTTGTGAGCATTGAATGGGTTAATATTACAAAGTGACTAAAGCTGTGAATGGCTCCAGGAAGTGCTCCACAAATGCTTTTTCAGTGAGCATATGAAGACTTGCTCACCTCTCCTCAACCCTCAACATCCTGCCAAGCCACCTCCTGTACACTGTGGCCTCCGCACTGACCCCGCGGCACTGCCCCTCAGCTCCCTGGCCTTGTCCCCTAGGTCCGCCCTCTGCATGGCTAACCTAAGTCTTTACCAAAATACTGGAAGGACCATGGCTTTAGCATTTCTAGGTCAAGGGTTTCTTCTCACCGTGGAGCAGTGAGCTCTCACTTGCAGGATCATGACAACGCAGCACACAGGAAAGCGATTTGTGTGCAGCTGGTGTGCAATCCATGCAGCCAGTGCAAGCACATGATTGTGTCACAGCCTCCCTGGAAATCTCTCATATTCTCCCCTGGGAGTCCCAGCAAACCCGCGTCCTGCAGCCCGCTGCTCACCTCCTGAGTGGCCCTCTCTCTCCATGCCTCCACTGCTCCACCCCTGCCGCTAGTACCCTTCTCCACTCCCCTGTGCCCCATGCTGCCCTCCCCTACTCAGGTGTCACCTAAGCCAGCACAGATACTTACCTGACACCTCAACAGGCCAGGCAATGAGCTGGACACAAGGAATTAAGCAGGCAGAGCCATTATGTTCTAGTGGGGGAGAGCGATAACAAAACCAAAGAGCCGAACAGATTTTCAAATGGAGATGAGTGCTATGAACAGCACTGAACAGAGCAGGTGTGGGAAGGAAACCTGGACCCACTCCTTTGCAATAGACAGAAATCAAAGGGGTCTTGGTGGAGCCGGCTCCCCTGCCCGCACTTCCACGCACACTGTTTGCCATGGCCGGCCCAGACCCACCCGTCAGATGAGGGCTCTTAGGGCTTGATGTGCGCGGTCTTTCCTGTGCACAAGGACCAGGGCTGGAGGACCCACAGCACCAAGCCAACCATCATGCCAGCTGCCAGTGGAAGCACCACCCTGGCGGTTGTGCACAGGCGGCTGAGAGGGTGAAGTCAGCTGCGACTCTGCCTCTGCTGCCCAGCTTTGACACCTGTCTGTCTTCTTCACAGCTGCAGTCTTCTGCAGCATAAACTGTCACTTGCTCTATCATCCACCAAAGGGCAAGCAGTTTCTGCTGTGAAGCAGGCCGGTATGAGGGCCCGTCAAATTCCAAAGTGTGCTCTGAAAATAAATCACAGCTGTGCAACACATGAGTGGTGGAACTTGAGGAAATGAAAAAACACATCTCCATAATTGCTGTCATGACCCTGAGAGACAACGGCCTCAACGTTTATTTCTCCATGCATGTCTCCAGTTTCCTCGGCACAAGGAGCCCCTTTCCTGGCTCCTAGGAATAAAACACGCCTGACTCCATCTAGTGGGTATGTTCCCCAAGGTCGTGTGTAAACCAGACTTGAGATAAAAGTATGAACAGTGAAGAAGGCTGAAGGCAGATGGTGTCACCAGCCCTGAATCCCAGAATGGGATGTGGACCAGTCCCCATCCATAGGCTTGGTGCCGGCTGGCTGTCCTGGGCTCCCTGCAGCCAGCATGGAGCCTTATTACTTACATTGCTCCCCATCTTCTCTTCTGACCTCTGGAGATGCTCTGAAGGAGGGAGCTGGATGCCTGGGTCTGGTTCCCAGCAGGTCCCTAGAGGTACAAGACACTCGATCCAGGCCCATGCAAAATCCTCCCAGGGACCTCTGAGCCCCAGACTCATCCTAGGGCTTGGGGAGGACTTGTTCTTCTAGTCCATTTCCAGCTGGTCCCCTCTGAATCCTGTCCTTCCCTCCTTGGGGGCCGAGCTCCTGGTCACCTCTTCCTGTGTGCTCCTCATGCCTGCCCCACACCACCTGTTCCCCTGCCTCCTAATGCCCTCTTGGGATGCATGTGGAAGACCCTCCTCCACGCCGATTCCACTTGCCCCACACCCTCTCCATATTCGCACTGGGAACCTGCGGCCATCTGCAGTTGCTCCGCAGTCACAGCTTCCTGATCAGCACTCCCTCGGGTCCTCCTGCTTCCCCTGTGCCATGAATCCCATGACAGTCTGGGGCCAGAGGCCTCCATGTCCCACTAGCATCGTCCTTCAGGAGGGAAGGGAGCAGCTGCTCTGTCCCACCCAGTTCGGTCACTACAGCAAAGGGCTCGAGTCACACAGCCACTGCTTGTCAAGGAGCCCCAGCAGCCTCCCAACACATCCAGAAGCAAACAGTGCTCTGGATCCAGGGGAAGGAGAGCAAGAGTGAGTCAGAAAACTAATAGGCCTGCTATTTCCAGGTGAAAGGGCAGCAAGTTCTGACTGTAGCTCCTCACACGTTAGCCGTGGGTATGAGCAGATCACTCAATTGTTCAGCCTCAGTTTCCTCAACTGGAAAATGGAGCAGACAGCGCGAAGTTGGCCGAGTTAGAGGACGAGAGGGAGGGCTGGCAGGAGGCAGCCACCTGCTCAGAGTGCCTTGGGCCGGCCTGTCCTCTGCCCAGCCCTGTCCTGCTTCTCCACACAGAGGGCTTCCGGCCTCCCCACACACAGCGCCGCCAGGGACCAGAGGGCAGAACTCGGGCTATTAATTTTGCTCCTTAAAATGCTTTGTTGCCCTCAAACTAAGCTAATGTGATCTTTATAGAACCCTCCCCCATTCCCACATGTGAACTAAAATCCCAGATAATCTGCTCCAGAGAAAATACTGTTGACATTTAGGGGATCTCCCTGTCAATCCTTTTCCAGCACACGTCTGCTCTTCATTTTAGTTTACAAAAGTCTCACAGCGACAGTTTCCATTCATGTCCCTTGACGTAAACTCATGAAGATTTTATCACAAGCCCCATTTTAAAGGCTTTATAATGCTATTCTAAAAGAATGATTTGCTTTTGGACATTTCAGGTGATTCCACGTCTTCCGTACTGTGAACAACGCTGCAGTGAACCCATCTTACAGTGGATTCTCCACCACAGAACTGCTACATCAAACAAGGAGAGTATCTGAATATCTTAATGCCATTAATACCAACATCTTAGTCTACATCTAGGCTGCCCAGTGAGCCCTACTGTCAATATTTTGCTGATATCCTGTTCTTCTAAGCCATGAAGTGTGAATAAAAATTATGACCCAAATCACATCAAAGTTTTTACCTATAATTTTTCCAGGACAGTTGAAAGCACACAATGCTCAGGGACAGGGTCAGCAAGCTACAACCTGGGGCTCAGATCTGACCCACTATCTGTTGTTGTGAATAAAGCTTTATTGGAAAACAGCCATGCCTATTTACTTGTGTATTACCTACGACTACTTCTCTATGACAGAGACTCTGTGGTCCCCAAGCCTAAAATACATCCTACCTGGCTCAAAAGCACTGTCTGACTCCTGCTTTAGGAAAACAATCATAAAAATTCTGTACCAGAACATTTTTTCTCTGGGTGGAGGCCCCTTCCTAATTATTTTCAGTAAGCTGATTCTTAAATATTATTTTGGTTAGTAGTAACTTTTTAAAACAGAAGAATCAGAAGTTTGTCTTGGATAAGATCACAAAAGAAGACTTTGTGCACATAAAAATGCTCCCCAGGCTACAAGTGAAATACAAATATCAACTGGAATTATTTCATCAAAAGAATCCTTAAGAAAACTGGAAACATCTTATCTTGATTAAAAAAAAGGAAGAAAACCAAGCTACCAAGGGAAGAAAATAAGAAAAAGTGTTTAGCAACAAAAATACAGCAATGGCCCTAGGATGGACAATATTTGATGTGGTTCCAAAGATGTGTGCCTGTTGAGATGGGCCCACAGGCTGGAAGATGCTTTGGTCACTGTTCCAGTGACATTGTGTTCTTCTCAAAGGCTGACCCCAGCCACCACTCCAGCTGTACACACAAACACCCCACATGGCACAGGGACCCCAGCAGGGAGTCTGAGGTCCACTGCTGAGCCAACTCCGGAGCCATAGCTTACATCCAAGAATAGACGGGCCTTCTGCTGCAGACGGTGGTATCCTTGTCCAACTAGCTGTTAGAGCAGAACACCTGCCTCGGACTGGGTAACGAATAGACAGTAGGGCTTATTGCTCACAGTTTTGGAGGCTGAAGTCCAAGATCAAGGCACTGGCACATGTGGTGTCTGGTGAGGGCCCGCTCCTCCCAGATGGGTCCTTCTTGCTGTGTCTTCACATAGTAAGGGCAGCTAGTAGGCTCCCTCAACCCTGTTATGAGGCTCTAATTCCACTGGGCACTCAGGACCTACTCACCTCTCACAGACACCAACTCTAAATACGATCATACTGAGGATGAAGCGTCAACATATGGACATGGGGGCACCGGCATTCAGACCACAGTGGGGACCACGTTTTCCTCGGCGTTCATCACCTCTGGCAGGTGTTTGGAAATGGCTAAGGGCACAAATTCGTCAACTCAAAAGTTGTAACCCAACCATTTCCTCCCCAAGGGAGGAAAGAAGGGACTTTGAATGGGTAACAGAGTAGCACAAGGACATCAGTTATTCTACCTACGTACTGGCTCCCCAACCACAAAGCTTTTTGAGAAACAGTTCTCAGGCTATTTTCCTTTATTACTAAAGTCAAAAAAGGGAGTGCCACCTTCTTATAAGATCCCCCCTCCCTGGCCATGGTGACTGGCTAAGGACTGGGCACAGGACCCAAACTGGGACCTCATCCACCCTCTGTCCACAGTAAGCGACCCAGGCCAAGCAGTCCTCCATGGGCAAAATGTGACCTTTACCTCCTTTCTACCTTTTTTTTTGGAGGTAGAGTCAGGAATCTGAACACAACTCTTTCAGCAACAATAACAGCTCCATGAAAAATTGGGCCTAGAAGAATAAAACTAACTCCAAAACAGCAGCAAAAACATAAAAAGGTGAAAGAGTACCCTCTAGGTGCTCAAGTCTTTAGCACCAACAAACTGCCCTTTTTTGAATGTGTGCATAAATTAGTTCAATTTTAGCATCTATCTCTTGCAACCAAAGAGCCCAGACTAAAGAAGGCTCTCCGGCTTTGGACAGAAAAGTGGGACAAGAGAATTAATGTTGTAGTCACCAAGCACCTCACTAAGGCCAGGAATCACGAAACATGTATGTGGACTATTTTGCTTGATCTGCAAAATGAGCCTAGGAAGTGGGCCACAGGGTGACTTAGGGGAGGAAGAACTTCAGGAGCAGTCAGACGCAGAGGAGAGAAAACTAAACCACTGATATGCCAAGAATTTGCTGGGGCACAGCAATAACAAAAAGCAGATGGACTTTCAGTAGGTTCCATTATTGTTTCTGAATACACTGTGGGCAATGCAGGTCTTGCCTGCCCGCCCTCTGGACAGACAGCCCCTGGTAGGCTGTGTTCTTCCCAGAGGAAACTGAAGCCCAGAGACCCTACACTGTCCCACAGCCAAGGAGTGGGCAGTCGGGGTCTGCACACGGCTGTCTGGCTGCAGGGTTCCTACTCCACACAGGGTCAACTGCTGTGAGAGGCCCGCAGTTTGTGCCCCATACCGGAAGTCTAGATAGCACCCACCGAACAAAGCAGATGGGCAGGGCGGGGACAGGAGGTCAGCCTGCAGAGCAAAGTGTCTGTTTCAGAAAAGTGACCTAGACTAGGAAAATCTGGCTTTGGTTTGGTTTGGTTTGGTTTGGTAATTCTTTCTGTGTATTTGTTTATTGCTCTTCGGTTTTTCCTTTTGATTTAGTAGAGACCTTTGGCTCATTCTGGCCTGACTCAGCCCTTCCTTCCTAGGAGACTCGGGGAATGGATCTGCATCTACGTTTGGGTGGCGCTACAGGAGCAGCAGCTCCCTTCAGGGTTGCGGCCACCACACCTTCCCGTAGGGCTGGGTCAGCCCTGACTTCGGTCTACTCTCCCAGAGCAGTTATTCACAGAGCCTCTTCATTCTCAGAGTGCTGACTTGAGTGACAGATTATAAATACGCAGTCACTCCTTGCAAGGTGGTAGCAAAGGGGGCATAAGAGTGAGAGATGGATCCCACCTCACGGAGACTGAGGCCGATCCAAGGTCACCTCGGCTCCTGTCTGTCACTGGGGGTCCCCTCTGTTCCTGCATTGTGGTTAAGGGCAGGGCAATGCTCCAATGCTCCGTAGAACAAAGCAGTGTGCTATCAGTACAGTAGCTGGTTCCAGGCCGGAAGGGGGAGCAGCAGGACCTGACCACCTGCCCCACTCACGCTGCTCCACCCACTCTCCTCCGGGCCACCCCTGCCTGCGACACTGTACACTACATTAGCCCCAGTCAGAGGTGCCACCTGTTGCAGACACTTGCAAACTAACAGGAAGGTGAAATCACAAGAAGAAATACATCAGAAAGTTCTCCTCTTTTCCCTTCTCTCTTAAATTCTTGCTCTAAAAAGGCGGCCTTTCTTCTTCACATTCATAACTACCTCTTCTCTAACACCACCCTGCCATTTCAAATTCATATCCAACCACTTCATGGTCACGACATGCTTCGAGCACCCCTGTCCCATTCCCCATGGACCCCTATGGGGTGGGGAATGCTGCTGAACCCCTCACCAGGATGCCTCCTATGTCAGTTTCTATTGGATGCAGCCAATGACCACCAATTTAGGAGCTTTAAGCAACATCCATTTATTTGCACAGTTGACAGGGTTCTCTGATGAGCGTCAAACAAGGACAAATCAAGGTGTTAGTGGGCTGGGCTTTTACCCAGAGGCTCTGGAGAAGAATCCACTCTTGGTAGACTTCAGTTCCTTGCAGCTGTCAGACCGAGGTACCACTTCTTTGCTGGCTGTTGGCTGGAGTCACTCCAGGGGCCCACACCCAGGCCCTTGCTCACGGCCACCTCCATCTTTACGGCCAGTAGTGAGTTATCAAATCCTCTGTGCCTATAACTTTCCCTTCCCTTACCAGCTAGGTACGATTTCCTCCATGGAAAAAGTGTGACTGGGTCACATGTACCCAGTCAACTGATGTGGGACTCCAGTTTCATCATCAGAATCCCTCTACAGTAATATCTAAATTAGTGTTTGAGAAACAAGGGAATAGGAACCATGGCCTTCAGTACACTGGCCACCAAGGCACCAAACATTACCGCTTCTTGGGCAGATGGCTTTGCTTCTCTTCCTAGATTACAAATTTTGTGAACCTCGTGGCCAGGGTTTGAGCATCTCCATGCCCCCAGGCCAGTGTGTCTCACACACAGTGGGTTTCCCACAACTCTGTCCCAAATCACAGCCATCCAACAGAGGCTACGCTGTCAGTATGCATGGTGTCTGAGTCCAAGTTCTCACACGCTCCTACTGATGTCCTACCCTGTTTTCTAAAGGACCCTTGAAGATTTAGGACTAAGGCATATTTCTAAAAACATCCCTGCCCCACGCTGAGGCTAGCAGAGCACTTTTCTTTGGTAGCAGGAATCCTGAGTAGCTTCCAGAAGCTGAGCACCTGACACATTATCAACAACCAAGACGCAGAAAATAAAGGTCCTCCAATGTCCTCTTCTCCGGTCCTATACAGTTTCCAGGCAGAGGACACCAGTGAGCAGCAGGATACTTGGGCCCCTTTGGCCAGTTCAGAACTATATGCCCATGAGGGACACAAGCACTGGAGTCTGGAAGAGCCTTTGTGAGAAGGGACACTTGATTTAATGGCTGAAACCAGTGTAGCTTCCCAAGCCAAATGGAGTTCCCAGCCATGTTAAACTGCCTATGCAACTCAAGTGCTGAGCAGGGCTCTCTGACATAGCACGGGATGCTTGCAGCTCTAGCAGGGAGGAAAGAAAGGGAGCTGGGCACATGGGGAATTCCGATCAGAATGGAATATTAAAACAGCCTAGTTCCACCTCTTGGCATGGGAGTAAGCAATACAACAATATATTTTGTTTTTCAAAATAATATTGTCAAAAGGGGGTGCATGGAGGTTCATGGACATCTAGAATCTGGGTGGGAGAAGGATCTGTGATTTGCCTTCATCCAACAGAAGCTATGAAATGCAATCCACAGCACTAAGGAAAGCAGCCCACAGCCTGGGGAGACAAGACATTGTTCCCACCCAAGCATAAAACCCACTCCATGGGGCTAGAGAAGATCCAGGGACATCCGCACAAAGTACAAAGGAGCAGAGAGGAGAGAGAGCACCTGCTGAGAGTAAGGGAGCCAGGGGCACCAGGTACCCTTCCTGCAGGAGGGCTGGGCTTCTGGGAGGCTGTACTGAAAGGAAGGATGCTCAGCCGGGCTGAGGAACAAGGGCGGCAGTGCAGAGCAGAGGGAGGGTTCTGAGGTGAGGCAAAGTCCTACTGAGTGGAGCTCAGTGGGGAGGCCGGAGGGAGCTGGGCCACCAGAGGGACAAAGCCCACAAGGTGCAGAGAGGAGAAAGGCTTTCAGGAGTTCTGCTGTCTCTCACCCAGACAGGAAAGCCAGCGGCTCCAGATATTCGGAAAACATCCTTCCAACAGCTTCATTCATTCTCCAGGCTGTTAGCAACAAATGTAGAGTATGCCCTGCAAACACCCATCATTTTGTAAAAGCAAACCTTCTGCCTTTCCAGAACTGCATGGGGAAATTCCTATGATTTGTGTTTTTTGTTTTTTGGTTTTTTTTAATGTGGGTACCAGGAGTCGACCTCAGGATCTCACGCTTGCCAGCAAGCGCTTGTGCCGCTGAGCAATATCACCGGCCCCTTTTTTCCTTTATGCGGGCACCGGGAGTTGAACTCAAGATCTTGCGCTTGCCAGGCAGGCGCTTATGCCGCTGAGCTATCTCACCGGCCCTGATTCGTGTTTTTAAATATAAAAATATCGGCAAGTTAGACTTTTGAAACAAAAACTTGTGAGATAAGCATTCATATCCAGTGCTGCCCAAATCCGACACTCAGGGAAAGAGGACACTGATCTTGTGGAGTGAGTGTCCCAGCTATCTGGTGGGAGCAACTGCAGTGACAATGGTGGCTACTGGCAAAACCGTGCTCCTGACTGACCCAGAGGTGGGACTGTTCTCAGGGGTAGGCACAGCTTTGTGAGGAACCACCCCTTGCTGAGTCCTCTTACTTTTTGGACCAAGGAAAATGTCACTGGGGATTGAGTTAGGACTCAGGTCTGAAAAAACAGAAGGCTCCAGTCATGGCTGATTAAGACTGGCAAAAGGGACCCAGCATTGTGATTAATTGGCCCAACAGACAGACACTCCAAGGAGCCTCTGTGCTGAGAAGTCTGGCCTGCATGTCACTCCCTCCACCCCCACCCCACCATCTGGAGAAGGTGCTAATGAGCTGCTAACTAGGCACCGGCAGGCAGCAGGATGGCAAAGGAGGGCAGCCACAGTCTGCAGGGAGCATCAAGATGATCATGGCAGGAGCCAGGAAAAGCCTGGCTTTTGATGGGATCAAGATGGGAACACTGAGGGACATCCCCACAGGGCAGAGAGCGCCAATGCTGGGAACAGCAGTGCCACCTCTCCCATGTCCGCAGCTGGGCTACCAAGTGCTCCTCTAGCACTCACATTCCAACATGACATGGAACCAGAGGGGCGTCTCCTGCTACAGCCTGCTGTTCTGCTATTCATTAGAAAATCATCACCCCACAGACCCCCACACCAGCATGTCTTCTGCTATTTAATCTGTAGACAAAAGTAAAAATTCTTCATCCTGTTTAAATTACGCTGGAGTGTGATTTAAAGAAATACATTCCTCTTGGGGGATGACGCTACAAAAATGCCAGAAATGCAAGCCTGAAGGTTTTCGTTTTCATGGTAAGCGATGATCCTCCTGAGCTGTGGAAAGGCAGCCTGATGTGAGGCAGGAGGCCAGGCTGGCTTGAGTTCCAGAAGACAACTCCAGGTCATATCTCTGCTCTTTTGCAATTTGTTAGCAAAATGATTAAAGAACATAAAAATAGCAGGAAAATCTGCAATCAGGCCAAAAAATTGTGGAAAAGACCTTAATTAGATCAGAGAGACAGTGAAGAATTTCTACAAACACCAGTGCACTGGTGTCAGGATGAAGGCAAGGATGAACAGCACTGTGGTCCAACAATGACAGTGACTATTGGTGCTATTCACGGTTCTACCTCTGCAGATTCCACCAACTGAATCAAAAATACTTGGAAAAAATGCACCCATACCGAACACATACATTCAATTTTCTTGTCATTATTTCCTAAACAATGCACTAGAACAACTATTTATACAATGTGTTAGTCAGCTTTCTGTCACTATCACAAAAACCTGGGATTAGATAAAGAGGAAAAGCTTATTTTGGCTCATAGTTTTAGTGGTTTCAGTCCATGATTGGTTGGTTCCATTGCTTTTGGGCCTGTAGTGAGGCAGCAAACCATGGTAGGAGCATGTGACAGAGGAAACTCATTCCCCTCACGGCCAGGAAGTGAAACCCCTCACGGCCAGGAAGTGAAAGAGAAAAAGAAAAGACTGATATTCCACCATCTCCTTCAATGGCATGGTGCTAGTGACCTAAAGACCTCCCACTAGGCCCCACCTCTTAAAAATTTTACCACTTCCCAAGAGCATCTTCCTGGGGACTAAGCCTTTAACACATGGATCTTGGGAGGACACTTAAGGTCCAAACAATGGCACATAGCATTCATATCATACATACTATAAGTAATTTAGAGATGATTTAAAGTACATGGGAGGATTGTAGGTTATACGCAAATAGTGTGCATTTTATATAAGGAGTTTGAGCATCCCCATAGGGTACTGGAACCATCCCCCCAAATGCCAAGGTCAACTGTACAGAGGAATGGCCTGATTGGGAAAGCAGGGAATGAGCTCCCTAGCAGAAGCTTCTGAGATGGAGAACAGGGGGCCCAGGGACTAGCACCAAGTGGCCAGGGCAGAGTCCTTGTATCGCCACCCCCACGTGGAGAGGAAGAAAGGCTGCTGCTGTGGGCTGCCTCCAGAGGGAAAGAGTAGGCAGTGGACTACTGTGTTGAGATGCTATGCATCAGCAGGAGATCTGCCATAAATAAAAAGAGAGCAACCCAGACCAGGAAAGATTCCTCTTCATGACTACAGAACTGAAAACAACCAAATGGAGGCAGTAAAGTGATACTGATGAAAACTCCACTAATGAATTAGAAGAAACCACTAAAAAATTCTCCCAGAATCACAGAAAAAGAAGACAAAAGAGGAACATGTGATGCTGGAGAAGATTCAGGAGACTGTCAGGGTCTGAGACCTGAACCCAGCAAGGGGCAGAGAAGAGGCATGTGCGAGAATCATGAATGACACCTCTTCCGCCCCAGGGACCAAGCCACCACCCTTCTGTAGCCACCAAACCCGACACCCTGCCAGAGAGCAGCTCTCAAACACAGGACCTGGGCAGTGCAGGACCCCAACTTCCACACATCAAAGCTTCAGTTATCAAGGGGAGAAGGAACAGCATGAGGTCTAGAAAGAGACCAACATACACTGCTAACTATGTGTAAAGGCAGCCCCTGAGGAAAGTAGAGATTCCACACAATGGTGCTGAACAATCAGATATCCATACATCAAAAGCATTTTTTAAAAAGAAGTCTGTCACGAGGATTAAATGAGAAATATTCATGAAGTCATCTCACACAGCACCTCACATAGTATATAAACATTAGTTCTGGCTCTTCCTAGATTCTAAAAAAATACCCCCTTCCCAGTAACCAGTACAGCCTTTATATATAAAAATGCAAAACAGAGCCTGTTAACATCCTTTCAAGAACCACTTCTTGCACCATGTATAAATCCTAAATGCAAAATGGCCCTATGGGGCTTCCCCTGGCAGGCTGTCTCCCTTACAGGCCATAGCAGCTCCCCTCCCCAGATTCTCTAATGCCACTGGTACCACCCTTGCCCCAGCCCCACAGATTGTGAATCCCCATTCATTCATATCCTTCAGCCTTCAGCAAGCCCCTTCCGGCCCCACTCCGTCACCTCCTTCAACATGTCACTGTTCCAGCACCCTGCTCTTTTCCCTTTCAGTTCACTGGATGGCCATTTTGTCCATTTTCCACCACTATGGGTGACCACGGTGACTATGTCCATCTTGACCACTCCTGCCAGCGCAGTGACAAGCACTGGATAAGTATTTGTTCAATTAAAGACATAAAATTCCCGCCCCCCAGAGGTTCCCCTTCATGCATGAAGATATGGCCAAGGTCCAGGGACTGGCCGTGGTTGGGGGCCAGGCTGCTGCCACCCTGAGGAGAAGAGAGAAAGGAGGGCACATGCACACAGCTCCAGCCCCACTCCAGAAACTTGCCTCATGGTGCTGTCTCAGGCAAACCCAGCTGCTCTCATGGACATGCCCAAGGGTCGCCAGCTACACCCATGTATCCTCTTCCAGAGAAGGCCACACTAGGCTCTGCAGATGTCCCACCCAGACCCCAGATCCTCCCCAGGACCCTGCCAGTGTATCAACTGATGGCTCCATCTGCATCTTCTCCAGAGGACCCTCAAAGCCACCTGGCCTGAAGTTGCCTGGAGTCACACACCCTCAAGGTCTGTGACCGGGACTGCCTGGATCAGTGCTCCCTCACCTCCAGGTAAGACAAACTACATGGGCAGCAGACACTCCTGCACTCCATCCTGCAGGTCAGACCTCTCCTGAACCATGCCTTTGCCTGGCTTCTCCTCTGACCTGTCCTGACTCACCCACCTTCTCCCTCACCAGTTTCCTTATAAAAATGTGGCACAAATCCCTGTCCAGCTTTTATGACTAGGGCACTGCAGCGAAGAGAATGGCGCCTGTAGCTAGGAAGGCAATGGAGCAGCTGGAACATGGCCGGCGTGGCCTTGACCCCTCCTCACACTGGCCCTGATGAGGAGCTGAGGCTCAGGGAGAACCTGGACCTTGTTCACGATCACATGAAGCCAAAGCTGACATCAGGACTCGACTCGGGGTGGAATCCGTGACCAGTGCTGTTGAAGACAGCAGCAGGGGTTACTGGAGGGGACTGCGAACTGCGCACAGGTGTGTTGTCCAAACAGAAAGGCGGCCAGGTCTGCATGGCAGATGCTCAAAGTCATGGCCATGCCAGGCATGTCACGGAGGGAGCTGCACGACAGATAAGAGCTGTTCTCTGGGACCCCGAGATACAGGGCTCTTGCGAAGCCAGGTCTTCAGGATCTGGGTGAGCTCAACTCAAGGCTAGAGCAACACTGTAAGTGGCTCACTGGGGATTTTTATCATCGCTCCAAACAGGAAAACTGAAAGCCAGTTTTCCCTCGGCACCCTCACCCAAGCTGGCGACCCTTGGGCATGTCCATGAGAGCAGCTGGGTGAGAGTGCTTAGGCTCACTGCCTAAGCAAACGACCGGCAGCAGAGGCTCTGAGCTGGAGGATAAGAAAGGAATCCACACAAATAAAGGGAAAACTGGATGCAGATGTTTTCCTCAATTAGCTTCTACTGAAAAAGCAATAAACAGGAAAGATCGGTGCTATATGTGCATTTTTACTTAACCATGTGGCTTAAGTCATGACATTTCAGAGGGAAATGTGTCATCCTTCAGTGAAGCTAAAGGAAACTATTTTAATTTTCTTGATCATGCTGGAGTTTTTGCAATCAAGCTATTTTTAACCAAAGCTTTACAAAATACAACCATCACGTGAGACCCATTACCGAAATCTAAATCAGACCAGCAGGAAGCAATGATTCAATGTCTTTTCAAATGTTCCAAACTAACTCAAAATAATTATCTCTGCCTAAAAACAATACTACTTCTGGCTATTTTTGTTACAGTTTCATTTTATAGAAGGAGGAAAATAAATCTCTGTTTATTCATTGAGTATCAAAGTTAAGACAAAAATATTTTATTAAGAAATCAAGATTCTTGTAAGAGGGTATAAAATGTGGAGACTGCATTTTTCAATTGTGTTGCTGGTTACATTCTTAACATTTCGTTTTTGGTACAGTAATTTAAAAAATAAAACTTTTTCTCGTACTTTCTGAAATTTCTCTCCTAGATATAGGACAGACTGTACTATATATTAAATATTTTATTTAATTGTGGCCTCATACTTTCTTTTTTTGTAGGGATCCCTTATCCTCGGGTTCACAGTGGAATCACAAGGCTTCCTTTTAGAAATACAGGTCCTGAGGCTTCACCAAACATGGCTCAGTTCAGAGAAATTGGCTAGATCCTCAGCATCAGAACTGTTAAAAGATCCAGCAGACTTCTGATGTGCATTAAGATTGAGAACCACTGTCCTAATGGCTGGGAACCCAAGGCCTCGTGCATGCTAGGCAAGCACTATGCCACCCAGGGATACCCCCAGGGCTGGGAATTTTTAAAACATATCTACAAAGTTGCAACAAATGCTTTTCAGGTGATAGCTGGATACTCCTTGCTTCAGGAAAAGCTGTGATGTAAAAGCTAAAATGCAGAAAATTGAACTTTAGGGAATGAATCCTAGTGTTTTAAAGAAATGCATGAATGATGTTTATGCGGTTAATTCTCCACATGAATTTACAGAAAGATTTAGCATTCTCAAGTCTCATTCACATACATTTTTGATGGGACAGAAAATGTGCATTGAGCCCTTGAGAGAAATTCGCCCTCTCCCCTTCTTCATCGAGGATGAAGACACTGCTCTTAGGTGGGGAAGATGGCACCTTGTAGAAAGAACACCCTCCCTGCCCCTCGGAGGGCTTGGGGAGTCGGAAGAACAGCTTGGAGAGGCCGGGGCTCCTCTGATTCTCTTACGCAGAATGCAGGGAGAAGCCACTGTCCCTGCACGAACACAATGAGCACCAGAATCACAGTGCAGCTGATCCCTGCCTCCCTGCTCCCTGCACACCCTCACTGCAGAGGCCGCGTGCACCAGTGACTTCTCTTGCAGAGGAAGCTCGTAATGTGGAAACCCACTCTCTCGGGGACATCACTGGGCAAGGCTCCTCTTCAAGCTCGCAAAGCCCTGGTATGCTTCTAGGTTAGTTTCCCTTCCCAGCAAGTTGTGCATTTAGACAAAGCGTGACACATTCTCAGACAGGAGTCAAGGCCAAGAAGGGGAATGATACCAACAAGGAGCTGGGGCACAATACCCAAGTTTCACGTCCAACTGCGCAAGAAGCCTGGGGCTGGTGCTCAGGCAAAGCAGCCAAGCACTGTGCCTACATCTGCAGCCCAATGCCGTGCCCTGCAGACTGGCAGAGGCAGACAGGCCAGACCGGGCCAGGTCCCTATTGTCACCTCCACCCCACCCCATGCTTGCTGGCCCACCTCCCACTGTCCTGTTTTGTTTCAGTCCTGCCCCGGCCCCCACTCCCCACCTGAGCCCACACTCGCCGTGGCAGCTGCCCACTGCTCTCAGCAGAGAGTGGCCTTGGCCTGGCATCCGGACTGTGCCCTGCTCTGCTTCTGTCCAGGCAGAGCCCAGTAGCAGGTCTGGCCCAAAGCAGGGGAAGGCAGACAGGACTTGGGCATCAGACGATAAAGTTGAAACAACAGCAGGTTTGGGCATAGCACAGAACAACCTGTCCGCTGGATCTGAGAGGTGGGGGAGCGTGCTGGCCTTCACCTCAGGAGGGCAGGCTTAGGCCAACTACAGACCAAGGTCCAGAAGGAAGGAACGAAGGGGGACCAGGAAGCAGAGGGATAGTCCAGCGGGCTCCCCTGCATCGATGCACACACCCGGATGGCACCATGGTGCCAAGAGAGCAGCGGGCAAAGCCACACCCCGCCCGGGCCTGCAGACACAGTCCTGAGACTGAGACACTGGCAACCCGCAGAGGTTATGTGGTGGATTGACAACTGGTGGTCAACTTGTCACACCCAGCTGAACTGAATCAGCGTGGTGCCTGGTGTGGAGGGCCCACCTGAGGACTGTTGCCAACAACATAAAAAGGAGAACTGGTGAGGAAGAGTTGCTGCTGTCGGTTCTCCTTGAGGAGCTTGTCACGCTGGCTTTCCTGATAGGAATTTGGCTGTTCTCATCGTCGGAGGAGCTCAGGACCTCGTTGTCGCTGAGGATGGCTGTGGTGCCTTTCGGGGGAGCTCTGGTCCTTACTCTGAGCATTGCTTCCTGGCTCCGGGGTAGATCCCTCAGCCTGCTGGCACAGGTACTTCACCCCGCTGGCGCAGACTTTCTAGCTTCCACCACTGACCTTTGGGCCTTCCCAATGCAGATCCATGAAATATACTTGCATGAGACATTGTTGTGGGCCCTAGGCCTTCAGTTGGATTCGTGGAGGCATTGCCATGGGCTCTAGGTCTTCAGCTGGACTCATGTAGGACACTGCTATAGGATCCAGGCCCTTAGCTGGATTCTTTGGGTCTTTAGTGTGGACAGATTTCCTGCACTTTTTGTATATGACTCTTTGGGTGACTATTACAAAATAACTCTATAAATTATGTGTCCTGTATTGTATTGTTTCCCTTGCAAACCCTGACTACAACAGGTTATAAGAGAGGAATAACACTGTGGAGTTTTCCTTTCCAGGAGGGCACACTGAGCATGCAGGGGCACCACAGTCGACGCCATCAGCCAGGGGGTCCAAGAGTCCAGCATTCAGGGCAGAGGCAGCAGAGGAAGTTGAGCGTTTGTGACTTGATTTCCACACCACAGGTCAGGGCATTGCCCCAGGCTTCCTGCTCTCTTCTCAGCCAAAATCACTTCTAGTTAGAAGAGCTTTGTCCCTGAGAATGCATGGCCACCACAGAGGTCACCCAAGACAGGACACCTCAGTCTTCTAAATACTATTTGGGTGGAGAAGGAACTAGAGTGTGTGGATTGACCCCTCTAAAAAACTCTCAAGTACAACTTCCCTGCATCTCCATGCTCGCTATCCGTGTGGGCCTCCCCCAAATTCACATCCACCCAGAACCTGTGAGTGTGACCTTATTTGGTCTTTGTAGATAAGATCGAGTTAAGATGAGGCCGGACTGCACAAGACGGGTCCTAATCCAACACAACTCATATCTTTACAAGAAGAGGGAGAGTCACATACAGAGGCCAGGGAAAGCGGTGTGTGACAATGGAGGCGCAGCTCAGAGGTGGTGTGCACGTCAGAGACAGGGAGAGAAAGGCACGGGACAGGAGGAACCAAGCTGCCGAAGCTGATTTTGGACTTCTCATCTCCAGAGCTGTGGGAGAACAGATTCCCACACAGTCAGTGGTAATCTTTTTTTTTTCTTCAATCAGATTTTATTGGTACATTTTAGATATGAGTTGGCGGTAATCTGTTATAGCAGATGGAGGAAACAACACCACCCCAAGCCAAACCTGTGTAACTCCAACTCCCTTCCAGGCGTGGTGCCCTGAGCCAGTGTGGACACCCGCCCACATGTCCTCTGCTGTCTTGTCAGAGTGAGCCTCTCACGTCCACGGGGCCAGGGGCCCGCGCCTGCTCTGGGAACGAGCGGCCCCTTCCCACCGCCCCTCCCTGGCTGCCCCTTCCCACACAGACCTTGGTGAGCAGCACCCACTCACAAGGCCGCCCCAAGCTGCAGCATGTGCAACACCATTGTCATCAGTTCTCACCACCTCCCGGCCCTGTCCTCGGTGACGCCTGTCACAGCACGCCACATGCAGTAGGGGTGAACATCTCTCTGGCATCCTTCTGCCCCACTAAACTGCAAACTCTGGAGGAGCAGCCTGTGCCAGTCTCCTCATCACTGTGTCGCAGCACAGCAGCCAGTAGGTCCAGATGAAGCACGTGCTGGAGGAGGGAAGCAGGCAGAGATGGAGAGAAAGGGAGGGAACATCTCTGCTCCTCTCTCCTGCGCCGAACCTGCAGAGACGGTCTTGAATACAGGGCACACAGGGGACTGTCACCCTTTGAGAGGAGCCACCCATCTGTCTCTGTCCTAAGACACACATGAAAGGGGTAAGAGGAGAAATAAAGCAGGGTACAATGGAAAGTTTGGAAAACCCCAGCTCCATATGAGTGGTTAAATGCCATTTTTAATTATTAAAAAGTGAATGAAATTTCTACAATTTCCAAACACTACTCTTAACCACTACCCCATAGGTCACCTCCACTGAGCTTCACAGCAGTCCAGCGGACGACACAGGAAACTGAGGCCCATGGGGTTAGGTCACTATCCATGGTGAAAGGCCATGACTATACCTGTCACCAGGGCCACCTGCTTCCAAAATCAGGGATCCCTCCACTTCCCCCGGCTGTGCCCCCTCTGGGCCCCCATGCACAGCACATAGGTGGCTGGGAACTCTCCGCGTGCAGGTGCAGGGAAGCCACCCCTACTGAAGGCGGACACTGCTCAGGTTCTCCTATATGCTGTGACACCACAGTGAGAACGAGCCCAGCAGCCCGGGCTGGAATCAGTGCAGATTCATGAAACACCGTTCAGCAGAAAACATGAGAGAAAAACACAAACAGTTCAGCGGCGTCCGTATGCTATGCATGCAGCAAAGCAAAACAAGGCAGGTTGTATAAATATTTAACAATGAGAAAGAACTGAACTATATCCAAAGAAACATGTGGGACAATAGATCTAAGGAGGCTGTGGTTTCCAGTGGAAAAGTCACTGTGAAGAGATAAACAGCCAGCCGCAGCCCTCGGACTTCACTCCGTGTGGGTCCACCAGGCACCCTGGCAAGCCGGCCCTTAAAGCATTTTCCAGCAACCTAAATGTTTACTACACAGCTGAGCAATCTCTGAGTGGCCTAAATCAAATAAACATGCTTTTCTTACCGTTAAGATGTTTTATTTCTATTCTAAACAACATAAACTCAATAACAGCATTAATAGTTGACTTGAGATAAAATCCGTATTTTATTTTATTTTTTTGCTTCTCTGTTACCTAATAAGGCAAGAAATGGACTGCTGAATGTGTTAAGGATTTCAGGTGCTGGCTTTAGTCCAAAGACTAAGTTTGGGTATTCCAAAGAAAATAAGCTATCTACTTGAAAGTATCATTTTCATGAAGTTACCTTCGTGACTGACATTTGGAAAGAGCCCATCTTTTCCAGAGCTGATACCGCAGGGTGGACTCGAGGTTCACAGGACCCCCATGGGGCCGGTTATCTGCCTAACATTCCTCCACCCCAGGAATGACGGCACAGCCCATTTCCACGTGGTCTGTCCTTGCTCTCTTTTCCAAAGTGTTACAAAAAGGGGCCAGCTGCCTGGGGTGGGCTGAGACTGCATGCTGACAGCAGGCAGCCACTTTCCCCATGCGTGCCTCCCATCCCAGGAGGCGCTGTGTGTTGTCTGTCCTCAGGGGCATCCTGCAGGGCCGGTGTCACTTTGCCTTCCTGGGTCCTCCTAGGTGACAGTGTGGGCACGCCCTCAGTCCCAGCCTCCTCTCCTCTTCCACAGTGAGGTGCTGCCACATGCTGCCCCTGGCGGAGGGCTGCGTCACATGAGCTGCACAGTGACATTCCCGGGACTGCTGGGCCACTGTCAGCCAGCACTGAAGCTGTGCTCACACACCTTTCGGCAGCTTCCAAGAGAGCTTAGGCCTCTGCATTCAATTAGGAGTCCCCCTGCCCAACTGGGAGAAAGGACACCTGTGGGACTCAGGGCACTGGTCAGCCTGTACAGCTGAGAGCTGGGCAGATACACCAGGGCAGGAAAAGCCGCTGGCATGGATCACGTCACCTCTCTCCAGTCCTGGCCTCCAAAGCGTGCCTGGACCCCAGCTGCTGCAGCCCTCATCCCACCAGGACGTAATAAATTCTTCAGTTTGGCTCTCTCCAAACATTAATGTGCAAAGTGCAGAGTCAGGGCAGCAGGCCTGGCATGGGGCCTGCAGTTCTGGGGGTCCAAGAAGTCACAGGAGATGCAGGTACTCCTGGCCCACAGAGCACACACTTGGCAACCTGCACCTTCCAAGTACAGATAAATGCACCCCCGGAGTCTTACAGTGAGCAGGACGTTTCACAGAATGTATCTCCCTCATCTTTCCGAGGACAGAGGAAGAACATTAAACTCAGAGATGAAAGAGTGTGACAAGGTCACGAATAAAGGTGAACTCAATCCAGGTGACAGGACAGGAAGTTCCAGGATGCCTTCCCCAGTCACTGCTCTCCAACTTTAGCATGTATCCCGAGGACTGCAGCGAGTGGAACGCAGACTGCTAGGCCCCCAAAGCTTCTGACTCAGTGGGGTCAGGGTGGGGCCGAGAACCTGCATTTCTAGCAAGTTCACAAGTGATGCCCATGAAGCTGCTCCAGTGACACAGTGGGAACCACAGCACTAGGACCCAGAGTCTCAGAGCTTTGCTGCCATTCACCACTCACATGCTCCTCATGCCCCAAATGCTGCCCTGATCTGCCTTCTATGAACTGGTGTCCCGAAGCCTGGCTGGGGGGCTGGACTGGTTTCTGGTCCCCCAAGGGACATGAGCCATGCTGAGCCTTTATATCTTGATGACCCCAAAGAGGTGCACTGATCGTGCAATGATTGTATACAAGCTCTGCTTTGCAGCAGTTCAGCCTCAGCTGTGGAGCCTGAGCACCCCTCGGTAATCATAAGCTCTGTGTCCTTACCTGTGAAAGAGCAGCAGCCCCATGCCGGGACTGAGAGGAGGCCAGATGACCAGTGGCTCTTGCTGCTGTGTGTGCATCAGAATCACTCAGAAGCTTTGATAAACACCAGTGCCCAGCCCCTGCCCTTGCAAGTGTACGGTCACCTCTCCCCTGGTGGCTGATGTCAATGTGTAGCCAGGGTTGATACCCTCAGCAGGTACCAAGTGTGTACAAACTTAAGAGAATTAACCACAACTATCAACGTCAACATTGAATGAGAAAGAAAAAGCATCCAGGGTCCCACAGGCCCTCTTTCCCATGCAGAGAGAGTCCGCATGAAACACAGGTAAGAGCACTTGCGGACCCAGCTCGACGGAAGGTCTGCGGCAGGGCTGCAGCGCCAGCTGGCAGTGACTCCCCTGCGACCTGCTCTCATGAGCCATTATCTATGCCCAGACCATGCCGGGCCAAAGGCTGTGATCCAAGGCTGAAAGCATCTCTGGACTTTGACAGAGCTCTTGGGGAGATAGGAAAGCTTAATCACAGCTGAGATTGGGACGTGTTCATTCATGCATGGGGCTTTCCAACTAAAGGCCTTGGGGACCAACGTGGCTCAGGCTCTCCCCAAATTATCTCACAGAAGTTGGGCTGGAGTTATTGGGACACAGGGGTTCCTTCATTCACAACAACTGGGAGCTCTTAGAGGCAAAGGGTACGAGTGCCGATCATAAGGCCAGCTGCACCACACATGACGTTTTCACAGTCATGCAAAACAGGCACTTGCTGAACCAATGAATAAATGGTTAAGTGAAGTTTTATCATTAGATAAAAAAAAGCAAGAAGGAGCCTGGTGTGATGGTGCATGCCTATAATCTCAGCACTCTGGAAGGCTGAGACAGGAGTATTGCAAATTCAAGCCTAGTGTGGGCAACTTAGTGACTTAGTAAGAACCTGTCTCAAAAAGAAAACAAAGGTCTTGACATGCAGCTCAGTGCAAAGGCCCTAGGTTCAACCCCCAGTATCGCCAAAAACAAGAAAGCAAGGAAGGAAAGGGAGAGAGGGAGGGAGAAAAAGAGTAGGGAGAGAGAGGAAAAGAAAGAAAAAGAAGGAAGGGAGGGAGGAACTCAGCCTCTGCTGGCACACTTTCCTGCTGTTGGACTGTTCTATTTCAAAGTTATTCTCTAAACTAAACCAAAATGCAGACCCACTTCTCAGAATGCAGGGGGAGCCCAGTGAAACCAAACCACAGCAGCTCAATGCTGGGGAAATGCCCAAACGGACCTTGTCTTAAGGAGCCTGTGGTCATCCTCTTCCACACCCACTTCCTGACCAATCTGGACAGCTCCTCCCCGCTGCAAGGCTGGGGTCACCCACAAGGCACCTCTGCCTGTGCTCACCAGGGTCTCAGTTTCCCAGAGCTCACAGGTAGACACTGAGGATAATCACCTCACTCCACATGCAGTGGTTTCTATGCTTCCCCCTGCTGGCCCTCAGCCCTACCCCTTGTTAAGGTCAGTGGCCCTGTGTTGCCTGCAACACCTTCAGCCTCTCCTTGGCCGCCATGTTCCTTCCCCACTGAGAGGGCTAAGGCTCTCAGAGATCCACCATCATTAGTTCTGCATCTTCTCTCCCAACAACACTTTCATCTGATCTCTGCCAGCCTCCTCCATGGCCAACATCCACTCCACTTTCTGCTCAGAATCCTGCACCCAGGTGTCCTAGCATTCCAGGCCACCCCCAGGCTCCAGAACATTCCATCCTCCCCTTCAGGATCACCTCAAACACAGCTAAGTCTGGCTCTCCAGGGCTGGCTCTGCACACCTGCTGATCCACCTGCCCAGTGTCTCTTCCTCCTCTGGGTGACAGTGCTGACTTCCTCCTGGGAATCACCTTCCCTGGTTCCTGGGTCCCAGGGCCCAGGTGGAGAGGCTGGCCTCAACCCTAGATCAGGGTCTCCCTAGACCCTGGGATTGGTCAGGGCAGGACAAGGGTCCCAACAGAGGGCAGAGAGGCAGTCCTAGGACATCTGCAGGAGCATCTGCAGGAGGTCACTGTGTTAAGCCACAGGCCACAAGTACAGACAGGGCTGTGTGTAAGCACCTTTGCCTACCTGGCAATCGATTCTACACAGAGAAGAGCAAAGCCGGGAGTGGAGGAGAAGGCGTACAGCAGATTCTCATCACCCCAGGTATCTGTGATTTATAAAGTTTCCATGGACACTGAATTCACAAATACAGAACCACCACTCCCATGGGAAATGCAGGGTTAGATCCCTGCCAGCTTCTGGTCACCACAACGCGTAACCTTGTCTGAGTGCTTCTGTTTAAAAACACCTTATTTCACACACACCGTTGCCTCACTGACACCACACTCACAGGCAACAGCACTGTCCCTCCTGCCTGGATGAAGCCTGTCTAACACGCACCTGTTTCCTCCGTAAAGCACATCACAGCCTAGGAGCCCCGGACTGTACTTCAGCACAATGCTGCCGGGGGGGGGGGGCTTTAAATAGCCAAGTCACCATGTCCCCTATTTCCATGCCTGAAACCACAAAGGTCAGGAACGGGGACAGGAAGGTCTGAGAGAGCCTGGCCCAACCATCCCAGGCATCAGGTCATCGCTGCAGCTCTTTCACAGAGTTTGCATTGCGCCTAGCCTTGGGCTTGCTGCGCACAAAGACAAGCCCCCACCCTGTCCTGAGTACCCAAAACCCCCAAGGCCATCAGCGAGGAAACCCTGCTGCAGGAAGCTCTACCAGCCTCCTTGAGCTCAACAAGCTGTCATGGTGAGTGTCCTGGCAGAGTCACATGGCACCCCATGGCCTCTAGGGACCCTGCCCTCTTCCACCTTAGGGATAAAAACCAGCTTGTCCAGTCCTGTCTTGGTGCTTTCGAGAGGCAGCCAACCAGAGGGGGCTCACTGTCCTCAGGTCCCCTCTGTCATCTTGGAGGACCCCCCCCACCAATTGCACCAGCTCTGGCTGCTACAGCCACCGCCCAGCATTCCCTCCAATGCCATTTATGGCCAGTCCACCTCACTGCCCTGGAAACTCTGCCAGACACATTTAGACTTTACACACAGGAACATCCATCCACCCTGTTAACGACACCCTCAACCTCAGCCTATTCCGCCCCTGACCACCACTTCCCCTGCCATCTGCCCCAGCAGGGTCTCCAGACTGGCTTTCAGGGAAGCCACATCCTGTGCTCGGACACAGAAGTCTGGGGAAAGACAGCTCTTTCCAGAGGAGGCGATTTGAGCTGTCAAACCATTACTTCCTGGGTGACTTGCTTTTCCTTCTCTCTCCTTCCCCAGTACCCAACTCTGCAATGTGCAATCTTTAGGACTTCTACGTGGAGTTCTTTAACTCAGCCCAGGACTGGGTGGCAGGGCAAGTCTTTCTGGGTCTGTGTTAGCATTGGTGTTTTATGAACACATGGGGTTCACTGCCAGAAGTGTCACTCCATGAGGAAAGAGATAAGTAAGGCAGATCCTGTCCTCATACCCTAATCCTCTGTCCTCTTCCTTTTGCTGTGCGTCACTGATCATCAGCACTGGGGAAACTATTACCCTTCAGAAAGAGCTGCACTCGTGCCACCTTTGTCACCTCTGACTTAGTCTTATTGTAAGTGTTATGGGTAGAATTGTGAACCCCCGAATTCACATGTTGAAATCCTAACCTCTGGAACTTCAGAATGTAACTGTCTTTGGAGCTAGGCCCTGAAAGAGGTAATGAAGGTAAAATAAGGCCCTGATCCAGCATGACTGGTGGCTCTATAAGAGGAAGAGACACCAGGGATGTGCGCAGAGAAAAAAAGACCATGTGAGGATTCAGAGGAAATGTGGCAATCTGGAAACAGAAGACAGGGGCCTCAGGAGACACCACCATCGTGGGCATGATGGATGCAACACTTGATGTCAAATTCTTTTTTTTTTTTTTTTTTTTTTTTTTAACATGGGTACCAGGAGTCGACCTCAGGACCTTGCACTTGCCAGCAAGCGCTTGTGCCGCTGAGCGATATCACCGGCCCCTTTTTTCTTTTATGTCGGTTCCGGGAGTTGAACTCAGGACCTCGCGCTTGCCAGGCAGGTGCTTATGCCGCTGAGCTATCTCACCGGTCCAATTTCAAATTCTTACCTTGAAATCCTAACCCCTAAGGTATTGGCATGAGGAGGTGGGCTGTGGGAAGGTGACTGAGTCATGAGAGTGGTGCCCTCGTGATTGTAATTAGTGCCCTTATAAAAGAAGCCCTAGATGGCACTGTGGTCTAGATCTAAAATGTCCCCCAAAGTCTCATGTGTGTGAAAGATGCTTGGATCAATGGATGATGAGTCCACAGCTGAACGTGCTGATGGGAAGTGGGGTCTGGTCAGAAGAGGCCAATAATCTAGAGGGGTTTGTCTTCTCCCTGGCTCCCCCTTTTCCTCCTGCTTTCTGCCCACCATGATGCAAGCAGCCTTCCTCCACCTGACCCTGACATCATGACCTTCCTGTTTTGGAGCCAGTCAACCACAGACTGAAAATATGAGCCAAAATAAGCTTCTCCTTCTTTAAAGTGTGGGTGTTGGGAACTCTGCACTAGCAATGAGAAAGTAACCAAGACAGCTACTAACCCCTCCTACCCTGTGAAGACAAAACAAGAAGATGCCACCTGTGAACCAAAGCAAGGGCCCTCACCAGACACCAAATTTACTGGTGACTGGATCTTGGACTTCCTAATTTCTAGAACTGTGAAAAATTAAATTTTTGTCACTTAAAAGCTACACAGTTAATAGTATTTTGTTATAGCAGCCCAAATAGACTAACCCATTAGACCTCCTGTGTCCAGAACTATGAGAAAATAAATTTCTGTTGTTTAAATCACCCAGGCTGTGGTATTTGATTTGTCAACCTGAGAAGAATACAATGAGCGAAACACAGACTGCCTCCTTCAGGAAGCTTCTGCTGAAGGCCTCCTGCGTATAGAGAGACAGGCACTGTGGGCAGACACGAGTAAGAACCCAGCACCCACCGTGTGGCAGGGAGAACAGCACAGCCCAAATCCACCACCACACAGCAGAACGCTCATGTCACGATACAACTCTGTAACTCATTAAGAAAATGCAAATTTGTCTGATTAATATACAGTGGTACCTTGGTTCTCAAACTTAATTCTTTCCATGATTCTGGTTGATTCTGGTTGCAAACTGAATTAGACAAGAACCAAAACAAATTCAATGGTTACATTCAATATTGACCTTAAGAAAAAATTTGATTTGGTTCTTGTCCAATTGAGTTTGGGACCAGAATCATGGAAAGAATTCATTTTGCGAATCAAGGTACCACTATATTAGGGAACAACCTGAGGATAATGTGAATTTTATATTTATCTGTGAGGACTACTAGATGAACATAGAACCAAGCCCAACCAAACCATATAGGAATACACCAGGGACATCTACCAACAATCTTGGTTCACTGCCTGTCACAAGCCACACTCACTTACACGTGGTGTTAAAATTCTCCATCTGGGGCCGGTGAGACGGCTCAGCGGCTTAAGCGCCTGCCTTGCAAGCGCGAAGGCCCGAGTTCGACTCCCAGAACCCACATACGAAAAAGGGGCCGGTGATATCGCTCAGCGGCACGGGTGCCTGTTGGTGCGCGAGGTCCTGAGGTCGTCCCCCTGGTACCCACAAAAAAAAAAAAAAAAAATTCTCCATCTGATTTCACGTGACTCCCTCCCATCATCTCTAACTCACAACATGGCAACACCTTCAAGACACATGTCCACTAGCCAACTTAAGGTCATTTTCAAGGTCAAGCACCACGTTTCATCATATTTATGAATGTTTTAACCATTTAAATGTAAAGCTATGCTACTGTTTTTAACAGGTTTCTATTTTTGCTTTTCTCTGCCACTAACACATAACTGAGGTTTGTACTCCTAACACACTCTGCCTCCATAAGCCTTATAGTTTTACTGCATGATTTTTATATAGTGTAGTGATTTTGTTTACTGTAGTGATTTTTAAAAGTGTGTCTGTTACATTATAGCAGAATTGCCTGTATATAAATGTTTTCAATAAGGAACAATATTCCAAGTGACGAAGGCTTGGGTAATGAGTGTCAGTGATCAGGAACACAAATAACCACACACTTCCTGCACCAACTTCATGAGTGTGTAGACCTGACTAATGTAGCAATGAGGAGTCCTAGTGGCAAGGTACAGTAATTACAGATAAAATACAGGGGGAAGAAAGTAATGCATTAAAAATGGATTTTAAAAAAATTACAGGGTGAATGAAGTGATTAACAAGCTAAGTAAAATACACTATTTTGCCTTTAGGGAGCTTTTTATGACTCCATATTTCCAGTGTGTTCACCAGAAGAATTTTTTCCTAAGGTCAGACAGGCCTACAGAAGAGCCAGACTGACCTGTCATCGAGTTTTCTGAGGTGCACAGCTGCTCTCTCAGCTTCTCCACATCATCAGGATGCACTTGCTCATACAGGGTGCTCCCAAACCACTCCGACTGGGGCTGGTTCAGAACAGGTGTGACCGAATCAGACACGTAGATCACTCTCCCTGTCTCAGCTGCCACGACGAACAGAAATCCATCAGCGGCTTCCAGGATGAGGTGCTTCAGCTCCTGGGAAGGGAAGACCGTGATCAGCATGATACTCCAGAAGACACAGACCAATTACATTTTCTTATCAGCAATTTCCAGCTTCTTTTATTCCAATACTTGTTCTGGTATACATATAATATGGGAAAATAGTGCAATTTTACTGGGAAATAAGCTAGAAAAAATCCTCAAAACATGCACCATCCCTGGGGTCAGGGATATAGCTCAGCAGTGCAGTGCCTGCCTGGCAAGTGCAAGGCCTTGAGTTCAATTCCCGGTACCCAAAAAAAATGCACCATCCCTAAGACACAGCCACTCAACACAGCCCTCTCTTAGGGAAAGATTTCTCCAGTGCTAGGGGTGAGGGAGTGACCACCACAGGGTGTGTGGCTGCCAGAGGTGTGAGTAGCATCCCTGCAAATTGAAAGTGCAACCATAACACTGCTGCAGAAGGGCCCAGCACCCAGTGCTCAGCACAGGAAGTGCTGATGGAAGGAAGGAAAATGGGCCAGTGAAAGGAGAAAGGAAAGAGGCCGTGAGTCTCCTCACCCCTGTGCCTGCCATAGTGATAGTACACTCTCCTTACTCCCCTCAACCTGCAGATCTAAGCTCCCCTGGGATCTCCTCATGTCTACACCTGATGTAAGAGGGCCCCCAACATCCCTGCCGGATATGAGAGGTGCCCTGATGTTTGCACCAGACATAAGAGGACTCCTTTTGTCCACCTGCCTGTCCAGCTTCCAGAGCTCTGACAACTGTCACCACCAGCTCCACACTCTTGGGTTGCCCAACAGGCAGCATGGCATGTAGCATTATCTGTATTACTTTCCAGGGAGAAGTGGTCAGGAGCATCCGTCTGGGGTCACAAAGGCTCACAGCATCACAACTGTCAGTGACAACAGGAAGGAAGCTGCTTGCGATCAATGCATGGCAGTAAGAAGCTCTGCCATGATCCCCCAGGGTCATGGATGAAGCAGATTCAACTGTTCAGATAAGATGCCTTTCTTTGCAGTGCCTGGGGCAGCTCAACTGTAATGCTTGCACCCAGCCACAATGCCCCTTCCTGTGGAGGTGAGGCACTAACCTTCTCCCTGCTCCAGTCTGCAGCCCTCACCTGCACGCCCAACCACCTCACACAGTTCAGGTCAGCGGCTGGCAAGTAATTTCCGCTGGGAATATTTTGTTCCAGTGTAACTGACCATGGAAGCCTTCCTATGGAACTCAATAAGGAGACAAAGGCTCCTGCTGCATAGTCACTGAGCTGGACCTTCTGGCCATGCCCTATGTCCCTGTCCCCAGGGGGTCTGAGGACCCACAGCTGAGAAGACGCTGATCTGCTAGGAGCAGGACCAGGGAGCTTTAGGAATGTCTCTAAGTGCTGGGGTGGGGAAAAATACAAACCTCCTCAGCCTGAGAAACTTGGGAAGAGGCAGACTACACAAGCATTTTTCCAGGAAAAGTTTATTTTGTCCATTTCCCACCCTTTGCACTTCTGTTGCGTCTCCTAGATGCTTAGTCAGAGGACTGGGTCAGCACTTTTATTTTGGATATCTGAAAGATCTTCCCAACAGGAAGAGCTGTTTTTAAAGGTGGGCAGGCTGTCTGGGGAAGCAGAGAATTCTGTCATGGGGAAGGCTGAATGGCTTCCCCTATGCATTCATGTTTGCATCCGATCTGCAAGGGTCAGGAAAGGACATAGGGACAGAACCCATCCTCACCTTCCCTTGTCACCTCCCCCTGAGTTCATCTCATATCCAAGGTTCTGTGTTGGAAACCAGAATATGCCCAGCCTCTCTCCTCCAGTGAACAGAGAGAAGGGACAAAGAGCAAGGGCTGGGAGTAAAAGGAGGCTCAACCTGGCTCTTCTGTACTTAATATCTGCAGCTTCTGCTACTTGCAGTTTTGTTTTCAGTGAGATTTGGGGGGATTAACTGAGCTCCTGTGGTGAAGCACTTACCAAGGGCCTGCACACAGTAGGTGCTCCATAAAGATGCATGTTATCATCATACACTGAACCAAGAGAGAAACACAGGTAGGACTCAGGTGGCTTGTGCCCCACGGTGGTCATGCCACTGTGGACACTCAAGAAAGTCATTTCAAATATTGTCCTTGCAGGAATTTTGTAAGAAATGAAATGTAGAGGAAAAGCCTTTTCCTGACCCTACTGGTTAGTAGTGCTCAGTGCATTTCTGGCTGGTTCCTCTCCAATCCCTGTGTGGAGCAGTTGACACGTGCTGTCTTCCTCACTGCATCTGCAAGGTCTGGGAGCCACTATAGAATTCATTTTTACAGAGACAGAAATGAGGCTTGAAGCCCTGCCCTGGACCACTATACTCCATGCCCCCCAAAGGCTAATGTGGTCACTGTCACACCATCCTGACAGCTGCAGATGAGGGGTCACAGGGCCCTGGGGGGTTTCGCAGGGCTTGAGCAGGTGACACCCTTGCTAAATGTCTAACAGAACAGACAGTCACGAATGCTGTTCTTTGTCTAAACTACTCCTTGATGTAGACGCATTCTCAGTGCCACAGAATACATTATTTGTCCATCTTTTCATTCCTCCTTCCAAGGCTCTGTGCAACTCTGCCCCTTTTTAAATCCCCCACTCCCTCCTTCTCTGCACCTTCCATGGCTCCACCCCAGGCTGCTGGTGCTGGCGCCATCCTGAGCAGTGTGAGATGGCTCAAGGCGCCTTCTGCTCTGCTCTACTCTGGCCCCATGTTCTTGGCTTGTCAAGCAGCCCATTCCTCAGATTCTGTACTCTGCAAGCTCTCACACTTCCTACACTACATTTTCTGACAACCATACTATTCTGCCTTTCCCTTCCACCATACACAAAGTGCTTTCAAATTCGCCATTTCATTTATCACTCAGAAGCTCTGGGAGTCCGAAAGCTTCACATTCACTGCACACATAAGGAAGGGAAGCTTAGACAACTGGCTGGTCTGCCCTGTGGCCAGCACATCCTGGAAGGGTACCGACTCCCGGCTCATGTGATTCTGCTGACAAAATACTATCTTGCTAACAATTTCATGTGCTTCTTCCCAATATCCTAAGGCCAGTACAGGTGTTAACTCTATGGCTTTGGGGTCCAGCCCCATCTCCTTCACCAACTCCTCGCTCCTTCAGAAAACAGCTGGTTCACCTTTGGCAATTTGTGGATCCTTTCCAAGCCTCAACTTTCTCATCTATGACACAGGGTTGAATAACACTGGCTTCTCCACTGGACTAGGTTGAGGAGGAAATAAAATGATGTACAAAAAGATCTGACCCTGACCAGGCACTGCAGATGCCTTCTAGTGCCAGCTGTGATGAACCTGCTACCATCACTGTTACTATTGTAACTATGACACCAAGGCGGTCCCTCCCTGCTACCCTGGCACACAAGGCTCTGTTCCCGCTGACTTCTTCCATGTCAGCTGGCTAAGCGCATCATTCAGATGCACAGCATATATTTTCAGGGACACCTCATTGAGATACATGGAACAAAAGATGAGAAGACCCAATACTCTTGAATAGTACTTCTTGCTGAAAAGTGGAAGCAAGATTTCCTGGCTTCCTGCCTTCCTCAGCCTCAAGCCCCACCTCCCCACACCATTTATTTTGGGGTAGTGATACTCCGACTCTGCCCCCTTCCTGGGAGGACGCTACAGCTGAGTGCTGACGGGGCACCTGCTCGGTGAGGAAGGAAGGCTTGTAGGCGCCATCCGTGGACTTGTTCCCCGTGCCCCTCATGGACTTCATGTGCGAGACGGCCATGCGCAGGATGGTGAGCTTGTCTGGCTTCCGGGCCAGTGCGCTGCAGGTGGGGACCATGTCTGAGAGCTCCGTGATGTACTGGGTCATCTTGTTCCGCCTGCGCCGTTCGATCTCACTGTGATTCTCTCTTCCCAAGAAGCAGGAGACCAGAAGGGGTAAAAAGAGAAGTATCAGACAAGGGGTTACAGTCCAGTAGGGTAAAATGGCACATTGTTAACATCAAATGACCAGGCATCAGGCACTAACGCCACATGGCTGAGTTCTGTGGACACATGCTGGCCAGGGAGCTCTCCTGACGACTCAGTCTGTGTTGGGGAGTGCAGACCTCCATGGTCTCCACCTCCCCACACAGACTGGGGCTCCTAGTACAGCCCATGTCTCCGTGGACTGTGTATGGACATAAAACATGAAGACACCATAGTGGGTCCTCTAATATGTGTCTCCCAGGTGCACACATGAATCTATGCATGGAGGAACACACATGCATGTGCACACACACACACACACAGAGGGGGGAATGAATGAGAGAGAGAATGCAGTCACTGACTGCTTGCATGGTTCGTGTACCTTATAGAAAGAAGCACTATATTTTGCTCCTGGCTTATAATTTTTAAAATTTATGATGGTGTGAAAATGGTGCATTCAGTAAAACTGCACTTCAGTGTACATCAACCCATATAACCAGTCTGTTTCCACTTTCAGTACAGTATTCAATAAATTACATGAGACTTCCAACAGCTGACCATGAAATATGCATTGTGTTAGATGATTTTGCCGACTACAGGCTAATGTAAGTGTTCTGAGCCCAGTAGGCAGGCTGGGCCGCCATGTGGTGTTCGGTGGGTTAGCAGAATTCAACGTATTTTCAACTTACATTTTCAATTTATAATGGGTTTGACAGGATGTAACCCTGTCATAAGTCAGCAGCATTTGTATACCTCACTATTCTTTGTGTCACTGAGTAGATTGATAGTGCCACAAATTTACTTTGTCCAAAGTTGTGAACAAGCCTTTGCTCTACCCAACACATTTTCTGCAGCATAGTAACAGTACAGGTGCACCACTGGGTTATTAAGCAACAAATATCCAGTTTTTAAAAAAAGACTGCAAGGAATTACTGAACTCAATCTCTGTGATGTGTCAAGGTGAAAAACTAACAGAAGGGCTGGTAGAATGTCTCCATCTGGATATTATTACCTTTAGGCTTAAAAGAGAAGAGCCAACCCCGTTCAACAACACTAAGAAAAAGTTGTGACTTGGGATAAAAGAATTGTCTAAAACTACATCCCAGGTCTCTTGTAGGACTTAGGGTTTCACTGGTGCTTAAAGAAGGACAGCAACACAAATAGCAAGAAGGGCACAACCCAGGCAGGACTGCCCCAACACTGCATATTTTTTTGTTTTTTTGTTTTTTTTGTGGGTACCGGGGGTCGAACTCAGGACCTCGCATGCCAGCAGGCGCCCGTGCCGCTGAGCGATATCACCAGCCCTTTTTTCATATGTGGGTACCAGGAGTCGAACTCAGGACCTCGCGCTTATCAGGAAGGCGCTTATGCCGCTGAGCTATCTCACCGGCCCCAACACTGCATGTTTTAAGCAGCTGAAACCAAGCAAAGCCCAGCCTGAGACAGGCATGCCAATGGGATGCCAATCAGGCCCTGGGGAGGGCAGCCGTGTGGCCCTTCCCACAAAGAGCACTGACCCAGGTCCCAGGAGGGGAGAGGACAGGAGAGGAAAAACGACTGCCCTGCCCTGTCCTCAAGCACAGGGATTTTACTAGAAGGTAAAGCACACCCTGCACATGGGAACCAAGAGAAGAATATGGTTAAAAGTTCTGAAAAGTGCAGGGAAAGTGAAACCACTAGGGAGGAGGGCGGAGGAGGAGACCCAGGGTTGAGGATGGGAGGCCAACAATGAGAAGCTGGACCTCTCCGGCAGAGGTGAAGTGAGTGCAGGATGGGGATCAGGAGATCATGGGTGGCTGGGGATGGAGCAGGGGCTGAGAGCTTCCAGGAGCAGGTCCTGCGGGAGGGGAGCCCGGGGCAGAGACTGCAGGGAGGACATAGGCAGTGCTGGCTGAGGGGGCCTTGGTGCTGTGCACCCTGTGGCTGACTCCTGCTCGCCACCCCCCCACCCCTTCTCTGGAAGGGTGCAGCAGCCTCCATGCTGCTCTACAGAGCCAGGACCCTCCTGGGCAGGGCTGGTTTCTGGGGTGGGAAAGTGATGGCGGCAGGAATTCAGTCATAGGATTCCTGGAGCTCTGGCACCAGCAGGAATGCTTCCCTGGAACAGATGCAGGAACACAATTCCAAGCCCTACGTGAGGAGCACCACCCACCCCTGTGCTTGACCCATTGGAGGGGCTATCTCAGGAGGCCCACGGTGGGGCTGCCAGAGGGGTGCTCGCCCCCACCACTCACTGTTCCATGAGCAGCCCTAGTGGATGCGGTCAGGCAGGAGCTCCGGGCCACCCAGGTCCTGACTCACAGCGGCCCTCTCCTCTCCTGGGCTCACAGTCACTCACCCCACCTGAAGTCCACATTCCAACTCCCTGCCTGACTCTCAGTATCTCCTATCAAGCCCCACGCACTATCAAGCCACTCCCGCGCACAACATCCACTCAGGCTCATCTTCACACAGCACACATGAGTGGCTTCTTTGCCTCAAACTTCTGTCTGTGCTGAAATTGCAGAAATCTCCGGACTCTTCTCCCCTCTGCCCTGGCTGGCTGTGGCGGTCACTGCTACAACCTCCTCTCACCCTCCTCTTCTCAGGTCCCTCCCGGCACAAGCCTGGCATTGTGGCCAAACTGGTAGTTCTCAAAATGCAAATCCAACCTTCCCTTAAATTCCTTCACTGGTGACCCCAAGCTTACAATTCCCAACCTCTCAGCCAGTTTCCATGGCAACCACTCCAGCAAGGGGCCAGAGGGACACTTCCTTCTGATACTGTTTTCTAATACAGCTGGTGTTGGATCCCTTGGATCAGCTGGCTTCATAAACATGTCAAGGGGAAAAGTCTATGAGATCCTTAAACAGATCTGAAGCAATTTACCACAGCGCTTGAGAAACCTGATGTGCAGGATAAAGAATACGCAGAAGGCAGCACCAGACCAACTGATTTACAGGCTGACAGACTTACAACCTGCTCCTATTAATTGGCTCATCCAGGAAATGCTCTGTTTTTGACTTTTATGAAATAAGACTGAGTTACCAGCAGAACGTCAAAAGACCTGAGAGCTACCGGTTGCCTGGCAACACGACTTGATCATCAGTGGCACACATTTATGTATGTGCTGTTTCATTCTGCATCCTCCACAGAGGCACAGGGGAAGGAAATGCCTCATGAAAACAGAAAAGCAAATCTCCCCGGGACCATGCTTGCTGGGCCAAGGTCACCTCCTCCCAGGGGAGGGGACAATGTGAAGGATGAGCCTGTGGGCCTGGTGTCTCAGCTTCAGGAGCACCACACACGAGTTGGGAGCTAGGCAGGATCCCTAGAGAAATGAGCCCTGCACACTTGGGAGCAGGACCAGGGACTTAGCAACAAGGACAGTGGGAGATACAGGCAGAGCTGCCAGTGTCGAGGCTCTTCTGAGGTCAAGAAGACCCAGTGCTCCAACCCCAGACACAGCTGTGGGAATCAGGGCATGGCGACTTGGGTTTCCCCTCCAGGTCTGCTCAAAGGGGCAAAGCCAGGCCCACCTGATTAAATCTTGACACAGACCAGACGCAGGCGCTGACACCATCCCTGTGTCATGCCTGTGTCCCGGAGGGCGAGGGCAGGATGCTGTGAGAGTGGAGCGCCCTGCCCAAGCAGGCCGAGGAGCCTAGAGACCCTGAGATGTGGAGAGCCCCAATGGCCTGGCCTAGGAGTTGGGGACAAAGCACCACCCACTGCCTCTGTCTGCCTGAGTCCTGCTGAAGCCAAGTCCCCTGAAACACAGCAAGAAGGAGTCTAGAAAGTCCAGGAGAACCAGGTCCAGCACCATTCCCAGGGGGACGCACATCCTGCGTGTCTCTATGCTCACTAAGCACTTTCTTAGCTGTCACTGCCTCCAACTCTCACACCTGCCTGTAAGGAAGTATCTCCTCCACTCATGACACAGGAGCCTGCACCAGAGAGGCCCAGGCCCACCCCTGCCTACTGCCGCTCTCCCCAGAACTCTCAGCAGCAGAGCACTCCCTGGTCCCAGATGCAGACCTAGAACACCCAGAGACTGGAGCAAAGGTATTTAGGCTGCAAAGGGGGAAATTCTTGGCAATCCAAAGACATAGTTTAGGACTTCTAATTACTGAAAATAATCTCTTCCCCTTTCTTCAAAACCCCTGGTATTATTCAGGCAGTATCATTTCTTATCAAGGTTGATCTCTCCACAGTAAAAGAAAGGTGTGAGCAGAGTGTTCCTGGGCATGGAGAGTTTGCCTCCGTCTGCTGTGAAGAACAGGAACTTGAAAAGGGAACCCCAAGAGGCTGGAGTGAGGTCGCCTAGCACTCCAAAGGTGGCTGCTTTCCCAGGCCTGGCTGGAGGAAAGGCCTCTACTTCTTCACTTTTCTGCCCCTGGGAGGTTCCCTCCATGGATCCCTACTATTATAGACAGCTAAATTAGGTAGAAATATTATAGGCAGTCAGACAGGGCTAGGCCTTCAAGGGAGTCAGTGCAGAAGATGAGAACACATTAGCACTATGGCTGGAGGTGCATCTGTTGAAGGCCAGCCCTCAAGATAAAGATGGAATGACCAGGGCATCTGAGATGAATACACATTTCTCAGATGAAGAAATACTAATGGCAAATAAATATACAAAAAAATGTGCAACATCACTAGTCATTCGAGAGATGCAAATTAAAACAACACTGAGATACCATCTCACCCCAGAAAGAATGGCTACTATTAAGAAATCAACTAATAACAAATGCTGGAGGGGCTGTGGGGAAAAAGGAACCCTTCTTCACTGTTGGTGGGAGTGTCGACTGGTACAGCCACTGTGGAAGTCAGTGTGGAGATTCCTCAGAAAACTAGGGTTGGAGGTCCCATTTGACCCAGCTATTCCCCTTCTGGGCATCTTCCCAGAAGAATTAAAAACATCGTACCACAGCGATATATGTGCACCCATGTTTATAGCAGCACAATTTGTAATAGCCAGATCTTGGAAACAACCCAAATGCCCATCAACTGAGGAATGGATAAGAAAGATGTGGTATTTTTATACAATGGAGTACTATTCAGCCATAAAGAAGGATAAACTGGAGACTTTTATAGGTAAATGGATGCAACTCGAGAAAATACTCATAAGTGAAATAAACCAGAAGCACATGTGTAAGCATCGTATTATCTCTCTAGTATGAGAAACTGAAAGAGTAAATAAGATCCAAAATGTACAATAGACATGGTGAATCAAAAAGAAACTGGTCAAAAGGAAAGAGAGACTGGAATAGGGAAAAGAAAGAAGGGAAAGGGAAAAAAAATTGTATATATATATATAAGATGGTTAAGATAGATACACTACCATTTTTACTTAGTTCATTGAAGAGTAAGGTTTGTGCCAATAATGTTTGGACAATTGAATGCTAATGTCTGGTGTCCTGAATAACTAACTTAAAGATAGTAATACGTAATGTATTAACCATTGTTACCCTCCTATTATGTTGGTTTGAAAATTTGTTCTTCTTTTGATTTGTTTTGTTTTTTTCTTCTCTTTAAAATAAAAAAAATAGCCGGTGAGACGGCTCAGCGGCTTAAGCGCCTGCCTTGCAAGCGCGAAGGCCCGAGTTCGACTTCCGGAACCCACATACGAAAAAGGGGCCGGTGATATCGCTCAGTGGCACGGGCGCCTTCTGGCGCGCGAGGTCCTGAGGTCGTCCCCCCGGTACCCACAAAAAAAAAATAAAATAAAATAAAATAAAATAAAATAAATAAAAATAAAAAAAAATAAAAAAAAAAAAGATGGAATGACCAGGCCTATATACCACCCCAGGGGATAAAATAATTGGTATCACCTGGTCCAATAAAGTCTAGATAGACATCAACCACCCTAGTGGGTGACCAAGACCCCCTGATCCAACCCTTCCCAAAGAAGGTCTTTGTTCTTTCCATGTACACTTGCTATGTGACCTGCTTCCCTATTGCATCAATATTACCTAAGCGGCTATGCTTGTAATCTTATTGGTTAATCACAGTTTTAACCCATGTTGTACCCACATCGTGATTTTGCTCTATAAAACTTACTGTGAGAAGTGGGCTTATTGGTAACCCACTTTTGGGTCCCCTCTTGTCTCCAGGAGCTCTCTCAATAAACTTTTTCCTACTCTTAACCTCCATTGTTCCTTGGAATTCATTCTTCGATTTTGGGGAACACGAACTCAGTGTATCTGACATCTAGCAGGTTGGGAGTTATATTATTTCCCTAATATCATTTGGAGGTCCCACCAAGATAATCAGGAGATAAGAGTTTGTTTTGTTTCATGGATTCTCGATTGTGACTTATTTAGATAATCAGAAATTGTCATCCTTGTTTGTTAATTTCTTATACCTTGAATTTTTACGTGTTATCTTTTTTATGAATTGTTTTTTGTTAAACTGTTTTTGACAAATTTAATATTGAGAACATGGGAAAATTAGGATGTTTCTTTGATGGGACATTTTACTTTTACAGGCAAGGTCTTGTATTCCTGTTTTGTATATGCTGCTTTTGGACTTAATAGTTGCTGAATTTACTGGTGTTCTTTGCTTGACCTGTTTTGACTGTTGCGGTTTGTTATCTTACCTTAGACAGCAGCACTAGGAAAAAGTAATGTTAGAGCATCCCCACTGGACTTTGATACTAACTAAAATGTAAACTTATGAAATGCTGTAAAATGGGTCTTTTTATGAAATCTAGTTTATATTTAGGAAATATATGCCTATTAATAAATCACAGGACTCTAACTGCCAATTAAAAGGCAATAGGCTGGCAGCCGTTCTTAATATTTGAAGGACAGGTTTCACTAGGACAGTCTGGCCTGACCCATCCTCCACACTCTAGAGGGGAATGTCGAGCCTGTTCTGCCTCAGTTTCCTTTCAGGTCTGATCTTCCATTGGTAAGGAGACAATCTTAGCTCTTGAGAGTCCCCATTCTCACCTTTCCAGGCTGAGGGTGACGACTCATGGGCAAATTGTCTCAATAACTCACCATAAGCATAAAAAGAAAAAACTTCCTTTTTCTGATTTCACTTCTGATCTTTTCTGTCACTTTGTACTTTCCTTTTCTGGAGGCATGTTTCTGCTAAAGATTAGAGAGGGAGGAACCCTGAACTGTCTCAACCTTTCCCTCCTGTCCAACAACTAATACCTTTAAGTTGAGCCCACAGAAAGTAAGCCTTTGCTAACTCTAAAGACAGGAAAGTCATCTCAGATGAGGAACACATATCCTGTCTCTGGGTCAGATGAGACATCAGAAGTTTGCCCATGAAAGCAATGTCCCTGCTTAAGTGTTCTGGGCACAGTCTCCCAGGTATGGGAAACTAAACCTGAGACCCCACGGAAAGAACCAACTTCCGAGTGAGACCAGAGGAGTTATTTCCTAAAACACAACATTTAAGGGACCAAAACACATTCAGTTAAAGGGAGAATCCCCAACCTCCTGGCTCCCTCCTCTCCTACACCTGGTTCTCATCATTTAGGTGTACAGGGGAGGGAAGTACTTTTGCTAATGTGTTAAGTTGTGGTTGCTGGGTGATGTGTACAAGTTTTAACCTGTAAGCTTCTTAAGTGTGTTGCTAAGAAAGATTGCCCAGGTGATTAGGCAGACAGCACAAATGTCTTGGGGACTTCTTTGCACTAGGACCCAGGGAAGAATTTTTCTGAGCCATTACTTGCCTCTATCTATCTCTGAAGGTGATTTCTTTTGCAGGCTGGGAAGTGCTCCAACCACTTCCAATTTGCCTCCTCCACCCCATTCTCTTTCAAAGAATTGGAAAGTAGTTATTCAGGTCTCTTGAATATTGGTTTAATTTTGCTAGCAATGCTTCCTTCTTTAAACATAACTGTTATAGCCAGAATCAATTTTAGCTTGTGCTTTTGAAAACACAGGCTGGAGTTAGAAGTGTAAGTTTCTATCTTCTGGTCCCTCTCCAGATAACAGCCAGCTGCTCTGGAGCAAGTCACCTTGGGGAACATCTTGAGAAGATTTAAAAGCCAAATAGGGATTAAAGGGGACACCTATATTTCCCCTTTCTGTTTTTGGGAAACTCAATGTCAAATTCTCTTACTCCTTTAAAATGTATTTTTGGGCTGTTGAGATAGCTCAGCGGCATAAGCACCTGCCTGGCAAGCGCGAGGTCCTGAGTTCGACTCCTGATACCTACATACAAAAAAAGGAAAAAAAATTAAAAATAAAAATAAATTAAATTAAATAAAATGTATTCTTTTTTTTTTTTAATGTGGGTACCCGGAGTCGAACTCAGGATCTCGTGCTTGCCAGGCAGGCGCTTATGCTGCTGAGCTATCTCACCAGCCCCTAAAATGTATTCTTAAGCAATGGAAATTTTTTGACCCTCACATATTGAGAAAAGAGCTGTTTAATATTTTTCTGTACCCATGCATGGCCTGCCTACCCCCTAGAGGCAAAATAGAATGCAGAGGGAAGTACTGATTATGATACTATTTTCCAGCTAGAATTGTACTGTAAGAGAGAAAATGGTCAGAATTACCTTATGTTCAGACTTTCTTTGCATTAAGAGATAACCCTTACTTGTGTTCAAAATGTAAATGTAAGCCACAGGAGAACCAGACACCTGGCCCTTAAGGCACAATCGGATGCATCTACTATCATTGAGCCTCAGGTTCCCCTCCTTTGCCCTTTGGCTGAACTGTCATCTCCATGGAAGAACCCCAGGTAATCATAATTATAGAGGGAAAGAAATCAGCCTATTGCTGGACACTGGCACATGTCTCTCAGTCCTTCTTTTCAACTCTGGCCTTCCTTCCAGCCATCATACTTCAGTGAAAGGAATTACTGGACAGGAGGTAACTCACTATTTCTCACAGCCCTTAGGCTATAACTGAGAAGGTTTTCTCTTCTCCCATTCCTTTTTGATTATGCCTGAAAGTCCAGTTCCCCTCCTGAGAAGAAATATCTTCTCTTGCTTGAATACTGCACCCACGTCAGGTACACCACCTCCCTCTCATGGAGAAAGAAATAAATCCTAAGGTATGGGTAATTAAAGGTAGAATAGGTAAAGCAATAAGAGCTGCCCTGATGCAAATATATCTCAAAGATCCCACTATTTTTCCTCATCAGAGACAATACCCTCTAAGGCCTGAAGTTAAAAAAGGACTATTGCTTATAATTGACAACTTAAGGGCTCAAGGTTTACTTACACCCTGTAACAGCCCTTGCACAAACCCAGTGGAGAGTGGAGGTTGATACAGGACCTTAGATTGGTAAATGAGGCAGTGCCAGTCCACCCAGTGGTACCTAATGCATACATTCTCCTTTTCAGATCCCAGAAGATACTGGTTGGTTTTCAGGGTTAAATTTAAAAGATGCCTTCTTTTGTATCCTTTACATACAGGTTCCCAGTTTCTTTTTGCCTTTGAAAAGCCTCACGACCAGGCCTCTCAATTGACTTGGACTGTGCTTCCGCAAGGGTTCAGAGACCGTCCCCATCTTTTTGGACAAATGCTTTCCCACAACTTGGCATCTTTTGAATTTTTCCAAGTCACGGTCTTGCAATATGTAGATGATGTACTGTTATGCGCCCCTCAAAAGAGCTCTCTAGCCAAGGCACGCATGCTCTGCTGAATTTTCTAGTAGACAGAGGTTATAAGGTCTCTAGGTCTAAGGCACAACTTTGCAGGCTTGAGGTAAAATACTTGGGCCTTATCATATCTAAGGGAACATGAAGGCTGGTGGAAGAGATAATTAAATGAATACTTTCCTTCCCACACCCCTAGGCCCTAAAACACCTAAAAAGGATTATGAGGAATTACAGGCTTTTGTCACCTTTGGATAGCAGGGTATGGTGAGATCTCACGACCCCTCTATCACCTTATAAAGGAAGCCCAAAAGGCATATAACTATATATTAACCTGGGAACCTGATTCCCAAACTGCATTACAGAAGCTTAAACAAGAGCTTCTAAATGCCCTGGCACTGAGCCTACTGACAAGACACCATTTCAATCTATATGTTGATGAAAGGTGGGGCATGGCTTTGGGAGTGCTTACGCAGGATTGAAAACCTGCTCAGTGGCCTGTAGGATATCTGAGTATTGAATCAAACATCCTAACAGCAGCACAAGGGGTTACTGTGCAATTGTAAAAGTGGAATGCTGTGTGTACATTCCTGATCCTTCTGCTAATATTTTGATGGCTGTTCAAGACATTAAACAACAGGTTAATGCCATGTTGGATTCTAAAATTCCCTGGACCTTCTTCTTACCTTTTTTGTGGGAGGCTATTACTGGCTCTTCCTGGTGGAAACATTTGTTGGTTGTATTCACAATAGTCTTGTTGATATTATTATTTGCCCCATACATACTTAACTGTTTCTTTGGCCTGGTCTCCTCCAGACTTAAAGCTATATGCCTACCCAAGACAAGAACACCTGGTATCTATCAAGGGCCTTTAGATAGACCCTCTGTGGAATATCTCTGACTGCTGATCACAACTATGACCCCCTTCAGCCATAAATAGCCAGACCGGTCATTGCCCTTGCCCCCTTATGGCAGCTAGGGGTACCTCTTCAGAGGAGGGAATATTATAGACAGTTAAGCTAGGTAAAAATATTCTAGGCAGTCAGACAGGGCTAGGCTCTCGAGGGAGTCAGTGCAGAGGATGAGAACACATTACAACTGTGGCTGGAGGCGCATCTGTTGAAGACCTCATGATTTTGTTCTATAAAACTTCCTTTCAGAAGCGGGCTCATGGGCAACCCACTTTCGGGTCCCCTCTTGTCTCTCAGGAGCTCTTCAATAATTTTTTCCTACTTTTAACCTCTGTTGTTCCTTAGAATTCATTCTTCCATTTTAGGGAACACACACTCAGCATATATGACTCTAGCAGGCTGGGAGTTATATCATTTCCCCTGTATCACTGCCACCCTCAGACTCCTTGTCCTGGCCACCACTAGCTCCATGCCCAGCAACCCCGCAGCCCCCACGCAAAGTGTGCACACTTCACTCTGTCTCCTCACTGCCTCCTCCCCCAGCTGAAGACCTCAGCCAGCCTTGCCCACACTGCCACCTCCCTCTGTATCACCACAATGTCCTGCTTCTCCACCCTCTCAAGACTCCTACTAAGTCAGAGCTCTTCCTTGACTGCATTGCCCTTCTGGTCTCTGGCCCCCTCCCTTTGTCTCACAGAATCAACTTTCTCCTCCCTGTCCCCTCTGCAGCTGGACCCCCAGCCCGGCCCCTTCGGGACCCTCCCATGAATGCCTCAACTGCATGGCCTCTCCATCCACTGCACCTGCTCCACCCAAACCATGGGACAGTGGAAGTCTGACCTTCATATCCAGCCAGCTGGGCATGGATACAATGGTGCCAATCATATCTGTGGCCCATAATTTCAAGTGGGGCCTAAAGACTACATCTGTAAGCTTCCTCTGAATCAATCCAGGGCACCCCAAATCTCTCTCCCAAGCACACTATTAAATGTTTGACCATATTCTGCATATGGCCCCAATTCCTACTCAACCACAAAAGTAAAAACCATCAGAGTTTCCTTCTCAACTTCCAGCTCACCTGCCCACTTTTCACAGTGAGCTGCATCTGTGTCTTCTTCCTCTGCCTCCAATCACGAGAGATCCTCTCGGAGACACCCTGCTTCCCTCAACCCTCTGGACTTGTCTCTCCCAGCCTCGTTACTGAATTTTCCAAACCTCTGGCTCCCCTCACCTCTCCTCCTCATGTAGATGCTCTCACAGCTCCCCACACCTGGTACATTCTCCCTGAGCGCCACATGCTCTCATCCTCTCTCACCCCCATGCAGTGTGGACAGTGGTCCCCTCGCCTGCCAGGCCATCCTCGGCACACTGCAATTGGTTCTGCCTCCGCAGGTCCTGTGATTCCCAGGAGGGGTTGAATGTCTAACGCTGACAGAGCCTTGTCCTGCATGTCTTAGCCCTAAAGCAGCACAAAGCAGGCTAAATGTGTCCTGGCCTGGAGTGCCCATGTGTTTGTGTGTGTGTGTGTGTGTGTGTGTATGTCTCTATATGTATAAATGTGTGTGCATGCATGCATGCATCTCTGTGTGTGCATGGATGTGTCTCTGTATGTGTATCCATGTGTGCATGCACGTGTCTCTATATGTATCTATGTGTGCATGCATGTGTCTCTGTGTGTGCACTCTGTGTCTGTGTGTGTGCACACGCACATGTGAGATGAGGCAGCATTGGGCAGCTTCACATCTACTGCCTTGTTCTATTGTGCCTGCCGTGATGGGCCAGCTGCAATCAGGTCGCAACCACAACAATCTGGTGATGACTTATCTCCTATTTGACCACAACCACATTTCCCAAATCAAATAAGACATGATGTCTGATGACAGGCAGAACACTTGAATCTGGGACCAGCCTCAAGGAAAGCTGGGAAAGCTGACCGACCACACATCAGGACACAGAAATCATGGCACAGTACCCTGCCTGGTTTAAAGCCAGTGGCAAAGGTGAGTTCCAGCTTCCATCAACCTCCATCTCTCCCAGGGTCTCACCTGAGGGGCATCTCTGACAAACAGGGATCAGAGGAGAGCAAACAGGAGTGGCCAGGTGTGCTCCCATGGCCAGCGGACAGTCTGCAGCCTCAACCTCCTCCCCTGGACAAGGCCACAGCCACTGGCAAAGTGGAGGGGCACCAGCAACCTCTCCCATCAGCTATGCAGCATCAACTCCCCACTGCGATGGAGGAAGGTGGTCTCGGGCTCCTAGGGGCTCAGCCTGTAAGAAGCACACACTGGAAACACGTCCCGACTTCCGCCTGTTTTTAACATGTAGGGAAACGGTGTGGTTCAGAGAAGCCTGCATTTGAACCTGGATTGTGTAAAATCTGACTCCCTCACAGGTTCTCAGTGAGCAACAGAGTCAGCATTTCTGTTTCTTACTGCTCAGGCCCTGGACAAGGAGCTCTTTGTCCCTCTGCTCCGTTATTTTATCACTGACAAAGATCTTCAATGCCAAGCAAATGTCACTCCTCATCGCTCTTCCTCTTCATGTCCTGAGACCCTGGGACCATCATTTCCTGAGGTTGACATGCTATGGACTGTCATCTCAAGGGTGATTTTGACACAGAGGAACCGAAGCCATTGTTTCCTTATGAAGAGAGGCTGTGTACAGCAAGAGCAGGGCGGGGATATGGGGCCCTCATTTCCAAGGCTAACTCCTCTTCGGGAACAAAGCACGCCCTGCCACGAAGACACATCTTCAGAAACGGGGATGCCCAGGCGTGGCCCTGTCTGCACCAAGGGAGAACAGTATGGGCTTTTGTTGCTGAAACTCACATCTTGTTTTGATTAGAAACCCGAAGGCCATTAGTAATTGAAATGAAGATCGTCCCCTCCCTCCTGTTTCACCAAAGTGAAGCCACAAAATGGATGGACACATTCCTGGGAGAAACATTTATGGAATGACAAGAAGTTCGCTATGGAATCCCTGAAGAGTAATAAGGGTCGTCCTTCTTGGACTTGTGGGTAAAAGTGCTTAATTCACTGCCATTTGGGTTATGGGTAAAGGAAACTGAGACCCCAAACCAGCTGCCTGGGGAAGGCAAGTTGATTGTTCAGTGGGCCCAGGCCTCAGTGTGGATAGAGCTCTTCTCAAAACCATCTTAAGCAACTGAGGCGGTCAGTCCGAACTGTGGCATGGGTACTGGGGGAAGCAAGGGCACCTGCAGCACGCTTTTGAGTTCACCAGCAGCAAGGCTGGGAGGCTGGGTGTTGGAGAGGAAGGTCAAGGCACTTCCATGAGCAGTGGGTGTACATTCTGCTAGGAGTGATGGGAGGACTTGTAACTTCCTCATTACACCACCATGCTTCCTGCCATGCCTTAAACAAAACAAACCAAAAGAGGGAGAAAAGAGCCATGGGGCCAGGTCCACCTTATCCTTTGTGTCCTGAAAGTCTATAAATAACATCACTGGCATCTATGGCCCAGGACGTCTCTGCAAGGAGGCCCTTCAGACCCAGCCCATGAGGCTATCACGCAGCCAGGGAAAGATACGGCTCTTAGAAACTCAAAACCCAACTCTGCATCCTGCATTCCAAGCAGCGCCATCCACATCTCTCACATTTTTCTTTATTTTCCATAGTAGAAAAAAGAGGACTCATCTTTTAGTTTTTCCTAAATTTGAACTCCAGGTCTGTCTTTTAAAAAGGAATCAGGGCCGGTGAGATAGCTCAGCAGCATAAGCACCTGCCTGGCAAGCACAAGGTCCTGAGTTTGACTTCCGGTACCCCCATAAAGGAAAAAAGGGGCTGGTGATAACGCTCAGCGGTACAAGCGCCTGCTGGCAAGCACAAGGTCCTGAGTTCGACTTCCGGTACCCACATAAAAAAATAAAATAAAAATAAAAAGGAATCATAACAGTGCTAGTCATTGTTTAACTTAAAAAACAAAGAGGATTAAGAACTCATTACTTAATCTGTGGTCATTTGGGCTGGGACACAGCAGGGCTGCTCACAGCTGGCTGCCACTGGGCTGACCAAGAGGGCCCAGCAATGGGCAGTGGCTCTTCCATTGACAAGAAACACCCAGTCTCTGAAATTTAGCAAGGTGATTAATAGCTATTAACTTCTTTAAGGAAAGTGAAATACACTTACCTTGAAAATTTACTGGGGCCTTCACCATCTTCATCATCGAAGTCCATTCTGAAAAGTCAAGGTCACAGAGGAGCACAGGTTATGCGCAGACAGAACACTGGGAACCAGGGAGCTCTATCCCATCAGACTGCTGGTCAATGCTCCCAACTTTTTGGCAGTGCTAAAGGCAGTAACTACATAGTCATCACTGAGCTTCAAGACAGGGAAGGTCCTTGGTGTGAGCGCTGGTAGCTGCATGGTTGCGTATACTTAGGTATCCTCCACCTTGTCTGCCAGAACCCTGCACAGGCGCCAATGGACTGCTTAGGCTGCATGTTGGAGAGGTGAACGCTCCTTCTCCTCCCATCTCTGGGGAAACCCACTCCCCTCTACATCGTTTATTCCACATTGACACTTTCTTATGTTTTATTTTTACATACCTTAACAGGCTAAACAAGGGGTTTTAAAAACCCCCTTTTTAAGGGGTTTTAAAAACCAGAAGATTTAAGGATGATGAAGAGATAACAAGGAAAAGTAAACATTCTACTGGTGTGCTTGTGCTGCTGGAAATTTGGCTGGTCTCGAGTCTCAGTGAAAAGGACACTTAAGGTCACTGTCCTATAAAGTCCAGGACCAAACTAATGGGGGAACATGGCTGTCTGCGGCCCGAGTTACTCCATTTGGTGGTCTGCTTGCTAAAGCTCACCAAATGATCACTCAGCTTTGCACTTTCCAGGACCTCTCAATATAAACATAAACAAGGTTTAACAAACAACTCAAATTCTGCTTCTCAAAAACACTAAGCCTCTCTAATATCATCTAATATTAGCACTGCAGGTGTCAGGCCAGAGGGGGGACTTCACTGGCATCAAATGCACCCAGAGTCTTTGGGGGAAGAAAATTAGAAAAGGACAGTTGCTTTGGTTCTCCTGGACATCCAGGGTGTGGGGGTTCCTGATGGACTGTGGGGGACCAATCCCATGGGATCCAAGCAGGAAGGAATCTGCCCTCCCTGACTGAGAAATGCCGGTCTGAGCAGCTCATCACAGGAATGGAAAGTCCACAACTGAGACAGCTCTGGTGTCAGTGAGCCCATGCTGCAGGCATGAGGGCAGGACTTGAGGGGCTAAAAGTGATGTGGGGAAGGCATGGCCACCAAGGCCAACAGGACATGGCAGGTGGCAGAGAAGGAGCCCCCTGCTCTGTGCATAAGCACCCCACTAGGCCCCTAGGAGACAAACCACATGCACCATGCTGTAGGGTAACCTAGAGGACCTCGGGACTGGGACCAGATGAGGCAAAGGGATATTTTCTTTTTAAAAAATAGTATCTGTTGCTTGTCTGTGTCTTGTTAAATGTGCAGTGCAGCCAGAGTTCTAATCTGGGCATGAGTTTGTTCAGCACCAACTGATGGGACCCTACCAATTTGGACCCACAGTTCCAAGACATAGGCGTGGTCCTAACCACTAAGAATAACAACAAAAGGAGTCAGAGAGTTGAAAATGATGGCTGTAATGATAACAGAAATAGCTCTGCACAAAGGAAGGGGTGGTGGGCAGGAAAGGGAGAGGGAAGGGAAAGAACAGGCAAAGCCACCTCCACCCGCAGACACACACCCGCCGCGAAGCCTGAAGCCAGGCTCAGGCGTTGGCCATGGAGTTGTCTGTGTTGTGGACAAGGGGGAGATGAGTGCACGAATTTTTAAATGAAGCAAATCCATCCATATTTTGCATAATTACCAAGCCCTCACCTGGCCTTCCTGGAAATCACAACTGGGAGGTAACCACCAAAAACACTGTAACCAAATCCGTGGGCGTTCTCAGCGCCACGGAGTCACACTGCCACCCTGTGTTCACAGAGGGGAAGAGCAAGTCTGCTGCCCACATCAAAAACACTTCAGTGTTAAAAAGTAAGCAGCACTGTCAAAACTCCAAAGAGCTCATGCAAATATTTAACAAAACCTCCGATGGGCATGAGATGTACAGTTATCTTTAAAATTCCTTTCAGCTAGGGTGAGAGTGTGATCATCAGGCTCCTGTAATCCTCCCTGGTCAGCCTGCACATCCTTGGGATGTTTAGGGTGACTGTCCCTGTTCTCTGGGCACTGAAGTGACCCTGGGATCCAGGACAGTGCTAAAACTGAGAGACCCAAGCAAACCAGGGCAGTTGGTCACCTCATTTTAGCAGAGACATATGGGGAAATGTGCTGTGTGTAGGGTTCCCAGCTTGGCCAGGTCAGGATAGAAGAAGGAGATGGCTCTGGTCTGGACCCAGGGAAGTCTGAGGTCCACCCAGAACCTGGGAACCAGGATTTGTTTATGAAAAATTATGAACCAGAATCTGTGCCACCCTTGTGCACATGTGCAACTCCACGTGTGCAGCATCAGATATCAGAAAAGCACAACATGGGGACCAAGCTAGGAGATAAATCAGGACTCACGTGATTATCAAATCCGCAGGATAGCTCACCCCACCCCAAAATAGTCTCCCTGGCTCATCTGCAACACAGACAAAAAAATGCAGCCAAGATGAGGTGGTACAGATGTGCAATCCCAGCATTCAGGAGGTTGAGGCAGAAGGATTGCAAATTTGAGCTGAGCCTGGGCAATTTAGTGACTTAGTGAGACCCTGTCTAAACGGAAAAGATAAATGGTCCAAGGATGTAGCTCAGTGTAAAGGCCCTGAGTTCAATCCCCAGTAAGAGAGGTTGTGGGGGGCTAGGGGATGCAAATCTGAGGACACAAAGTATCTCTCAGAGCAACACTTGCCAAGACCAGCCTGTGGGTCTCTGTCACCATGCCCAGCTCTGTTTTAAATATGCCTACAATAAGCTATGCTTATTTCTTCTGCTATAAAAAGCCTATGTAAATCACCCTTTATGTCTTTTATGTGTCTCTACTATACTGAAGCTCCTGGATAATAAAAAAGAAATGAGAATATGACTCCCAGCCCTATTGTATTCACATTAAAGAACTCAGGGCAGTAAGCGGGTGACATAAGAGCACTCACAAGGTAAACAGGAGCCCTACCTCCTATCCTGTCACAGAGCCAGCTCACGACTGACAGGACGGGCATTTCTGAGCATGCTGTTAGTTACACGTGAGGGATGCCAATCTCCTACAGCGGTTGTGCAATAGTAACAGTGCCCCATCAAAAGTGAGTCATCAGGCCAGGTCCCCTGAGGCTTTAAAGAGAAAAGGTAAAAGGCCATGCCCCTCAGGTGGGTCAAGCCACCATGGCCCGAAGTTCCTGCCAACAAAACGTGACCAGGGTGTGGAAAATGCTCTCCCCAGAGCCTGGGCCCCCCAGCCTGGACACAAATGCCAGCCTAGTGACAGCTGGTTACATAAAGCTGCCCACAGCAGTGAGTGGACCTGGTCTGTAGCCACACACAGTCTGTCCTTCAGTGGTGACATCTGAGACAGCACAGGGCTCCAGCGTGGCAGAAGCAACTGGTACAGCCCTGCCCTCAACCTCACCCTCTGTCCCCCACAGGGGGCGGCATGCTACTGCTCCCCCAACCCTAGAGGCGTGGAGCTGTTCTGTCGGCCACCCCTCACTGGGACCAGGGAGGCAACCACGAGAACACACCTCAGTGACTTGCTACAGCCCACTTCTCACAAGTAATCTGAGCCCTTGGAACCCCGCCCTGTGTCCCAGCCGCCAGGAGGGGCTGTGGCTCACTAGGACACTTACAGGGGAGGCCAGCTGGGTGCAGAAAGGATCACAGCTCTGGGCCCTGGGCAGCCAGGGGCAGCCAAGGGGATCCAAAGCCCTCAAGGGTCGGTCCTACCTGGCTTTGAAACACTACGGCAGGACAGGTGATTGTCCTGAAAACTTGAGCCATCTCTGTACCAGACAACCAGACCAGAGGGTGGGGACCCAGCAAGGAGCTTGGCAGGAGGGGAGACCCCTTTTCTCTCTCTGCATCTCCCCAAGTGTGCCCCACAATCTTAGGGAGAAGGCAGGGTTGGGGTCCACATGCCGATGAGAGGGACAGCAGCAGTACAGGACCTGCCATGGGTTACCTGCTTTGTGATGACCGTGACTCCCACTGGGGTCTCCTATGCCCTGAGCTAAGTGTTTGGGAAGCAGCCGAGATTGTTATCAAAAGGCTGCACCAGAGCAGTGGTGAACCTGATCACAGAACTCAAGCAACACATATGAAAATGTCAGATGCGAGAATTACTACAGAAACAGCTCTGCGAAAGCAGTCGTCCCTATGCTTAGACATGGGACGAGGCCCTAAGTCACAAAGCTTGCAAATGGAGCCTTGGTTAACTTGCTCCTCCATTCGCCTGGAAGAGGGTGGACCCCAGACTGAGGACAGAGGATAGACTCCCTGGAGAAGGTCAAGGTCAGAGGCGCCAGGCTGGTCCTCCCTGTGGGTGCCATGACAGCTCCCAATCCCCTCCGACTCTCAGTTCTTTTGATGTTTTGCCTCCTTGCTCCAAGTGGATGAGAATGCTCCGTTCTGCCTCAGCCCCTCCCTGCCAAGCCTTGTGCACAGGCCGACCCACAGGGGAAGGGGCGGCTTCCCCGCCTGCAAGTGAGAGCGCATAACATTTAAAATAATTTTATAAGACCTGAAATTCTAAAAACTCACCACCACACATATGCTTTTAAAAACCCAGAGTCTGCTGAGCTTAGCGCTTAGCAAGAATAGCCAGTTAAAATAGGAAATGTGCTTCGCAGTGAGCCCCAGGGGCAAGCCGCGTCCTGTATTCCAGCTAAGCTATGCCCGGGAGCCAGCACTGCCCACATCAGCTCCACTGGCTCCACCGTGGGAAGGTGACAACGTAGACGGAGGACAGCTGCACGGGCACCAGAGTGAGTGCACTGGGTCAAGGCACACTGGCCTGACCACACAGCTAGGTTCTGCAGCCCTTTGAACCCTCTCAATGACCATGAACTCTCAGGGCCTCCTTCAAAGATGATACTACACACATCAGGTGTTTATCACCTAAAGTTATAATGCTGGGCAGCTTTTTCATCCCAGCCTCCCTCCAACCCAAGCCCTGATGCCTATCTTTCCCCTGCCTCTGTCCCCTATAAGAATCACAGTGGTTTAAGACTCTCTCAAGTTGAAAATGCTGGACTACTCAAAAGCAGGCCCAGGGGTGTATTGGGCAGTAAAGCTCCTTCTCATGCCCTGAGCTCCATATCCCTCCGGGGCTCGGGCTGTGAGAAGAGCGTTCTGCTGCACCTGGACAGCTGCAGTCCCAGGAGCCATGTGTTACCAGAAATCGCATTAAAGGGGCAAACTGATTCAACTGCAGAAGAAACCATGTTTATCAAATACATCATTAAAAATAAAATGGACTCAGTGGGGAACCGGGCTGAGTGGTGTATTTAGCCGAAAATGCCAGTTCTGCTTTTCCTGCAGGAGTCTGGTATTCGTTTTGGTTTTAATTCTCTGTACAGAGACAAACATTATCCAGCAGATGTGGCTTTCGGTTCCAACTGCCCAAGAGTGATGGTCTTCCTGGCCCCATCAGAACCAGCACACTCACAGCACTTGTCAGCAGCCATGGGAGCTGGGCCGCATCCTGCGACAGCCGGGCCTCCGGTGCTTCACCCCATTCTGTGAAGTCCGGAAGCTCTCAGAAAGGGAGGTGGCCGCGGGAGGAGCCTTTCCAGCCCAGAGCTGAAACTCAGCAGGACAGTGGGCCAGGCTGGAGTGCCCAGGATTAGGGGTGAGTCCCTCCCCTCAGAGACACAGAGCACATTCTCACCACAAAGACAAACACAAGTCCCAGCTGGGTGCCAAGGCCCCAACACTTAGAAGCAAATCATGTGCCTATTTAGGAATCTTGCAAAATCCAAACAGGATGCAAACTGCTGAGTCTTTATTCTGCAGGAGAAGGGAAAACAATATTTCCCTAACAGGTCAAGAGCGTTGCTCAACACTGACTAGGTCCAATTCCTGGAAATGTGGAGGCTGCTTACCCAGAACGCCGCTTTCCTCCTCGGGCGGGCATGGCCCCGGCCATCCTCACCTGTCCAGAGGCCGCCATGGGGGCGACGGGCAACGTCACTGAGCCAGGTATGTCGGAAGCCATTTCTGGAAGTCAGCAAAGACAAGAGATTTTGTCAATGCCAGAAAAACCCAGCAACAAGCAAGAAAGCTGCACTCCATGGAGGGGAGCCCAAGGTCAGGGTGCCACAGCAGCTCACCATCACCCAGCACTGTGCTTGGGTGAGTCCTTTGTCCCTCTCAGAGCACCGCCTTTCTCCTCTGGAAAGGACGCTTCCAGGCAGAACTCCCAAACTTAGTGCTCAAATCAGTAGTTAAAAGGAACCAGTGCAGCATGGCGGCTTCACCCAGGGACTCCTGCCTCAGGTCACCTGGAAGCAGGTAAGATGGCTAGGAACCCAGGCAGCATGGAGAGCCCTCCGGGGAGCTGCCACTGGTACCAACCCCTGGTCCATGATGGTGCCGCCTCCCAGGGTCACAGCCCCGCAGCAACACTGCCGACGCCCTGCCCTGCCCAGACACTGTGCTCAGGGAGAAAGCCGGTCCCCCCGCAAGTCTGGACTCAGAAGCCCTGCCTGGCTCCCCGTGCATGATGAGGACGGCCAGGTCTGGGGCTCTGAAGGCATCAGGCCAGGTACTGCGGTGAGACAGGGACCTCCTGGGACCCAAGCCCCTGGCTCTCCCTCTCCAGATGATAATATTAGAGAGGAAGAAGTTGGCACGAAGAAGGGCACATTTCCTGTGCATCCTGGGCAACACAGTCCACACCACACACTTCCAAAAGCTTCTTAAGGCCGTGTGAAGCATCCTGGTTTCAAGGAAACTACACTATTAGAGATGGGGATGTGGTGCCGCGAGCAGAGATCAGTGCCCAGGCTGCCAGCGGTGCGGCATGATGCATGGCTCCTGCCCTTCCCTCCCAGCAGAGCTAGAGTCACAGGACAGCCATCCACAGTGAGGTCCAAAGACACCATGTCTAATAAACACATCCAAAGGTCAGCTTGAACTCTTCCACTCACAGCCCCTGGAGGAGTTTTCCAACACTAATAAACAAAACCCAAACTCAGCCTCTCTGCTATGTTCACGAAGCTCTGAGAACTGTTACCGTTTTGTTTTTAAACACTGCACACAATGAGAAGTGCTCAAAGAAAAATGTCCCCTTTTACAGTCATTCTTTCCCTGTAGGCAAGGACTGTAAGGGGCTTTGACAGCCACACAGTACAAACAGTGGTGACCTCACAGCTTTATCATTTTCATGGTTCTGGTAAGCATTTTTCTTTTTTCTTTTTTTTTTTTTTTCTGAAATGGAGGCTAAAACAAATGAAGTACCACAGAGAGACAGAGCACAATCGCTGCTGGAACACACAGGCGTGGAAATGAAAGTCACCACCTCTGAAGGAACAGCAGTCCCTTAAGGTATTCCAGGAAAAAGGGTTCCATGGGGTCAAACCCTGGAGTTAGGAAAAAGCTGTGCATGTAGCTTCTTTCTTGGAGAGACCAACCTCCATTAAAAATGTACCAAGAAGTCTTTTATAAAGTAGGTTAATTCCGATTGACTCAGTGTATCAAAAATGTCTCTAATTGTGGAAACTTAAAATTTATTACCCACTGAGCCAAAGTTCCATACAACATTGGTTTCAGTATTTTGGGACAGGGTTTCACTATGCAGTTGAGGGTGGCCTTGAACTCACTATGTAGCCCAGGCTGCCCTCAAACTTGCAGCAATCCTCCTGCCTCAGCCTCCCAAGTGCTGGGATTACGGGCATGAGACACCAAGCCTGGCAGTTTTAGTATTTTTAAGTCAACTCTTTCGCCCTCACCTCTGAGTTAAGAAAATTTCAGACTGGAATTCATCTTGGCGATCATCTGTATACCTGGAAAGTTTCCTCCTTCTCTGTCCCAATTACACTCCAGCTCAGAGCTGGAAGGCAATGTGTAGTGTGGCAAAAAGGATACTGAGTTTTATTTTGGGGAAACAAAAATCGCAATTGTTTTTGATACAAGCTGCAGAAAGTAAAGCTCTCCAAAACCTTGGCTGGCAGAGCAAGGGAGGGGTGATACTGAGGATCCAATCCTTTCCTTAGACAGATGCAGGGTGCAGGAGAAGAGGGATTAGGTTTGCACAGCTAGCCAAGGGGCAGCCCCATGCTGAGGTCACCTCCACCTCTCTCGCCTGCTCCCTAGGTGTAAGTTGCCTGCCTGGCCCACAGCCAGCCTCCTCTGATCCACCCCCCGTGCCTACCCCAAGGCCTTCCAGCCAGGGAAAAGCATCATGTGCAAGCTGACAGTGGACACAGAAGTGCCTGCCTGGGGAGATTTTACACTGCCTGTGACATAATGAGCTCAGAGAGAAGCACCTGTGTTTGCATGTGCCACGAGGGGGCAAGGGCTCTGGGACACCGGAGGGGAGCACAGGAGCTTAACGCACAGATATGAAAAGGACAGGATTTGCACACCCCACCAGAGGGATGAAACAGGCACTGTCAGAGGGACAGCAGGTCTCCATGCCGCACTGTCACACGGTGCTTGCTGAGGGCCGGCTCGCTTGGGTCCTGTTGCTTCTTTCGTAAACTACATTTGTGGTGTTCTGCTCACTCTACTGAGATCCAGATTAGCTCCCCTGCCTATCTGTATGATCTCTTTCTTGTAATAAATTAGAGCAGTGTCATTCCTGAAAATATTTTACAATATTTTTTCCAATCTGTTGGTTGTTTTTCATGTTGAAAGGTTTTGTTTTGCTTTGTGGTGCTGAGGATGTAAGGCAGGGAAGTGCACGCCAGGCAAATGTTCTACCTCTGAGCTATGCCCCCAACCCTCAGGCCGATTTTTTTTAATACTAGGGAAAGCGTTAAGAAGACAAGATCAACTGTCCAATTCCCTTTATTCAGGAGTCTTTTTCCCCGTTAAGTTTTTTGATGCTCCCTCATTCCTATACTTTATTTATACTTAAAAAGTGTCCATTTCTAGAATATCTATTTTTGTCAATTATCTAGTTCTCTATCCTTGCTCTCATATCGTAGTTTATAGCATATTTAATTATGAAAGTTTCTTTCACTAATCTTCCCTCTCAGAATTCTTTGCCCTTATTTCTGATACATTCTTCCATTTAAATTTTGATTTGGTTTGATTAAGATATAAAATTTAACACCCTTGAAATTGTTTTCCTTGAACCTAGGAATTAATTTTGAGGGAATGCTGAGATTTTACAACACTGCGAATTTTCCACCACTAACTGACATGGCAATAGCTAAACGGAGTCTTGACTGAGGTATAAAGTTTTTTGATCACGTAGGCTCCCAAAGTTTCTTGTTTGGTTTATTTCTAGGTATTTTATGTTGCATTTGTGCTATGGTTGGGCTCTTTTTTCCTGGATAATTTTCTAGCCAATAGGAGCTACAAAGACTGACCAACTGATGTGACCAGCAGCTCACACAGGTGCCACCCCCTTGCTGCTCCGCGTACTGTCCTTGCCAAATATTCATGCCTGATTAAAGAGTCTCTTGGGTTATTATGCTTCCTGCCATTTCACAAAAAAAAAAAAAAAAAAAAATTCTTGAGGATGAATAAGAACTCGTTTATCTGATTATCAAATATTTTATTTGTACTAATAATTTCATGAAGTCCTCTAAATTTTCTAAGTTTCTCAATGCTACTGACTGCAATATGATAATATTATTTTCCCTTTCTGCATAATTCCAGGTTTAATTTCTTTTTCATGTCTTATTTCATTGTCCAGAGCGTTCTGAGCAACAGTCAGTAACAAAGGCCTGTGAAGTCACAGCTTGAGCTGCTGGAGTGATTCAGCCTTGCACAGTCGTTTTAAAAATTAGCCTAACACAGTGCTGGAATAAAATAAACACTCAATTGACAGTAATTAAAAGTATGATTATGGCAAAGGTAAATGGCTTGCACAGTCCTTGAGTTTAACTGGAAGGAGCTTCTGGTTTAAGACAGACGTTCTTTGGGCTGCCAAGGAAATCTGTTCTGTGCCTGCTTTTTAAAGTTTATTTAAGAAATGGCTGTCTCATTTTATTGAATGCCATGCTAGTAGCTAAAATAGTTGCTCTAGATACTAAATAAATGAAAAGGAAGATGCAATCCATGAGACTGAGATTCACCTTAAAGGTTAAATGTTTTTCTCTAAAGCTGGTTTTAAAATTTACATAGAAATAAGACAAACTCTTGCTCCTCTGTCATCCAGGCCCATGTGCCATCGGGAGCCTCCCCAAGGACAGTGCCCACCTACTTCCCAAATCCTGAGGCTCTTCTCTGACTGATGCCCACACAAGCAGAGCCCTGGGATTCCAACCAGGGGAGGTGGCCAGAGCAAGGTCCCTTGCCAGGTCAGCAGTGACAGTCCCAAAGGTAGGGCCTGAGACCAAGTGGAGATCTAAACTGGAACAGATGGAATTAGCCTGGGAGGACCTGCGGGATTGCTCCAGGGCAGAATTTCACACAGAAACAAAGAAAAGGGCGACCCAGCCAGCGTACTGTACAGGAGGAAATCGCTCAAATCCCCACAGGGAGGACACTTCAGGTCCCCACAGAGTGAGCAGTGCCTGCTGTCATACCTGGAAGCTGGGGTACAGGAAGCCAGATGGCCCATGGCTAAATCCCCTGTACCTGTTGTGGAGGGGGAGGGGGTGAAAAAGAATTATAACAAAATCAAATTCAATGGCTGGTGAATTTTCTGTATAGTACGTTCAAACATTAGGGATGTTATGAAAAACTGGCAGCTAAGGCAAAATTCAACCACAAATGCTATTAAGTTTATAGAGAACAGTAAAATTATTATAGTTAAAATTTTTTAAAAAAAGAAGACAGTTGTCTTTGGAGGGCAGCTCAGCCCCACAAATCAAGACACACTAAAGGGTTCAGGCCCACAAGAAGGTCCGAGGATGATATGGGAAGGGTGTGTGTGTGTGTGTTATACACACAAAAAAAGACAGGCTGGCAGGTAAAAGTACAAACAGCTATTTCAAAAATGATAGATGATTTATTTTCTCCCAAAAGTTCCTTTTCATTTTTGAATATCCCAGAGTTTTTCCCCAAGGGCCATGTGTTATTTTAATGTTAATTAGTGATGTGTTAATAGAACGACCATAAATAGAATAATAAATATTTCCAAGCTGTTTCCCATAGAAGATGCAGTAGGAAGCATATGTAGCTGGAGAGCCAGAAGTAATGAATGAGGAGACAGAGCCTAGGAAGGGAAGACTCTTCTTAGTAATAGGAGTGTCCAGCAGCGGGCAGACTGGCTTCACGGGAGGGTAAAATTTTATCTACACCAAGACTGATATGAATGCCATCATGGTTTGGGCATGAAATGCCCCCCAGAGCCCCATGTGCAGCAGGCCTGTTCCTCAAGGCACAGTGTCCAGAAGGGGCTTTGGGGAAGTGATCAGGCCATGACGGCTCCAACCTCATGAGATCAGGTTAATCTACTGCTGTTCCATAACTGAATGGCCAGTGCGGGGGAGTGAAAACTAGGAGGCGGCTGCACAGGAGGGGTGGATCATCAGGGACAACCCCAGAAGGGCGTAATTCATCCCTGGCCTTCCTTTTCCTCCACACACAGCCACTGCCATGATGCTTGGCTTCACCCCAGGGCCAAAGCACTAGAGCCAGCCAACCATGAACTAACCTCTGAAACCTTGAGCCCAAACAAACCTGTCCTGCTTTAAACTGTTTTCCTCAGGTATTCTGTCACAGCAATGAAGATCTGACTCATGACACAAGAGCCACCTGTGTCCCCAGCACCTGCCACCTCCTCACTGGGCTTTATGTCCACTCATCCATGAGGCAGATGTGACAGGGGCACTCCTCAGGGCCAGGTCACACCATGCCCTGGCCACACAGCAAGGATGGTACAGCAGGATCACACAGGGGTGTCACCCACTGGAGGATCTTCACCCTTCACAGTACCTAGGCAGGTGGCCCGGAGGCCCCCACTCCAGTGCAAGGGACGCCCTTAACACCAGGACTCAGTCACAGCCTGGATGGAGGTGCACAGGAAATGTCCTTGCTCAGCAGTCCCTTGATCTAGCTGTGGGTCACAGGCAAGCTACTGAAACTTGCTAGGATTCAGGTACTTCATCTATAAATAAGGAAAACACAGTTACTGTGAAGATGAAAGATCATTTATTCATGATGTTTAGCAAAAATAGTTTTCCCTCTCTTGCATTACTTTTCTCTAAGAAAAGTGTGTCTTTCCAAACAGACATTGTGTGCGTGTGTGTGATGTTTATATAACCCCTATGCACATAACATCCCTGTGCCTCGGTTTCCTATTTATAACACGGGGGTGGTAACAGTCTGGACCTTCCACAGTGATGAGGGTCAAAGTGATCAAAGGATCAGAGTGACACCTGGCAAAGCAAGCACACATGTATGTGCAGGCAAAGACACGCACACCCGAGATGCTAACGGAACCTACTGTGACCTCCTTACCCTGAGGAATGGCATTGCTTCTGATTTTGCTTTTTGGCTCTGATTCACAGGGGTGCAAGAAGGTAACAGCACACTCTGGCCCTTCCCAAAGTGCTCACCTGGGGAATGCTGCACCCCGGGCTACCTCTCTGTGGTTCTGGGGTTCAGCCGACCTACATGGGGCGGGGGGCTCACAAGCCAGGTCTCAGCCCCCAGGGTACAGCAGTGCTGAGCTGAGAGTCTCCTGCCCATTGCCCAGCCTCCAGATCCCTCCCCAGCTACCTCAGAGGGCTTCACACACACACATGCAAATACACACACACACACACCACATTCTAACCCACTTGGAGCACAGACACAGAGCTTTCCTTTGCATGAGCACCCAGCACTGCCCCTGTTCCTTCTCTGTCAAAAGCCCCTGCCGCTCACGCGAGAGCCACCGTCACCCCAGGGCCAAAGAAGGGCTGGCAGTCATCCTCTGCTGCCCCCGCCTTTCTGCTTCAAGCCTCTGTCTTGCTTTCCAGGTGCCCTGTCCCTGGCCTCCTGCCCCTCAGCCACTCCAGCCCTGTCGCTCCGCTTGTGGACCCCAGGCAGCTGGCACAGCCGCCTCTCTCCCCCAGGTGTGGGGCATCTACAGCACGTCTAAGGATGACCCCGGCCCTGCCTCACACCTACTGTCTTCCTGCCCTGCCCTCACAGAGGGGACAGGCAGCCCCAAGTCCTCTCATGTGCTCTTTGTCTCTCACAGTGCAGAGCTCCCTGTCCTCGTCACCCAGTGCCTGCCCACCCCTCCTGCCCACTCCCCCACCACAGGCCTCACCATACTGCTCCACCAGTCTGGAGCACACCATGCCCCCCCACCTCAGGGCCTTTACACATGCTCTGTCCTCCAGCAAGAAAACTCTCTTCTCTCTTCACCCAGCTCATTCCTCACCCATTCAGATTCAACTCCAATATCACTTTTCGGAAAGCCTGTTTTCAAGCCCCCAGGCAGGCCTGGGCCCTGGGGCCCTTTCACACCATACCTATGCTTCTGGGAAGGCATGCCAGTCATGGCTGCCCAGGTGAGAGGTGGCAGGGCAGGAATGGTGGAGTCATGAAGAGGAAGGAGGTGACATCACCAACCCAAAAAAAAAAAAAACAGTGTTATCAGCCCCAGGGCCCAAAAAGGGAAATCTCTAAAAAGCCCTGGTCACCTGATCCTCCTCCACTACTCAGGGCAGAAAGTATCTCAAGCAGGAAGAAGCATAGGGTGCACCACTGCCTGTGTGCCCCTCCTCAGTGCCCAGGCTGGTGCCCACCTTTCTCTTCCCTGAATCCCAAGGGCCAGGGCCCACAGGAGCCTGCTTCCGGTCCTCATCTCACAACCATCTGACTCAGTTTCTCCATCTAGTCTCCAATTAAGAAACGCAGCTGGCAGGACACTCCTCCCTTCCAAGGAGGCTGCCACAGGATGTGGGGCCTGTCTGCGCTACTAGCAGCATCTGTGAAGCTGCTATTTGGAGCCAGGGGCTGTGCGAAAGCTGCACAGTTAGAGATCCAAGATGGGGCATGGTACAGACATGTGGATGGGTGGATTCACACTGTGAGCACCTGCTGGAGAGACTGGAGATGACTGGAAGACACAAGCAGGCTTAATGGACGAAGCCACGCAGGTGCTAACCTGTGATAGATGTCAGGGGTGCCAGGGCAGGCATGAGCACAGTATAAAAGATGCTCTTCCCAAAATGCATTCCTTCGACTGCTCCCGACTTTCTGAGCAGATGCACTCAGGAGACTTCTTGCTCATGTCCTGTCCTGGAGCTTTCTAGCCCTTTACCCCAGCTGCAAGCCCCACCTCAAATACACCTGCTGTAAATGGCGCTCTGCTTGGGTCCCTGGTCACAGCCAGTGGCAACTGCACAGACAGACAGAAATATCTGCGCCCACAACAGCCGGACCCCAGTGCAAATATCTCCCCCACCCCAAGCTGCGCTTCCCGCTGTATGGATGGTAGACTGCCCTCCCTTCGGCAGAGTGGCAGTGGGGTTTCGAGCTCATTCTAAAAGAAACATAAGCTGAGGATTTTGCACAATTCACCACAATACAGAAAACATATCTGGCTTTGGAAGAAGCATCTAGCTACAGACGATTTCACATTTCAAATGCAGACATATTGTACAGAATTCCTATATCAAGGCATAGGCAGGAAAAACCTGGAAAATGGCGAAACTTGAGAGCCGTAAGATGAAAAGAGGAGGAGAACATGAAAAAAAGACATCTTATGCCTCCCACTCTTCCATGTGAATTCAAACAAGAAAAATATTTCTTGATCCTCATACCTTGATCTTCACATTGAGAAAAAATTAATGACATGCAAACTTTCACAATACGACCACATATGATAGTGTAATGATTATTCAGATAAATAAAAAGCAAAAGGCTCTCTCCGTCGGTGGAAAAGGAGAAGAGGCAGCTAACCAAAGAAAAGCAGTCTCCCCAACATCCGGCTCTCAGAACAATTCTCTTCCCAGAAAGCACATCAAATAGCCAGCCCTACCTTTTCGGAGGGATTAAACAAAGATCCTTCTTCCTTATGACCAGCACCTTCTTAGCAGAATCTGTTCTCCGAGTAGAAGAAATGTTAGGAACCTCTGGGAGGAAATGTGGCTGCATTTGTATTCTGCTCAGAAAATGTCATCACAGATCTGTTTACCTTAACTGTGGACCATGATTCAGCCGTGACAACTGTCTTGCATACTGATCAATTTATTTGCAGCAAAATTTCCAGCATTAACTGCTTAGGTTCTGAAAAACTCAGTCCTTGGATTTCCTGTGCAACTGTAGCAAATACACACTTGAAATATCTAGATTCTTACCAAAAGGTTTCCGTGCGAGACCAGGAAGGATTCTTCTTGACATGTACACAGGGAGGGTCCCTTCCACTTCTGGATGGAAGGCAGGACAGGCACCTCCCAAAGACCGTTGTGGAGGTGGGAGTTTCACAGAACGAAGTACAGAGCAATCATTAGCCTCGGTGTCTGAGGCTCTGGGCCCAGGTCCTGGCCAGGCCATAATCAGCTGTGTGGGCCTCTTCACAACGCCCCACCCCACAGGAGGCTGGGCCCAGGGCTCTACAGTAGGGCCAGAGGCAGCAGAAACAGGAAGGGGTGGTCGCTGAGTCCAGGAAAGGAGGCACTGCCTCCTCCACAGCTGTCTCCAAACTGGACAGCCCCTGGGGGCTGGCCGGAGCCCTTCCGAGCAGCCAGGTGGCTCTAGCATTAGGAAACAGGCCGGTCCCAAGGTGGCTGGGGGAGAGAGACTCCTGCCTCAGCCAGCAATGGAGGCATGGACTCCCGGCCCCTGTGCATACAATTGTCCAGGCGCACTGAGTCCACCTTCCTTTGCTGCTGTGCTGGCCAAGGCCTGGCACCTCTGTGTGAACATTATGAAAACGGGAAGCAGCAAGGACCCAGCAAGGACAGGAAAGCAGCAGCTCCCAGGGAGGAGACGTGGAGGTTACTGTCCAAGGTACCATGGTCCATGTGGCCCAGTTTGGGAGAGGCAATGCAGGAGCCAGAGTCTGACCATGATGCCACGTCCACCCACGTGCTGTCTCGTGCTTGAGCCAGTCTACCAGCCTGACAGCCACCAGTCATCAGAGCGGGGTGGAGGTCATCAGCCACACAGAACACAAGCTGCAATGCCTGGGCTGGAATCCTGGTGTCCTGAGGCAGGACTGCCTCCAAGAAGGGTCGGAGAGAGCCTGGGCCAAAACCTAGAGTGCGGCCTTCCAAGGCCTGAGGCCAGGGAACCAGGAGCCCAGCAAGGCAGGGGAGACCCCAGGAGACAGTGCAGGTGTGGGCTGCTGGCCGGAGGCCATGTGAAGGGTTCAAAGGTCTGATTCTCCACATCAGAAAACAGAAGGACCATGGGGTGCAGGAGGTAGACCCGCACTACACAGAGGAGAACCTGCTCACAGAGCAGAGCCTGGGAGCCTGCAGGAGGGGTAAGCCATCTCCCAGCACCCAAGGGGTCCTCCCACGCAAAAGGGGGAACCCAGTTTTCCATTACCACAGGGGCCTCCACACACTGGCTAAGGGTATAAAGGGAAGTGACAGAGAAACAACCCAGATGCAAAGTGGTGTCCAGAGACCGTGTGAGTTGAGCAGGAACCAAAGGAACGAACACGTCTGACACACAGACAGAAGCTGACGAATCATGGAATGACCAGGCAGGCAAAAATCATTTGCCCATTAAATATGATCTCAAAGAACAATGGTACAGGAAAATGCCAAGGATAAGTTAATAGAGCAGGATGCAAATTCTTACCCAAACATATCTGTCAGGGATCCACCAAATTCAGGTTCAACCACCCTATCTGCCCAAAACCTATGGTTTGGCGTTAGCTTCTGGATGTAGGCCTCAGCCTCTGAAAGGACAAACAGTCAAATACCTAACTCAAGATCATTTCCGGCACCCCTGAGCTTGTCCATGACTCATGCTCACAGGATACACAGGTCGCCCTGACATCATGCCACATATATGGATGTGGGGCATGCTTCGATTCGCTCAATCAGACGGGTCATAAATACAAAAGCATTGTTGCAGGAATTGAATGTGTGTGATGATCCAGGAGCATATGGTGAAAACTATTAACTATATGCATAAAAATTTATGTATAAAAGCAGTTATTAAGAACTTTAACAAATGGTTAAATGTAAAAGGAAATAGGGAAATAACACAAATATTGAGAGAGAAGACACTGACTTGGTAGCCTTACAAAGACTGTTAGATCATTTCTAAGCCAAGTGAACAGAGCCAGTAATAATGACAAAAAAAGGCAGAATAAAGAGACTCTTAGAGAATATCATAATTCCTATCTCTGTAGAACTGTTTGGTACTGGCCTTCATAACAATAAACAACCCTCAGATTTAAAATTTTTTGTTTCTGTTTAGATCATGTATCTTCCAAAAAAGGTCTTATTTGGACTTTCCATCTCTTTATGAAAGTGAATTAATAGCCAATTGTGCCAAGTTTATTGCCTTAAAAATAAGGTGCAAAACCTCCCAAATCACACTACAACATCTACTGTAAATCACTGTCACTCCAGACATAGCTAAGAAGACAAAGACAGCAGAAGAAAAGAAGAAGAGAGCCCTGGGAAGTGACTGTCCCCAGTGTATCTTGTTCCCCACCAAAGTCAGCTGCAAATGGGCATGGTTTGTGTCACAGATTGTCACATGTGGAACACAGGAGCATCAGGTGGGTTCAGTGCCCAGATAGGACCACTGCTCACCAGAAAGCAAGTTTCTACATGACTACTACTAATAAACCACAATAAGATATCAACAACACCTCTTTTTGTTAGAATGTCAGATTTGCATTCAATGGTGATAACATTTGGTTTCAGTCTAAATAACAGCCGAATGCCGACTTCAATGCTCCACCATTAGCATTCAGTCAAACTGGATTAATTCTGATATACATTCTGATATGTGTTCACACAGAAGAAAACCGTGTGTGTGTGTGCGCACGCGTGCGTGCACGTGTCCTGAGGTAAATACGTTACAGATGGAACAAAGCCAGTATCTGAAAGTGGAGGTCACGTGTGATTTTTATCTTCCGTTTATATTTTCCATTATTTCTAAGATTTTAGGACTTGGAATATAATGCTGCCCATGGATGTGGGGACAGCACAGACAATGTACCTGAAGGTAAAGGAGCAGCCTGGATCGCAGCCTGGGGGAGGCTGCTCAGTGCTGGGAGCAGGGGGCCAGAGTGGAGCAGAAACCAGCAGTGAGAAACCAGGCGGCCAGCAGGACCGTGGACACTCACGCGGAAGAGGCGGTGCTGGGAGCGGCCGCAGGACTGGAAGGTGAAGCGGCCGCTGAGTTCCAAAGACTCTGACCACATTTAGTGTTAGGACAGCAGCGGCCACGCATGGTGAACAACCTGGAGTACTCGGGAAGCACAAAGAACGGGAGGGTGAGGCCAGACAAGAGAGGGAACAGGAGACAAGAGAAATGGAGAGGGTGAGACCCAGCAAAGACTGGAAATTAGTTATTGAAGTGGGGGACACACTGCCAGCATATCAGAAGGCAGGGCGAGGGACCACAGCAGCCAGAGAACATGCGGTGCCCTTTGGGAGCGACACTGGCCACCTCAGCCACCTTGTGACTTCGTGATGCCACTGGGCGGTGGGGACTGACACCTCACCTCCTGCCCCAGCACAGCACTGGGCCCTGCGTACTGGGGAAATATGGGGCCATCAGCTCTGGGAGGAAGGACCAGCAGTCAGGACCCCCAGAACACTGGCCAGGTGAAAACTGATGGGCAGGGAAATCACAGATACTGTGGCCCTCTCGATTATCATCTAAGAAAGCACACCTTTGCAAAACAGTGGGATGAATACTAAACCAGAGAGCATGCAGACATTAAAATCCCAGGCTCGCATGGAAACCAGCCAAGTAACTGGGGGCAAATGTCCACTCTCCACACAGACTGTTGGCCCTAATGAAGAAAGCAACTACCTTCTCTCCTGGTGCCAGGCCCAGGTAAATTGTGAAGCAAGCACAGCCCCGCCAGGGGAGCAGGCGATTAGTAGCTTGGGGATATCTGGCTAATTCAGACCCCCCAACCACACAGTGCCCAGATCTCCTGCACATTTCACTCGCACTATAAGGAGATGACTATGATGAGGACAAGTAGTTATAACCTGTGCATCTGTCCCCATGCAAGATAAGTTCCCAAGAGCCCTGGGCAGTGTCTGTTCCTTTTTTTTGATGGAATCACCACTCCTTTCAATAATGGCCAGGTTTCTCTTGCTGCCACGTTTGGGTTTAAGGGGGTCGCACAGAAGGGGGTTCCTGGAAGCCTTACACCCCAGCTGCTCTTCTGGGCAGTGTTTCACTTGCTGGCACCCTGCAACCTGTCAAGGATAGAGTCCCTGCCCAGGAGTCAGCTGTCTCCCCAACCCACGACCCTCTCCAAGCCTTCAGCCAGGAGCTGGCAGGGAAGGGCTGACAGAGGAGGAGGGGACTTGGGGTCGGGAAGGAGGCTTCCTGGGCAGGCAGCTGAGGACATCGTTCCCAGTGCGTGCACAAGGCAGAGCGTCGTACATAGGACACACCTGCCTGAACACAGCTGTTCCGTGTGAGTCAATGGACAGAAGAATTTCACTATGAGTTCAGGTGCTGCCCAAAGAGGAGGCAGCTGCTCTTGGAACCCAGGAAATTTGGACAGTGAGAGCCAAAAAGTAAAGATAATGATGTTTTACACTGCCGACTTCCACGTTCCAGGAGGCAAAGAGAGCCCGTGGAGAGAGGCACCCAGAGGCAGCAATGGAGTGTCCAGGGCAGAGCCAAGATGGAGGGGCCATGGGCCGGTGAGATGGCTCAGTGGTGTAAGCGCCTGCCTGGCAAGCGCAAGGGCCCAAGTTCGACTCCCGGATCCCACATACGAAAAAAGGGCCGGTGATATCGCTCAGCGGCATGGACGCCTGCTGGCGCGCGAGGTCCTGAGGTCGACCCCCAGTACCCACAAAAAAAAAAAAAAAAGATGGAAGGGCCAGGCAGTGTGTTTCGGGGGGCAGGATGGTGGCTGGGGCTCCCTGGAAGCCGGGCTTTGGGGTGAGTAAGGAGGGAAAGCAGATCCAGAGGCCCAGGGCTTCACCTGAGGGAAGAATCTTGGGCTGCCGCTCAGGAGCAGGACTTGAAGACAAAGCAAGAGAAAGTGGCTGTGGAGAGCCCTATCTTCATCCACCCCACCAGAGCCTCAGAAAGTTCATGGAAACCTCCTCACTTGCCTTAATCTACACTCCTGGATCCACCCACTCATACCCAGAATCCTACAGCAGACGGCAGATGCCCCCCTCCTCCCTCTGGTCCTTCCCTTTGCTCCCCGTGGACCTCACCCTGCCATGGCGCCCCCCCCCCCCGCAGCTTTTCTCTCCACCCCTGCTTTGCGCTCTGCACGCTTCTGATTCCTACCGAAACTTGGCCTTCCCTGGTGCCCAACATACAGGAACACACACACACACACCTCACACAAACTCCCTTCCCGGGTTCCTCCTCTGGTTTTGTTCCTCTGGCCTTTGTCAGGTGCAGCTTCGTGCTACCCTTAGAATCTACCTGAAGACCAATGTAATAAAGAGTGTAGGAACCTACAGCAGGGAAAGGAAGTTTTGTTATTCTCAAGTGGATACCCAGTGTCACCCTGTGTTTTGGAGACAGACAACACCTCTCCTTAGGACATCTCCTAAAACCAGAACAAAGAGCATGTTATTCTGTAAACACAATTCTTTCCACAAAATGTTTTTTCTAAAAAGGAAAAAAATATGAACATTCCCCTTGTTTGCACAACAAATTGATTAAGGAAATCACATATTTTTCTGTAGATACAAATTCCCTGCAAGAAGTTTTATGGAACAAACTGGTTTCCTTGTTGAATATATTCCTTGATGAACATATTCATCCATCATTCAACAAAAACGTTTTGTGTTAAATTTTAAACACTGAATTACTCTACAAATATAAAATATGCAAAATAGTAAAACTGTTTACATGCAAGGCATTAAAATCACTTTTCTTGTCAAAGTAGTTGAGGTATTATTTTTACACTCTCTGGTGCTACAAATCAAACAGGACCTGTCTGTCATGGCTCAATTTCTGCTGAGGCCCGAAGACTTGCAGGGAGGGAATTGGAGCTCTGAGAGAAGAAACAGGCTGCAGCACTGCCTAGGCGCACAGGATGCTTGGGAAGGTGACCCTGAGATCCACCTTCCATTTACAGATGAGGACACAGGGCACCAAGAGCTCGATCACGAGACACCACAGTGTCCCCTCCGAGCCTTCAGCTCAAGCCCAGGGTGCACCTCAGGCTGCACCACCTACACGGGGGGCCAGCAAACTCTGTTCCAAGTTTGCAGGTGACTAATTCTGTGGCAACTACTCAGCTCCGCAGCTGGGGTGCAAAAGCTGCCATAGACAGCACAGGAATGATGGGGTCAGCTGTTTTCCAACCTACAAACACTGACATTTGAATTTCATGCAAGTTTCACATGTCATGAAATGTTCTTTTGGTGTTTTTTCCCCATCCATTTAAAAATGTAAAAATTATTCTTGGCCTCTAGGCTGTACAAAAACAGGAGGCAGGGCAGATGCGGTCCATTGGCCGTAACTCACCAACCTCTGCTCTCCGCCTCAGGCCCCAGAGGACACAGGAAGAGGGGGGACCTTCTACCTCTGCTCCACCTGCTGCACTCAGCCTAGGAGACACGGTGCTGCAGCATCCCTGCTTATCAGGACCCAAACCCACTGCAGGGACACAGACACTGCATGTGCACCTAAGAGAAGCCCAGCGTCAGAGGCTGAGCACTCAGGAGAGAGCAGCATCCATTCTCCACACAGCGAAGCCCTGCTAGGACTGCGCTCAGTTTGAGGAGGGACGGTTTGGGGAAGGGATTGTCTCAGAAGCCAACAAAGCAAAGGCCGGGGCTGTGTCCACAGCACAGCACAGGTCAGAAAGGTGTTTTAAGTGCATAGAATGTTTTCCTCTAAACAAAATAAAAGTCACCAACAGTAGAATCTTTTCCAATTCACAGACCTCACCCCCTCCCCCAAAAATACCCGGTGAGAGATAACCACGCCCTTGCATTCACCCAGCCCTCACTTCCTCCACTCTCCTCTCCCCTGTAGAAGCCATGGGAAAACAGGCAATGGGAAAATCAAGTTTTGCTTTGAATCCTGGTGGCAGCCTGGGGCTGCTGTGATTGCTATTACATTTATCCCTTCAAGACAGTACCCTCAATCCCAACCCTACTCCAGCTGTGGTCAGAGTCGAAAATACAGGGACTGGCACGGCCATGGCACAGTTGAGGCTGTACCAATCATCCACCACCCTAAGAAGCAGCACAGACCTCAGGAATCTTCTACCCCGGCCACAGAAGGAACCAGGCAGCCAGTCACATGTCTGTCTTTTCCCTTTATCCATGCCCTCAATAGACGGTATTTTCTTCTTTGTGAAATGTCCAGTTCTAAGGAGTACTTAATTCAACTGAGCATTGTGGATACATTCAGGAGCTTAAAAGGGGGAGTAAATCACAGAACTTTACCCTCCAACTTCATCCTGGGGCAGTGCAATCTTCATGGAAGAGGGAAAGGAGCACATCCATTTGTTTTTCAAGTAAAACAACAGCCATTGGGAGCAATGCTCACAGAAAGAGTGCCACATGTTTAAGAAATCAAACCCTGCATGGCACTCCAGGTCTTCAGAAGGACCTTCTTGTCATAAGCTATCTGTAGACATAGCTGGAGTCCCTGAAATGGAAGTGAGACTTCTCTCAGCAGATTTTCAGTCATAAAGAACAAAAACAAACGAACAAACAAACAAAAAGCCCACTGGGCCAAGACTTGGGGTTGAATAGTGGAATATGGCCTAATAGCCTAAGATACTCTGCAAAAATGTCTTCAGGATTATTTTTATTTGTTGGGTATCTTATGAGATACCTCAGTTTCAATTCTTTTTGCTACAAACAGGATTTCTTTTGCACAAGAAATTGTACAAAGCTCAAGCCAGATTCTTAGCAACTACAGACGTGGACAACTCCACTTTAACATCTGTAAGACACAGGTTTCCGTGGTTTCTGGAGCCCTGCGTTTGTCAGATAAATTAGAAATCCATTCTCTGTTTATGTGGGGGGTTTTTTAGGGCTCTTTTAGAAGAAAACATTAAAAGCTGTTTTGTCAATAAACCAAGGAAAAATTATGACTCAGACAATTGAGAAGGACGGGTTCCGGATGGCACAGAAGCAGGAAGAATCTGAGCCCTTAGGTCTCCACCCACAGGTAACATTCTACCTGACTGTGACAGACCAAAGGATGCTGTGATAAAACCCAGGACACTAGCAGTGCCACTGCCAGGGTGCCTGTGAGGTGCTCAGAGAGGACAGACGCAGCCTCAGCAGGAGAGGGGTCCCCCACGCAGATGTGACATGGCCACGCTGTCATCCTGCCAAGGTGGGCAAGCCCTGGACACCTCTGCGACATCTACTCAATAAAAACAAGAATGAACATCACAGAACAAAGCTCAGGGGCAGTGATGTGCAAAGGAGTGGACACATGAAGGACCTTCCAAACAGGAAGAGACACCATGCCTGTACTGTGCTTTCACCCTCTTGTGACAATACTAAGAGCCTGGTGTGAGGCCTGTCCCCTCTCACTCAGGCCCACCTGGCTCCTAAGGGGGACACACTCCCGGATCTGTTTACGTAGGGCCCAGTGCCCACTGGCAACCAGGATCAGGAGGTCATGTAGCCATCCAGTCCAGGACTGCTCCTGGGCTTCCCATGACAAGACATAACCATGCCACCACGTGGGGAGAACCTGTTGTGAGGATAAGACTGCACAAGGGAGAGGGCTGGGGGCAGCAGGAAAAGAGATGGTGTTTCAGGTGCATCCTAGCACTCCTAGGTCTTTTCCTGAGCCAGATGCCACTTGGACTCCTGGCTTTCCTTCCCGGTTTGTGTGATCTAGTTTGAACTGGGCTGCTTGTCTTAGAGAGGAAAGAATTCCAGTAAAATATACCATGGTTCATGCTCTCTCTTTCTCTTATACACACAAGCACGCATATGTGTGCACACTAAATATCATCGAATGCTTTGCTGATGACATAACAAATTCTAGTGTGTTTTGCAGAAAAGTCTCAACACTAATATGGATGGGAATTAGCTCACAAATACGGATCTTAGCATCTCTTTTAGAAATAAAAGAACAGAACCACACAACATGACCTTATTCCTTTCATTACAGGAACAAGCAGCGGTCCCCAGACTCATGGCAACACGTTCCAGGACCCCCGGGGCAACTAATACCGTGGGTAGTACTGAACCCTATGTTCTGGACTTTTCCTATGCACATAACTATGATAAAGTTTAATTTATAAATTAGGAACAGAAATAGATTAACAAATACTAACAATAGAACAATTTTACCAGCATACTGTGATTAAAAGTTATTTAAAATTTTATCAATTGTTTATTTCTGCAATTTCCCATTTAGTATTTTCAGCACACAGGTAACTGAAACTGCAGAAAGCAAAACTGCAGATAAGTGAAGAACTGCTATTTTTATGAGGTATGATGGAAATATATGGTGTGTTTAAATTTTTTTTTAAAAATCACTACAGTAAAAGATACTTTTCTTTAATGCCCCTCAAAATCTTCCCCTTCACTTTGAACATACTTATCCCACTATTCTTGCCACTTTCTGAAGCAGTTATTCTGGAAATTCTCTTTCAAGAGTGTCTTTAGTTACCCTGTGAGAGCTGTCTCAATGTCCTGAATTGATTCAAAATGTTTGTCTTTTCAGGTCTTTTTCACTTTGGGGAAGAGCCAGAAGTTGCACAGTGCCGCATATGGTGAATAGGGTGGATGAGGACACGATACAGTGTTTTCACGAGCCTGCCTTTCCACTGGATGGCACTCAGCAGCACATTCACCAAATATTTTATCGTACCTTGTAAAGACACTCACAAAAGAGGACCTCCAGAACTGCTTCAGAAAGTGAAAAGAACCACGGGATAAATGTGCTCAAAGTGAGGAGGAAGATTTTAAAGGGAATTAATGGCAATTTTGCCTTTTACTATAATCAATTTTTAAAAATTTAAACATACACGATATTTTTCAATCACTTCTTACATAGATCAACCCTAGGAATAACATCAGTAGGTTAAATAAGGAAAAAATACACACATATGCTTAGCTCAGTAGACTCTGAGAAATGTGACATAACTGACTGTGACTCAGGTGACATCATGGGTGTCCCTAGTGTAACCTGCATTTCCACATCACCCTTATATCGCCACTGCTCAGCTCCCATGGAAAGCGGTGCCCAGGTCAGGATGGGGGTGGTGACCTGAGCTGGAAAGGACCAGCACTCCCAGGGCACACACACTATCAAGTGCTGCCCTGCACACCTGGCACGCAGCCTCTCGTTACACTCGACTGCTCCACAAAGCACACAGTCGTGCCTCATTGTTGTACAGGTGAGGAAAGTGAAGTGGCTAAGTCACCTGCCTAAGGTCACACACCTCGACAGAGCTGAAAGTGTGCAAAGCAACACATATTTGATTTAAAACTAACGTTTTTAATCATGTTATACAAATATATCTGCTAGGGACACATTCTCTTTTTAATTCTAATATAAATTACAAAAGCAAAAAGGTTAGAAAACACGATCACATCAAAAGTGACAATTAGGTTAACTTTTCAGCACATGTGATTCCATATCATTTTCCAAATGCAGAAATATAAATAAATATGGAAATTATGAGTAGGATCATATACACACAGTGAATTTACTTATTCCAGGTAATAAATCATGGAGATTTTCCTGTCAGTAAAACAGGATATATATCATCATTGTAATGCCTAATTAGTAGGTCACCACTGCACACACGGTTTTTTTAACACCATCATTGACATCTAGTTTCTGTTATCTGTTACTGCTGCACATTTAGACTGCTCCCATCTTTACAAACGACACTGCAAAATAACTTCTTCGGGGCATTTTTTTTTTCTTGCTCTGTTTTCTTAAAATCAATTGAATTACTGAGTCAGAGAGTTCATATGTTTAACACCACGAGAAATGGTGCATGAATTTCTATTCCCACCACAGTGTACAGACATCTGATGAACACAAGATATTACAGTGCCTTCTTAATTGTTGCCAAATCGATAGGCGAAAGTATACTTCTTTCAACTTTTATTTCATTAATTGTTTTTATTTTATTGTGGTTCCTGAGGATGGAACACAAGGGTGACGCATCACTGAACTACATCCCCAGTCCCACCCCCTGTCCTTTCAATTTTTAAATTTTGAGACAACATCTCTGTAAGTTGCCAGGCCTGGCGTCAAACCTGCCATCCTCCTGTCCCTGAATCCCACATAGCTGGGGTTATAGGCATGCACCCCTGCACTGGGCTTCTTTAGTAATTAATAAACCTAAACGTGATTTTGTGTGATCACTTTTTATGTATTTTTAGTTGCCTATTTCTGTCTCACAGAGATGCTTCTCTTGAGGTGTTGGGCTTCCTTTTATTGTCTATGAGCACACTCATTCCACATACACAGCCACCGACACACATAAAAACATTTGACATTAACTCATCATACACTACAGAAATACTTTCTTTCTCCACTGTCATTTAATTTGGCTTGAGTGGGTTCTTAAAATACAACTTATGAAAAATTTTAGGGCACACAAAACAAGATTTTCTGCCGCCATATATGGGCAACAACCTGAATCTGCCAGGGTCCCCACTGCCCTAGAAGCCGCTCCCAACCAGCCACCAAGTGCACCACTCCCATTGCTGCAGCCCAGTTTGCTGCTGGCTGTTCTCCCAGACTCTACAGTCCCATCCCCAATGCCCCAGGCACTTCCCGCTCCTCAGCCAGTTCCATCTTTGCCATCTACACCGCCCCTGGCTCAGCCTAGTCCCCAAGGGTCCCCTGAACCAAGTCTGGTCAGCAGCCGGCTCCCCTCAGCACATCTCCAGATGCCTCTCCAAGGATATCCCGGCAGCCAGAGCGAACCAAATCAACAACCTGCTTTGTACTGTCTCCACCGATCTCCTCAACTGGAAACATCACACCCCCTCCTACTCAGGAAAGCCACTCCCAGAGAAACCCCAGGCAAATCAACCTTGCCACTGGGGAAACGATAGCAAAGCCCCACAGAACCCCAACTCGAGACAGGCAGTCGTCCCTATGCTTTGGCTCTGAACCAATGTGCTCAATGTAAACAACTGGGACACTGGAAAGACAAATGCCCCCTCCGCCTGAGGGATCAAAAAGCTGAACATGCATTCTCCACCTGAATCCTTTTTCCCACTTTGTGACAATGACGCATAGGGATGACAAGGCTCTGCCAGATTGATTCTGGGTGCCTGGGAGCCTACAGTCTCTGCTAAAATTGGGGGCAAACCAATAACTTTCATGGTGGACTGTGGGGCAGAACATTCTGTGGTAACTCGGCCTGCTGCTCCTTTAACCTCCCGGAAGATTCAAGTAGTTGGTGCCAAGGAAACCCCCACTGAGAAAAGTTCTGCCAGAGTAGAACCTGTGAGATTGGGTGGACATTTTGTCAAACAGGAATTCCTGTACATGCCTGAATGTCCCATCCCTCTTCTGGGACGAGACCTTCTCTCAAAGCTGGAGGCAACTATTTCCTTTGCTCCAAGCCAGCCAGCATCTCTCACACTTAAGCCCATGGCTCCAGACTTGATATTGACATTGACTGTGCCCCGAGAAGAAAAATGGCAAATATATCAATCAAACAGGCCCAAAGACTGTAATCCTGAGGTTTTAAAAAGCATGCTTCCTGATGTATGGGCAGAAGACTCACCGTAGGGACTGACCATTAACGATGCCCCCCAATAAGTGAACTCAAGCCCAGTGCTTCTCCTGTTGCTGTAAAACAACAGCCAATGTCAAGAGAAGCTCACCTTGGGATCCTGCCCCACATCTCCATATTAAAGAAGGCAGGGATTTTAATAGACTGTCAGTTGCCATGAAACACTCTCCTGCTCCCAGTAAAGAAACCAAATGATGATTTTCACCCAGTGCAGGATCTTTGAGTCATCAATCACTGTGACTTTACACCCAACAGTCCCAAACCCATACACTCTCCTGGATCTGCTTCCTCCTGATGCTGCTTGGTTCACCTGTTTGGACTTCTTCTGCCTGTGAGTGGCCCCTGCCAGCCAACCTTTGTTTGCTTGTAAATGGGAGGACCCTCATACAGGGCAAGAGGGGCAACTCACACAGACTCGCCTACCTCAAGGTTTCAAGAATTCTCCCAATCTGTTTGGGAAAGCCTTGGCAGCTGATCTAGCCAAGTTCCCTGAGAAATTTCACTGCACATTTTTGCAGTACATGGATGATATCCTAATTGAAAGCCCCACAAAAGAGGACTGCTGGAGAGAAACTCAGGCCCTCCTCCACCATTTGTGTGACACTGGGTACAAAGTCTTCTGGAAAAAGGCTCAATCTGTAAGCAAAAAGTCAGATATCTAGGGTTTGACTTAGAAAAAGACCTTTGGCCTCAGCTCCAGCTTTAGAAATCCCAGATGTGACTCACCCCTTCAATCTGTTTGTGGACAAGAAACAACATGTTGCCTCGGGAGTCCTAACCCAAACAGTGGGACCCTAGGAAAGGACAGTCACCTACCTGTCTAAGACACTAGACTCAGAATCTAAAAGATGGCCTCCCTGTTGGCAGACACTTGCAGCAATAGCTCTCCTGATCAAGAAAGCAGACAAATTAACTTTGGGACAAAACCTGACTGTCCAGGTGCCACATGCTGTTCTTGAGCTCCTCAACAGTTGGGGACATCATTGGCTTTCGAACAACAGCATTACTCAGTACCAAGGACTGCTTATCAGAAATCCCCGACTCACCTCTCAGTCAGTTAAGGCTCTAAATCCAGCCACCTATCTGCCCACAGAGCTCGGACAGCCTGACCACAATTGCCTTGCATTGACAGATGAGCTCTTTGCCAGCCCATCTGACTTTCAAATGGTGCCATTAACAGACACTGAGTACATCCCATCCATGGATAAAAGTAGCTCTGTTAAAAATGGACAACATAGGGCCAACTATGCTGTTATAACTACTGAAGAGGAGCTCCTAGCCAGACCTCTTCCCCAAAATTGGTCAACTCAATGAGCCGAGCTTTGAGCACTTAGATAGGCCTCAACTGGGCAAAAGACAAAAAGATAAACATCTATACAGATTCCAGGTATGCCTTCGCTACAGTGCATATCCATGGGATGTTATACAAGAAACACGGACTCCTGATGACAGAAGGAAACCAATTTAAAACAAGGATGAAATTTCTCAACTTCTGACTGCAATTTGGAAACCTGAAAAGGTTGCCATTATCCATTGCAAAAGACATCAAAAAGTAAAGGACACTGTTACTCTTGGCAATAATAAAACAAATGAGGCCGCCAAGATGGCCACTAAAGCCTCAGCTTAAAAAGACAATTATTTAGTCCAAAATTGTAAAACTCTACATAAAATACCACCAAAAACTGTTCTTAGTTTGCACAGAGGTCCCCTCCATTACACTGAAGAAAAAATAAAATGGACACACACAATAAAAGAACTCACACAGACCCAAATGGTGTCTGGGCTCTGCCAGAAGATCGAATGATCATTCCAAAGGAACTAGCCTACACCTGGGTTAAATGTCACCATGACATCACCCACAGAGAAAGACTGCTATAGCCCAGCTTCTGGGTTGCTATTATTATATTCCAAAATTGACATCAATTTGTGCAGCCATCAACAAAAGGTGCCAAATCTGTACAAGGACTAAGGCCTCAATAGGCCCCCAACCACCACCCAGGACCCAACACACGGGACTCTCTCCTTTTGAAAATCTTCAAATAGACTTTACTAAAATTAAGCCATGGCAGGGCTACAAGTATTTGTTGATTCATGTTTGCACTTATTCTGGCTGGCCAGAGGCATTCCCCACTAAGACTAAAAAGGCCTCTAAAATGTACAAATAAAATGACAGAGATCCAGTCCTGTATTCACCATTCCAGGATCAAGCAGGCTCATCCTGAAGACTGCTGGAAGGCCTATCCTGATGAGTCAGCCCCCTTGAAAACCGCCCTAAAGAGACAACGCACTCAAAGCCCTGCTTTTGTCACTCGGAAAGCTGATGAGTCAACACACAGCTAAAGATCAAATGGATGTTGTACACAGAAAACACCTGCCCTAATTGACTTATGCTCTGTTATCCAGTTTGGTTCTTAGTCTTTTTCCTCTTGTTAATCTAGCTGCTTGCTACAGGACTCTGGACTGTATCCCCAGAGGACTGAAAGGCTCCCCACAAAATTGCCTTTGTTCTTTTCTATGTTGGTGTAACTGTTGGCCTGAGTACCCTCGACTGCCTCTCCAAGTTTTAGAATGGCTATTATTTTCTTCCTGTGTTCATCCCTGTTGGCCACTTAGTTTTAACTCATATTAAGCTACCATATAATGGCTTAACTATTATTTAACTGTTATTCTGTTAGGTTCCCAGTTCCTTTTCTCCTGTCAATTTCAGTGTTTGTTATTCTCTGGGCTGCAACTCCAAAAGACAAAAACCCCACCAAAGGCTGCTTTTGTTCTGTTATAAAAATATTATGGGTGACTCTTCCTGGTGAGGATCCTAGACTTTCTCCCCTCGTGGACAGGAACTTTACTTGGGCCCTTAAAGGCCCTCCTAACAGTCCTTTTTCTAGGCCCTTATGTGATTCGCATTCTGACTTACCTCCTGACTGAAAGCTTTAAAGCTATACACCACATTGGGCCGGTGAGATGGCTCAGCGGCATAAGCGCCTGCCTTGCAAGCGCGAGGGCCAGAGTTCGACTCCCGGATCCCACATACAAAAAAGGGGCCGGTGATATCGCTCAGTGGCACGGGTGCCTGTTGGCGTACGAGGTCCTGAGGTCGACCCCCCGGTACCCACAAAAAAAAAAATAAATAAATAAAGCTATACACCACCAACTCCTTTTAGAAGTTACTTCCCCTTACCAGCTCCTTAGTACTGAGAAAACTGAGGAAACTGAGGAAAAAGTATCATCCCCATAATAAAAAAGGGAAGAAATGCAGAGGCTACTTTAATTATAAAGAAAATTTTAAAAACTTATATTTCTAATACTAGTATATTTCTAACACTACTCAAGGATAAGACTCAGAAACACAGCCTGCTCCCATAATTAGAAAGCTACGAAACTCAACGAGCCTTAACATTCCAGGTGCCAGCTGCAAGATAAGTGTAACTCAGCCAGATAGTGATGTTTTGCTTACTTTCAAGTCCCAGAGACTTAGCATTTCAAGGACAGCTCAACTCAGTCTAAGACGGTGATGGATTCCTCCTGCTCACGCTAGCCTTGACCTCCCTGTTATAGGATAGGAAGCCCCCAATTAACTTGCCTGAACCAAACCTGCCTACCAACATATGACCAGACATATGTAACCAAGTGTAAAATATCATGTTATCTGCCTTTTGTACTTCCTTCTAAAAACCTATATAAGAAACTACCCTAACCCAAGACAGTGCTGATGATTTGAGACCTGATGATTCCCATCAGCCCGCTAGCACAATAAAAGTTGCCTTCTAAGTCATCAGGTGCAAAGAGTCTTCCATTTGGTTTGATATCAGATTTCTGTAACAACTCATGCACCAGCTCACTGATTCAGTTCATTCTCAGTGCTGTGGTTCCCTGCAGCCCACGTGGCTGCCTGCCCCAGTTGGACCCTGGGACCTGCAGTAAACCTCACACCAGGAGCCACAGTTAACAGAGGACCAGCACTTCAGTCTAGTTTTCCTGAGCTGTGTGAGACCCACAGCACCATGGCAACACGAGAGAAAAGGTACACCTTCCTCAAAACAGAATCTGGAAGAGATGGTGTGGGTTTCATTTGTTAGAGAAAATGAAGCAACAAGATGGCTTCACATTTGACCATCTTCAGAGAGCTCATCTCAGCTGTAGCACGTCATTCGTGCATTGTTTCAAAACCACTGAGTTATAGGTTAGAAATGACCTTTTTTTTTTTTTTTTTTTTTTTTTTTGTGGGTACCGGGGGGACGACCTCAGGACCTCGCGCGCCAACAGGCACCCGTGCCGCTGAGCGATATCACCGGCCCCTTTTTCGTATGTGGGATCCGGGAGTCGAACTCGGGGTTCGCGCTTGCAAGGCAGGCGCTTACGCCGCTGAGCCATCTCACCGGCCCAGAAATAACCTTTTTTGTACCATGTTTTTTCCTAGTACTGGAGATAAACCCAGGTCCTTCGCACTGAGCTACTTCTCCAGTCCATTTTAAACTTAAATTTTTTAAAATTTTGAGAGAGGGCCTTGATAAGTCTCTAAATTGCCCAAACCGCTGGAAACTGAGGTATTCCTGCTTCAGCCTCCCAGAGAGCTAGGATTATAGGTGTGCCCCACCACGTCTGGCTCCATGGGATATTTTGTGACATTATTACTATTATTATTATTTTCACAAATGTTAATACTATCACCATAGCTTTCTTTTTATATGCCTTGGCCTGAAAGACCATTGCAAATCCTTTTATTTTTTTTTAAAATCAAATCACTTTTTCCAAGGCGTAAATAGTAGCACCTAATGACATAGGCTGGGTTTTGTTGTTTCACCCAATTACAGAATCTTCACCTTTTAGAATAAAAAGTTAATCTAAGTGCTGTTTTTGAAAACCATTTTCCCAGTTGGAAACAGCACAGGAATAAGACTTCACATCTCCTCTCTCCCAACACCCGCTGAGGACGGCTAAGAGCTCCACGGCCTCACATGAACAAGCGAGGCCTGGAGAAAGAGGTTAGACAAGCACTTTCTTCAAAGCTGAACTCTCAAAAGTAACCGAGGGCCTCAGAGGGAGAATAAGAGGAAAGCTCGGAGATGCAGGTCAACCCAGGAGGTCCAGCTGACAGAGCTGAGAGAACTCTCTAGAAAGAGGAATTTACTTTCTAAAATTATTCAACTCTGAAAGTCAGTTTCTAGGTTGAAAGGCCCACTGAGTATTCAGCATAACAAAGACAAAGAGAAAGGCACAGAGAAGCTGTGAGGCATAGAAGGTCCTAGTGCTCGGGTGGGGATATCCCCTAAGGGAAGGGTCTGATGGCCCCCAACCTCCAGCAGAAGCACAAGATTCAGGGGCAGAAGAGACACACTTAGCTCATCCAGGGGCACCAGTCTGCAGCCTGGCATCCACAGCCACCTGGCAACCAGGCAGAACAGGGCAACACAAAGACAACTTCAGACAGGCAAGGATGCATAAAATGCTTCTCCCACGCACAATCTTAGGTCATTTCTTCAATGTGTTCCAGCAAAGTAAGGGTAAACTGAGAAAGCGGAAACATAGGATCCAGGCTGCCTTACGATGGGGCCTGAGTCCAGGACCCATTCTTGGGAGAGTGGGGAGGTAAAGTCAAGGGATGAACCCTGCGCCACGAGTTTAGGATCCACGGGTCTCGATCGAAGCAGGTGGGCAGAGGCTGTGACCATGCATTTGCTGCCAAATGGACCTTGGACCATTCTAAAACCCCACAGGAGAAGGCACAGTGCAACGGCCAAAGCTTAGCCCGGGGAAGGTGGCGCCACCCAAAGGCTGGTTCCTCTGATTCACCAGCCTGGAAAGTGAAAGGCTCAGATGTCTGCTGTGCCTATGACAGCTGAGGGCTGGGCCTTTAGTTATCAAAAGTTAGAAAACTTTCCCTGGATGTTTGAACCATGGTGTGGGGCAAATAAGTGTTTTTCTTTACCTTCCCTTTTTTGTTTTCATGTACTGGAAATTGAACCCAGGGCCTTCACACTTAGCCACACCCCCTACCCCAGGTTAATTCTGAAGGGTCTCACTAAATCACTAAATAGCCCTGGCTGGGCTCAAATATGTGATTCTCCTGCCTCAGCCTCCCACAGCGCTGGGATCAGAGGCCTGTGCCACCAGACCCAGCTTATTCCCTTCAGAAAATAAAGCTTCTGTGATTGAAGACAATCAAAGCGACTCCCATCCAGCATGGGGCATTCATTCTTGACCTGTGTTACAGGGCAGTGAACAGTCACTCAATCCTCCCTCACTAAGCACCCGGCACTGCCTATATATCTCATGTGTTCATCTTATTTAATTCTCACATCACTTCTCCAATGTGCGGATTACTCGGGGAAGGAGGGTACTGACTTTGTTCTTTTACTATTATACAGACATGGAAAGTGAGGCCCAGAAAGGTCATGGTAGCTGCCTCAATGGCAGAAATGGATTCTGTCCCTGCCAGGGCAGGTGAGTCACTGCTACGGTGGATTTTTCCTGTCGGTAATCTATATTCACATGCATGCGATACATCTTCCTATTTAGCTGTCTTCATCAGATTTGTTCAGCTAAGAAGGCAGCATGACGGAAGCAGAGTTCAGAGGCAGATCCAGAACGTGCTGTCTAGTGTGAGACACAGAATGAAGAGACTGAGAAATGGGGGTGACAGCGTTGGGTGGGGCGGCGTGTGCTCTCCACACACAGATGCAGCTGGTTATCTCCTCCAGGCTCCTCCTCCTCCACCTCTCATCATAAGACCCTCTGGCAAGAGCTCAACCCTGAATTCCACAGCAGAGCACCCCAAGATATCTACATTTACCTCCCCAAACCTCCCAAATTCCCTGTGTCTACTCACCTTTTTCTCTTGGGACCTCTCAGGATCTCACCACATCCAAGGTGCTTTTGTGCCCCACCCTCCACGTTGCAGAAGAAAAAGTGAAGCCCAAAAAGGAAAGGAAGGTGTCCAGGAGCACAAGGCCAGATCCACCCAACTCAGCTACAGCTGGGATGAGGCCACAGAGGGCAGCTGCCGCACACCTAACACTCTGCTCCACATCTCCATGCAGTTCACTCCTCCCCCAACTGTCCAGGGAAGCCAGAGGATGGTAGAGAGAAGGCATACTTAGGACCAGGCAACAGGTTCCAAGCCTCAGCCAACCATCTGCCTCCATTTATTCACCTGTGAAATGGGCCAAGGAGCCCAACCATCCTCTGGACCCACAAGCTCATGAGCACTGAAGCCTGGAGCCAAGTGACAAGTTCGTGGCCATTGTTATGGTTTAGATGGAAAATGTCACCCAAAGTTTCATGTGTCCTGAGGTAGAGCTTTTAGAAGGTAACTGAATCAGGATGGTCTAACCACATCAGTGAATTAATCCATTGGTGAGATCATGATTTGATGGCATTATTGGAAGGTGATGAAAATTTAGGATTAGGGCCTAAATTAAGGAAGTGGATCATGGGGTGTGACCCTGAGGACTACATCTTGTCCCTCTCGGGCTTTTTCTCCAATCTCAGCTTCCTGGCTACCATGAGGGCAATAGTTTTTGTCCACCCCACCCTTCTATCATAATGTTCCTGCCTCACCACAGGCCCAAGCAATAGAACCAGCTACCACGGACTGAAACCTCTGAAACCATGAGCCAAAGTAAACCTTTCTGCCTTTCAGTTGACTTTCTCAGGAATTTGGTCACAGGGGTGCAAAGCTGACTCCTACTGTGGAAGCTACACCATGCCCTGCCTGGTGCATCTGCAGTGTGGTTCTGCACCAGGGCAGCTGCATCACTTCAGGATGTGTTAGAAACACAAGTCCCATGCACTTCTACCCGCCAACTCGGGAACTCTGTGGTGGGGCAGCCCCCTGTGTTAACAAGCCCTCTTAGCCATCTAAGCACAGTCAAATTTGAGAATCCCTGATGCACCTGCTACACGCGCCACCTAGTGGTATCAGACCTCACAGATCCCACATCCTGCAAAAGGGCTTGCTCCCAGTGTTGAGGTCTTGGTGGAAGACTAGGAAGAAGCCATACTCTGAGAAACTAAATACAGGAAGGTACTGCTAGTCCTTCTTTCTAGCCCACATCACCCTCTGAGATTAATTAAAGGCACAGTTCATAAACTGGATGAATGAGAATAAAACTTAAGCGAAAAAGCAAATGTCCCAATTCCTAGTCTGCTCACAAGGGTTAAACAGAACTCACTGGTCTGGACCCAGCCAAGGCACAGCAGGCCCAGTGCGGAGGTGGAAGAAGGGGTGCCAAGTGGCCTCAGAAGCAAGTGCTAGGTGTGAGGGCAGGCCTGGGGCACAAACAGAGGAGCTGCGGTGGCCAGACCCTACCCTGGTCTGTCCAGGGCATGGGAGGGGCACTTCCTGGGGTGACAGGACACTGCCTTCTGCCTGTAAGGACAGCGGGGAGCAGGAGAGGTGGCCAGGGCACTGCTCTCTGGTCTGGCCACAGGCGCCAGGACAGAAGACCCATTCAGCAGATGGAAAAGACTTCATAGCCCCACAGCCAATTGAGCAGTGGGACAAAGGGCTACACCAAGGCTATGGATGCCCTTCTTCTCAGCATTGTGAAGAGCAAAGCAAGGACATCAGAGGTGGGCACAGGGAGGGATGCCCAAGAGAGGCAGCTGACGATCCTGCAATATCCCAAAGACTGGGGAAGACAGGCTCAGGTTTTATGGATGCCCCTCTCCTTAGAGGTGCACGTGGCCCTTTGACTCCAGACCCAGCATGCATTTCACAGCACCGTGAAGGATGACGAGGAAAAGCAGGGGTTTCAGAGCACCTGCATGTGCCAGATGACATCTAATCCTCACCCTCTGCCACTGGTCAGTTTCCGTAAGAGGACAGCTGAGAAAATCGATATAAGGAGGAGAAGCTGATTTCGGCTCATAGTTTCAGAGGTTCAGTACATAGATGTCTGGTGGGTTTAGGAGCCTGTGGCAGCACAGTATGTCACGTTGGGGATCACATGGTAGAACTGCTCACCTCTTGGCCCCCATGAAGCAAAGAGAAGATGGGGTAGGGCCACAGTGGTCCCTCCAAGGCCACACCCCCACTGACCCACCCCTCCCAGGAGGCCTCACCTCATAAAGGTTCCGCCACCTCGCAACAGTGCCACAGGTTGGTGACCAAGCCTTCAACACATGGCCTTTGGGGACATTCAAGATCCAAACTGTAGTAACAACCAAATGAAGTGAGCCTGTGATCAGCCCATCCTACACACAGGAAACAGTGGTGAGGAGAAGGTGCCGAGCAGCCCATGCACCTCAGCCACCAGGTCCACCTTGCCACAGTGCCAGCTAGCCTACAAGCCTCTCTCATGTCTTTTTTGGTAAAGCAGAGTAAAATTGTTTTTGAGAGGAACTTAAAGGAAGTAGTAAATTAACTTGCTAAAATAAATGCAAATGCACATCTAAACCTGGATACACACCAACAACCAAGAAGGGGACCAATCACACGGTAATTGCTGTTTGAATGAAGATCCAATTGTTAATTGCAGTGTGTTCCAGGCATTCCACATGAGCAACTTACCTGAAAAGCTTTTCAATTTGTATGTCAGGAAAGTTGGTAATTAAACACTTCAACTCCCCATTGACTTTATCAGAGATATGATAATCTTTCACAGTTAGCTTATAATTATTTGATTTGTCAAATGAAATTGATATCTGTTTGGGGGAAGTGCTAACCCTATGGTCTTTTAAAAAAATCCCCTGGGACCTGTATTCCACAAGAAGCATGTGGCCCTGCCTACACATGTCTACATAACGCAAAGAAGAGGTCTTCCAGGATGCTGGACTGACATTCACCTCTGATGAATTAATTTTTCTTAGCCTGGTCTACACACAACCTTGATATCACCAACTGAGAGATTTGCTTTTAAATGACGTTTAAAAGCAATCACGTGGGCCGGTGAGATAGCTCAGAGGCATAAGCGCCTGCCTGGCAAGCACAAGGTCCTGAGTTCGATTCCCGGAACCCACATATGAAAAAAGGGCCGGTGATATCGCTCAGTGGCACGGGCACCTGCTGGCACACAAGGTCCTGAGTTCGACCACCGGTACCCACAAAAAAAAAAAAAAAGTAATCATGTGATACAAGAACAGTTTGTGGTATTCCTGCTTTTAAAAAATTAAAATTTATTTTTTAAAAAGCACAACTTCCCACATACGAAAAAGGGGCCGGTGATATCGCTCAGCGGCACGGGTGCCTGTTGGCGCGCGCGAGGTCCTGAGGTCAACCCCCCGGTACCCACAAAAAAAAAAAAAAAAAGCACAACTTCATTATAATTGTGAGCCAAACTCAAGCAAAAGCAAAATGAGGGACTTTCTTCAAAATAAGTGTACTTGGTAGACACACTAAGGTTGTGAAAGACAAATCAAAAAAGACTGAGAAATTATTCCAGAATTAAAAGAGACATCACGACTTAATGTGTTGCATAGTCCTGGATTAAAGCCAGGACCAGAAAATAACTTTTTTATTAGGAGGAACAATTAGTGAAATATAATTAGGGTCTCTGGGTTAGATAGTGCTTTATATTAATTCCAACTTCCTGGTTTGGGCCACATGTCACAGGAGAATGCCTTAACTCTTGGGAAGCACACACGTAGAGTAGAAAGTGCATCATGCCTTCTGCTATTCGCAGATGGTAAAGAAATGGACAGACGCTGACATGGTGCAGTGAATGGTGAACGTTAAGAGTTAGGAGTTCTGGAGAGCAACATGCAGGGGTTCTCTGTACTTTCCCACAACTTTTCTGTAGGCCTTTTAGCATGAAAAGTCACCAAAAACAAAAACCCTATGGTGGACACATCTTTGCTCACTACTTCAGGATCTGGGGAACTGGGAGATCAATTCACCCATGAATTTAATAAGCACCAGTTGGGAAGGTGTGGAAGATAGTGCAGAGAGGGGGAAAGTCCTGACTCTAAGGGTAAAGGAAGCAACTCTGACAAATTCCCATCTCTGAACTCAAGGTACTTTCCTCTCTATGCACCCAAGACATACGACCTCCCCAGTCCACCAATACAGCCCCAGACCTCCATGCCCAGTGTTCTCCATGTGGGGAGGGGGGTGTTTGTCAGCTTTCCCACTGCGAAGACTCAACACGCAACACCCACAACTTAAAAGAGAACAGGTTTAATCTGGTTCAGGGGATTTAGTCCACGATCAGCTGGCTCCAATGTAGAAACACGGTGGAAGGGCTTGATGGAACAAAGCCGCTCACCTCATGGCAGCCAGGAAGCAGAGAGAGAGGGGAGGAAACAGGGAGGGAGGGCGGTCCATCCTCTAAAGGCGTGCTCCATGACACACCTCTCCGAACCACGCCCCAGCTCCTAACAGCGCATTCAGCTATGAACTCATCAATGCATTAATCCACTGATGAGTATTGCACTCCATAATCCAATAGCATTCTAAGAGCCCCACCTCTGAATGGATGAGACTTTAGAGGACATTCTAGATCTAAACCTTAACAGGGGAACAGCACTCTATCATCAGCCCAGTGGCTGGGCTGAGTCAGGAGTCTGGCCCCTCCTGCCTGATCTCCTACATCCAGCCATCACCGTTCCGTTAGTTCTGCTTTTCCTCCTACACATCTCGGGCTCCATTTACTTCTCTCCACGTCCCCCTGGGCCAGGCCTCCACAGTCCCTCACCTGGATGCCCAGACAGCTTCTCAGCATGTTTCCCCTCCGGACCTGCCTGCAGCAAGTAGTATCCTCCTCTCCACAACCAGATAGATCTTCAAAATGCATCTCTGATCACAACATGCCCTACCCACACACACTTCAACAGCTTCCTGTTGCATTTGTAAACAAAAACTCCTTCCCTCTTAGTTCTTATTTTAACGGCATCCTTGTGCATGCGATTAATTAATAAACAGCTGACTCTCACACCACACAGTAAAGCTCCATGAAAGCAGAAACCATGTCTGGGTTTGCACACCACTGTGAGCACACAGTTGGCATTCAATTAATATTTGTTTAATTAGGTGGATAGGCAATTAAAATAATTAATGTCTGGGTCAGGCCAGTGAATGAAGAGTGGTGCCATTCACTGCCCTGGGGTGGGGGGGGACCCAGGAGGAGGAATAAATGGGGAGATGCAAGAATTGCAGAATCTGTGGGATCCACAAATCCAGCAAGGAGCTGCTGCTTGCGATGCAGAGGAAAAGGCACACACCTAGACTGGGGTCCCTGCACATGCATTCTCCTAAACTGCTCCTCCAGGCCTCAGGAAAGGACTGGAGATGGCCACACCCCCTCTACTCACAGATAAGCAGCACTATTTGCACATATTTACATAAACGGTCCCAACCCTGCCGTGTCAGGGACTAGCTGAACACACACATGTAGCCAGCCTGTTTCATCAGCACCGTACTATCCCCCAGCACTAGGCACGGTACCCGCCACGCAGGAAATAGGGGCTGTGCACCAGGAGGGTGGCTGAACCGAATTGGACGTTTTCTGGTGTGAAATACTTCTGAAAAACAGAGAACACAGCTGTGGTCCTTGATCACATCCATTCATTTTATTCTTTGGGGGACTTGGAACCCATCAGGCATATCAAATTATGGCAAATGATTCCAGACTATGCCTCATTTCAAACTGCTGATGTGATAGAAACATCAATGCTGTTCTAAAAATAAAAGAAAAACTTCTTGCAGTTGTGTTACTTCACATTTAAATTGACTTCCAGATTTCATAATCTCCTCCAAAGTATCACCCTGCTCTTAACGCTATCATGCTTCCTTGACATCCCCTTTGTCCCTTGGGGCCATACACCCTGATGGGACCCCTGAGTTCTTTTTCTGTGGCCACTGTCCCAAGACCTACAAGAAGTTTTGGCCCCATAGATCAGCACTTACCAACCTCAGCTCGGTGCATGCGGGGCTGGATGACTGTTGTGAGGGACTGCCTTGGGCACCACAGTGTGTCTAGCTGCAACCCCGCCTCTATTCACATGGGTCAGCAGCCTGCCACCCCCAGAGTTGTGACAACTATGGACATCTCCAGACACAGCAAATGTCCCTGCTGAGAAGCACCACATGGACATTGGTGACTCCTAGCCCAGGTGTCAGGTTCCCTGCTCCCAACCCAGAGAGCTACTCAAGAAAGAGGATGCTGTCCTATGAGTGAAAAAATCGGGGTGCCAGTCTTTCTGCTGGCCGCCTCAAAGCGTGGCACTGAGGGCACCTACCAAAACCTACACAGCCAACCACAGACATTCCCGCCTCCCTTCAATCCCAAACAATTTCGCTGGCTCTTTTCCTTAGCTGCTGTTAGGGAGATTCAAAGGTCCAGGCAAGAACAGACCAGAAGCTGCCTGACTCACCAGGCAGAAAGGCCTCAAGGACGAGTGGTCACTGCAGGGTCCTGCTGTGGGGGGGGGGCACCTTTGCCTTTGGCCCCACCTCTTCCCTCAGCCACCAGCAAGGCCCATGGCTTTTCTGTCTCTCCGAGGCCTGGATCTACAGGAGCTGGGTTTCAGCTCAGGAATAATGTCACCCTCCATCATTAACACCTCCTAAATTTGTGCTGGATGCAGAGCAACCACCAGACCTGGCTGAAGGCACAAAATACAGGAACAGGCCTGCAGCAGAGCCCCATGTGAGCTGCGCCTGGCTCTTCACACACAGAGGAACTCTGGGGGCATCTCAGGACCTCTCTGGGACTCTGACTTCACCTCTATGGAGAACAAGGTGAAGCGGAAGCAGGTAAACCCATCTGACTGACTGCACTTCTAAGAAGATGTCCTAAGGAAAAAATCGCAGACTCACTCATATACAGGGGTGTTCACTACCCTACTGCGTATAGTTCTGACAAATGGGAAAGCACACTGAATATTACATGCCAAAATACAAGGCTGAATTAATGAATTATGACACAGTCACAAAACGGCCACTGTGCAGCCGTGAAAATCAGCACCCTTTGAATGGCACACCATCAAGGAGAAAGGATATAATGGTTTGGATCTAAAATGTCCCCCAAACTCTCACATGGTCAGGTGATTTGATCATGGGGGCACTATATTCATCAACAGACTGGTCCACTGGTGGTGAGGCCACAGCTGAATGTGCTGTTAGGAGCTGGGGCCTGGCTGGAGGTGGTCACTGGGGCGTGACCTGGAAGGTGTGTTCCTGACCCAGCTGCTTCCTGGCTGCCATGGGTGAGCAGCTTTGCCCCCACCACGCTATTTCTGTCTTGCAGCTGGCCAACCACACATAGATTGAATCCCCTGAAACCATGAGCCAAACTAAACCTCTCCTCCTTTACATTGTGGGTGTCAGGTATTTTCTCCCAGCAACAGAAAAGTGACTAATACAAAGGGTAATGAAAAATGTTTGGAACAATTCCAAAGTATATACACATATGTGTTACATACACAATACATACAATATATATACATATACAGTATATACACACATGTGTGTACATACACATACATACACATACAGTACTTAGGAAAAAATCTGTAAGCGCATATGTGAAAGTGTCCATTGTGGGAACGAAACTCTTAGAGCTTTTGTGTATTTTCCGTATTTTTACATCAGTGAGCAACTGTACTGTATTCAGGGGAAAGCTGATGCAGAGAAGAAGGAAGCCCCCGCCCCACAGCAGGAGTGGAAGAGCCCAGCTCTGCCTGGGCTGCTCTTGCAACACAACCAAAGCCGTAGAAGACTCCTGTGTTTCCAAGCAACAAGCGAAGTACAACATAGAAATGCAAGAACTTGTAAACATTTTGGCATTTTGGAGATTTGCCTGAAAAATGGTCAAACTGTACAGTCTTCGCAGCCACCAAGCCTCTGCTTCTCAGCAGAGGGCCCCTGCTCACAGTTCCAGGGCCTGCACATTCAAGCAGGGATGCTGGATGCACCCTCTGACCTGGCTGCTCCCTGCCTGAGTCCTAAGCCAACCACTGGACCCAAAGCCAGCTTGGCATCTCACATCTCTCACTGCAGGAGACTTAGCAGCCTGAAGGTCAGCTCCTAAGAGGACCCTGAGGATGTTAACAAGGAGCCTCCCACCACAACCAACCTCCAAGTCTTATCTGTCTGGCCACCCTCCTCCCAGAAGAGTTACAAGGCTCCCTTACCTTACCACAAAGCTTAAGGGAACTGGCTTATGTAGGGATTATCCTGGTAGAATTTTCAGATCAAAAATCACAAAAGAAAGAAAAATCAGGCTCTAACCAAGACAGCGCTAGCCTAATCGGTTACAGAGACCCATGAATAAAGGGTTTATGCTTTCTTTTTTTCAACACATTTAACTGCATATGAAAATATGCATATGAAAATATAACACATCCACAGATTCACTCATTAACAAAACCTCACTGTGTGTCCACTGTACGGAACTGACAAAGCAGGTCCTGGGCTGCTGCAGTGACAGTGCACACCCTGCCTTCTTGGACTTCCATTCAGACAGAGATCCCAGGAGTCCCCCAACAGTACAGAGCCCACCTTTCAGCTCCAGAAGGGGAGAAGCACTACAAAGGCCAAGTCCAGCCCAACAGGAGGTAGTACAGGCACACTTTACCAGGATAAAGGCATCAGAAGGTTTCCCTAATGCAGGAAGCATTCACATAGAATCCAGGAGGACAAGAAGAAAGTGGACAGGACAGTGGTAAGGTGTGAGGAGCAGCAGAGTGGGAAGGAAAGACAGGAGCCATTCACCATCCTAAGAAGATGGACAACAGAAACCCTCAGTGGAAAAGAGCTAGATGAGAAAGGGAAACCTGTATGGAACCAAAATTCCATGTAGTAAACCAGCCTGACAGCTGAGCTGCTCCATCTCAGGCCCCCGAGCTCGTGGGAACACCCCACCACCTCACCAGTCCACGACTGGGCCCCTCAAACCACTGGGAGCAACTCCAACTCTCAGACATGCCTTTCTCATATCACAGGCCAGCTAGAGACCATGTGTCTATGTATGAAAACTCGTGAATTCATGGCCCTGGGAAGATGCAGAATCATCTCCCCATGACTTTGTTTCTTTGTGAATCCCAGTAAAAATAGGTAATAATACAGAACATGGAAGTGCTGCTTGGGAACTAAGATGGTTAGTCCAAAGGCTCTATGTTCTGTGACCTAACTCACCCCCAAAACAATATGTAGTGAAAGGCTGTCCAACATCCCTCTTCAGTTAGGTCCCCAATGCACACCCCTGGCTGTGTGTCCCCCAGCCTCCTGACAGTGCCCATGTCTCATGGGCATCTCCACACAAATGACCAATACTGAAGCCTCAAGCTGGCCACTTGCACCTCATGACCCTCCCACCACCTCTGCCCCCTTGTGTCAGGACACCTCTCCTAACACTTCACCACAGTCGGGATGACTCTGCCCGGGCAGCCCTGCCCAACTGTAAGATGGACTAGGACCAAGCAGAGCCTAGGAGTCATTCAGTGGGGCGTCCCTGCCCTGTACACATCTCCGCTCCAGCTGCCTTTATCCCCTATACTGACAACACCCCTCACCATACAACTGGTGCCCACAGCAGCCAGGGGGCATCTAACTCACACACCAGTTCCTTTCTCCCTGGCTCAAAACCCTCAGATGGGTTCCCACCACCTTTAGAATCAAAGTGCAACCCTGGACCCAAGATCCGTGGCTGTGGTGAGCCAGCCTCTGCCACATCTCTGGCTTCTCACTCCCTGCACCCTTGAAGGCCATCTCTGGCCACACTGCCCTCTCTGGCTTGCCAAACCTGCTGCCTAGGGCCTCCCTAGGCCCTGCCCTCCACTCCTAGGAGCATAGCTTAAAAGTCACCTTCTCCAAGACCTTGGCTGACTTCACGTGGCCTTTGCCAATCTTCCCACCTAAATGAGGTCCCCTAGCTATTTTATCTCGGGAGGTCATTTCTTCATAGCATTAATGCATTTTATAACTAACACATCTGTGTGATTCTTCTATGACAATATGATGGCAAGACTGCATTTATTTAATCCCAGAACCTGGGTCAACACCAGCCACATAGTAGTTGCCCAGTACTATTGGTCAACAGTAACTTCATTTATAAATGCCAAAAGCTAGAAGCAAACAAGATGTCCTTCAAGAGATGGATAAATAAACTGTGTCACATGCAGAGGATGGAATTTTTATTCAGCACAGAAAAGAATAAGGCACTAAAAGACAAGGAAGAAACTTAAATGCTTATTACTAAGGGAAAGGAGACAAGCTAAGAAAGTGAGATATTACATGTCTCTATTAGTCCATTTTCTGATGCCACAACAAAGCACCTGAGGCTCTGTATTTATAATGAAAACAGGCTTATGAGCTCACAGTTACAGAGGTTTAAGAGTCTGGCCAAGCATTGACTTGGCTCTGGTGAGGGTCTCATGGCAGGCAGCATCACAATGGCAGGGACTCATGAGAAAAAGAAAGAAAGAGGGCACCCAGGGAGACAGGAAGCAAGAGAGTCGGGAGAGGTGCCAGGCTCCATCACAACACCCTGCTCCCCAAGGACCTACCATGAGAGCAAGAGCATGGCCCAGGAGAAAAGCACAGCTCCTCCTAAAGATCTGGTCACCTCCCACCAGGCGGACTCCGCCTCTTAGAGGAGCCACCTCTTCTCAACATCATCACACCTGGGACGTCTGAGGGACACACTCAAACCAAATCCAACCACAGCAGGCCCAGCTCTAGGACATTCAGGGAAAGGCAAAACCATGCGGACCCATGGTTGCCAAGGACTGGGGAGGGGAAGGATGAACAGACAGCATTATTCTGTACAATGCTAAGACGGGGGACGCTGTCCCCACACATGTGTCCAAACCCACAGAATGTATACCGAGAGTGACCTTAAAGAGAACTACAGACTTTGGAGAGGGAAGACTCAGCACAGGTTCAGCAAATGTAACAAGCGGACCCCTCTGGCGGGCACGTTGGCAAGGAGGGAGGCTCTGGCTGTGTGGACACAGAGGGTGCATGGGCAAGCTGGGCCTTGCTCTCACTTGCTGTGAACCTAAACTACTCTAAAAATAAAGCCTTTTCAAAAAAAAATAATAAATCACACACAGAAGGAATTAATGAACCTCTCTTTTTCAGATATCACTCCTTTCTCTTTTCCTTTCTTCTGTCCTCCCTTTCCCCCCCTCTCCTCCTCCTCATTCCTTCTCTCCCTCTCTTGATGGCAGCCCAAGGGCCATCAGCTCATTACTGGATCCCCTGACACATGCCTAAAGGGCAAACTTTATAGTTTTCCTTACTTAAAAGGAGACCATTTGTTCTTTCAGTATATTTTCTTAGTGCTTATTAATTTTACAGAATTTTGGGTCTCACTGCATATAATCTATTTTGATCACATCCACCTCCTATGCCTCCCTTACAACTGCTCCCCTCCTCCTTATTCCCTTCCTCTTGAGACCATGTATTTTAGATGCAGGTGGTCAGGCAGTAAAGTCAACTTTTTCTTAAGGACAGACTCATACTTTATAACATCACTAAAACTGAGGAGTGTTTCATAATAGACAGTATGTCAGCATTGAGTTGGAGCTGATTTTCACCCAGAAGTACATAAAGAGTGGTGCATTTTGCAATAGATGGGTTTGTAGAGGCAATGAAGGACAATGTGTAGAGAAGTACGTTAGGGCTCACTAGAGGAACAGATTTAATATAAAATATATGTGTTGTTGTACAAAGGATTTACTAGATAGGTTTACGGGATCCTCCGGCACTCCACTGTGCAGATGGCCATTCGCCATTCTTCCATCTCTGATCTGGCAGCCTCAGGGACTGGGACATCTAGACCAGCTGCACATGGAATTTAGTTTAACTTCTCTACACACTGGCCCAAGGATCCCGTCAAAGGTTGAAGGCCTGTCGCTCACTGCAGACTCTGAGTCTGTGTCTGAAACCTGGAAGGCTCTGCACTGGAAGGCTTAAGAGTCTGCGCCAGAAGCCTAACGGAACCGGAGACAAACATCCAAAGGCAATGATGAAGCCGGGAGTGCCGCTGAAGAAAAAGGGCAGACCTTCTCTCTTCCTTCCCTTTTTATTCCACCTGGGCTACAAGCCTATTGGTTTGTGCCACTCACATCCAGGGTGGGACTTCCCTCCTCAGTCTGCAGCCTAAATGTCAATCATCCACAGATACAGCCGGAGCTTTACTAATCTGCTAGGCAGTTCTTACTCAAGTCCGGTTGACACATCACAATTAATGATCACAAAAAATTAGGCTGAATTCCACATTCAGCTGGCTTAGGTGCCCCCCACACACAGCATGCATCTCTCTAAAGCTCTAAATCTGCACCACATTCCTGGGTGCCCAGCTGGGTCTCCAAGAGCACCAAGACCACCGCTTGACAGAAACCCATACTTCACAAATATGTTCCCCCCCACCCAAAGCACCAGCTCAAAATAATCCTTCCTAAAGTTGCTATAAGTCAAAATGTCTCTCTTCAAAAGACCCAGTTTTAGAAGCTACCTTCCCACAATGCTAGCTCAGAGTCCCTCTTATGGCACTATTCACACACTAGACAGCATTCATTTCATTCCACCTTTTTATTTTTTTTAGTCAGGCCACTTGTGCCTTCTCTATTAGACTCCAAACTCCCTGAGGTCAAGGACATTTGTCCTCATCTTCATGTTACTCTTTGATCTGCAGAAGGCTTGGCACATCAAAGGTAATCGATATGATGTTGAACCACTGCAAACTTCTCTTCACCTAAAGTCATCTGCCCAGAGAATCTCCCTGTTTATATAGTCAAAGTTCCAACTAAAAGGCCAGAAACCTAGAGAGGGGAGAAAAGCATAACAATCAATTTGAAAAAAAAAGTGGAATTCTAAATCTCTTAAAATATATCTTTTTTATTTCTTTTTTTTTTTTTTTGTGGGTACCGGGGGGTCGACCTCAGGACCTCGCGCACCAGCAGGCGCCCGTGCCTCTGAGCGATATCACCGGCCCCTTTTTCGTATGTGGGATTCGGGAGTCGAACTCGGGCCCTCGCGCTTGCCGGGCAGGCGCTTAAGCCGCTGAGCCATCTCACCGGCCCTTTATTTCTTTAAAATGTGCAAGCCTTATTAATTATTCTGCAAATACTCAATTCAGAGAATGTCCAGATGATGATGCTGCCTAATGACTGTTGGTGTGAATTTGTACCTGACTCCGTGCTTAAATCACAAAATATCAAGATGGAACCATGGCTGGGAAACAGCCCCTTTTAATTGTGCACTTCAGCTGCAGACACTTTGGTCCACACCACTAACTCAACCTCCACTTTTGTGTAAACATCAGACATGCTTAAATATTATCCAAAAAGGTACCAAAACAATAACACACAACCCTAAAACTCTACTTTCTAGTCTACAGGAGGTATGTCATCCCTGATCAGAGAGAATGGAGAAAATCAGCCAGGACCCAGCAGCAGGAGGGTTCAGGGCCACAGAAGCAGGAACTACACCCAGGACTGCAGGGACAGGAATGCCAAGAAAAATAGGAGCCAAACCCTTCTTTCTGCAGAGACTTCTCCTCCCTTGGAGTACCTGCAGAATTCTAATTTAAATCCCAAACAGGACACCTAAAAGGAACAGTCAGGGTCCGAACCTAGCTCGTGTCAACTGAGTGTCACAAGGGTGTGAAGACCCCAGCCTCACCTGCCATCACAAGGCCCGCACTGCCCATCACAAGGCCACCGCACTGCAATGGCCCTGCAGTGGGGTGCAGAGGTGGACTTTGCACCTGAGCATAGAGAGCTACAGAAGGGAACCCTGGTAGCTCCAGTCCACTCAGCGGTGTTTACCAAGCTCTCATTCTGTGCAAAGTGATGGCGTCTCGGAGAAGCCAGGGCTTAGGTGAAGAGGATTGCAAAGAAATGCCACATGACTCCTGCTCCTACGGGCAGGTGGCTGCCTCAGGTGCTGTGTCTTCCGTGGCTGTCAATTGCTCACAGAATCTGAAATCTCATTTTGGTCAAATCTTTAGCCATATCCCTTAAGAATAAACGCTTTCTCCCAAAGAAGTCAGAGACTCTTGGGGAGCACAAACACCACCACATACATGTGCATACAACCACAGGGGACCAGTGGAGGAAACCATCATGATGAATAACTGAAAAGCTTCACCTCAAGGAATTTGGAGAAAATTTTGCCACACTCAAGATCTCTGGTGCCCTTGTTGACAGAGGGCAGACCCAGATATCGTCTGTCAAGCTGGGCAGGTGTTACCAACCACGCACAGGATCCCGGCGTAACACCCACGTGTCCCTGGAACCCGGCACAGGCATTGGTGGGCTCAGTGCCATCCCACAGCTGCCTCATCTTTACTCCGCACAGCCCAGGGAACAACATAAGGGACAAAACAGTGTTCAGCGCTGACACAGTGCCATTGGAGTGTGTAAACCACCTCAGGTTGTATTCCTTTACCCAATATAAGACTATATAGGACTCAACTATCTTCATTTAACGTCTTTTGCTTTTTCTAATTTCATTACATTTTAGTCCATCTATTTTCTATTGATTTCTAAGAAGTCGGATGGGCTGAAATTGCTTCAGAAGCAAAGCAAACTGGCTGGCCATGCACTGAACCCATGTGTTCCACCAGTGTTCCCGACAGGGGACTCCTTGTCTGCCCCTCTTGGGCTCCCACCTCTCTCCCTGGGCCTCCTACCTCTCTCCCTGGGCCTGCAAGGCTCTCTGGCTCTGTCTCCAAGAGTGAGTCTCCCTGACCACCTCCCTCACCCATACCTCAAATCTAACCAGTGCCTGGCCGGAACTCCTCCACCCGCTCAGCAGTGCCAGCCTTCCCCCCAATCCAGCCACTGCCCAAGTCTGATTTCCCACCCCTGCCCCATGCAGCCTTGCTCCCTGCCTCCACTCCCACCTTCCCTCTTTCCATGCTACCTAGATGCATGGAACCTAGATGCAGCTGACAAACTAACCTTCCAGAAAAGCAGGGATGGTGTGACTTCCCTCTTCAATACCACTGAGGACTCACTCCTAACGTCGGGTGAGAAAGTCCACAGTCCTTCCTTAGCTTGTCCTTCAAGCCCTGGCCACATCCACACAACTATCAGGTCCCTGGGTTCCCTCTTCCACCCCAAGTGCACCAACCATGCTCTGACCTCCATCCATGCTTTGAACAAGCACAAGTGGCTGGGCCTGCAGTTCCCCTCGTGCCTGGCTCTTTGTATTCAACCCTTCTGGTTCTGTGAGGTCCCGCTGAAGTGTCCAGCCCCAAAGCATCCCTAGACTCAAGGGATCTTTCCCTCCTCACACTCCGACGACACTTTCCTCTGCTGGGCATATGGTAGTTCACCTACTGCCTCCCCCTGGACACAGGGCCTCCCTCCCCTACTGGGACTTTCCACCAGGCAGACCTCTAAATTGTCCTTCCACCCCTGCAGGAACCCAGCAATCCGCCCTGTCCACAGCAGTCACAACGCAACCCCAAGCCTGGCCGCAGCCTGGCGTCCCATTCAGACACCCTGCAGCAGCCGTGCCCAAGACAGGGAACTTTCCCAACTAGAAGAGAATTTCCGGCCACACTTGCAAAGCAGGTGGGCATTCTCCCACTTCAGCATCAATCTCCATTTTCAAAAATCTGCCCAATGGGCACCCTTTGGACAGGTGGGCCGGGAGCGCGGGCGATGGGTGGACAGGGCGGGATGGGATGCTCCTGCTCCCCAGGACAGGAGTGACAGCGGCGCGGGCGCAGGGGACCCACGCGGAGAGAGCCCTATCCCACCCTGTTGATCCGGCCCCAAACTTTTCCCTGCGTCTGCCACGCGGGACCCGCGGACACCCGGGCCCGGGAGGAGGCGAGAGGCGCGGGCGGCCAAGGTGGTGTCGGGACCGCGGGGCCCGGCCCGGCCTCGGTTCCAAGCAGGCGCCGGCTCGCGACCCTCGGGCCGGGCGAAGGGTGACGCCTCCCCGGCCGGCGCCCGACACTCACCCGGAGGGTTGACGGCCGCCGGCGTGGCCATCGCGGAGGGACCGGACCGGGCGGCCGGGCGCCGCGCCGCGCACACAAAGGACAGCGGCGGGGGTGGCGCCCGCTCGCGGCGCGCTCCGCTCCTCCCGGCCGCGCGCCCCCGCCTCCGCGCCCCTCCTCCCGCCCGCCTTTGTCGGCGGCGCCGGGCGCCCGGGTCCGAGCCCAGCACCGCGAGACGAGACTTGGGCCGCGCAGCGGACCTGCTCCCTACCCGTCCCCACCCCACCCGATGCGCTCCCCATCCCTCCCCGACCACACAGGTGCCCGCAACCCCGCCGGGTCACCCCGCCCCCACGACACGCACAGCGGGTCCGGCGTGAAGACCCACTGCGGTTCCCGGGGACGCGGGTCCTTGGACAGGGCCGGAACAACGGCCCGCTGGAGACAGGGCCCGGGGTGAAGGGGGAGTCGCCCTGGGGAAACTGAGGATGGCCTGCTGGAGTGAGGCTCCCAGCTCTGCCCTCCTCCTGCGTGGAGGCTCATTTATTACCTGAGGTCGTGTCGGAAGCCTTAGGTACACTGCCACCTGGAGAATGTAAAAAGATTTTTAAATGCTTTTGTCTACACGGCCTGGTGAAGTTAGGATGCAGAGAACTGGGGGAGGGGGGCTGCCAGTTGCAGTCGTCCTTATGAGAAGCCGTGGCTTCTCCAGGTCACCGGGGCAGGTGCCCTGTAAAGGTGAGAGGGCAGAGTACAACATCTCAGGAGAGACCCCAGAGGGACAAGCTGGCCCCTGGTACGGGCACATTTGCCAGGACGACACACAATCTTAAATCCTCCCAAAGAAGCGTTTAGGGCAGGGGGTAGAGAAGCCGTGGTTGGGATGCATTTCCAAATCTGTCACTACTGGTCTGTAGTGTATCACTTTGTCAGAAGTCAGGTGTCTGCTGTGGCTCTGCCCTCCAAGGGCTTCCGGCCCGGGGGGAAGGGGGAGCATGGGATCTACTCTCTTGAGGTGCAGAACCCCTGAAAAGTGAGCCCGCGGCCTGTGGTCACTGCTGGATGAAGGAGTAAAGGAGGCCAAGCCTTCAGCACAGATGAAAACGAGGCTCTGGGAATGTGAATTAGATGTGGAGAGGTGCGAGAAGGCATCTTAAGGGGAAAATAAAGCACTGTGCTGTCGCGACAGATGGGCCAGGCACAGATAGGGACGATGAAAGACAGGGCTCAGCCAGGGCCTCACCCCACATCAGATAGGTGTTCTGCCACCGGGAGCCCCTTCTGGGCCCTGCTCCCTGCAGGCAGGCAGGCTGGTGCCTGGCAGTCCCTCCATTTGCACACGTCCACCTCACTGCCCAAAGGCCTGCCAAGTTCTGTCTGTTCCCCAGCTCCTCACATCCCTGGAAAGTTCGAGTTCCCCTTCTTGGCATTTATATACCAGTATAGCAACCATTTCGGCAGTTACATGTGGCTCATGTGGCCCCCAAAATGTTCTCTAAAAAATTATCCCTAAAAAAGAAAAAGTGTAGTGGATATGACTGTTGTGCTCACACATTAGCCAGGCATGTTTGCTGACAAGTTTTACTGACTATGCTATTGGCCACTGCCCACTTTTCTAAATGTTTCTCCCTAAGTGTCTTTAATACTGGGGCTTACACAAGCTGCCTCCTTCCTTTACTTGTTCATTGCAATAAAAGACTGGTAACAGGCAGACAACTGCTAGGAACGGGAGCCCTTGCCACTGCCTGCTTGGAGTTTGGCTCGTGCTGTGGTTTGGACTAAGTAATAAATACGTTTGAGTTTCATGAGGAAGGAGACTTTCCTGTCTCCTCCAGTCATGAAGCTGCAGAGATGGAAAGGACCTTCATCATCGCTCTGCTCAGTGCCACCACAGGTTTCAGCAGAGGACTCATGTTCAGGACACAGAAGTGACTTTCTCAAGGTCATACAGATAAAGGTCAGACCCAAGTCACCCACAGTGTGAAGGGATTTGGTGGCTGGGGTTGGGGGGATGGATAAGAGAGGAATGGGAGACTTGGGACCTCACTCACCTTCTCCTCTTGTCTCTCAGTATTAAGTAGGTAAAATTCCCAGGAGCATTGATTGTGGATGGAAGCCCCCTCTTAAGTAAACATCTGAAATGGAGCGGTTAGTCATTGCTGAATGCTGAGTGGCGTTTACACAATACAGTGGTCTCGTGCTAATTATGAGAGTTAGTAGACTGTGACCAGTTAGCAGGCTTAGGAATTCCACTCAACCTTTAAACAACCTGGAGCCCTTTAAAATTCCAAACAAGGCTTAATTTGAAGCTGAGATTTGCATTTAAAAAAAATTAACACAGACCCGCTAGGTCCATAGTGCAATTTCTGGGGACATTGCATGCCCCCCATGCCAGTAAACACCATGGTCCCGAGACTTTCTTTTACTGTATTTTTTCTAACTTGGTGGAAAAAAGCGATCACTCCAGTTCTGCTTCAGATCCCTCTGAGTCTTGACACAAGAGAAAAAGGACTTCTGCTCTACCATTTTTACATGACGATCCCCTTACTGCTTTCTCTTTAGGTCCACAGAGGCAACCCCTGCCACTGGTCTCCTCTCTAGGTGGCCCTGCTCTTGCTGTCAGGTCTCTTCTACAGGTGGATGGGATCTCAGTTTCACACACAAAGGCACAAGCCTTTCTACCTTTAAAGCAGAAAGTGCAGTGCAGGGTTTGCCCTGTTGATGTCCAGGCTCCCTAAGTCTCACTTCTCATCTGTAAAGTGGGGACGATGTCACCCGCTGTGCTAAGCTGCAGTGAAGATGAAATTGAATGAGCTGATCCGTGCACTTGCTCTCTCTATAATTTAGGGACTAAAATGCTCTTCCTATAGTATCACAGAAGGAAGAGGAAAAACGTAGCAAGTCCCTGTCCAGGAGAAGGGTGGGAAGGGACAGCTCATCATGTCTGACCTTGGAGAGTAGAAGAAAGGATAGAAGTGGGGAGGGACACGGTCCAGCCACAGGAAAACAGGGCGGGAGCCCTGTGCTGTGCTTACTGTATTCTCTGCCCATGGCCCAAGGAAGGCATACCAAGCAAGCCGATGGAGAGGGCTGGGACTGCCTCCCTCCAGGAGCCTTGGGGGAGACCTTCCCAGGGTGGCTCTGCAGGGCCTGAAGGGTGTGGCCACAGAGCTGGAGCTGACATGGTATCCCTGTTCCCTGGATCCTCTGGGTGGTGTCTAGGAGGACCCTGTGGGAGGGGCGTGAAGGTGCTGAGAGTCTGGACTAACACACATCTGGGTGAAACTGCGAGGCCATTGTAGGCGGGGCTGAGGGAACAAAGGGCCTGAACCAGGCTGCAGATTCCAGCCACCCCAAAGGCCTCTTGAAATTACCCCTGTGGGCACTTGCCACATCAGCATCCCAGCAGCTCAGAACAGACACAGCAAGGACCCCAGCACCCCCCACCACCGCCCAGACACCATCTTGGAGAAGAGCAGAGGGGGAGGGGCCTCAGAATGACTGTGCGTCCACATGAAAGAAGCGGCGATTTCAAAGAAGTGATATAAACAGAAAGCTGTCGTGAGTGTGGAGGGTGAGGCTTGTGTGGCTCTGTTGAGGGTGTGGTGGGGAGCTTCTGACCTGCTGCATGGACTCAAGGAGACCAGCTTACGCAGAAGTGCAGCAGACACAGTCATGTCCCCAGTGAAAGCCCAGGAGCCCTTGGACGCAAAGCCAAGTGACACGGTGCTAAAACGGAAACAAGAGAAACTCTGGACGTTAAAGAAGAAGCTGGGGACCGGGGATATAGCTCAGCAGCACGGCACCTGCCTGCCAAGTGTGAGGGCCTGAGCTTGATTCCCAGTTCCCAAAAAAAAAGAAAAAAAAAGTTGGCACAAGTCACAACAGCAGTGGAGACTGACCAAGCTCTTCCGGTGTTGGAGACCTCAAATGAACAGCAAAGGACAAAGGTAATACATTGCTGTTCCGTGTCAGCCAACTTGTAGTACTCCTGCCTCCCCTCAGTGTGGGCCCAAACTCCCCCCTGCCCAGGCCCCAAGGGCAGGCCAGCACTCTGACTGGGTTGGGGACAGTGCTCGGCATGCAGTACTGCAGACCCAGCCGCCATCGATGAGAAGTTTGTCCCTGGGAGCCATTCTGCCTTTGGAACTGGGCATCTTAGGGCTTGAACATCAGCTGTCCAGCAGCACAAGCTTCCCCGGGGATTTCGCTGTGTTCTCTGGCTTTTTGGGGGGCAAGTGGCTTCTGGACCAGCCTTCACTGTCGTGCAGAGAAAGAAGTGCAAAGTAGTTGGGACTCGCCAGCCACCCATTTCAGATCTCAACAACTGTGTGCAGTCTGTGCCTCAGTTTCCTCATCTGTGAAATGGTGGTAAAGATGATTGTCTTAGTCGCTTTCTTCATCACTGGGACAGAATACCTGATGCCTACCATTTAAGGGAGGAGAGGTTTATTTTGGCTCACATTTCAGTCCACAGCCAGCTGGTTCTAAAGAAGGATGGCATGGCACTGGACCCGGTAAAGGAGCAGCTGCTCGTGTCAGGGCATCCTGGAAGTAGAGAGTCAGGGAAAAGCAGGGATGTAACCCTCAGGTCGCACCCACAGTGACCGCCTCGGCCGAGATCCACCTCCCAACAGCAAGTCAGCCACAAGGTCCCAGTCCCCTTCCAAACGTCCTGCCTGTGATTGCATGAGACTTTAAGGAGACATCTAGATGTAAACCCTAACAGTAGTGCATACCTCCTAAGGGCTTTGTGAGAACCACATGAGCTGACATGGTACAAAGCTTAGGACATTGTCTGGGATGTGGTTGGCAAAAAGTATTAGTTGGGTCTGTTATTAGAGAGGCCAGGTGAAGTTCAACAGCAAGAATGAGATGGAGCAAATTGTAATTTTAAAAAAAGGCAACCAGCAATTTGGAAATAGTGTCATGATGACTCTACATCAAAAGCTATGGGCCGGTGAGATGGCTCAGCGGCGTACGAGCCCGCCTGGCAAGCGCGAGGGCCCGAGTTCGACTCCCGGAACCCACATACAAAAAAAGGGCCGGTGATATCGCTCAGCGGCACGGGCACCTGCTGGCACGCAAGGTCCTGAGGTCGACCCCCGGTACCCACAAAAAAAAAAAAAACTATACACAGAGAAAAATTAACAGCTGCCAGTACTTGATTTTAAACAGGAATGAGTGAAAACAAATGAACTTAAACATTTGACTTAAAATCTTAGGGCAAATTAATAAAGATTCTTTACTTTGTACATGAAAGCTCTCCAGCTCAAAGTAAGACATCAGGAAGTTCAGGGAATCTGGAGAACAGCTCAACGACCAAATGTGGAAGAGCAGGGAGCTGGTGGACAGGAGGGCACCCAGAGCAGTACCTGGCTTCACCAGCACCTGCACACATAGTTTCCTCTCTTCCACTCTGCCATCCTCCTCTCTTACTGCACATCACCTTCTTCCAGTGGAGAACCAGCTCCTGGCAGCTAGACCTGAAACTTCCTTGCCTCCTGCTGCCAGAGAGGGAATCCATTCCTCTCACCACTCCAGGGAAGGAATGGCATCTCTGGAAAGGAAAGGCTGGGGTGGCTGCAGTTTGGGTCACGTACTCCCTCCTAAACAGGCCATGTCCATGGACAGGTAACCATGGCTGACCCAGCTCAGGAGAGGAGACAGGCTCACATGAGAAGGACCAGCTCCTGATGGAATCCTGAGGCTGGAGCCACAAAGAAGCATTGCTCTAAGAGTGAGGACGCCAGTCTAAAAGGACAGGAAGGCTGGGGGGGGGCACAGAGTCTATTGGTGCCTGATACTAAGTGAGAAAATCACCAGAGCCATGGGAAAATGAACAGAGAGAAATGCAGGGGAGGACCAGGATGCATGAGAAGAAATATTTATAAATAATTCCAAGAGCTGAGTCTGCAAAGAATCCCCATGTCTGGGATTCTACCTTCCTGTTCATTTTTACTTCTGGACATTTGCTCCCCTTTCCAACAATTGTGCTCCAATAATAACCAACCACTTGTCATTCCCTACATACTCCTGATGCCCCTCCTGGGGCACTTCTGGTTCCCCAGGAACCAGTGCGATGGCCTCCTCTTCTGCAGGCATGCCTCCTTCCATGGAGGAGCCTGAAGCCCTCCCTTCCCCTCATTCTGGCATGACCTGATTATTCTCTTACCTGTCCATTCATCCTGTTACGCGGTGAGTTTGTGCCTTCACGTGCCGTCCCCCCTACCCCATCCCCAGCTCAGAGCCAGATCCATGTGAACTATTCTCATCTATATGGAGTGAGTGGCTGAATATCTCACCAGACATCCATGACCGCAGCACATGGTATCCGCACCCCTTTGTCTCTTCCATGACGAGTGACAGGGCTCAGAGGTGTCTCCCTCCACAGGAGGCGAGACAGCTGCAGTGTCAGGGAATGTCTCTGACTCTCTCTCTCAGCTCCTCGGGGCTACATTTTTATTTTTAATTTCCCACTACAATTCTGATTCGTATTAAAAGATTCATCAATTACTCCTCAAGAACAAAATAGAAATAAGTATAAAAACAATATTCTACTCAACACTTACTCCCTACTCCATGTAAGTTTTCATTTTCTCCCAATCCACCAGGAAGATGTCAGTAACTCCATTTGCCAGTAGTGATCATAATAGTTCCAGTGTATAGTGCCTTCTGACTTTCAAATTATTTTAACAATACTATTTCTCTAGCTCCAGCATATTTGATTTTGGTCTTATTAGTGAAAAAATGACATACATGTGATATTATTCAGATTTTAAAAGCTAACCACTTTCCTCTTGTATTAATCCAATCTGGAAACCAAACTCACAAATGAGAACAATCTTTTTTCTTTTTTAGCATAATACAATTCCTGGGACATTTTAGTAAGTGATGCTAAATACGTGAGTTTGATCTTTTCTTGTGTTATATATAAAGAGGTAATTTTTGCTTAAGAATGCCAAGAGAATTAATGGGGTTGGTTAATGATTAATCTCTCTTTCCTAGTGATATTCAACATTTCACAGGCATCCACACGACATGGCTCAACCAAGTTCATTTTCCAACCAACTGGTCTGGGACTGCTTAGGCATTAGCATGCAAATTACTGCAAACACGGGACAGGTGACAAGGGCTTCCCTTCCTGTAGGTCACCTGCTGGGGGAAATCAAGCACATTTCTACTTAGGAAAACTTATTTTGAGGACTCTCAATCTGTTGAGGGGTTATCCGTTTGGCTTTTAGATATCTGACTTCTTTAACACAGGAAAATAGAATTAATTTTAAATTAATTAATAAATTAATTAATTATTTATTTTTGCAATGCTGTGGATCAAACCCACATGCCCACATATGCAAGGTAAACATTCTACCACTGAGCCACATCCCTAGCCCCATCTAGTACACAACTTACAGGTAAATAGATTGTACCCTTCTCCTAAGCGCTGTGCCAGGGCAGTGGCTCCTGCCCCATTCAGCCTTAGGGCAGCCTCTTCTCTTCTTTCTTACAACAGGCCATTCCTGCTCTTCATCAGCAGCACAAGGGGCCAGAATGCAGAAGTACCTCCAGCTGCTGCCCCAGACCTGCTGGCTGCACCAGACACTGTCCACTTCCCTGCACTGCTAATTCACCTGCTAGCCCCTGGCATGGACTGCAACCACGTGCATCCCTCTCACTACCAAGGGCCCTCGCCCTTCAAGGCTGGAGCCCTGACTCCTTCAGGCTTGCAGGATGGGGAGGTCCCTCCCATGGCCAATCTAGAGCCTCCTGGGGTGGGCTGGGGGGACATAGAGGAAAAATCAAAGCTCAAGCTCAGTTTCTCCACTACGCTCACAATGCAGATCACCTCTGACCCCCGATGTCCAGGTCCCCCCTCACCTTGTACCAGCAATCAGTTCTGCTGGATGTCCCCTAAGTGAACTCCATTCTGACGCTGTCTGTGTGGAGATAGTGTCAGAGTCCACACGATAAGGGCTCAGTCCCACAGAACTGTCCTTGCTTCACATGGCAAGTGACCTGAGGCTTCTGACCCACTGACTATAAATTGGGGTTCCTGCAACTCCTAATTTTGCTAGAGCAGCTCACAGGACTTAGGGAAACACTTGCTTATGTTTAGCATCTTATTACATAGATATTACATGGGTACAACCAAAGAGATGAACAGGGTGAAGTACAGGGAAAGGTTCAGGGGACTCCCAGGCTCTCTCGGGGCATCTTCCAGAAACCCCCAGGTGTTGAGCTCCCAGGAAGCTCTCCAAATTCTGTCCTTCTGGATTCTCATGGGTACCTCACTGTATAAGCATGATTGAAACACAGACAACCGTGTAGAAATTTGTTAGGACAGGAAGAGCCTGATCTAATGCTAGTACGAAGAGAGGGAAACCCAGCAAGAGCTGTCTGCTCGGATTCTTCTTGTCCTGTCTGGGCAACTTTCTTTCTCCGTGGTATGAGGCAGGACCCATTCCGAGATGGGGCTTGTATGATCTACTCTCAGACAGGGTACGTCAGGGAATATTTTTATGGCCAGCCCCAAGACAGAAAGGCAGATGAAGATCAGCATTTCTATGACCCATCTTGGAGAAGAGGAATTCTAGTTCAAATGGCCTACCTTGGGAAGAGCATTATGAGATGAGAACCATGGATACGAACCACCTCGATTGAGTCTTGGGCCCATTATTCTTTGCATGTTCCTTTACAGGTTCTTCATAGACTATCTTTTTCTGACAATAAAGGAGTTCTTGAGTATGTTTGCTTGATTATTTGTTGTTTTAAATTGTTATTCATACAAGTCTTCTCTCTCACTCTCTCTCTGGCATATGTGTTTATCTTTAGCAGATTTTGCCTAGATTTTCTAGCCCTGTTAATTATGCTTTTGACCTAAGAATGGTAAAGTGACCAGCTTTCCTAGCAGAGTCAAGGTGGGAAACCATTTCTTCCTGACATACTGGAATGTGGGGTCCTACTCAACCCCACTCTCAGTAATTCCGTGATAAGAAGCTGATGTTGATGTGTTTCTCTAGATCTGGGTCTCCTGGTCTTGTACATGGTTATGGTCAAATTCTTTGTTTCAGAGAAAACTCACTGGTGATGATGTAGGTGATATAGCAAGGTGGGGCTGGGTCTCCCTATGTTCCGGTTTGTTAGACTCTAACAAACTGTACACCAGAGGGGAAAAACATGCTCAGGGGAGCACCAGGCCTCTTGGTATCTTCCATCACTGCAGCTTCCAAAACTGAATTGATTCAACAGGTTGGATGGTTTGTATCAAATCATATTCATCTTAACTTTGAATGGAAGTGTCACCGACAACCCCAGTCTTCATTATGAGAACTATTCGGTATCCTCAAGCAAGTAATTTGTGTACATAGGCACAGGGATTTGGTCAAAGGGAGACTCACCAGCAGGATGTGAGCACCCTCACCAATGGTGACACGTTTAGGACACTGCTAATACATGATGTTTGAGACCTCACCTTTTCCCACTCTCTTGGGCTAGGTTTGTTTCTAGTTAGGACTTTCCCTACTCACCCTTCTCAGTCCTTATCTTGTTTGTCAGGTTGCCATAATGGTCTTTGGAACTTACCCTGAAATTCTGAACAGGAAACTAAAACCAGGATAATACTGGAAATCAAGATAAAATAGATAATACTGTTCACAGGAGAAGCTGACTTAAAAGAGGATCATTCCTGGGTCAGAAGCATAATAAACAGGGCTAGAAAATCTAAGCAAAACCTGCTAAAGATAAACAAATATGCCAGAGAGAGAGAGAAATAGAGAAAGAATGAAGCCTTGTATAAGTAACAATTTAAGACAACAAATAACCAAGCAAACACACTCAAAATCTCCTTTACTGGGAGAAAAAGATAGTGGATGAAGAACCTTGTAAAGGGACAGGCAAAGAATAATGGGCCCAAGACTCAAATGGTCCCTCATGATGCAGCCCATTTCTCCCCTTTGAGGCTACTATGATGCAATGACTTTGGTCACAAAGCTGTTTTCCTAATCCCCATCACCCCTCCCTCACACCACACTGCTCCCCTGCCCAGCAGTCAGCAGAGTATGACCTGGCCTCATAAAGAGGCTTTCATTTTGGGAGTGTAGTGGTGAATTAATTGTCAACTTGAGTGAGGATGCCCAGCTGAATTGAGTCAGCACAGTTCTGGGCATGAAAGACCCACTTTAAGGAGGACTGTCGCAACAGTATACAAGGAGAATGGGAGGGAAGGATTTCAGCTGATCTTCCTTGGAAGAGCTTCATCCTAGCTGCTTTTCTTCGGAGGGGCTGTTCCCTTTGGCTGAGCTCCTGTCTTCGCCTTCAACAAGGATGGCTGCGGTAGTCTTTGGAGGAGCTCTGATCTTTGCCTTCTCCGTGGGCATCATCTCTTGGCTTTTGGTGCAGATAATTTAGCTACCAGCACTGGCCTTTTGGCCTCTGGGCACAGACTGTCCCAGCAGGGTGCCTTGGACTTTCCAGCGCAGACCCTTCAGTCTTCCATCATAGATTCCTTGCCCTCCTGATATGGCCTTCAGCCAGATTCTTCAGATCTCTGCTGTGCAGACAGATCTCTTGCACTCTTCTGCATTTGACTTGGTAGGTGGATATTGTCAGCTAATCTTAAAATTTCTGTGTCTTGGGCTGGTGAGATGGCTCAGCGGCATAAGCGCCTGCCTGGCTAAGTGTGAGGTCCTGAGTTCAACTCCCGGTACCCACATACGAAAAAAGGGCCGGTGATATTGCTCAGCGGCACGGGTGCCTGCTGATGCACGAGGTCCTGAGGTCGAACCCCGGTACCCACCAAAAAAAAAAAAAAAAAATTTCTGTGTCTTCTGTTAAATCTGTTCCTCTTGCAAATACCGACTACAAAAGGGAAGTAAAGCTGACCAGCCCCTAGGACTACTCTGATATACTTGCCAATTTTGTCCCTCACTTTTAAAAAAGTTTTGATATTTGATCAGTTCAGTTTGTCCCTCAGGGCCTGATGAATTCGGCTAGAGCTAAAAACAAACAACCAAAACGGCAAGGTTCCACACTGTGGGTGATGACCACACAAAACCCACTGTGATATGGAGCCGTCGATAACCTCCTTGGGGTACATCTTTATCTCTCTGATCTCCAGTTTTAGTTGAAACAATCTACATAACAGCTATATCACATTAGCATCTATATTATATTTTATATAAATTTCTATGTAGATGCGATATCTACAATATATAATACCTTTATATATTATACAGTGGCTAAAAATGTCACCAAGCTGCTGAGAGTCCTCTTGCTCAATTTGGATAGAAATCACAAACAGGCAAAGCATAGCTCTTTTTAGCATTAACAGCCCTAAGCCTTGCATGCCAGGGGCTATCAGCTCTTAATATTAGCAGCCCCCTGCTACCCTCCTGGCAGCCAGAGCCAGCAGCTACCAGCAGGCCTCAGGGAATCTTCCAGTTACCAGAGATGGCAGCTTCCAGCAATTCTCTGCTGTTCTCTGCTGATCACTGCTACTTGCCACTGTCAGTGTTACCAGCTCTGGCAGCTGGGTACTTTGAGTGCCTTTGGTGTTGCCAGTTCAGCCTTATCTGCTTGAGACAGAAGTCACAATTAGGCAAAATGTGCCTTCTGAAAGAGGCTTTATTAGGACTTCTGCTGGAGCATAAAGGGAGAACAGTGCAGTGACTGTACCTCTAAGGGTATGCGGGAAGTTGCTTATATAAAAGAAAAAGGCTCACACATGCTTAGTGTCAGACAGTTTAGTGAAGGGGAGAGGAGAGGCTCCTCACGGACCTGACTGAGGACAGCAGCGAAGGTGCGGAGTCACCTAGATGGACTTGAAACCCAAACTTGCTGCAGCCAAAGCAAACACCTCCCAGAGTAGCTGTGGGGCAGCTGATATAGTCATGGCCAGCTACAGAAAGAAAAAAAAATACTTCTTGGAGAGTGTCAGACCTTCTCTTCTGATTCAAAAGATCACAAAATTATTTTGTTTACATTTAATTTAACCCTAGCCCTTTAACTTAACTCTCTAATGTAGTTATTATTATTCCCATTTTACAGATTTAGTGACTGATATTCAGAGAGAATAAATGATTTGCTTAAGGTCACACAACTAATAATTGGTATAGCTAAACACATGAACCCAGATTAATCTGATTTCAACAGTCTTGCTTACTCAATCTCAAAGTACTGGCCTTCTCCACTGGTAGATGTTAGCCTATTTTAACAAAGAAACTCAAACTTCTCTTGCTAATTTAGTGAATGTTATGGCTTATGTCTAGACATCCCCCTGCAAAGCCTCATCCACTCATAGATGGGGCTTTTTGGATGTGGCTGGATCTATGGTGTGTGAATATGGATTAAGGGTGTATGATAACTAAAATACGCCACTGACTTAACATAGTTCTGGGTATGGATAATGGGAAGGCCCACGTTGGGTGTGGGTGGCATCAACAAATAGGCTTGTAGCCTGAATGAAATAAAAGGAAAAGAGAGGTTACACGCTGCTTCTTCCTGCCTCCTGCCTGTCCTGCCATGGACTGTTCCTCCTCTGCCATGCCCCTCTGCCATACTGCCCTGCCTTGGAGCCAACCAACTATGGAATGAAACCTCTTAAAAATGTGAGCAAAAATAAACCTTTCCTTGTTTGACTTTGGGTGTTGGATATTTTGTCCCAGCAATGAGAAAGTCAGTAAGACAGTGAAGTAAATTGGAATGAGATTTAGGAGGTGCTCTGTAAATAGAGGAAAGAAGCAAAAAGCAGAATAGACAGGTATCGGCAGTTTGGTTAGCACACACAAATCCAGATCCACACTCAAGATTTCCAGAAGGACTTCCACACATGAAGCAAACAGAAACAGAGCCCAACAGAGAGTCCATAACTGGCTTCAGATCATACAGTGGGTAAATGTCATGGCCAAGACCTACAAGCAAGCCCACACATGTTCCAGTAGGTGAAGGTCCCAAGCCAGACCCTGAGAAATGGCCACTGTGGTATCACAGTGACTGTGAGCAGCTGGGGCAGGGGCGTCACCATCAACAATGATATTAGCACTGACACTTTACCTTTTGAACAATAATGTAAAGATAAGAAGGAATTAATAAATGACTGAGAAATAATGAAAAATTTTAGCAATAGGAAAACAGATGAGCTTCTGAGGCCAGCCATATGGTGGAATCCTGAGAGGTCCCTAGAAGGTAGCAGGTCTCTACACTTTGCCAAAGCAGAGATTGTTTACATGGAGTAATGTTGGGTTGTAAAAAGGCGGGAAAAAGGACACACTGTGATTACACTTCTGTAAGTGAACATGCCAATAATGAGAAAGTCAGGAAGGAAATTTAGAATGATATCATAGGTTCCAAATGAGTTTAATGCTCTTTATGTGCTTTTTGTTACCTTTTGAGTGATTTTTCTCAATTTTTTGTATTTTTAAAAAATTTTTAAATAATTTCAGGTTTACAATAAAGTTATTAAAAAATGACAAAAACTGTCATAATTCTTTCACTCTATATTTTTATTACTTCCTCTCCAGATGCTGATACTATTTCTTCTGAACCATTGGAAACAATGGGAGACATGATAGCCCTTTCTGCTAAGATTTCAGTGTGTATTTGCCTAGAACAAGGGCTCTCTTATATAACCACATTATGATTATCAAATCAAGACATTATCATCAGTATAATACAATTATCTATGCTACAAACCTTGTTTCCAATTATCTGAAAAATGACCTTTATAGAAAAAACTGTGGTTCAGAGTCCAAAGATCACACATTGCATCTAATTGTCATAACTCCTTACATCTTTTTAGTCTCCTTTCTGCTTTAAAAAAAAAAATAGACATTATTTTAGAGGAGTTTTAGGTGCACAGAAAAGTTGAGTGGAAAATTACAAAGATTTCCCATAATCCCTGGACCCACCCACTAATGTCTCCCCCACCATCAACACCTCTCATCATAGTGGAACATTTGGTACAACTGAGGAACAGCATTGGCAGGTCATTGTCTCCCAGAGTCCATGGTCCACAGTTTACACCAGGGCTCTCTCTTGCATGCTCTATGAGTTTGGACAGATGTATGACATGATCCACAGTTATGGTGATAAAGAGTATTTTCACTGCTCTAAGATTACTCTGTGCTCCAGCTAATCACACCTTTCTCCTCAGAAGCCCTGGCAGCCACTGATCTTTTCACTCTCCATTGATTTGCCTTGTTCAGAATATCATAGAGTTGGAATCATACAGTATATAGACTTTTCAAATTGGCTTTTTTCACTTAGTAATATATATTTAATTTTCTTCCGTGTCTTTTCCTGATAATTGATAATTTGTTTCTTTTTAGCATTGAATAATATTCCTTTTTCTTGATGGACCACAGTTCATCCATTCACCCACTGAGAGACATTTTAGTTGCTTCCAAGTTTTGGCGGTTATGAATACAGCTGCTACAAACAACCCTATGTAGGTTTTTGTGCAGACATAAGTTTACAACTCTTTTAGGCAAATGCCAAGGAGTGCAATTGCTAAGTCATATAGTAAGAGTATGTTTCGTTTTGTAAAAAGCTACCCAACTGCCTTCCAGTGTGGCTGTGCTTTTTGCATTTCCACCACCAATGAATGAGAGCTCTGCTGCTCCTTATCTCTCCAGCAGTTGGTGTTCTCAGTGTCTTGGATTTTAGCCACTCTAATAGGTACATAGTGGTAACGTGTTTCTGTTTCCTAACAACATAAAAATCTTTGTTCATGGATCACATCTCTGGGCCCACAGCCACCCACTAGCTACGACAATGATTTTTTCATAATGGAGTTATGCACTAGACTCACTGCTGGGGAGCTCCTTACTCCATGACTCACATTAACTAGCTGAATCTTTCTTCCAAGTTGGAGCTCAGTACACCTGAATACCAACAAAATTTACTATGAACTTTGGTCCCAATCTTCCACTGATTTGAAGCCAAACAGATACATACTCCTTTTTTTTTTCTTTTTCTTTTTTTTTGTGGGTACCAGGGGTCGACCTCAGGACCTCCGCGCGCCAGCAGGCGCCCATGCCACAGAGCGATATCACCGGCCCTTTTTTTCGTATGTGGGTGCCGGGAGTCGAACTCAGGACCTCACGCTTGCCAGGCAGGCACTTATGCCGCTGAGCTATCTCACCGGCCCTACATATTCTTAAAATAACCTTACAACTGAAGCCTCTGTATAATTCATACTTTAATTAGTCAATAATTTACATGTACAGGGCATGTGAAAACAGTGGAGTGCATTACTAATAGCTACAATTTAGTGAATACTTGCCAAGTGCTCAGCGTTATGGCAGAATATTTCTTACAAAAACCTAGGAGGAAAGTGCTATTATACAGCGTTTCGTGGCTCTGGGACACACGAATCTGGGATCTGGTAGTGGCTTGAGGTGTTTCACAGTCATTATTCCATTGGTGTCACTGCTATCCTCTGTGCGTGTACGACTTAGACTAAAAATCTGATGACCCTCTACTGCATATCCCCCAAAAAGACCTAACTAGAAAATAAGCCCTAGCATGATTTTTCAGAATGCTCATAATACTGTATAAGTCTTACCACCAAAATAAGCCCCAGTTAAGGTCATCAGCCAGACAGGCACATCTAGTACATCCATTGCAACACACAACAGACATACTGAATTATAAAATAATAATAATATATAAATATATTATTGACATTAATACCCAAAATAAATTATAATTAAGTATTTGTAAGCACCCAAGCAGGCACCTTTGAACAAGAGGTAAATGCCTATGTAAACAGACGAACTCTAGACTTGTTGCCAAATGGCCAATCAGAGTGCAGATACAATGAACAAATAACATGCACACTTGATAATGAACAGATGTGATTGCGTCTAAGAGGAATCTTCATAATTCAATACATCATGTATTGTAATAGATGGACTTAATATGCTCATGTGAAATAAAGAAATGTTTTCTGAATTTTGCTGCCTGCAGTTTTTCCTCACTTTTGTGTGGACAATCACACTTAATTGTCTTTGTTCTTTTGCCACTCCCATCTCATAAAGTCTTCAATTAACACTTAATTTACTGGAAACTTTGTGAGGTCAGGCCTTGGGTGAAGAATTCATGGGATAAAATCACTGACAGCTGTGTTGCCAATGCACTACAAGCGGGATCCATGGACAAGAAGCGCTCATTTGAGGAAAGCTGTGTTGCTAGACAGAGAGATTGAGGTTCTACAGGAAATGTAGTTGCAAGAAATTCAGGCCAGAATTCCGGTTTGGAGAGTTATGACAATGTTCCAGAAGAAGATGACATGACTATTTAAATAAATGTAGGTTTTTTTATGTGAATAAATGAATAAAAGTAGATTGTTATATATAAATAAATGTAGATTGTTGTCCATGAAAAAATAAGACATCCCCTGAAAATAAGCCCTATTGCGTCTTTCGGAGCAAATATTAATATAAGGCCAAATTAAATTGTTCAAATTAAATTGTATTTTCAGGAAAATACGGTAGCAAGATGAAGAAAGTTCAGCACTGAGCTCAGAAGCTGCTTTCCTGAGAACTGCTCCATCACAGGCATGCTCAATGGGCAGAGAGGGCTGCTATAGGGGAGAGACAACAGTGGCTGTGAGTTGAAAGTGGTTTGGAAGAGCAAGTGATGAAATGAATAAAAGTCTCTAAGAGAAGGAGAAGGAGAAAAAGTCTACTCTGTTCCAATCTTCAGAGAAATTTGTGAGTTTTAGGGGACAGAGTAATTTATTGTTGCTTAGATGGTACCCAGCAAGACTTGATTGTATGTAGAAATTATTAGATTAAAAATGACTATGCATGGGGCCGGGGATATAGCTCAGCAGCACAGAGCCTGCCTGACAAGCACAAGGTCCTGAGTTCGATTCCTGGTACCACCAAAAAAAAAAAAAATGAAAACTAAAGCAATATCCGCATGTAAAATAAGGAAAATGCCTGCATAAATTAAGCCAGGAAAAAAATAGAACAAGATTTAAATTCAAGTTAAAGGTGGCCTTGGGTGAGATAAACAAGCAGGATCTTCGCAGCTCTTGTCTCCAGCGTGGTCCCCGCCCTCTCCCACAGGCAACCAGCTCACTGCGCGCCAGCTGTAGCTGCACGGCGGGGACTCTGCTTTTCCGTGTGCTTCTCCTCTCCATGTTCAGTGGTTCAAATTAAATTGTAGCTAAGCCAGCCCGGCCAAAAGATAACATTTCCTACTCTCCCCAGGCACTTGCCCCATTTATCCCAGACCACGTTCAAGGCAAACACAACTTCTTATAACAGTTTCTTATTTTGCTAGGAGCAGAATGTACAATGAAGGACACCAAACTTAATTAGCACATTAACATAATCACATCAAGCATAGATGTAGAACTCCAAGGTAGGAAATTAGATAAATCAATGCCAACAATTTCAGCCCCAAGCTGTATAATTAGGCAATAGGAAAAAAAGGATAGTTTAAATGGTAGCTCATGCATTTACGTGTTGTTTGTAATTTATGAGGTTAGAATTGTTGACATCAAAGAGTGCTTAAATTTATCTTTATATTTAAACATGTTTTTCCATCTAGATATGCTTTTTTTGACCTGTGCTCAATGTAGCTGCTCTTTTGCCTTCAAAAGCACTCATCAAAGCTATAATGCTAGCGTGAAAAGTTTTGCAAATAAAAACAAGGAGCCATTTCAATTTGAGCTCAGAACCCTAGAGACATAAAAGAGACAAAAAAAACGATGCAAATTTTCTAAGTTTTGGCCTGTCTTTTATTTTGTATCAGAATGTTTCCAGGAATTTGCATAGGTTTACCATTGTCAGCCAACTTAGGTGGTCTGCAATTATAGGTTATTTTTTTAGTGGAAGCAATGAGACAGAAAAAAAGATAGAATTAGGTGCCAGGAATCAACTGAGGTAAGCAGGTCAGAAGCAACAAAAACTTGATGCATCCAATGCTAGTTTGGGGACAATGTGCAATATACAGAATATGTGGAGGACAGACACTAGAGCGATTTCAGATATAAGTGTTGATGTCACACAGACCTGCACCTGCTGCTTACTTGCTGCTCAACCCCAAGCAGTTTGCTTGACTTCTCTAATCTTCAGTTTTCTTGAACATAAAATGGGAATAATGATACTGGTTTCATTGCACTCTTATGGAAATCAACTGGGATAGAGGCAGCACAGTCAGGGTCTGGTGCATGGTAAACTGCTCTGCAGATGGCAACTGGCAGCGTGAGAATGGGGTGGTCCTCAAGTGGAGAGGTTGCAAGTGGACCACTGAGGATGTACCTGCAGCCTAGGTGGCAAGAGACTCTGTACAGTGGGGCGCAGGAGGGCCCTTGCTCCTCCCTAGTCCATCACAGGCGAAAGGCTCAGCACAGGCGCGCATGAGCTCAGGCTCCAATCTCTTTGTCTCAGCTAATTACTGGCACCTGATTCTGTCTTGCCTGCTGTCTCCTTCACCCTTTGGAATGAGTTCTTCCCCATTCCCTGGCTGATTGGATTTAGGGAAAACATACTTAGATGCTGTGGGGCAGAGAAAGACAGGTGGAAGAAATACAACAAAGAAGTAGAAGTGCGGGCCGGTGATATAGATCAGGGGCATGAGCGCCTGCCTGGCAAGTGCAAGGTCCTGAGTTTGACTCCTAGTACCCGCATATAAAAATAAAAAGAAGAAGTAGAAGCACAAAGAAACAAGTTTGGAGAGAGAGAATTGCTGGTATAGCTGAGGGCTTTCTGCTACCAGGGCCATCACTTGATAGCATTTCAAGGTCTGGAGCTCCACAGAGCACATGTGAGCCCATCTCTACTTTTAGCCCTTTAGCCACTTTGCCTTGTTCCCCTTAATAGCAGCCAGTTTTGATACACATGCACACAGCAGAAGTTAGGACTTTTCCTTGTGAAATCAGATTAAAATTATGTAAGCTGGGTGGTCTCTTTTATCTTTGGGCCATGACAAGAACTGATCTTGCTTCTTGCATTGCCCAAGAGCTCATATTTTAAGAGCTGTGGAGTTCTGTCTGCACTGCCACATAATTCAGCTGTTTGAATGCATAGGTTAATAGTCTTTGGAAGCAGGAGTCCCATCGATTCCCCTCTAGCAAAGGTCTAGCAAAGCACTTGTACAGCTTAGTGAATGCCTGAGGCATGGGGTAGCCCACTTTCTTTCCATCTGTAAATACCAAGTGAGCCAGTCTCCACTCTCAGAAGTTTGCAAGACTGTGACTGATTCTACCCAAATCAGTGTCTTTGGAGAACTGATGCCTGGTAAAGAAGAAAGTGCTGGGAGGGTCTAGTTTCCCACTATTCTATGTTCTTGGACTTGAATAACTCTCAGGCACTGTTTCCAGCCAAATATTTTGCTATTGTTAATCAAAGAAAATTAGCAACAGCTTGGCAGTATTCAAGAATAATTATTGGTGGGCCGGTGATATGGCTCAGCAGCATAAGCGCCTGCCTGGCAAGCGCGAGGTCCTGAGTTTGACTCCCGGAACCCACATAAAGGAAAAAAAGGGCCAGTGATATCGCTCAGCGGCACAAGCACTTGCTGGCAAGCGCGAGGTCCTGAAGTCGACTCCCAGTACCCACACACAAAAAAATAATAATTATTGGTAATGAAAAACCTTTAATATCATTGATGCAGAATAGAGACCATAATATAAATGAGAAGCACAATATATTGACATTTTTAATGGGGCACACACAAGCTTTCTAGTCTTGTTGTAGGCCAAATGTTAGCTGAAAGTTTAAATTTTCCACCAGCTTGGGATAAGTTCTAAAACAAGAAAGCCTGGCTTTCAACAACATATATTCACTGTGCTTGATGCATCACATGGGGGAAATTACAATGTGGGTTGGGGAACTCTAGGGGAGAGATCTTGAAAGTGGGAGGAGCCATGCACTTAGTATGTGTTCTGCTCCTGGAACATTATATGCATCATGGGTAAAAATCCCAGTTACCCAGAGGGATGGATTTCATTATTGCCCCTTTGCATTTGGGGAAATTGAAGTCTGAGGTCTTGCAGCTGATACAAGGGTTGAGCTGGGACTCACATATAGGCTATTTTCAAAGCCTAGCTCTTTGGGTACCTTAGGCCAGTGAGCAGATAAGAGTATTATTTTGTATAAACTCTTTGAGTTGCTATTTCTCTCAAAGATCTCCTGATCTATTCAGAACTTCTTGCTATAAATAAGTTAGTAACATAAACTCTTAACCAAGGCTGGGTAAGTAGCTGTTTGGCACCCCCATCATCCCTCAAAATAGACACCAGCAAACTCGAGCTTCCAGCAGGCCCCTCTGCCCTTGCCCGGTATTTTTCTGTTGGCTATGGACACAGGGAAGACCATCTTGGGGCCAGCTGGCCTCCTCCCCACCACGGTGCCTTGCAATAGAAATTTTTGAGAGAAAAAATTTTATGAGAGAAAAGAATTCTCTCATAAATCTGCATAAATATGCAATTCTAGGGGCTGGGGATATAGCTCAGTGGCACAATGCCTGCCTGGCAAGCGCAAGGTCATGAGCTCAATTCCCGGCACACACACACAAAAAAAGCAATTTTATTTCTTCATGAGAAATGGCAGGGCCCTTCCTCTAAGAGTTGTGTAGGAAAAAGGAAAAGCACAGAATATCAATTAATATTCCTGCTACAAACCACAGGGAAAACTCGGAAGCTGGGAACAGTTCATTCCTTAGGCCGCAATGCCCAGAGAAAGGGGAACTGGAATTAGCTTTGGAAAACTGGATCGAGCCCAGTGCTGATATTTAAAGGCTGTGTGTCCTTAGAAAAGTCATTTCCCTTCCCTGAGCTTTGGTTTCCTTCTCTGTAGTGGAGTGAGTCACAGCTGGAGGGGTAACTTGTGAGAAGCAAATTTCATCATTTGAATGAAAGGCCGCACTGACCGGGACCAGAAAGCTGGACAGCACGTCACAGTCATCCAGGACTCCCTCGTCCAAGACTCTGTCCGAACTCAACCATGGTGCACTCCTCTTCCCTCCTTCAATGCCATGTTCTGACACAGTGACTTGTTTTTAAATTTTGTTGGCTTGATTCACAGACTGGACCCAACCGTCACTGTCGCTACCCAGCCCAGTGGTTCTCAAAATCAAGCAAGCATCAGAACCGCCTAGAGGGCTTGTTAACACACACGCTCTGGGCCTTACTAGCAGACTTGTTTATTAAGTGTGTGGAGCATCTGTATTTCTAACAGGTTCCCAGGTGATGGGTGACATCCATGCTGCCACTGGGGGCCCGTTTTGAGAACTATTAGTCTAGGCTGTGATCATGAATTCTCTGTATGGTATGCACCTGGGGACCATGGGTGGCGGGCAGGTACCTTCTTGGCCCCTCAGAAATGGAGGCGTGGCTCGAGTCCCCTCTCAAGTTGAGCCACTGGAATTTCTACTCACTAGGTAGAGGAGCTTGGCAGCCAGCGGTGCACTGAGAAATTTTAACAATGGGCTATTGGGAATTTATAGAGGCCAGGCACCCAGATTTGCCCATTTCTGTAGTATTAGTACACTGAGCCAATTTGCAATGGCCAATCTGAGGCCAAGCGGGTCCCAAAATCCTGCAAATATAACAGGCTCCATGAACAGGTCTGAGTGAGCCTAGTGCACCGGTACTTGGCTCCCAGCCTGCTAGCCTTCGTCTTCCCTCCAGCCCTGTTCTAGTGGGTAGCCCTCTCTTCCTCACTCCTTTCTTACAGATTCCTTGTTCTGCACCACTTTGGCCCCATCCCCCTCCTCTGGCAGCTGTCCTTTCTTCCTCCACTCTCAGGGCTTGGCCTTGGTTTGCTGGCTTCTTTGTAAAGCCACTGGGCTGCTCAGATCACATCCTGCCAGCTTCCTGCTTGTCCTCCCCCTGCCCAACCCCCACTTCTCATGGGAGAATCTAGCACAGGGGAAGATGAATGAAATCAGAACGGGTCCTTCCCACACTTGATTTGGGACTCTGTCTCCAGGCTTAGAGGGAAACTGATCACTGGAGGAAGCTGCTGTTGGAAAATGCAAGGAGTTTCCACAGGGTGAGCTCCCCAGCACCACCAGGAAACTCACACTTTCCCCTTTGTCATGGCTGTGTTGCTCCGTAAAGACCCCCTAACACACAGACCAGAGAAGCCGGAGGAAAGAGAGCAGGCTTTATGCTTCTGTGCCCTGCAAAAAAGCTGCCCGGCTGTGATTCCACTTTTTGAGTTAGAACTTAATAAAAATGCCTTTGCTACTGGTTTCCATGGCTGTCCTGTGAATAGAGTGAATACATTTACAGGGAACACAAAAGGCCATTTCAGAGCTGGGGCAGCACAGAAGATGTATTCCTTCTACTATTCGCTCCCGTGATTTTGTGCCACCGAGCCGCTTAAGAGTCTGGATGATGCCCAGGTAGCATTCACCTTACCAACCACAAACCTCTTCTTAAACAGCAAGCCAAGGCCCAGATCTGAGAGAGGGCAGCTCCTCGTGCTGAGTCAGACAGTGGGGACAGATGCTTTGAAGGGCTCCTAGCTCTTAGGAACCCTGCTCATCCTAAGGGCCAGGGGGACACCCACAGCTCTATCTATTAGTGCCTATCTGTCCAGGGCCCAGGGTAGAGGGGGCACAAGACAGTGGGAAGATGGTGGCCATGGAGACAATGGTGGTCATGGGGAAGATGGTGGCCATTGGGAAGATAGTGGCCGTGGAAAAGATGGTGGCCATGGGGAAGATGGTGGCCAGGGGGAAGATGGTGGTCATGGGGAAGATGATGGCCAAAGGGAATGATAAAAACTTCTGTGGGCTGTGGACTGGGGAGCCTGAATTTAGGTTCCACCTGTGCCCCTGTTTTTCTGGGATCTGGATCCCAAATACTCATTGCTCTGGTCCAATCAGTGTCTCTGACGACTCGACAGGGACAACCTCTGTCTTCCTCTATCTGCTTCTTTTATGAATTACATCCTTTTGCCCTGATAGGGAATTGACCCAAAGAGTTCCATATTACTGAAGTTCTCAGTTGCCTTGTCTATACAATGGGTATAATAGGAGTGCTCAGTTTGTTCAGAGGATAGTCTATTTGTGAATAGCATTTTAACTGAACTCTAGTTTCCTGTTCCCAGCTACCTGTATGGCATCTTCATTTATGCCTAACTTCATTTATGTCTAATTTTATTGTGGCCAAAACAGAGTACTTGATTCTCTACCTCCCACTCTGCCCTTCCTCTGGTTCTCTTACCAGTTAGGAGCACCATTACCTGCTCAGTTGCTCTGCCTGAACCTCGGTCTCCTCTCTTCCATCCACTCCCCACTCTTCCGTCTGATCCCTCCATCAGCAGGACCTCTTCTTACCTCTCCCATCCCAGCCCCAGCTGCGATCTAGGACCTCCGCCCACTGTGCCTGGACTGTGCACTGACTCCCTCCTTCTGTCTCCTTCCTTTGACCTCAACCGCTACACTTCAAACAGAGAGACACCTCCAAATCAAAAGCCACGTCCTGGGGCTCTGCACCCAGCCTTCCAGTGGGATCCCAGCACATTTACGGCAGATCCAGTGTCCCTACTTCTGTGGCCTCTGACCCCATCCTGCCTTGTCTCCCTCCTCTCTCATCACTGCCCACTCAGCTGCAGCCACACGGGCCACCAGCTGGTGCTTAAGCATGGTGGGCACCTGACCTGGCTGCCAACTGGTCCTCCACACAGTGGACACCTGGTCTGGCTGCTGACTGCTCTCCAGTGAGCACCTGCTGACTGGTGTGCACCTGCTGCCCTGGGAATCTGACATGTTTTCTTGAGGTCTGCACACTCCAGTCTCACCTCCTGTGTCTCTGATGCCGGGACCCTTCTCCAGAAAGGCAGCTCCTCTCTGCCTGTCGCACTGCTTCATCTGTCTCCTGGTACTTGTCATTCCCAACAGCAATTTGTCCCTCAGGACAGGAGTGTCTTGTTTGAGTGCCTTGTTCTCTGCTCTGTCTTTGACTCTTGAATATGTCTCTTACACAAGTAGGCACTTAGTAAACATTTGCAGAATACAAGAGCAGTGCGTGGCATACATTCCATGTCCAGTAAGCGATGGATCATTATTATTCCAGGCTTGACTCATACTGATAGGTCCTGGCCTGAACTGTCACTAGAGGGCCTCTCCCTCCACTCTGTGAGCTCCTGGAAAGCAGAGAGCAGAGACCAGGGCAGGTTCCCAGAGCACTGGCTAGGGAACAGTGTCAGCTCAGAAACAGTGTGACTTGTATGTGATGAGTCCCCCAACCTTCAGAACAATAACCAGAAGTGAGGCTGAAAGCAGAAAGCCACAGCCCTCATGCTGAGTGTTGAGTCCCTGTGCCCTCAGCATGGTCATGAGGGGTGCTCAGAGCTGCAGGGTGCCAGGCGAGTGTGCCCCCCCCAGCACCGTGTGGGACGAACAGTCTTCCCAATGTTACAACTTACAGAAGCCCTGGTGGAAGAAGCAGTTTCCAAGGGATGCAACAGTGACAGAAGTCTGCCCACCTGTGGTGGCCCTGTGCCAAGCATTCTCATCTTTTGTTAGAATTTAGAAGGGCAGAGAGGCGCTACAGTGATGCTCCTGTAACTGCAGAGAAGCTGGCTGTAACTCTTCCACCTGTTCGGAGAGGCATATGTCACCCTCAGAAGACCGAGAAGACCGAAAATGAGCCCAGGCTACATATAAATTGTGAGGCGGGAAAAAAATCAGCAACATCTTTTTTTAACATTCAGCGATATTTTCAAGAATCTCTAAAAAACCTTGAAAGAAAAGAACCCAAAAGAGTCAAGGACCTAAAGGAAAATTAGAACTTGGCTTTCAATTGCACTTTGACCTGAAAATGAAATAAAGCTTCTACAGCAACAACTCGAGTGGTTCCTGTCTCCACAGTTCTCCTCTTTGTACAAATGAAGTCATTTCACTCCCACAGCACTTTCTGCCACCGCCCAGAAGTGAGGCTGAAAGCAGAAGGCCACAGCCCTTACACCTTCTGGGAAGAAGCCTTTAGCAGAAGCAGCAGTGTTCTGAGGGAGGGATTTTCACACAGGATTCTGGGAGGTTCACCTGCATCCGGCACTGATCCTTGCTTGGGGTGGGGGTGGGGGTTCATGTTGCTTGATTCTTCCAATCATCCTCACCAAATGATTAGTGAGAGCCTGTGGTTCCCAGTCAGAGGCTATTTAGCAGGGTGCCCCCCCCACCTGCCACCATGATGTATGGCAATATCTGGCAACCTCCTTGGTCATTACATGTGGGGAGGTGCTACTGACATCTAAGGGGGAAGCAGCTGGGGGTGCTGCTCAGCACCCTACAGGCACAACATAGACCCACAACAAAGTGTTGAGAGTACCAAGACTGAGACACCCCCGGGCTAAGTGTTCCGTTTGCCAACGGTGGCTTTAAGAATAGGTGTATGACTTGCTACAAGTCCAAGCCTGGGGGCAAAGTCCTCAGAAGATCCCTGAAAAAGGTTCTTCTATCCCTAACAGCAACCAGGGGTGATCCTGTCTCCTCTTTTGGCTGCTGGTATGGGTTGGTTGTGATGTCTGGACTGTCATAGCTACTTTGAGACCATGAAAGGAACCGTTTTGAAGCAACCCCGCAATATATAGTAAAGTTGCAAATGCACATGATATACAGCTGGCAATTTGACCCTTAGGTGCATACCCTGGAGAAATCTTTGCTGCAGTTCATCAGGAGGCAAGGACACAAGAGTTCCTGGCCTCATCGTAATACCTCAAATCCAGAAATGCCTAACATTTGGGAAAAGGCAAATGGGTAGTTGAATTTTAATATCAGTATTTTAACATGATAGTGAAAGTGAATAAATTATGCACACAGATAGATATCACAATATATTGGTGAATAAAGTACAAATTGCTTTTCCTCCCAGGCGCTCACCCCCTGGGGACCCCTCACAGTGAAGCCCCCGGTGCCCAAGGCCAGGCTGGCTATTTACAGCAAGGCCAGCGTGCAGTTGGGATGGAGCGGAGGGAAATTTACTGTGGGGCCTGGAACGAAGTCAGCTTCTAGGGCTCTCAAGGAAAATGGATGGAAAGCAGACGGAATGTGAGACTTCTGTAAATGGTGTCCTCGAGGGGGTAAAGATTGATAATCACCTCATCAATAGACGTTTCCGGCAGGATCAACCAGCACTCTGATTCCAAATAAAGCCACACACTGCTATGAGCAAATTGTAAATACTCGCTGTAAGTTGAGGCACCCTTGAGGCCACAGCTTCGATTCTCTTCATTAGCAACCATGAGCACCTCTCCAAACTCCGCGCAGGAACTGGTCTGCGTGCCAGACCGTGCTGATGTGTCCGCTTCCCGCTCAAATAGTGTGAGCTGCCTGTCCCTGCCACGTCTTACCCAAATCTGTGGCCTATGTTTTTTTTGTTTTGTTTTTTCTCATAGAAACTTTTATGTTCTCTGATCTCTATTCTCAGACATGGATTTTTTTCTCCCTGCTTGTTCCCCTAATGTAAAATTCTCAGTCATTTTTTTTAATTGGATAAGGGTTGGGGGCATAGTGAGGATAGATTATATAATTAACTGAATATTATTATATGCTATCATTAAAATGATAAACTTTTTTCTCTGTTCTTTCTCATTCTTTTTTGAAATACATATTATTTTTAACTGACAGAGTAATTGTACACATCTTGGGGGTACAGGGTGATATTTCGATACATCTATACAAAATGCAATGATCAGATCAGGTAATTGGCATAGACATCATTTCAAACATTTATTATTTCTTCGTGTTGGGAATATCTGAAATCTCTTCCGCTGGCTATTTGAAATACATAATTAATTGTTGTCAACCGTTGTTATCCTGCTGTGCTACAGCTAGAAATCATTTCTCCTGTGCAATTGCACCTCCGTGCCCATTAAATATCCTCTCCACTCTTTTGTCCCCCAGCTCCCCCGGCTGTGGTAACCACTATTCCACTCAGCTTCTGCAAGATGAGCTTCAGCTTCCACACACCGGGGAGAACACGTGCAATTGTCTCTCGGTGCCTGATTACCTCACTTTACCTAATGTCCTCCAGGATCCATAGAGGAATAAATTTTTAATACTAGGATTATGTATGTGGACACAGTACTTAAAATAAATTTAAAATGTTGCAAATGTAAGTATCCTTTCTTGAAATATGAGAAAATTGAGGAAAAATAGCAGAAAGTTTCTAAAAAGGGAAACAAAGACCATAGCTCTCATCGCCTATAAAGAGATGAAGTTTTTTCTTTTACAAGGTCTTGAGGTCTTTCATTCCAATAGAAATTAGGTTCCAAACTAAAAATTTCCAGTTAAATTGCTCAGCATCAAATGATTCTCTATTGGACAAATACACGGCCCAATTGCTCCTCTCTGATGTTAATATGGGGGTAAACCCACTGTGTTTCTTATTAATTTTGTGGCCTGAGATTTCCTCTAACAATTGCTTCTGATCATTATAATATATTTTAAAAATGGAAACTAATTACTGACGAGTTCTGTTGTATGTGTACAACAGCTATTCAAAGAGCAGTTTAAAAGGAAACAATGAAAGAATGAATATAATTCTCATGAATTTTTGCTATGCAGCTTTCAAAGAATGTTCTGAACTTATGCATTTGAATTAGGATTTTAGTTTAAGTGAATTATTTTGGGAACTACATCAGTTTAGTATTTTAATATTCCTGTCTACTTTCCTTTGATAAGAAACCATTTCTGCTTGATAACATTATTTGAATTTTTTAAATGTTCATCTTGGGGCCGGTGAGATGGCTCAGCGGCATAAGCACCTGCCTGACAAGCGCGAGGGCCTGAGTTCGACTCCCGGAACCCACATACAAAAAAAGGGCCGGTGATATCACTCAGCAGCACGGGCGCCTGCTGGCGCGCGAGGTCCTGAGGTCGACCCCCGGGTACCCACAAAAAAAAAGTTCATCCTTTCAAACCATTCCAGATCCTTTCTGCATGCTTTAAATTTTACTGAAAACATCTTTATTTCCTCTCATGTTATTAAATATGGTCTCTAGTGGGATGTCTGTTTTTTAAAGTAAATTGTATAATAATTTAAATAATTATACTATTTATTTAAATCTAGAAATATTCAAATTAATACTACTTTATGTGCATATATATGCACATATATAAATTTGATATAAAGAAGTATGTAGATAAATTAACACCAAATACAGATAAATCCATGGAGAATGACAAAAATATAATTTGGTATTTCCAATACATTTCACAATCAGACATATACAATAGATAGACGTTATAAAAGGTGTAGAGAAATAGAATATGACCAACAAATGTCTTTCTACATATGCAGAACCTTATATCCTTTGAATAAGAGAGATTTTATCACTTTCTGTCCAGATCTGACAGGTTCTCCTGGTCTCCAGACCCAGAATAACAAGAATTATTTTTCTGATATTTACTCTAAGTACAGTGCAAGTATTTATTGAGCATGTTTGATGTGCAGTCTGGTGAGCTACAGAGACTGTGAAATGTGCTTTGTGAATGTGCTACTGTTTGCCGGTTCTAGAACACCCTTTTTTAGAAAGCTGTCTTGGGCGGGGGGTGTTACCTAGCTGTAAAGCATGCACTTTGTTTGAGACCCTGGCTTCAAACCCAGCGTTCACATCCCCCTTCCCAGAAAACCCCCGAGCACACCTACTGTGTCCCAGGCTGACTTTTGAGAGAGGTCAGAGGGTATCATTGTGATTGATGCTGCTTTTCAGAACATGGTGCTGCAACCCTGCCATGCACCCTTCACCCAGGAGCAGCCCCAGCATAGCCTTTGCCACCCCAAGGCATGCCAGAGCCTCTCTCTGCAGCCAGATCAGTGTGGACTCACCCTTTGGAGCCTCAGGAACATGGCGTTCTCTCTAAGTTGGACACCACTTCCCTGCTGCTCTTTACCAGATGGGTGCCAATCCCCGTACACTAGTCAGTGGGACAAGCGGAATCAGGGCAGCATGTGGCAAACACACCATCTCTTCGGCCCACGCATCCACAGGGATCTCTGTCTGACTCTGGACACCCAGAGTCCAGGAGATTTCCAGAACTTCTCATTCAGTGACACAGCTGTGGTGGGTGGACTATCCCACCATCCTCTGAAGTCATCACTGCAATGCCATCCCAGCGCAGGACAGCTTGGGCTCCACCTCTCCCAAGACCCCAGTTAGCATCATTTCTCTCTCGTTCCTCCAGGAATAGCTGGGCTTTCTTACCATCTTCCAATCTCAGAACCACAAGAACGAGAGAAAATCCAACTGGCATGTATATCTCAAAGTCAATAGCTAGAAATTCAAGCAAACAACAAAGATCCTGAGTTGTTAAATTTCCATGCACGATTCTCCCAGAGGGTGCCCATTCCCCAGACAGCCCAGGACCCAGCACTGCTCACAGAGTCCCCACACCCAGAAAGTCTGTGTTAGCAAGAGAAACCCAGAGATCCCTCCACCCAGCCTCTGCATGAGCCAGCAATGCACCTCCTAGTCTCCCAGAAAGAGGTGCTGGGCTCACTCCTGAGCCTCTGGGGAACTGGTTGCATCCTCCTGACTTCACTCCTTGTTGTTTTGCCTCTTTGCCACAGAGACAGAGAAATTACAAGAATGGAAACATGCATAACTGTTGTGCCTCCTCCCCCCCTTTCCCCACAAGTAGACAGCCCCTTATCAAAGTCACTGGTAGAGCCCTGGACACAAGGAAGAGAAAACTTCTGTGGCTAAGCAGGAAAGCAAAGAGCACCTTTGCTCACCCCGCGTCACTGGCCAGAGAGCAATGACCAACACCTCAGTACAGATGTATGGGAACCACACGAGCTTGAAGTTCTTCCAGAGCAGGCAGGTTCTCCTCTCCTCCCATCTGGTCCTCCTCTCCAGGGCCAGAATCCTCCCTCTGCTCACTGGGAAGGCAGGGGAACATAGCAGTGCACAGGCGTAGAGATATTTCAACCCTTTCCTCAATTCTTACGAGATTTCTCATGTACAATCTGCACGATGTGCAGTCAAGCCACCCCTGATTCTCCTCCATCTCTAGCCAAGTCTGAGCTGCCTTTCCTGGACCCTCTCCAATCTCTCATTCCCACCCCTTTTCCCTCAACTGTGCTCTTCTTTGGACTAACACAGTTGTCTCACTGTTAGCACCCTCAGGACCTGCCATTTGCCTTAGGCAGTATCCCCTCTCTTCTGGGCTAGGGCATGGCTCTAACTTGTCCTGGCCTCTGAAGTCAGCCCCTTAGATCTCCTGGTGCAACAGCAAACAGAAACACCAAAACATCACCCAGCGTTTAGAGGCAGATTTATTTAACATCGATGGGCACTGACAAGGAATTAAGCCTCATAAAAATGTCAGCCTTGAAGGCTCAGGGAGGGAGGCTTTTATGGGGTTTGCAAGCAAGAAGCAGAGTATTTGGCAGTTATTGATTGGTTCTTACAATGTGCATCATGGTGACCAGCTATGCATCATAATGATGAGCCATTTCTAAGAAACAGAAGTAACAAGAACTGTAACAGGAACTGTAACAGGAACTGAAATAAACTGGAGGTTACCTGGGCAACTAAGAGAAACTGAAGTATACTGGCTGGGGGGCAGGGGCATTTTCTGCTACACTGGTACACCTGTTCCTGGGCCCTATGTCTGTGGCGTAGTTAAGAGCAAGGAAGCTGAGGGGGATTGTGGTCTTCATGGAGATTTTCCAAGAGGAGCCTGATCACCTGCATTCTACTGGTTGCTCAGTGAGGCCTAAGAGTCATGAGGTGAGATCTCTCTCACCCACAGTGAAGAACCTTCTCTTAGTAATTTCTGAATTGAAAGCATATGTTTCAGGGTCTGCATCCAATGTAGAGCGAATCTATAGATTTATATTATAGAGTGAATCTACCTTTACTGGATGAATGAGGGAAAGAAAGGTATATGCGAATGTGAATTTGTACATCAAATCAGGAATGTAAGAGCTATCTTATTTATGACATTAAGCAAAATAACTTCATTTCAGGTCTCCTTGCTTCTACAGTAGGTAGGAAATCAAAGCATGACTATTCTTGTGATCCCCTGATCCAGGGTTTTGCAGAGGGCCCCAGGGTCTACTGAAGAACCAAGGTCCTGGTCTCAGACTGTGTGGTTTCTATCAAAGCATGGACAGCATGAACTTGGTACCCTGGCAAGGCTCAAAGCACAGCAATGACCAGGTCTGTGCCCATCGAGGTGCTCCCTGTCTTAGTCACTTTCTCACTGCTGAGACAAATACCTGACACTTACAATTTAAAGGAAGAGAGGTTGTTATATTTTTTTATGGTTGCAGTCCATGGTTGGCTGATTCCAAGGCAAGAAAGGCATGATGGGAGGGGCTGGGTGGAGAAAAGCCGCTCACACAATGGTGGCCAGGAAGCAGAGACAGAAGGGAGACCGGGGAAGGAAGATAGACCCTTCCAGTTCCCCCCCACCCCAGTGATCCAGACCCCACCTCATAAGGTCTAACCTGACCCCACCTCCTAAGAGCAAGTCAGCTAGGAACTCATCAGTGGACTAATCCACCAATGCGTACAGTGCCCCATGAGCCAATCACCACCCAAATAATGAGGCTTTGGAGGACACCCCAGATCTAAACCATGACACTGCCTGTATTAGTCAATGCTTATTAGAGTCAGATGTAGAAGAGTGCAAGACATCTGCCTGCGAGCTGGAGACCTTAAGGATCTAGTCAAGGGCTTGGAGCCCACAGCAATGCCCCATGCAAGTCCATATCAGGAAGCTGAAGGATCAGAGCTGGAGACCAAAAGATCTGCACTGGAAAGCCCAAGGGCCAGTGCTGGAAGCCAAAATGTCTGTGCCAAAAGGCTGCAGGATCTGAGCCAGAAAGCTGAGGGATTTGCCCTGGAAGCCATGAGGTGACATCCAAGATGAAGATGAGGATTGAAGTTCCGCTGAAGAAAGAAAGCAGCCAAAGCTCCTTTGAAGAAAAACCGTCAAAACTCTTCTAAAGAAAAGTAGCTGAAAAACATAGCTCTTTCTTCCCCAAACTGCTATTCACTATGTAGGCTTGATGATACATGTGCATTTTGAAAATCGGTATAGCAGATATGTAGTCATTCCAGTGAGTACAGCACCAATTCATTACTTCCTGTAACCAGTGCATACTCCAACACTGAGAGCTCGAGCTGCTAGCATTGACCAACTGCACTTCAGGTAATATTTCTCCATGCACTTGTTTTGAAAATGAAGATACAGACGTGTGTCAGGCTGCACTTTTCACTTAAAAGTGCAAAACAATTTCCGTGCTCTTAGTTAAACTTCTAAGCAGGAGTTCTTCCCAGTAAGACACTTAGAGCTGTGTTGCACGTGTATTTACAAGAGAGCTACACATCACTTTGACCCCAAACTGCTATTCACTATACAGACCTAATGACGTATGTGCATTCTGAAAATCACGATCGCAGATAAGCAGACATTACCATGAATACAGCCGTGCTCCATTCCTTGCAACAACTGTATATTCAACCACTGGCTGCTGTAGCTGCTTGCAGTGACAAACTGCACTTTAAATAATAGTGCTGCATTCTCCTCTATGGAAAACAAGGATACAGTCCTGTGTTGGGCTGCACACCTCAGTTAAAACTGTACAACCATTCTGTGCCCTTAGTTAGACTTCTAAGCACAATTCTTCCCAGTAAGACATTTAGAGCTCTGTTGCACCTAGATTTACAACAGAGCCAGATATCATTCTCAACACCAAACTGCTTACTATTTCCTATACAGGCCTGATATGTGCACTCTGAAAAATGGAATTACAAATAGGCAGACATTCCAGTGAGGACATTCAGGCTCAATTCATTGTAACAGGTGCATATGCAAACACTGAGAGCTCTAGCTAAGTGCAGTGACAAACAGACTATAAACACTATTGCTCCATTCATTTCTACTGGAAACGGGGAGAAAGACGTATGTCAGGGTGAACACATAGCTTAAAAGTGCAGAACAATTCTCTGCTCTCCCTGAGACTTCCTAGAAAGACATGTAGTGCTCTGCTGCACCTGGATTTACAAGACAGCTTCATAGCATTTTCCAACCAGTACTGCTATTCACTATCCAGGACCATTATAAGTGCACTGGGAAAAACCAGTATTAAGGACAGGGAGATATTACAGTGAGCACAACCATACACTACTCCTTGTAACTACAGTACACTCAGACTGAGAGCTGTAGCTTCTTTCTGACAAACTGTACTTTAGGCATTATTGCTTCGTTCACTCTATTAAAAAAAATGAGACAGTTTTGTCAGGCTGCACACTTCAGTTAAAACAGCAGAGTGATTCTGTGTGCTTAGTTAGACCTCTAAGCAGAAGTTCTTCCTAGTAAGACATGAAGAGTTCTGCTGCACCTGGTGTTACAAGAGAACTGCAAAACGTTTTCAACCCCAAACTACTCCTCACTATACAAGCCTGACATAGGTGTACTCTGAATATCAGTGTTGCAAATGAGGAGATGTTTCAGCGAGGAAAGACTGGCTCCTTTCAATGTAACTTGTGTACACTCAAACACTGAAAGCTCTAGCCACTTCCTGTGTGTGACAAACTGCACTTTAGGAAGTATTGCTCCATTCTCCTCTATGGAAAAAAGTAAGACACGCTTATGTCAGGCTGCACACTTCAGTTCAAACAGTAGAACAATTCCCTGCTCTTAGGCTTGTAAGCGGGAGTTCTTCATGGTAAGACAGAGCTCTGCTGCCCCTGGATTTACAACAGAGCCAGATATCATTCTCAACACCAAACTGCTTACTATTCACTATACAGGCCTGATATGTGCACTCTGAAAAATGGAATTACAAATAGGCAGACATTCCAGTGAGGACATTCAGGCTCCATTCATCGTAACTGGTGTATAAGCAAACACTGACAGCTCTAGCTGATTGCAGTGACACACTGCACTTTAGACACTATTGCTCCATTCACTTTTACTGGAAGAAGGAGAAAGGTAAATGTCAGGGTGAGCACTTCACTTAAAGCACCAGAACCATTCTGTGTGCTTAGTGAGACTTCTGACCAGTTCTTCCTAGTGACTGCTGCAGCCGGGTTTACAAGAGAGCTGCTTAGCGCCCTCTACCAAACTGCTATTCGCTCTCCAGGCCCAGTGTAAGTACACCCTGAAAATCAGTGTTACAGATAGGTAGATATTACAGCAAATACGACCATGCTCCATTTCTTGTAACTATTGCATACTCACACATGGAGCTCTAGCTGCTTGCAGTGACAAACTGCACATTACAGAATAGTGCTCCATTCATTTCTATTGAAAACAAGAAGACAGACATCCGTCAGCCTGCACACTTCAGGTAAAACAGCAGAACCACTCTGTTCTCTTAGTTAGACTTCTATCACAGTTCTTCCTAATAAGACATTTAGCGCTCTGCACTAAGCATAAGAGAGCTGCACAGCACTTTTGACCCCAAACTGCTGTTCACCAGGCCTGATAATGTGTGTGCCTTCTGAAAATCAGTATTGCAGATAGGCACACCAGTGAGCACAGCAAGTCTCCATTCATTGTAACGTGTGTGTACTGAAATACTGAGTGCTCTAACTTCTCACTGCGACAAACTGCACTTTAGGGACTATTGTTCCATTCCCTTCTTTGAAAACAGTAAGACACACTTATGTCAGGCTGCACACTGTTGAAGGAACTCTTCTACATTGTTGGTGGGAATGTAACTAGTACAACCCTTAATGAAAATCAGTGTGGAGATTTCTCAAAAAATTAAAAATTGAAATTTCATTTGACCTAGCTATTCCCCTTCTAGATATCTTCCCAAAAGAGTTAAAATCATCACATTACAGGGCTACATGCATAGCCATGTATATAGATGCACAACTTATAATATCTAGATCTTGGAAACTGTGTCCATCAACAGATGAATAGGTAAAGAAAACATAATATTTATACACATTGGAATACTTCTCTGCCATCAAGAAAGATAAACTTGAGGCATTCATAGGCAAATGGATGCAACTTGAGAAAAGGATGTTAAGTGAGATAGGTCAGACGCACAAGCTTAAATATCACATGAGGAAGAAATGTATATTTGAGTGAGAGGGAGAGAGGGGGGAGGGAGAGAGGAAAGGGAGAGAGAAGAGAGGAGAGAGGGAGAGAAAGAGAAAGCAAAATAGAAAATAGATCAATAAGAAGTCAGGATTGGTTCAAATAACTCCTCAAATTATTCTATTGTTTCAAAAATATTTTAAGATAAATGCTTATTCGTTCATTCATAGTACTAGTTATTTTGTTCATTAAAAAGAAAGTTTTGTCCATTTATTTGTTTGTATTTTCTTTGTAAGACTTGTGCTCTGAGTAACGTTTTGGCCATTCTTTTAAGATCATGATACACAGTATACTAACCATTGTTATTCTCTAATTTGTATGAATTTTTAAAATATTTTTCACAGAAGTAAGAGTTTTTCATATTTTTAGTAATACCTATTTGTATTACATTAAAATTTAAAAATTAAAAAAGATACATTTGCTAATCACCCCCTAAGTTTTAAATGGCAGGATCAAACTTAAAGAAATGTCCAATTTTTTTTCAGTTATTAGTACATGTTTGCAGTACATGCATTTTACAGTCAACTTGGGGACTGGGTACATGTACATAATACAGCTTGTTTCTTTTTTTAATCCCCTTCCCCTTTGCTCCCCATTCCTTCCCTCTAATTCCCCATTCTCCCTTTTCATTCTTATTGACATTACTAAACTTAGTTCAGGTTTATGGCACATAATGTTTACATTCAGTGAGGTCATTAAGATCTTGTATATGGGGCCGGTGAGATGGCTCAGCGGCGTGAGCGCCTGTCTTGCAAGCGCGAGGGCCCGAGTTCGACTCCCGGAACCCACATACGAAAAAGGGGCCGGTGATATCGCTCAGCAGCACGGGCGCCTGTTGGCGTGCGAGGTCCTGAGGTCGACCCCCGGCACCCACAAAAAAAAAAAAAAAAAAGATCTTGTATATGGCATATCTTTATTCTACTTTTTCCCCATCCTCTTCTCATACCTCACTCTTGGTCCCTTGGACCCTGTCCCATTTACAAGAGATCATCCCTTTGTCTCCTTCTATCCATCCTTAATTATTATTTTGTTTTATTTTGCCTTTCTCAAATAAAAAATTTCAAATGATGTGTAAGTTTGTGTGCCTGGTTTATTTTACTCAATATTTTATTTTCCAAGTGTATCAATTTTCCTACAAATGTCTCAAATTTGTCCTTTATAGCTGAGTAGTACTCCATTATATATAGATAACACATATTCTATTATCCAGTCATCTATTGATGGGTTTTTCTATCATTCCTCTACTGTATGCTTTTGGCCCATTTCCCAAAATAAAATAGAGGCATGTGTCTGGGAATGTTTCTGTATTCTCTGTTCTGTTGCATGGATCCACATATCAGTTTCCTGATCCAGTACCATGCCGTTTTTATCATTATTGCTTTGTAGCATAACTTGAAGTCAGGTATACGAAGGCCTCCTGCTTTGCTTTTTTTTTTTTTTTTGTGGGTACTGGGGGGTCGACCTCAGGACCTCGCGCGCCAGCAGGCGCCCGTGCTGCTGAGCGATATCACCAGCCCTTTTTCCATATGTGGGTTTCGGGAGTCGAACTCGGGCCCTCGCGCTTGCCGGGCAGGCGTTTAAGCCACTGAGCCATCTCACCGGCCCCCCTGCTTTGCTTTTGTTGCCCAAAATTGCTTTTGCTATTCTGGGTCTCTTCTGGTTTCATATGAATATTATTCTCTAGTTTGGTAGAGTGTGCTGTTGGTATTTTGATTGGAACTGCACTGAATCTGTGTAACAGTTTTGGGAGTATGGCCATTTTGACAATATTGGTTCTGCCTATCCAGGAGCAGTAGATATCTTTCCATTTTCTGATGTCTTTTTCAATCTTCTTTTTCAGAGTATTATAGTTTTCTTTGTAGAAGTCTTTCACTCTCTTGATTAGGTTAATTGCTAGGTATTTCATTTTTCTTGACACTACTGTGAATGTTATTGTCTCCAAAATTTCCTTCTCATCAAGTTCATAATTCATGCACACAAATGCTAATAATTTTTCTGTATTGATCTTGTGTCCTGTGGTGTTGCTGAAGTTGGTTATTAATTCTAACAGTTTTTTGGAGGAGTTCTTTGGGTCTTTTTGTATTGTATCATGTCATCTGCAAATAATGATAATTTGAGTTCTTCCTTTTCTTTTTTTATTTTATTATCTATTGGTACAATTTGGATATACATAATGATCATATGCATCATAGGGAATTTGTACCTGTATATGATATATCTTGATTCCTCTTTTTTTCTCCCAATCCCCTCTTCTATCTTCAACCCCTCTTCCCCTCCTTATTTACAAAGCGTTGTATGTATCCTTTTTATTTCTTTCTCTTGCGAGATTGTTCTGGCTAATATTTCAAGTACTATGTTGAATAGAAGTAATGATAGTGGGCATCCTTGTCTTGTTCCTGAATTTAGGGGAAATTATTTTAGTTTTTTGCCATTTAAAATGATGCTGGCTGTTAGTTTGTTATAAATAGCTTTTATCAAATTCAGGTGTGGTCTTCTTGTACCTGTTTTCTTTAGCATTTTTACCATGAAAGGGTGTTGGAATTTGTAGAAAGACTTTTCTACATCTATTGATATGATCATGTTGTTTTTTACCTTACTTCTGTTTGTGTGATGTATTATATTTATTGACTCACATATGTTGAACCATCCTTACCTCTCTGGGATGAAACCTACATGGTCATGATGTATGATCTTTTTTTTTTTCTTTTGTGGGTACCGGGGGGTCGACCTCAGGACCTCGCGCGCCAGCAGGTGCCTGTGCCGCTGAGTGATATCACCAGCCCCTTTTTCGTATGTGGGTTCCGGGAGTCGAACTCAGGCCCTCGCGCTTGCCGGACAGGCGCTTAAGCCGCTGAACCATCTCACCGGCCTGATGTATGATCTTTTTGATGATGTGCTGTATTCTACTTGCTAATATCTTGTTAAGAGTTTTGCATTTATAGTCCTTAAGGAGATTGACCTATAGTTTTCTTTTTTAGTTGGATCTTTGTCCGGTTTTGGAATCATGGTAATATTGGCTTTTATAAATGAATTTGGGAGCACTCCATCCCTTTTAATTTCTTTGGAGATCTTGAGAGGTATTGGTGATATAACACCCTTAAAGTTTTGTAGAATTCAGCAGTGAATCCATCAGGTCTTGGGCTTTTATTAGTTGATAGATTCTTCATTATTATATCAGTTTTATTACATGTTGTTGAGTTGTTCAGCATATTTATGTCTTCTTGTGTTGGGTTTGGTAATTTGTATGAGTCTATGAATCTGTCCATTTCTTCAAAATTTGCTAATTTGTTGGAATACAACTTTTCAAAGTCATTACTAAGTATCTTCTGAATTTTGGCAATATCTGTTGTGATTTCACAATTTTTCTTTTTAATTGCATTGATGAGGGTCTTTACTGTCTTCCTCATGGTAAATCTGGCTAAGGGCTTATATATTTTATCTATTCTTTCAAAGAACCAGCTCTTTGATTCATTGATTTTTTGTACCTTTTTTTAGTCTCAATTTTATTGATTTCTGCTCTCATCTTTATAATTTCCCTCCTTAATTTCAGTTTGGGGCTGGATTGTTGTGTTTCACAAATGTCTTAAGATTCCTCAAGGGCCGGTGAGATGGCTCAGCGGCGTAAGCGCCTGCCTGGCAAGCGCGAGGGCCCAAGTTCGACTCCCGGAACCCACATACGGAAAAAGGACCAGTGATATTGCTCAGCGGCACGGGTGCCTGCTGGCGCACGAGGTCCTGAGGTCGACCCCCGGTACCCACACACACAAAAAAAAAGATTCCTCCAAAGATTATTTGAGTTTGCTCTGCTTTCCTAATGTGAGCATTGATTGTGATGATCTTTCCTCTTAGAACTGCATTCATAGTGTCCCAGAAGTTTTGGTGAGTTGTACAATCATTGTCACTAACTTTCAGAAATTTTTAAATTTCTTGTTTGATTTCTTCTGTGACCCATTTGTTGTTTAGTAGTGTGTTGTTAATTTTCCAGGAGCTTCTACCTTTTCTGTGATTTCTTCTGTCATTGATTTCTATTTTCATTGCACGGTGGTCTGACAGTATGCATGGAGTAATTTTGGGTCTTGTGTATTTATTTAAACAGGTTTTGTGTATTTAAGCAGGTTTACTTTGGAAGAAATACCATGTGCTGCTGAAAAGAATGTGCACTCTATTGTAGAGGGGTGTAATTCTCTGTAGATATCTATTACTTCTGTATGTTCAAGGGTGTGGTTCAGCTCTGATATTTATTTATTCATTTTTTGTTGATCTATCTCTTTGCGGTGTTAAGATCCCCTACTATGATTGTATTAATGTTCATTTGATCTTTTAAATTCAGCAGTATTTGATTTGTGAAGATGGGTCCTCCCATATTCAGTGCATAAATATTTATAAATGTTATCTCTTTTTGTTACGTTTTTCCCTTAACTAGTATGTAGTGACATTCTTTGTCTGTTCTAATCAGTTTTACCTTGAAGTTTTCCATGTCTGAGATTAAAATTACAACCCCTGCTTGTTTTTGAGGGCACATATATCATCAGGCCTGGATAATGAATAACAGTTGAACCATCCCTGCATCCCTAGGATGAATCCTACTTGGTTGTGGTGTATAATCTTCTTGATGATTTGCTGCAGTCTGTTTGCCGGCATCTTACTGAGGATTTTTGCATCTGTGTTCATTAGGGAGAGTGTCCTGTAGTCCTCTTCTGTGGTAGGATCCTTCTCTGGTTTTGGTATCAGGGTAATGCTTGCTTCTGGGAGTGTTTTGGCCATATTGCTTCCCTTTCAATTTCATTAAAGAGTTTGAAGAGTACTGGCACTAGGCCTTTGTAAATTTCTCATAGAATTCAGCAGTGAATCCATCAGGGCCTGGGCTTTTCTTTGTCAGTATGTTTTTAATTACATCTTCAATTTCATTGACTGATATTGGGTTATTTAGAATTTTTATATCTTCCTGATTCAGCTTTGGTAATTCATATGTATCTAGGAATCTGTCCATTTCTTCTGCATTTTCCATCTTATTAGAATACGAGTTCTAGAAGTAGGTATTGATGACTTTCTGGATTTCTGAATGATCCTTTGTGATTTCACCCTTTTCATTTTTAATTGCATGGATTTGAGGTTTTTCTTTCCTTCTTTGATATGGTTGGCTAAGTGTTTGTCAATTTTACTTAATTTTCAAAGAACCAATTCTTCTATTCATTGATTCTTTGTATTTTTTTTAGTCTCCATTGCATTAATTTTTTTCAGATCTTTATAATTTCCTCCCTCATATGAGCTTTGGGCTCAACTTATTCTTCTTTTTCTAGTAGCTTGAGGTTCAACATTATGTTGTTTATTTGAGCTATTTCTGTTTTCCTGATGTGGAAATTCACCACTATAAATTTCTCTCATAGGACTGTCTTCATTCCATCTCAAAAGTTTTGGTGTGCTGTATTGGCATTATCATTTAATTGTAGAAACTATCTAATTTCTTCTTGAATTTCCTCTGTGACCCATTGGTTGTTCAGAAAGTTATTTATTTTTCATGTATTTATGGAATTTTTATGGTTTCTTTTGCCATTGATTTCCAATTTCATTGCACTATGGTCAGATAATATCCATGCAATAATTTCATTTCCTTTGCATTTACTTAAGCATGTTCTATGAGCTAGCATGTGGTCTATTTTAGAGACCATCCCACGTGCAGCTGAGAAGAATGTGTATTCTGATGTTTTGGGGTGGAAAACTCTGTAGACATCTACTAAGTCCATTTGTTCACAGGTTTGGTTCAGTTCTGATATTTCTTTGTTGATTTTTTGTGTAGTTGATGTATCTATTTGTGACACTGGGTTATTAAGGTCCCCATTACAATTGTGTTAATGTTTATTTGATTTTTCATGTCCGTTAATATTTGTTTTACATAGGTGGGTGCTCCTGTATTTGGTACATATGTATTTATGATTGTTATCTCTTCTTCTCTGAGTTTTCCCTTAACAAGTATGTAGTGTTCTTCTTTATCTCTTTTGACCAGTCTTGGCTTGAAGTTCACATTGTCCATAATAGGATAGCTACCCCTGCTTTTTTCTGGATTCTTGTCATATGGAGTATTGTTTTCCATCCTTTGACTTTCAGTCTATGAATTTCTTCTTGAGTTAATATGTTTCTTGAATGCAGCATATTATTGGATCTTGTTTCTTGATCCGTTCTGCTAGTCTATTTCTTTCAATTGGTGAAATGAGACCATTTACATTGATGGTTATAACTAATGTGTATCGGCTTGTCTTTGTCATATAATTTTCCTGCTGTAGGTTCCCTGTCTTTCCCCTCTGTTTAATTGCTTCCCCTGCTTTGTGGCTTCTTTCTATTGGTACTCTTGGAATTGTGGGCTTTGTTTTCTCTTTCTAGACTATCTTTCAGAACTATTTGTAGGGCTGGCTTGGTTGTCATGAATTTCTTCAGTTGTTCATTCTCATAGAAGTATTTTATTTCTCCATTAATTCTGAAAGATAATGTTGCAGGATACATCAATCTGGGTTGGAAGTTGTTTTCTTGCAGGGCTTTAAATATTTCACTCCAAGCTCTCCTTGACTTAAGGATTTGTGTTGAGAAGTCTGCTGTGATTCCAATGGGCTTTCTTTTATAGGTGATTTGTTTCTTTCCTCTAATAGCTTTTAATATTCTGTTCTTATGCTGAATTTATGGGATCTTGATTATTATATGCCTTGGTGTAGATTTATTTTGGTCATGACTAGTTGGAGTTCTGTATGCCTCACTTATGTGTATGTCAAGTTCTTTTTCCACACTTAGGAAGTTTTCTGCTATTACTTCTCTGAACAGGTTTTTTATGTCATTTGTGTTGACACCTGCATTTTCATTGACTGTAATCTATCTTATATTGTTCTTCTTTGCATTGCCTTGCAGTTGTTGGATTTTTTTCATGGTCCTTTGCTATTTTTAAGAGATCTTTCTTTTTGTCATCACTAACCACGATCCTGTCCTCTATGTCTGATATTCTATCTTCACTTTCTTTCATACGGTTTTGCAAACTTTCAACGGAATTTTTTTTTTTTTTTTTTTTTGTGGGTACCGGGGGGACGACCTCAGGACCTCGCGCGCCAACAGGCACCCGTGCCGCTGAGCGATATCACCGGCCCCTTTTTCGTATGTGGGATCCGGGAGTCGAACTCGGGCCTTCGCGCTTGCAAGGCAGGCGCTTACGCCGCTGAGCCATCTCACCGGCCCTCAACGGAATTTTTAATTTCCTGGATATCTATTTGAATCTGCTTCATGGATTTCATTTCTTTCCTATGTTGGGCATTCATGGTTTCCATTTTTTTTCTATGCTCCTCTATTTTTTTATCTATGTCTGCTCTAGATTTGCTAAGCAAGTCCTTCATGATGGTCCTCATCTCTTTTTTCATCTGTGAGATTATTTCTGTTTTGATATCCTATATATTTTTGTATATATTTGTATATATTGTTTTATTTCTTCTACTGTCATTCCAGTGAATTCAGGTGGATAGCTTCTGTTTTCCTCTATCTCATTGTCCTCTAGATTTGTCCTTTGTGGGCTGGAAGTCTGCGATTGCATTTTGCTTCTGCATCTTGTCATTTTCTATTTTTTTATTTTAATTTGCTTTCTGTGTTATTGTTTGTATTTTTCTTATGTTAGGTAGCTTTATCACTGGTATCAAAGCTTCCCTAGTAAATGTCTATTCCTCCAAGATGTCTTCAAGGTATAGCTAGTTATTGGTCTTTGTGTCTGTCCCAAGATCCTATCTTCCCACTTTATTAAGGATAATGTGTTGCTATCTATTTGGTTCAGCACCCAGTCCTTTGGTACTGGGCTCTGGGAATGATTGTGACCCCATATTATCACAGGGTTTTCATACAACTGGTGAACAACTGATTACAACAAGTATGGTATCTTGGCTAAAGTAGTATGATTAGTAATAACAGTATCATCAAGCATAGCCTAGAAACTGATAATCTGTGGTGACTGCTAATTTGGGATCTCTAACCATAGGAGCAAGATCTATAGTTATATAACAACCTCCAACATAGACCAGGAATTTGTATGCAGTATGTTTCTCCTTGGTAGGGTGATTTTAGGGGAATTTAAGAGGGATAGGGGACAAAACAGAGTGATAACTAAAGAGAAATATAGTAGAAGCAAGGCTGAAGGACTAAGGATGATCTCCCAAACTTTGGGAAGCTGGACAAGAGGACAGAAGAGAAAGAATGGAGGAGAAAGCAGAAGAATTTCGAGGCAATATAGAAAGACTAGAGACAGTGTTCATTCACCTGTAAATCTCAGAGAATACTGAAAGACCAGCGAGGAAAGAGAAAGGTAGGACAGAAAAAACAAACCAAACAATAAAAGTCAAAACCTATACAACACCCCCCAAAAATAAAAAAAAGGATAAAGTAAAACTAGAAAAAAAATTATTTAAAAAAATTCCTCTGGTTCCCCCAGTTCAGTGTTAGTTCCCTAGTCAAAGCCAGAATCTGTCCTGAATAATTCCACCAAGTCTGTAGTAGGAAGACTGCTGAGTGCAGGCCTGATCTTGGCCACACCTCTGACTCCTCTTACACAAGTTGGTGGTAGGGCAAGGGGAATGCCCTTGTCCACAGCTAGCCAAAGCCATTTGCCCATTGGTCACTGAGCAGGTGGTGATGCCCTTGTCCAGCCCAAGGCTGCTTGCCTGCCTGCTTGTATCACAGGTCACAGGATGGGGGGCAGGGGGTGCCCTTGTCCTGTCATCAGCCAAGGCTTCTTGCCTTGTTGCAGAAATCTGATATCAAACCAAATGGAAGACTCTGCACCTGAGGAGTTAGAAGGCAACTTTATTTTAATGCCAGCAGGCTGGGGGACTGAGTCCAAATGACCAGCCCGGGGTCAGCTTAGAGTTGGGTTTAAGTACACTTTGCAAGCAGGAAGTACAAAGCTGATAGCAGGTTATTACATAATTGGTTACATGAATCAAGTCATATGTTTTCAGGCAGATTTGTTTAAAGCGGTTTTACTTAAAAGGAATTGTTTATCATAAGGCTGGAACATCCTGGGAGGGAGGGGGTTTGAGCAGAGCAGGGAGAGTTTAATGTGTTCTTGACTGTCTGTCTCAGGCATAAATCATGTTAGAAAAACTTTATATTTTTAGGTAGAAAAAACACAGGCACTATAGCTGGATGTGGTCAGGCTGACCTAGCTATCTGGAAGAAGCAGCTGGGAGTCAAGGCTAACTGAGTTTAGCAGTCTAATTATGTGAAAGCAGCATGAGTATATCTTGTCTCAATGTAACAACAGGCTACTAATAGATTATTAATTTCTGTTATAAAATTTCTATAAATTTACCATTACAGTTTGTTTGTGCCTTTGGACCAAGGATGTGGTTGGGGGGTGTGCCCCTGTCTCACTGCAGGCCAGGGGGCTGCCTCTAGTCCTTTGCAGCTAGGGCTAAGGGCTGGCTTTTGGCATTCACCAGATTGGGGTCTGGGTTCCAGCTCCCACTTCTCAGCCAGGTTCCCCCAAGTCTGTTGTCCAGCTGCCAGCTGCCTATCACGAGGACAGCCCTTCCCTCCTTCCACTCCTGGACATTGGCACTGAAGGGACCCCAGGGCTGTTCTGCTGCTGGAATTTGAGCCCTGGAGCACTTTGAGATAAAATGGTGGTCCCAGTCTCTAACTGCTACTCCATGCGACCAGCACCCTGGTTCACTCAGCAGCCGATGACTGTGGGTTGGGCCGCTTGGGAAAGTGTCTCATGTTGGTGTCAGTCTCCAACTGCTGGTTCTGTGGGGCCTCTCAGGAAATAGTGTCCCACTGCATGGGGCCTGTGCTCTGCTGGGGAGCACAGGGCCTCTCTCCCATTGTTTTGTAATTGACTGACAGGACCCCACTTTTTTTGTATGAGGCATATTGTTTTCCAAAACTACTCTAACACCATGGAAATAACAAAAGAGACATAGGGCTATCCAGGAGAGGGAAAGAGAGAGGGGGAGAGGGGGGAGGGGGGGAGAGAGAGAGAGAGAGAGAGAGAGAGAGAGAGAAGAGATTCTCATCTACTTCCTAAATATAATCACAGTTAACAAAAAGATATTATAAATGGAGAAAATAGGGGAAAAGACAAATACCCCCCATCAAGGTCTTACCTCCTATCAATCTTGGTGGCACCTGCAAATCTGATATTATTATCATACAAACTGAGTTCATTGTCTCACAGAGTTGTAAGGAAGAAATATTTATTGAAAATAGAAGAAAAATAACTCCTGGTGGGTATCAGGAATGGGTCTCTGAAAGTGGAGCTCCAGAGTGCTTTCTTGGTTTGGTCTTGTGCTGATAAACAGAGGGTGAGAGCTTGTTTAGTTATCCAGTGATCACTCACCACAGGTGGTTGTATGGGTTTAGAAAAACCAATTGGTATCTAGGTTTGCAATGTAGAGTTTAAAGAAAATCAGTTACTCTAACGGCCAAGTTTAAAAGAAACCAGGATTTTTTTTTTTAAAACCACCTCTTTTGCATTTTAAGCTTCTCAAAACTCAGAAACTTAGTAAAGAGGGGCTGCAACTCCCTTAGAAGGGAGGGGTCGCTTCCTATGTTGCCCAAGAAGTTCATTCTTGGTCCAAAGTCCTTGTCCACTGCCTATAATTTTCATTTTTGAGGGGGAGGTTTTTGTTTTTGAGACAGGGCCTCACTGTGTAGTTCAGGCTAGTCTTAAATTCACCATGTATCCCAGGCTGGCCTAAAACTCATGGTAATTTTCCTACCTCAGCCTCCTAAGTGTTGAGATTATAGGTATGCTCCACCATACATGGCTTTTATTTTAATTTTTATCAATGTGCCTGGTCACCCAAGTATATCTCAGGCCATATCTCTAGCTAGGTATATCTAGGTATATCTCTAGCTAGCTGTCTATTTATAAGCTAAGTAACTAACCTGTCTTTCACACACTGGCTCAGCCTGCCAAATATCTGGGGCTATTAGCATGTGCCCCCATACCCAGCTTGAAGGCTTCTGATATAATTGGTATGGGTAGGGCCAAGGCAACTTTGAAAAGATACAATGTGATTCTAATATAAAGCCAAAGCTTGGGGGCATGGCTGGCAATTATCTCATCACCACCCTTCCTCCACCTCTTCAAATCCTGGGAAAGGAAGGTAAGTGAGTTTACACACCAGTTCAACTGGAGAAGCAATAGAGCTCTGATTCTCTCACACCGGCAATAAACTCTAGAAAGGCCTACATAGGATCCCCTGGGCCTTCCTCAGTGATTCTCTTCAACTTGGCCATGCTTAAGTCACCTGGGTTGCTGGGTGATAAACAGATTTGGGGATCTGATGCCATAAGTTTAGATTTAGTATATCAGGTAATGAGCTAAGGATGTCTCTTTTCCAAAAAGCTGCTGGGGAGAAAAATGCTGCAGGTGATGCACTCAGGCTTTGGGGGAGCACCACCCTGAGCTCTGTCTGCAGCCTGGAGAGGATGTTTTTCATCCTTCTTGGCTTGGCTCAGACCCCTTCTCTCTTCAAATCCAGCCCAGTGTTCACTATGTGCTTAGCCTCTCACTCTCCCGCAAACCCAAAAGCCCGAGTTCTTCCTTAAAGCTAAGCTGACATGAATCGTCTCCCATCAGCTTTCTGCTTTTGTGGGGATGAGATTGGGAGTGAGGACATGTAGAGATAGGAAAGGTTTTAACTCTAAAAGTCCAATTCTTCACTGATTACTTTTAGTAAGAGCTGAGAAAAGCTAAAGACCAAATTCTCTCCTGTGGCCTCTCTTAACTTACCCAAACAGCTTTTGGAACTTGCCCTCCAGGCCTCCCTATATCCTGAAGACCTCTGCTCAATGACCTCCATCTCAACCTCTTCCCTAGGTCCTGTAACATCGCTCACCATCTTCCACATAATTAGCCCCTGTCTTTCTCCAGCAGCAAAGGCCTCACCCAGCATTCCTAGTTCATGCTATTGGTGATCTCAGTGTCCCCATCTTTTTCTCACTTTTCACTTGCTGAGTGCAGAGCCTCATTGTTCCTGCTGGCCAGCAAGAGTGGTCACGTGTTCCCCATCTCTTTTTCTTCAAAAAGAAACTTGGAGTTTGATAGCCAGCAATTCTCTGACCTTTACCCTGTGTAATCCTCAGAGATTTGCTGATCCTTGTTCTGAAACTCTGAAAAGGGGAATAAAAGCCAATCCTTACATTTAACCCTTCTATGTGTTCACGTAACTCAGAGAACAGCAGCTGGTGGGGCCTTGTGGGAAACACTGGTCTAAGGTGATGCCACGCTGAATGGGCAGGACTGAGTGGAAGCCAGTGAGCCTGGGTTGTGCTGAAGCCTGGAAGCTGGTGCAAATGGAGAGCTGGTGAGAAAGGAGCCCTTGGTCTGTTAGGTCATGAGAAGTAGAGAGTGGTGAATTAATCAGCTCCAGAGGAGTGATTTGTAGACCCACTGCCACTCACTGAGCCTCTGCTAGAAGGTACACACAACCCATAGTTCCAGTGAACATCTAGAAAAGTAAGCCTATCTCAAGACTTTCAGCAAGCATGGATGCCCTTTTGGTCTTTTTTCTTTTCCACCTACATTCCTACACTTCCCATTGCACACTGCATCTCTAGCTCTGCAGAACTCCTAGTAGGACTCTAAAATTTCCAAGGCATCAGTGATGACCATCAGCCAATTGCCTCTCCCCACTGCAGTGGCTGATTCTCCAGGCTTTTGACACAGGTCCACCTGAGTCAGAATCACCCATGCTCTGGTTAAACCTTCAGGTTCTGGGCCTCTGCCCTCTACCACTTGGGTGTTTGTCTGGAGGTGGGGGTCCATAGATCTGCATTTATGATAAGGTCCTGGATATTTGGATGTTTCCCAAAGTGTGAACAGTAAGGTCAAGTGGCTCTTGCTGTGGGGGCTTCCTAAACTGCCCATCCAATTCTACTGCCTGGAGGAGATGCTGAACCAGCATCTAAAACATGTGAGTGACGGGGATCCCTTCAGAGAAGAGAAGCAGAATTCCTAGTGAAAGTGGGTCAAATAGAAGATGAATGGATGAATGTGGTGGGATTCAATCTGAGGTTCCCCATGACTTTAAAATCACCTTAACATCTCCCACATGGTGGGAAGGCAGAAAAACAATGGCCAGGGTAAGATTTGAGTACAAGTTGTCTCTCCATGTATCTAGTGGATTGGTTCCAGGACATCCACAGATACCCAAATCTTCAGATGCTCAAGCTCTTTATATAAAATGGTATAGTACTTACACATAACATGCATTATATACATCCTCCCATGTACAGTATTTAAAATTATCTTTAGATTACTCATAATGCCTAATACAATGTAAATGTTATGTATATAGTTCTTATACCTTATTATTTATGGTATAATGACAAGAAAAAAAGTCCACACATTCAATGCAGATGCAACTTTCCATTTCCAGATGTCCGTTTCCAGGCTTCCAGCACAGACTCTTCAACTTTCCAATGCAGACTCTGTAGCTTCCCAATAAGGACTCACGTGGAACACTGCAGTGAGCTCCAGACCTTCAACTTTTGAGTGGATCTGCTGGCTCTCCAGTGTGCAGACAGCCTTTTGCATTCTTCCACCCCTGACTCTACAGGCAGTCATGGTAAGCCTACATTGTTCATTCTTTATATATCATATGTTTTTATATTAAATCTGTTCCTCTAGTGAACCCTAACTAATACACAAATTCAACAGAATTTGCAGATGGTCAAGATTAAGATGTGACAAAGAGGAGTTAAGAATGATAACAAGACTGTCTGTGCCTTGAACAATGGTAAGAATAAGTGATCTACCATCACCAGCAATGGCAGAGAGCAGGCTGGGTGAGGGAAATCAGGGACTCAATTATGTTCAGGTTACATTTTCAGTGCTTCTTAGACATACTAGTTACTCCTTCCATCCACTCAAACCAACATCCACTTTTTCCTAGATCCAAGAAATGATCTCTTAACCTGCCTCTTTCTACACTTGCTATGTCTAGCCAGTTCACTTTCTAACATCCACATCCTGAAAGAATACTCAAAAGTAAACATCTGATTTGAACTGTGAATATGAACAATCTTTCATGGTCTCTTGTCCTTTAGGGAATTCCTACCTCTTTGCCTGTGGTCCACAGGGCTCCCCCCCCAAATGCTTCCAGTTGCTTCTTGTTCCCCAGCTATAGCGTTGCTGTGATGCTCAGATTCCCGTGCATTCTCTCACTTCCGCAGCATCGATTGTGCATTTCCTGCTATCCAGAGTTTTCCCTTCCTGGGCAGCCATAATATTGAGCTAATTCCATCTCACTTTTTAGACCTCTCTTCCTCTCAAACTCTTTTTTTTTCCTCCACCCAGTTCCCTGCTGAATAAGGGTCATTACACACCTCGCTTCCCAGTTTCTAGTCCTCATGCACCTACTACGCCAAAATGTTCGATGTCATTGTTCCCTGCTAGGCCATAAACCCAAAGCCTGCTTGTCTTATTGTGTTCACGGTGGAGCCTCAGCCCCCAGTGCAGAGCCTGACACTTCTATGCTTTGAGAACACTAGGAAATTGATGTATATACCAAGCATCTCTAACATGTGAAGCTTCCTGTTCTCTGAGAGTAGGATCGCAGTGGCCTGAGTCTGAGTCCACGTGGCCTCATTGTCTCGTGCGGGGCCAGTAGCTCTCCATGTCTGTCCTGCCAGACTGCAGAGGCCTTTGTGCTGCCACATGGGTCTCTGCTGTTCCTCATCCCCTTAGTTTTTAACCAGGATCACTGCTGTGTTTCACCATTCTGTCGGGACTCCCTCACTCTGGAACTATCTGTGAGCGTTTCTGAGTGTGGGGTCATGGGAGCCTTTCTCTGCATTTCCTCAAGTCTACACACCTTTTTTCTTATTAATACACTTCATTTTCTAGGGCAGTTTTAAATTTACAAAAAGTGGAAAAGAAAGTAATTGTTCCTATATACCCTCTCTACCCCCAGCTCTATTTTCGCTGTTAACATCTTGCATTATTATAGTACATTTGTTACAACTGATGAGCCAGCATTAATACATTCATATTTTATTTAACAAGTACAACTGGCATGCAACATGATGTTTTGAATTATGTACACCATGTAGAATGACTAAATTGATCTAAATGAAATCTGTAAAATGTGATTCTCTATATCCACCTCTCCAGTTTTCAGGGCATCGGTTTGGTCTGTGACCTTTCAATTCTCTGATAGATGTAAGAAGGATTTATTGTTTTTATTCAATTTTTTTGGTTTGTTTGTTTGTTTGTTTGTTTTGTGGTGCTGAGAATCCAACCCAGGCCCTGTTACATGCCAGGCAAGCGCTCTACCAGGGAGATGCACCCCCAGCCCCCATACAGCTGTTTCCTTGCTGGAAGGCTGGGAATGATCCCCTAAGCCAGTAGTGGCAAACCTATGGCACACATACACAGCGGGCATTCAGAGCCCCGTCAGTGTGTGAGCCAAGTTGAGCCAGCCAAAGTCTAAGCATCAGCATGCATACAACAGCAAAGATCACATTAATTGTGGAAAAGCACACCAAATGCAAACTTTTACCTTTCAATAAAAAGCTGTTTATATCATTGAAAGCTCTGTTATTGTGTTTTTCTTTTAACGTATGAGTTGTTTTTCCTAAACTGAAACCTCAGTATTCAGGTTTAATTGCAGCGTTGGCATTTTGCGATAAATAAGTGGGTTTTGGACTGCAGTTTTTGGCACTCAGACTCAAAGGTTCGCCGTCACTGCCCCAAGCCCTTCAAACGGCAGAGCAGAAACCAGAAGCCCAGAGGCTGTCTCCCCTGGCTGCCAACAGAGGGAGCCAGTTTCACAACGGACCTATTTCCTCTGTATCAGCCTTGTTTAATTTCATGCTGTCTGTCCTACTGAAAGCAGTCTGTCCAGGAAGAGGGTGACAGTTAAAGTAATGATCATATAACCTAGTACTTGGTGTTACAACGAGCAAACAGGTCAGTCAGAGACAGATGACAGCAGGGCTGCAGTTTGTATGGGTAAGGCTTAGGCCCCAAAACGACTCCAGCCAACACTCCTCTGTTGCCCAGCTTACTTCTGGTTCTTTATTCCCCAGTTCTAGACCTTTACCCAGTACCTCTCTAACCCACTCCTCTCCAAGCTCATCTTCCAAAGAGAGGTGGAAAGTAAACCAGAAGGCAGCAGTCATGGTGGTACACAGAGCCCCATCAATGACAGGGTTTTGGATCTTTGTCTACAAAACCTTTGAGTTGCTGCTCAGGAAGAAGGTGAGAGTTTCTCTGCTCGATGCAGACTGTGGCAGCCAATACACAGCCTCCTCCTTGGCTGGAGGAGGAACCCCCCAAGTCTCATTAGTGTAGGGAGCCCCTGAGCCCTGGCTCTGGTGGCCCTAAATTCTGGGGCCATGGCCTTGGAAAGAACATAGTCACAAGATGGAACACGGCCTGGATCCAGGGTAGAGCCACCAGTAAGAGATCCTGGGAAGAAAGCTGGTGAGTAGTGGAGAATGCCCTGCCCTAGGCTGCAGGACTTAAAGCAAAGCCAAGACTCCCATCCTTGAATAAGGCTGGGAGACCACCAGCAGTGTTCTGTTGGCAGTCATTCTTTGAAATTATGCTTGCAAATACTTTTTTAACCTTTAAAAATTGGAATAATTGCATTTTGCACACTTTCAATATCCGTCAATTTTTAGATGTTAGAAACTGGTACTAAACCAAAGAAGAAGCTGAATTCAGGCAAATGTATCATTTACAATAGTTTCAATGTGAAAAACTATTTTTAGAAATAAATTTTGGGTCATGTGATCCCACACTTATAAGCTGCAGTGGCTCAGTGCCTGATGTGACCCTGGTCTCCTTGAAGAGGAAATGCAAGAGTTTGTCACCCTTTAAAACAACATCTATTGAACTACATGCTGCCATGTGTGTGCGGGAAGCCAGTTTTGTGGGAATTTTCATGTTGGTTCTCTGCTCTGAATTTGCATTATTATGCTTCGATTCCTCATGACTTTTCATTTTATGGAATTGTCTACCTTGAGTATAAAGTATAAATAAATGTGTTAAGTAGATAAAGTGGAGCTCATTTCCTTTAGGAGTGGGTGGAGGATAGGAAGGAGGTTGGATAGAAGAGTCACTGGACTCAGTCACTGGAACAGTAGTGAACTGTTCATGGTAAGACACGATTCCCTATCCTCCAGGGAGGGAGAGTGAGAGCACTTGCCGCTCCTCTAAGCTGCACTTAAAAGAAACTCACATAACTTTGGGGATGCCTACAAGAAAGGAGCCAGGCATCTTGTAGGATAGGTCTGTTGATCTTCCAGAGGAAGAGAAAACTGGGAATCATGGCCCTTGGAGACTGCCCACCTCCTACTCAACACACGCATTAGTTTCCCATGGGTCAAAGGTTCATTTGGAAAGGTAGCCTAATTGAGCCATTGGCATCTTTCCCCTGCATGCTGTCTGAGGTGAATGGAACGTGACAGTGTCCTGGCATAAATGGAATGGAGCAGAGGATGTTAGGGGCCCAGCCAAAGCTGGGAGAACTGAAGAATGGGGCGTACTCAGGGGAGGTTGTGTCTGCATCATTTCCTTCATTTTTTCTTCTTGCCTCAGCACTAAAGCAGCAGCAGGAGCCTGTCAAAAGAAAGAGGAATGTAATAGTTTGTATCTAAAATGTTACCCCAGAAGTCTCATGTGTTCAGATGTGGGGCTTTGGGAAGGCAAGCGGATCATGAGGGTGCTAATCTGTTCAACAGGTTAAACCACTAATAAGTTTACAGTTGAATGTGCTGTTAGGGGATGAGGCCTGGTTAAAGGAGGTTGGGATTGTGATCTGCAAGGGTATATTCTTGTCCCTTGCCCTTCTCCCTCTCCCTCTTGTTCTTCCTTGTTGTCTGCCTCTAGCCATCATGAGAGGAGCAGCTTTCCTTTATCATGCTCTTCTACCGTGATGTTTCTGACTTGGAGCCAGCTGACCACGGACTGAAACCTCTAAAACCATAAGCCAAAACAAACCTTTTCCCCTCTAAGTTGCCAGTGTCAGGTATTTTGTACCAGTGATGAAAAGCTGACCAGGCAAAGCAGACTCCTATCCATTGCAGGCCCCCAGACTGCCATGGGGTCATAATTGAATATATGATGAAAGTTTTCAAACTGAACAAATCACTTAGCAATTAAAGTTATAGGAATAATATGGACACTGTCCAAATTGCTATGGGAAGAAAGAAAGGAGTCTACAGAGACCACCTAAATAAGAATTTGAAAAGTAAGAGAGATATTAGAATAAGTCATGTTACTACCCTGTAGTGTTAAGCCAGCCCAAATGGTTTCAACTGTACTTTTTTAAAAGATCTTTTCATGACTATCTATTTACATGACAGAGAAGGAGAGGAACCATGAGTTCACTTTTAAAATTATCAATATGTCTTTGTCACTTTTCTGTTGCTGGGACAAAATACATGACAACCACAAATTAAAGAATGAGAGATTTATTTTGGCTCGCAATTTTAGTTCATGGTCAACTGGCTCCAAGGCAGAAACAGGACACAGAGGGGCATTGTGGAGGAAAACTACTTAACCCATGGCAGCCAGGAAGCAAAGAAAAAATGGAAGATCCTGGCAGGGAGATACAACCTTTCAGGTCATGCTCTTTGTATCCTGTCTCTTCCCATCAGTTCCACCTCCTAAGAGCACATTTGGCTACCAAACTCATCATTAGATGAATCCACTGATGAGTATAGCACCCCCATCATACAGTCACCTTCCAAACACATTTGGATTGGGGGGGACATATTAGATCTAAACCATGACAGAAAGCAAAACATCTTCCCCATAAATATGTGTACCATAAAAATTTATGATGATATATACCCTGTAGTATAAATAAATTATGTTTTGTTTATCTGCTTTCCTAGTAGCAAGTAGATGGTTTCCAACCTGTACTTTGTTCATATAGCTACAGTTAACACTCTCATATCCTAAGGTACTGATGTGATATTTCTGTAGAACAGATTTCTGGAAGTGGAATGGTTGTGTCAAATGATGTCTACGTTTAGAAATTGGCACCCATTACCAAAACTGACCTGAAAGTGGTTGTACCAATTGCTAAGCCAACCAAAAATATGAGTACATAGTACATGGGAACTCTTTGTTCTTCCTCAGAAGAGCCTCTAAGATGCCACTGATGACACATCACCACTTCACCGTGAAGGTGTTCTCCTAGCTCTGCAGTCTTTCTGAGTTGGATGACCTCAGACAGGCTTCAGCAGCAGAGGTCTTCAGGAGACTTCAGTTCATGTTAGACAACAGGTGTACAGTCCCTCAGTATTTGTAAACAGATTGTTACCTGGAACCCCCACCCCATGGATGCAGAAATCTTCAGGTGCTCAAGTACCTTATAATAATATGGCATAATATTTGCATATAACCTATGTGAATCAGGTGTAGTGGCACACACCTGTAATCCCAGGAGGGGATTACACTCGGGAGTCTGAGGCAGGAGGATAGCCACAAGTTTGTGGCCAGCCTAGGGTACATAGTGAGTTCAAGACCAGCCTGAATTACATAGCAAGACCTTGTCTCAAAAAACCCCCAAAATTATGTATATTCTGTATTATCGTTATGTTAGTTATAAAATCTAATTCAATGTTATTGTTATATAAATAGTTATCCTATGCTACTTAATAATAACATAAAAAACTATATGTTCAATAGAGACAATTTGCTTTGTTCTGTTTTTGAGAAAGGATCACACTTTGTAACCCAGGCTGCCCTCAAACTCTCGATCCTTTTGCCTCGACCTCCTGAGTGCTGGAATTACAATTTTTAAGGATATATTTTCGATTAATGTTTGGTGTAATCCACAGATACAGACTCTGCAAGTACAGAGGAATAACTATATTTTGTATCCTGACCGGAGATCCACACATAATTGCTGTGTTCACCCTTCGCCAATTTGGGGGTAGCTGCATGAGAAATATAAACAGTGGAGAAAATTAAATAAACCATGCTCTGCTTTTAGAAACTTCCTAGAGCACCACGGGGTACTTGCTGGATACAGACTTCAGTTCCTAGTTTGAATGCTTGGGTCTCCTGGTGGCCTCCGTTATCACCTTTGTAGTTCACAAAATGTGTGGTGTCCATCTTAAAGATGAGCTTCCAGCCATCCATCTGCTTATCTGTCTATTATCTATCTATCTATCTATCATCTATCTCTCCATCCATCCAATGTATGGGCTCAAGTGTTCCTCCTGCCTCAGCCTCCTGAGTAGCTGACACTAAGACTGTGTACCACCCCTGGCTTTTTCCCATCATTTAGAATAGGCTGATGGAGATAGTGGTTATTTAGAAACGTTGTCTCGTGTATCAGCTATGTGTTAGCTTTTCTAATTTAACATATAAAAATGATCCTAAAGGAATAATGATTATATATGATCAAGAAATGTATTTATAAATGTACAATGCATTATTTATTACAGGTATTGTTATGGTTTAGATCAAGAATGACCCTTAAAACTCTCATGGAGGGGCCGGGGATATAGCTCAGCAGCGTGGTGCCTGCCTGGCAAGCATGAGGTCCTGAGTTTGATTCCCGGTACAAAAAAAAAAATTAAAGCAAAAACCTCTCATGGACTCTGAGGCAGACTTTTGGAAAATGATTGGATTGTGGAGACACTATAGCTAAATGTTCCTTTAGCAGGTGGGACCAGGTTAGAAGAGATGGATCACTGGGGGTGTGAGCTGGAAGGGTGTATCACCCTCTGTGACTCCTCCCTTTGCTCTCCACTTCCTAACCACCATGATGTGAGCAGCTGTCCCGCATGGCGGGCCCTCGCACTACGCTCTTTCAGTGTTGGGGCCAGCGTACCATGGACTGTAACCATGAGCCAAAATAAACCTCTCCCCCTGTAAGTTGTGGGTGTCAGGTATTGTATCTCAGCAAGGGGAAAAGTGACCAAGACAGTCTCTGTTCTGCAAAATAAATCACTAAAGTTAAACCCTCCTTTCTGATTAAAACTTTGCACCCTACAATCCTCGCTAGGCATGGTGGTGCCCAGTGCTCTGGGAGGGTGATGCAGGAGGATCACAAGTTCAAGCCCAGCCTGGGCAACATAGCAAGATCCTGTCTCAAAATAAAATTTAAAAAAAAAAATAAAAATAAAAAGGGAGCTGAGAAAGTCCCTCCGTGTGAAGTCCTGGAGTCAATCTCTAATACTGCAACTATTCTCCAACCCCTAGCAACAATCATTCCGCTGGCTCCTACTATCGGTTCAAGTGTTTTAGATTCTGCGTATAGGTGAGATCACGAGGTGTGTGTCTGTGCCTGGCTTATTTCATTCAGCATAATGTATTCCAAGTTTATCCATCTTGTAACAAATAAAACAAATTTTTAAGTCTGAATACTTTAAAAAATATATATATATGTGCCATACTTTATTTATTAATCTGTTGATGGGCACTCTTTGGCATACTGATTTCAATTCCTTTAGAGTGGGCTGAATGACTTGGTAATTCTATTTTTAGTTTTCTGAGGACTCTGCATAGTGTTTTCCATAGTGGCTGGACAACATACAGGGTTCCTTTTCGCCACACTTTACCTCTACTTCCCCTCCTCCTTTCTCTCTCCCTCACTCCCCCTCTCTCCCTCCCTCCCTCTCTACCTGCCTCCCTCCTTTCTTTTGTGTGAGTAGTACATAACCTTGCACATGCTATGTCATTTTTTGGTAATAGCTGTTCTAATGGGTAAGAGGCATGTTTTTTATGATTTTAATTTACAGTTTCCTGATGATTAGTGATGATGAAATTTTATTCATATATCCTTTGACCTTTATATGTCTTGTTTCAAAAAAACATGTATTAGCTCCTTTGTGTGTGTGTGTGTGTGTGTGTGTGTGTGTGTGTTGAAGTTTGAATACAGGACCTTGTATGTGCTAAACATAGGCTCTAATACTGAACTGGAACCTTTTCTCTCTCTCTCTCTCTCTCTCTCTCTCTCTCTCTCTCTCTCTCTCTCTCTCTTTTAATAAATACCATGCTGGGTTTTTATTTTGTCTTGTTTTAAGGTTTTCTTATGGTGACACAGTTGGGAACTGAACCTGGGGCTTTCATACTGAGCTTCATCCCCAGCCCTTTATTTATTTTGAGACAGAGCCTAAATATGTTGTCCAGGCTAGGCTTGAATTAGCAACCCTCCTCTCTCAGCCTTCCAGGGTGTGGGGAATACAGGCATGTACCACTATGCCTGGCTTCTTTGGGGGCTAGGAAAGGAGGTCTCATTACATTGCATGGGTTTGACCCTAGCTCCTGGTCTCAAACAATCCTCTGGCCTTTTCCTCTCAAGAAGCTGGGTCTACAGATATACACCAATTTGTCTGGATTGCTTTGCTCATTTCATTGAGATATTTATTTTGTTGTTCTTGTGTTATTTGAGTTCATTATATACTTAAATACTAGTCCCTTGTCAGATGTATGGCTTGCAAATATTTGCTCCCAGTTCATGTGTTGTCTCTTAACTCTGTGCTTTCTTTTGCTGTGCAGAAGGTTTTTCAGGGTTTTTTAAAATTAATTAAGTACACTGGTACATTTTAGGTATACATAATGATAACACTCATCGTGGGGAATGTGTTCCTGTACATGATATGTCTTGATTCTTTTTTTTTTTCCCGTTCCCCTACCCTGCATTCAACCCCTCTTCCCCTCTTTATCTACAAAAGCTTTGTTTCCATTTTTTCCTTCTTTTCTTGTTTTTTGTTCTTACCCTTCCTTCCTTTCCCCACCCCCCCATCCCTAATTCCCCTTCCCATTTGAATAATATCTATAATACATTTTGGTCCTTATTTACATTTTCAGTTTCTCTATTTACATGTGTGTCCGATTTATTTCACTTAAGAGTATGGTCTCAAGGTGTATCCATTTATGTGTAAATGCCTCAAGTTTGTCTTTATGGCTGAGTAGTACTTCATTGTATTAAAAAAAAAAATCTACTTTATCCATTCATCCATCAATGGGCATTTGGGCTATTTCCAATATTTAGCTATTACAAACTGTGCCACTATAAACATGGGTGTGCATATATCATTGTGGTGTGATGCTTTTAATTCTTTTGGGAAGATACCAAGAAAGGGAATAGCTTCGTCGAATGGGACCTCTAGTCTTAGTTTTTTGAGGAATCTCCACAATGATTTCCACAGTAGTTGCACCAGTCTACACTCTCACCAACAGTGGAGAAGGGTTCCATTTTCCCCACAGCCCCTGCAGCATTTGTTATTGGTTGATTTCTTGACAATAGCCATTCTTTCTAGAGTGAGATGGAATATCAGCATTGTTTTTATTTCCATCTCTCAAATGACCAGTGATGTTGAATATTTTTTCATGTATTTATTTGCTATTTATACTTCTTCATCTGGGAAGTGTCTATTCATTTTGAATGCCCATTTTTGGTGTAGGCCTTTAAATTTGGGGGGGTCTGGGTTTTTTTTTTTAGTTCTTTATATATTCTAGATATTAGTCCTTTGTCTGAGGTACAGCTGGCAAAATATTTTCCCCATACTGTAGGTTGTCTCTTCACTCTGTTGGTAGTTTCTCTTGCTCTGCAAAAGATTTTAGTAAGATGAGATCCCAGTTGTTGATTCTTTGTGATATTCCCTGTGCAATTAAGGTTTTGTTCATAGAGTCTTTGCCTATACCAATGTCTTTAAGAGTTATATCTATTCTATCTTCCAGCAGATTAAGTGTTTCTGTTTTAATATTTAATTCTTCGGCACTGGTCTATAGTATTTTTTATGACCCTTAGGCAATCTCAGTCTTAGTATACCAGGAAGAACAACTGATTAGAACAGTTATGTCACCTTGTGTAAAGTGGTACAATCAGCAGTAGCAATAGCATCGAACACAGCCTAGAAAATGACAAACTGTGGTAACTATTTGCCGTCTTTGACGGTATGAACTAACTTTGTGGTTAAATAACATAATCTAACATTAACCAGAAAGTTGTGTGCAGTAAATATGTCCTCACTATGGCAATTTTACCCTCCACAGAGATTTAAAAGGGATTAGAGGGAAAAATAAACAGAAGAAGAGGAAGAGATCAGAAGCAAAGCTGGAGAACAAAGGAAGATCACTTTGCAAACTTTGCAAAACTGGTGAAGAAGACAGGAAGGAAAGAAAGGGAGAAATGAAAACAAGAACAGAGCAGAACAACAACAAAACTAGAAACCATATTCACACTCAATTAAAAACAAGAAAAAAAAAGAGAAAAAGAAGAAAATAAGAAAACAGGATGTCCGCTTCAAAGCGTGTCTCCGCTGTCACGGGTGGGCAATGCGAGCAGACACAGTCCAGATCCAAGTTGATTAAGCCCAGCAAGCCAGCCATGGCTTTGCTACGGGGCAGTGGATAATCCCAGCAAGCCCGCACCTTTAGTTCCACTGAAGTTTAATGTGATTTCTGGCTGTGAGACTGGAACCAGTTTTGTTCAGCCTGCAACTGCCTGTGTGCCTCCTGGCAGTTTGAACTTGGCTTCCTGACCTCCTACCACCTTGAACTTGGGCCGTCACTGGGCGCCACTAGATGGAGCTGGCCTGCAGCTGTTTTGAGCAGTGAGCTCGGTTCTCCCCTCTCCAACATGGCTTCTAACAAAGTGCCCTCTCCTGGGGGTGATCTGGACCTGAATTACTCACCAGCCACTGCAGTCTGCTGCATCCACTGCTCCATTCCACTGCTGCATCTCTGCATGGAGGCCTCTGGGGTCACCAGTAGTCACTGTGCATTTGCAGGTTCAAGCCACCCCTCCCAGGCAGTGAGTCCAGGCTCAGGGAAAAAGTGCTGCCTGCCACCTCCTCCTTCTTCACTGAAGTCTCTCTCTTCAATCTCCCCATGAGCTTCAATTCTCACTTCAGATCCTTCCTGGGTCCTGGGGACCCACTTCCCTCCTTCTGCTCTTCCTCACATTGCTCAGAGAGGCTCTTTCTCTGCTGCTCACCACTCTGCCATCATCCTGGAAGTCCTGCCTTTTTCTTTTTGTTTTTGTTTCCTCTGCATTGGGGGTCATATCCAAGAAGTCTTTGCACAGATTGATGTTGTGAAGCAATTCTCCTCCACTTTCTTCTAGCGATTTTACAGTTTCAGGTCTTACATTTAAATCTCTAATCCATTTTGATTTGGTTTTTGTATATGGATTGAGAAAAGGGTCTCATTTTTTCTATTTGCAAACGAAAGAACATATTTTTAATGTTATCACAAAACATTTTTGAGTAGGTCCCTCAAATGTCTTCACATTTATGCAAATAATTCTAGAAAATGAAATGTCCTTTTCTTGAATGTCATGTGTGTCAATAAGGCTATGACTTAGCTAAGTGTAGTAGTGCATGCCTATAAGTCCAGTCCAGCATTCAAGGAGGTTTAGGCGGGAAGGTCACAAGTTCAAACCCAACCTTGGCAACTTAGTGACATTGTGAGACTCTGTCTCAAAATTTTAAAAAATTCAAATCAGAAGAGGGCTGTAGATGTAGCTCAGTATAAAGATCCTAGGTTCAGTCCCCAGTACTGCAAAAGAAAGGCTATCACTTTATACCAACATGTGATCAAGAATATTTTCATATGCTTGAAAATGTACTTATTTGATTTCTTACAGGAAAAAAAATCACAATCGATGGCTAAATACCTTATGTGGTATAACACTAGCCCATGGGTATCTCTTATTGCTATGGTCTGAATGTGCCCGACCCAACCCCCCACATGTTCATATATTGAAATCCTAACCCCCAGTGTCATAGTATTAAGATGTGAGTTTTTAAGGAGTTCACTCTGTAATGAAGGTAGAGCTCTCATGACTAGAATTATGGCCCTTTTACTCTTTTTTTTTTTTTTTTGTATTGCTTTTTTTTTAATCATCAGTATATATTTTGCTATACATAATATATTCATCATGGGGTATTGGTACATATACAAATCACATCTTGATCTTTTTACTTCCCTTCCCTCCCTATCTTCCCCATCTCCAGATCCCCTTCCCATTTCCACTTTTCTTCAAGGACAAGTCAGCAATCTGCAAGCCAGAAAAAACCAGTGCTCTACTCTGATCTCCAACTTCCAACAACCAGTATTGTGAGAAATTTTGTTGTTTATGAGCCACTTTTGCTATAGTGCCCAAATTGACTAAGCCATTGTGTAATTCTGCCTCTAGCGATGTTTCATTAGGAGCTTGAAATTGAACATTGTGGAAGTATTTGTTCTATTAACATCAGAAAATGCTCTGGATTTTTACCCCAGAAAGTCTGATATTTAACATTTATCATACATCACTGCATTTCTTTATTATTCCCTCTGTTTACATTATTTTAAAATAAACTATTTGAGAATAAGTTATAAACAGCACATGTCATTAGCCCTTGATACTGAGGTGTGTATTTTCTTAAAACTTTCTCCATTGAAATCTATGAGAAATATTTACCCAATATTATTACCTATTCAACAAACCTCTTACATAAGAGCTTTTCTCCCCTTAATGTCTTTTACATCCAGGATCCCATCCAACACGACCTATTGCATTTAGCTGTCCTGGTTTAGTTTTCAACCCAGTGCAGATGCCTACTCATGCCTTGTCATTCACAAACTCAACATCAACTTCTCTGATGTTTCCACATCACTGACTCACTGGGGGCAAGAACACCTCAAAAGAGGTGCCATTGTGTTCTTTTCATTGCAATATATCGAGAGCCACATAGTATAAATTTATTTTGTAGCTGGTGATGTTAAGTTTTTGTCACTTGGTTAGAATGGTGTCTGCCAGCCTCCTTCACTGTGCAAATGTTTTGTACATATAAAATATTAATAAGTAAATAGTATTTTGTGGAGAGATACTTGGAGACTCTCCCTTTTATTTTCTTTCTTCCAGTACTAAGGATTGAATGCAGGGCCTTCACACTGACCTACATCCCTAGTTTTTTCATTTTTTATTTTAAGACAGGACCACACTAAGTTGCCCGGGCTGAGCTCCAGCTAGTGAGTCTGCGGTCTCAGCACCCCAGAGTGCTGCGATAACAGTCTGCTCGCTGCTCCCAGCTATTTCAAGACTCTTATTGTAAGACAAAGGTTTTCCTCTTCTTTCCCATTATCTACACATTTATTTATGCGCATCAGTAGGGATATACATAATCACAGTTTCCTATTTTACTCAAATGGTTACAGCCTGTAACTTCCATAAATTACTTCGATCCTCAAATTTGGCCAATGGAAGCCTTGGAGGTGCCTTTTCTTTCCAGGTGATGTCCCATTCTTTCAGCGCTTCATTAACTTTCTGATGTAAGATGTTTTAGACCCACCTTGTGTTTTCCCTGCCTCTGCCCTGAAGCAACTCATTCCTCTGAAGACACTTAGTTCCTTTTAGTGGAAAATAGTACTAAAAAATGAGTTCTGAGTGCTATGTGGGCTCATCAGTCCTGAAGTGCTACTGTTTCTAAACCCTCAAGGTATACAGATTTAAGAACTATATGTATGCATTATCTACCTATCTACCTACCTACCTATCATTCTGTTGTCAACTTTACTGGAATAGGAGACTTCTAGAGAGGTTATTGTGTTGTGAAGGTATTATAATTATCAGTGGATTAATTCACTGATGTTCATAGCTGAATATGCTGTTAGGAGGCGGGGCCCTGGGGACAAGCCACGGAGGTGTATCTCTCCCTGGCACTCTTTCCCCTGCTCTACTTCCTGTCCAACATGGGTGTCTTGGTTACTTTTCTCATTGCTGAGACAAAATACCCAAGACCCAAATTTAAAGGAGGAAAGGTTTATTTCAGCTCACAATTTGTACAGGTTTTAGTCCATAGTCGGCTGGCTCCAAGGCAGGGTGGCATGGCAGACTGGCATGGCAGAAGAGATACAGTCCATGGCAAGGCAGGCAGGAGGCAGGAAGCAGCAGCAAGCCTCCCTTTCCCTTTTAGTCCATCTAGGCTATAAGCCTTTAGGGTGGTACCTTCCATACCCGGTGTGGGCCCCTCCCATTATCCACACCCAGAACAAGGCTAAACCAATCAGTGGACTAATTTAGTACCACACACTGAGGGAATCTGACTGCAGCCATAAGACCAGAGACCCCTCTAAATGCCCCTTTCCCAGCACAGTTGCACCTAGTTACTCATAACGTTATCAGCCCTACTATCCCAGTGACTCATATCATTATCCAGTCCTGCTACTGATATCAAGTTATATTATTATTCAGTCCTGCTACTGATAACAACCACTACTCCCTGCACTTCCCAAGCCTCGTCCATGGGCAAGAATCCTTGGGAGGCCAAGGCAGGAGGATTGCTGTAAATTTGAGACCAGCCTGAGCTACACAGTGAGTTCAAGGCCAGCCTGAACTACATAGTGAGACTCTGTCTCAAAAAAACAAAAAAAGAATTTTAAAGTAAAAGAAGAAATAGAAAATCTGAATATACTTATAATAAGTAACAAAAACAAATCAGTAATAAAAATAAATTCTCAACAAAGAAAAGCCCATGACCACATGATGGCTTCACTGTAAATCCTATCAAACATTTTTGTCATCCCAAATTCTCCCAATAAATTGGAGGGAGCAATTCCTAACTCATTTTCTGAGGTTAGAATTCTTTGAATACTAATGCTATATAACTTACATTACAAGAAAACAACTCACAGATAGGGAGAAAATATTTGCAAATACTAGACATGATAAGCATCTAGTATCCAGAATATGTAAAGAACTCTTACAACTCAAGATAAAAAGACAAGCAAACTAATTCTTAAAATGGAAAAAGAATTTGAATTGACATTTATCCAAAGAAGGGCAAATGAAAAGATGTGCAAGGATGGCGGAATGGTAAGTAGCAGAGAAAGAGCCTATCTGAGAGTTGCAGTCCAGACACTGGATTCTAGCAACTTGAGGAAGACAAGAAGGAGAGAAGTGAAGGAAGGATCTGAAGCAAGAATTGAAGCCCACAGGGAGAGCAAGGAGAGAAACTTCGATGAAGTAGAAGAAGGTAGCCAGCAGAGCCTTCTCCCTGAATTGGGATTCACTGCATGGGAGAAGTGGTTCAAACCTGCAGACACATGATGACTGTTGGTAACCCATGGAGAGACACAGCAGTGGAAGGGAGCAGCGGACATGAAGGACTGCACTAGCTGGGGGTGAGTGCTAGGGGCTCAGTCATCTTGCAGGAGAGAGCAGTTGACCAGGAGCTATCTTGGAGAAGGGTCAACTGAGCTCAGAACTCAGAACAACTGCTGGGTCCATCTAGCGGCTCCCAGCTGAGTTCAAGCCCTCAGAAGGTGCATTGACTGCTGCAGACTAAATGGGTCTGATCCCGGCCCCCATGGCCAGAATACAGCCTGAACTTCAGAGGAAATAAAGGTGCAGGCCTCCTGAGATTATCCATTACACCACCATAAAGCTACTGCTGGCTTGCTGGGATAAATCAACACAGATCTGGACTCTGTCTCCACACATTGTCTACCAATGACATCAGAGACAAACCTGGAAGTTTACTTTTTTTTTTCTTTCTTTCTTTCTTTTTTTTTTTTTTTTTTTTTTGTTCTCTTTCTCTTTCTCTGTTTGTTTTTTGTTGTGGTGGTGGTGGTTTTGTTTTGTTTTGTTTTCTCCTTCATTATTTGACCTTGTTTTTATACAAGTGTGAACATGGTTTCTAGCCTCTTTATGGTCGTTGTTCTGTTCTGTCCTTCCTTTTATTTTTTCCTTCTCTCTTTCCCTCCTGTCTTCTGCACCAGTTTCCCAAAGTTAGCATGATCCCCATTGTCCTCCAGCCTTACTTCTAATCTCTTCCTCTTCTTCTACTTCTCTATTTTTTCTCTAACCCCTTTTAAATTTTAACCCCTGAGGGTAGAATTGACATATTAAAGACTTATATATTGCATATAATTTTCTGGTTTGTTTTTGATTTTGTTATATAACCACAAATCTAGTTCATACAGTTAAAGGTGGCAAATTAATTGTGACCTCAGTTTGTCATTTTCTAGGCTATGTTTGATGCTATAGTTATGGCTAATGGTACCACTTTAGCCAAAAGTGACATAATTGTTCTAACCAGCTGTTCTTCCTGGTATTCCATGACTGAGGTTGACTAAAGATTATAGAAAATACTGTGGGCCAGTGCCAAAGAACCAGGGGCTGAGCCATGCAGGCAGCAACTTCTCATCCCCAAAAATTGAAGAGATAGAATCTTCCAACAAATTCAAAACCAAAAAACCAGCTAGACCTGGAAGACATCTCAGAGAAGTAGTCATTCCCTAAGGGTTATAAATACTAGCAATAAAACAACTCACCGTATGCAATTGACAAGCATAAACCCAGGAATTAAACTAAAAAAAAAAAAATGTAGAAAATGACAAGATGCAACCCCAGACATTCAGCTCACCAAAGGCAAACCCTGGGGGCAATGAAATGGGACAATCTGAAAGCCACCCACCTGGCCTCACTGAAGTGGTAACAACAAAGCAATTGAGGCTATAGAAATGAGGCTATAGAGGGCTGGTGAGATGGCTCAGCGGCATAAGCGCCTGCCTGGCAAGCGCGAGGTCCTGAGTTCGACTCCCAGTACCCACATACGAAAAAAAGGCCAGTGATATCACTCAGTGGCACTGGCTCCTGCTGGCACACGAGGTCCTGAGGTCAACCCCCAGTACCCACAAAAAAAAAAAAAAAAAAGAAATGAGGCTATAGAAAAAATCAAATTAGAAATAATTTCTCAGATAACTGCAGAGATGGTGCCCACAATGAAAACCATGCTTAGTGACTCTAGAGCAGATACAGATTTAAAAAAGGGGGGGAAGTTTAAGAAAATGATGGAGGCCATGAATGCCCAACATAGGAAAGATATGGAATCCCTAAGACAGATTCAAGCAGATATCCAGGAAAGTAAAAATTCCATTGAAAGTATCTCCAGTAGAATGAGCCAATGTGAAGACAGAATCTCAGATATAGAAGATAGGCTTGTGGTTAGTGAACATGAAAAGGAAAATTTCTTAAAAATAGCAAGGTTACTATGAGAAATCAATCAAGTAGCTGTTAGATGATGCAAAGAACAATAACTTAAAATTGATTGGGGTCAGACATACTAAGCCACCTTATCTTTGACAAAGGTGCCAAACACATTCAGTGGAAGAAAGAAAGCCTCTTTAATAAATGGTGCTGGAAAAACTGGCTCTACACATGCCGAAGATTAAAACTAGACCCATATCTTTCACCATGCACTAAACTAAATTCAAAATAGATCAGAGATCTAAATATTAAAACAGAAAAATTAAATCTGCTGGAAGGTAGGATAGGTAAATCCCTTGAAGACATTGGTGTAGGCAAAGACTTTATGAATAAAAACTCAACCGCACGGGAACTATCCCAAAGAATCAATAACTGGGATCTCATCTTATTAAAAAGCTTTTGCACAGCAAGAGAAACCACCAACAGAGTGAAAAGACAACCCACAACGTGGGAAAAAAATGTTTGCCAGCTGTTCCTCAGACAAAGGATTACTATCGAGCACATATATAGAACTCAAAAGAATCAGACCTCCCAAATTTAAAGACCCACTCCAAAAATGGGCATCTGAGATGAATACACATTTCTCAGATGAAGAAATACTAATGGCAAATAAATATACAAAAAAATGTGCAACATCACTAGTCATTCGAGAGATGCAAATTAAAACAACACTGAGGTACCATCTCAATCCAGAAAGAATGGCTACTATAAAGAAATCAACTAATAACAAATGCTGGAGGGGCTGTGGGGAAAAAGGAACCCTTCTTCACTGTTGGTGGGAGTGTCGACTGGTACAGCCACTGTGGAAGTCAGTGTGGAGATTCCTCAAAAAACTAGGGTTGGAGGTCCCATTTGACCCAGCTATTCCCCTTCTGGGCATCTTCCCAGAAGAATTAAAAACATCGCACCACAGTGATATATGTGCACCCATGTTTATAGCAGCACAATTTGTAATAGCCAGATCTTGGAAACAACCCAAATGCCCATCAACTGAGGAATGGATAAGAAAGATGTGGTATTTTTATACAATGGAGTACTATTCAGCCATAAAGAAGGATAAACTGGAGACTTTTATAGGTAAATGGATGCAACTCGAGAAAATACTCATAAGTGAAATAAACCAGACGCACATGTGTAAGCATCGTATTGTCTCACTAGTATGAGAAACTGAAAGAGTAAATAAGATCCAAAATGTACAATAGACACGGTGAATCAAAAAGAAACTGGTCAATAAGAAAGAGAGACTGGAATGGGAAAAAGAAAGAAGGGAAAGGGAAAAAAAATTGTATATGTATATAAGATGGTTAAGATAGATACACTACCAGTTTTACTTAGTTCATTGAAGAGTAAGGTTTGAGCCAATAATGTTTGGACAATTGAATGCTAATGTCTGGTATCCTGAATAACTAACTTAAAGATAATAATACGTAATGCATTGACCATTGTTACCCTCATATTATGTTGTCTTGAAAATTTGTTCTTTTTTTGATTTGTTTTGTTTTTTCTTCTCTTTAAAATAAAAAAAATTGATTGGGGTCAATGAAAAAGCAGGAGACAGCACAAATGATATAAAAAAAAAAAAAAACTGTTCACAGATATCATGGCAGAAAACTTCCCTGGTAGGGAAAAAGAATTTGACATACAAATAAGTGAGGCATATAGAACTCCAATTAGCCATCATCAAAAAAAAAAAAAAAAAATCTACAGCCAGGCATATCATAGTCATAGATTCCAGAAATTCAACAAAAGAATAGAATCTTAAAAGCTGTTAGGGAAAAGAAACAAATCACCTATAAAGGAAAGCCCGTCAGAAGCACAGCTGACTTCTCAGCACAAACCCTCAAGTCAAGGAGAGCTTGGAGTGAAGTATTTCAAGCTCTAAAAGAAAACAACCTTCAACCCAGACTGATATACCCCGCAAAACTATTTTTCAAAACTGATGGAAAGGGCCGGTGAGATGGCTCAGCGGCATAAGCGCCTGCCTTGCAAGCGCGAGGGCCCGAGTTCGACTCCCGGATCCCACATACGAAAAAGGGGCCGGTGATATCGCTCAGCGGCATGGGCGCCTGCTGGCGCGCGAGGTCCTGAGGTCGACCCCCCGGTACCCACAAAAAAAAAAAAAAACTGATGGAAAATAAGATACTTCCATGACAAATTACACCTGAGGAAATTTATGACCACCAAACCAGCACTCCAAAATGTTTTGAAGGATATTCTAGAAATAGATAACAAGGACTACAACTCCATGAACCCCAACAGAATGAATCCACCAGGTAAGGCAAACAATTAAACAGAGGAGGGAGAGGGAGCCAACAACAGAAAAATAACATGACAAGGATAAGTCAATACATATCAGTTATAACCATCAATGTTAAGGGTTTCAATTCACCAAAGACACAGACTGGCTAAATGGATCAAGAAGCAAATCCAACAATATGCTGCATACAAGAAACACATATAATTCAAAAAGAAATTCATAAACTGAAAGTCAAAGAATGGAAAACAATACTCCATGTGACAGGAACCCAGAAAAAAGCAGGGGTAGCTATTCTTTTTGCAGACAAAGTGAATTTCAAGCCAAGACTGATTAAGAGAGACAAAGAAGGTCACTACATTCTTGTAAAGGGAACACTCCAAGAGGAAGAGATAACAATCATAAATATATGCAACAAATACCGGAACAATCAACTACATAAAACAAATATTAACAAACATGAAAAAACAAATAAGCACTAATACATTTGTATAAGGGGACCTCAAAACCCCACTGTCACAAAAAAATCAGCTAGACAAAAAATCAACAATGAAATATTAGAATGACCCAAACTTTTGAATAAATGTACTTAGTATATGTCTACAGAGTGTTCTACCCCACAACGTCAGAATATACATTCTTCTCAGCTGCACATGGGATGTTCTCTAAAATAGACCTCATACTAACTCATAGAACCTGCTTAAGTAAATGCAAAGGAAATGAAATTATGCCACGCATATTAATCAGACCATAGTGCAATGAAATTGAAAATCCATGGCAAAAGAAACCATAAGAACTTCATATACACATGGAAATTAAATAACACCCGCCTGAACAACCAATGGGTCACAGATGAAATTCAAGAAGAAATTAGACAGTTTCTACAATTAAATGATAGTGACAATATAACATACTGGAACTATGGGACACAATGAAAGCAGTCCTAAGAGGGAAATTTATAGCAGTGAATACCCTTATCAGGAAAACAGAGCAATCACAAATAACTTAATGTTGAACCTCAAACTTCTAGAAAAAGAAGAGCAGGCTAAGCCAAAAGCTCATATGATGGAAGAAATTATAAAGATCAGAGCAGAAATTAATGCATTGGAGACTAAAAAAACAGTGCAAAGAATCAATGAATCAAAGAGTTGGTTCTTTGAAAGATTAAATAAAACTGACAAACCCTTAGCCAACTTTATCAAAAGAAAAGGAAAGAAAAGACTCAAATCCTCACAATTAGGAATGCAAAGGGTGAAATCACTATGGACCCTGCAGCAATCCAGAAGATCATCTACACCTACTGTGAGAACTTGTATTCTAATAAGATGGAAAATGCAGAAGAAATGGACAGATTCCTAGATACATATGAATTACCAAAGCTGAATCAAGAAGGTACAAAAATCCTACATAAACCAATATCAATCAATGAAATCAAAGTTGTAATTAAAAACCTACCAACAGGGCCAGTGAGATAGCTCAGCAGCATAAGTGCCTGCCTGGCAAGCATGAGGTTCTGAGTTCAACTCCCAGAACCCACATACGAGAAAAGGGCCAGTGATATCGCTCAGCGGCACGGGCGCCTGCTGGCACACAAGGTCCTGAGGTCGACCCCTGGTACCCACAAAAAAAAAAAAAAAAAAAAACTACCAACAAAGAAAGGCCTAGGCCCTGATAAATTCCCCACTAAATTCTACAAGAAATTTAGAGAAGACCTAATACCACTACTTCTCAAACTCTTTAATGAAATTGAAAGGGAAGCAATGCTTCCAAATTCATTCTTGGAAGCAAGCATTACCCTAATACCAAAACCAGAGAAGGACCCAACTAGGAAAGAGAACTACAAGCCAATCTCCCTAATGAACATAGATGCAAAAATGCTCAATAAGGTACTGGCAAACAGAATCCAGCAAATCATCAAGAAGATTATACACCATGACCAAGTTGGATTCATCCCAGGGATGCAGGGATGGTTCAACATACATAAATCAATAAATGTAACACACCATAGTAACAGAGCTAAGGAAAAAACCATATGATCATCTCAATAGATGTGGAAAAAGCTTTTGACAAATTCCAGCACCCATTCATGATAAAAACACTACAGAAAGTTGGAATGGATGGTCTTTATCTCAATCTGATAAAAGCCATCTATGACAAACCAACAGCCAACATCATACTAAATGGACAAAAACTGAAAGCATTCTCTCTAAAATCAGGAACAAGACAAGGATGCCCACTGTCTCCACTCTTATTCAACAGTTCTGGAAACTTTAGCCAGAGCAATTAGACAAGAGAAGGAAATAAAAGGAATAGCCATAGGAAAGAAAAAAGTAAAATTATCATTATTTGCAGATAACATGATACTCTGCAGAGAAGACCCCAAAAACCCCACTAAAAGACTGCAAGATTTAATAAGCAAATTTGGTAGCATAGCTGGATACAAAGTCAACACTCAAAAATCAATAGCCTTTCTGTACATGAATAACAAACACACTGAGAGAGAAATTAGGGAAACAGCATCTTTCACAATAGCATCTAAAAAAATGAAATACCTAGGAATCAATCTAACAAAAGTTGTAAAAGACCTCTACATTGAAAACTACAGTACTCTGGGGAAGGAGATTGAAGAGGATATCAGAAAATGGAAAGATATCCCTTGCTTTTGGGTCGGAAGAACCAATATAGTGAAAATGGCCATATTTCCAAAACTTTTATACAGATTTAATGCAATTCTGATCAAAATTCCAACAGCATATCTCACAGAATTAGAGAAAACAATCCTAAAATTCATTTGGAATCAGAAGAGACCTAGACTAGCAAAGGCAATCCTGGGCAACAAAGGCAATGCAGGGGACATCACAATCCCCAACTTGAAATTATACTATAAAGCTACTGTGATAAAAAAACAGCATGGTACTGGCCAAAAAACAGACCTTGAGGATCAATGGAACAGATTAAAAGATGCAGAAACAACTCCAGACATACTAAGCCATCTTATCTTTGACAAATTCACTGGAAGAAAGCCTCTTTAATAAATGGTGCTGGAAAAACTGGCTCTGCACATGTCAAAGATTAAAACTGATCCCATATCTTTCACCATGCACTAAACTAAATTCGAAATGGATCAAAGATCTAAATATTAAAATAAACATTAAATCTGCTGGAAGATAGAATAGATAAAACTGTTGAAGACATTGGTGTAGGCAAAGACTGTATGAATAAAATCCCAATCGCATAGGAACTATCACAAAGAACCAACAACTCGGATCTCATCTTATTGAAAAGCTTTTGCACAGCAAGAGAAACCACCAACAGAGTGAAGACACAACGCATAATGTGGGAAAAAAGTGTTTGCCAGCTGTTCCTCAGAGAAAGGATTACTACTGAGAACTCATAAAGAACTCAAAAAAATCAGACCTCCCAAATTTAAAGACCCAATCCAAAAATGGGCATCTGGGATGAATACACACTTCTCAGATGAAGAAATATAGACAGCAAATAAATATATGAAAAAATGTTCAACATCACTTGTCATTCAAGAGATGCAAATTAAAACAACACTAAGATTCCCTCTCACCCCAGAAAGAATGGCTATTATCAAGAAATCAACCAATAACAAATGCTGGAGTGGCTGTGGGGATAAAGAAACACTTCTCTGCTGTTGATGGGAGTGTAGACTGGTGCAACCACTGTGGAAATCAGCGTGGAGATTTCTCAAAAAACTAGGACTAGAGGTTGTACTTGTCCCAGCCATTCCCCTCTTGGGTATCTTCCCAAAAGAATTAAAAGCATCACACCACAGTGATATATTCACACCTATGTTATAGCGGCACAGTTTATAATAGCCAAATCTTGGAAATAACCAAAGTGCCCATCAACTGGTGAATGAATAAAGAAGATGTGGCTTTTTTTATACAATGGAGTACTACTTTGCCATAAAGAAAGATATGCTCAAGACATTTCTGGAAAATGGGTGCACCTTGAGTCCATATTCTTAAGTGAAAAAAATAGTACACACCTGTGTGAATACCACATTGTTTCTCTGGTGTGAGAAATCAAAAGTGTAAATAAGGACCAAAATGTATAATAGGTATTGTGAAATAGGAGAAAAATGTTCAATTGGGGAGGGGAACAAGGAGAGGAGAGGGGGAAACGAAAGAAGGGAAAAGTAAAAAAAAAAAGAGAAAGTAAAGTACAACCAAATTATTGGGTTTTTTTCTCTTAAAAAAAAAAAAAAAAAAAAAAAAAAAGACCCTGCAACACCCTTACAAAATCTTTTGCAGCTGAAGTCCTAAAAGTGAAACCACTTTCCTTGTCTTCATTGGGGATGGGTGTGATATAGGGGACAGAACAAGGGCTTTGGCGCCTGGCTCAACTTCCTGGCAATGGGACACTGGAAAGATTGCCTAACCTTTCTCAAATGTAATTTACTCCTCTGCAAAATTAGAATACTATCACCAATAAAGAAGTGGTTAAAAGCTCTAATTGTGAAACCAACCTGATTGGATTTTAATTCTTTCTTTTTTTTTTTTTTTTTTTTTTTTGGTGGGTACCGGGGGTTGAACTCAGGACCTCACGTGCCAGCAGGCGCCTGTGCCGCTGAGTGATATCACCAGCCCTTTTTTTTTTTGTGGGTTCTGGGAGTTGAACTCAGGACCTTGTGCTTGCCAGGCAGGTGCTTATGCTGCTGAGCTATCTCACTGGCCCTGGATTTGAATTCTGAATTCTATCATTTATATATAGTGTGTTTTTTTCCCTTTGAGATGGATAGAGCTACTTAACCTCTATAGTTTCTCAGACTCTCATTGTAAAGCAGAAATAATAAAATGCTACAGTGAATGTAATTATTATGTACTGCAAACATGTATCAATAAAAATTTTAAAAATTAAAAAAAAAGCTGTGCAATATCATTAGTCATTAGCAGATTCAAATCAAAGCCACAGTGAGATACAATTTAGGATTAGGATTGCTATATAGCATTAGGATTGCTATAGTTTTTTTTTTTAATAGAAAATAACTAGTGTTGGTGACGGTATAGAGAAATTGAGATCCTCACACATCATTGAAGGAACTATACAATGGTGTGGCCACTGTGAAAAGCATTTGCACAGTTAAACATATTATCGTATGACCTAACATAATTACCATACGACCTAACATTTCCACTCCCAGCTTTATACCCAAAAGGGTTGAAAACAGGTGTTCAAACAAAAACGTCTACACAAATGTTAATAGTAACACTACTCACAATAGCCATAGGTCAAAACAATCCAAATTCCCATCAGTTGATGAGTGTATAAACAAAATGTGACATATCCCTACAATGGACAATCATTCAGTTACAAAAATGAATGAAATACTAAAACATGAATGAATATCAAAAAAATTATGCTAAGTTAAAGAAGCCTGACACAAAAGTTCATGTACTGTATGATTCCATTTATATGAATTATCCAGAATAGTTACACCCACAGAGACAGAAAGATTAGTAGTTGCCAGGGACTGAGGAAAAGGAGAAACAGGAAGTGATTGTCTAGTGGATGTAGGGCTTCCTTTGGGGATGACAAAAATGTTTTGGAACTAGAGAGAAATGATGGCTGCATATTGTGAATGTACTAAATGCCACTGAACTGTACATTTTTAAAAGTTAATCTCACTTTATATAAATGTTACCTCAATTTTTAAAAATTGGAGCCCTTTGACTCCAGAGCCAGAATTTTTATACTGAGCTTTGCGGAATGCTATCCTATAGTGCCTTCCAGGACACGCTGCTATTAGATGAATAACCACCAGGATGGTTTCAGCATCAATATCTAAGTGTCTGATGATATAAGCGTCTCAATATCTAAGGGCAGAAAGTAAGACATTAGCAGGCCTAGAGACAAGCAGCTAGAAGCTACTTGAAAAGCAAAGAAGGCATGATTTTCTTCCTTTTCTCCTTTACTTTTTTTTTTTCCAAATTACAACACTTTATTGCAGCATTGGCAAAGGTCAAATTTCTGAAGCTAGTGAAGATTGGGCAGCATTTCCATGTGAAATGTTACAACTTTACAAATTTTGTTTTTTATTTAAATCTACATGCAGAAATCAAAACATGGTAAAAGAAAAATGCAAAATAGCCAGAAAAAAAGATGTAATCAAGTTGTAGCACACAGATGTGCTCTTTAACTAAATTCACTATGCCTACTGGAAAGCAAACAAAAGACAGCTATCCTAATAAATTAACACATGGCCAGAAACAAACTAAGAATCCTCATTTCTATTCAGAGGGGATGGGGGATAAGACAAAAAACAAAAGCTCCACTTATTTCTGTATTTTGTTTAGAGACAAAGGCTGTAAACCCATGCAGGTCAACAAAATATTCTGAGCTACTTGTCCTTTGTCTGTTTCTTGTGACGTGCTGTTTTCAGTGACGCTTACAATGAGCTCAACTATATCCCTGTTCTTAGGCTGGTATCAGACTTTTATAAGCCATCTGATTTAAAGCTCTCTCTATACTAACAATCTTCACATTTTTCTTTTGCTCAAATGGGCAATTTTATATCATGAATTGATGGATAAAACAGATTTTTCTCCCTCACCTTGTTCCTCTTGAAACAAATTCCTAAACAAAAGCCTTCCTGGTGGATTATCTGGTATTTGGGTATCTTTCATCATTTTATTGTCCTGCATGTAAGTTTTTACTAGACGCTTTTACTGCTTGCTCTACTTTTCTACTGTAGTCCTGGAGCTCCCAATATGTCTTCTTCCAACATGGGATGTTCAATTATGAGACACTATAACTCAAATCAAGTTTAAAACTTGAGTTCATTTCCCCATACTATTACCATCGCAACTGTTTCTTCTCTGGCTCAGTCATCTCATTGGCGTTCTTCTTGGTGTAACTGCTCTGTAATCAAGTGAGCCATCTCATTTTTGACTGCCATTCTCAAGAGAAGATTAACTCTCATGTGATTTCCATTGCAAAAGGCATTTTCTGCCTTGCCTGGAAGCATGGGCTTGTTCCGCTGTTGGTAGCGGCTGGTGTTTCTGCCCAATGGTCCCAGCCTGTCCCAGGTTTAGATTCGCCAATTCTCTAGACTGACATGCTAAGATGTGTCCACTGCTTTCATTCATTTGCTGGAGGACTCCACTATCTGCAACATCAGATACAGGACCTAGTGAAATGTCATGTGCTGTTAGGGCAACATCTCCTCCCACCAGTCTTAAAGATTAGATCTCACTAGGGGCTCCCTTTGGAAGTTGGTAACGAGGCCACAGCTCACAACTGGCATTTACTGGAGCTGGACTCTGGGCAAGAGACCGCAACATTTCTTGATAATCTTCTTGTTCTTGTCATTCATTGTTATCTAGTGTGAGCATTTTCCATTCTCATCCTCTTTTCTTGTTCTGCTTGTTGCTGGTTCCAACGATTCCTAGAAAGTTGGGACAACATAGGCACATTGAGGATCTTAAACTGCTGTGTATTTCCTTTTCTTGTTACCATGACAAATGGCATCATGTCTGCAGACTCTGCCTCTCCTTCCCCACTACCAAGACGAGGCCCTTTCCTCAGCTGGCTTTTGAGATGCAAAGGAAGAGCAACATCAAGCTGGTGCATTTTGTCAGATTTGCCACTTCGTTGCTGAAGATGTTAGCATCATTTTATCCAGAGCTTGAATTAAGTCCTCATCTTCTACACAAGGTACATACTTTAGTCCACCTCCTTTAATCATTACCTCAGTATTCTCTTCATCAGTTTCATTCTTCTTATTGGAATCTGTAAGGTAATCTGTATTCTCTTCCTCTTGTTCCATCGTCATTATCAGGACCCTTCTATTCTTCTGTCTCATTTACTTCGCTTTCATTTCCAGACTGTTCTTCTGTTTCTCCTCCTCCTGCTCCTCCTCCTCCTCCTCCTCCTGTTCCTTCTCCTTCCCTTCCTCCTCCTCCTTCTCCTCCTCCTTCTCCTCCTTCTTTTAGATTTTCTCCTTCTGTCATAGAATATTTTGACTCTTTGTCATTTACTAGGCCTGGTTTCATTAAGTATTCTTATTCCAATTCACGTACCTGCCTGATGGATTCATCCAGAGAATTACAGAGTTTGATCTTTGGTCTTAGAAGTTCTAGTTGATCACTGATCATGTAATCTATATCAGTAGAGAATGGATGGTCTTTTGTCCAATCCTCCAAACTTTCCTTCCACCAAACATAATGCTGAAAATATACAAGGAAGCAATCAAGTCTTTGTTTCCTGGAACCTCAGTCAAAGTACTGGTCACAAGTATCCAAAATAGTGCACACTAATCTAATTCTGAAAAGATGCTGATGAGGGTCCAGTGAACTTGGAGAGCCATCAAGGTTAACACCAAATGAAGTAAAAGAATAGAGAGTTCTAAAAATAATGGGTGATTCCACCATTTAATAATTATAAAGTTCCTCTAAGAACTTAGCACTGCTGATATGCCTTTGATTAAATTTAGGTTGATTAACCTCCATTCCCAATTGATTATCTTCTAAAAGTCCATTTACAACATGGATCCCAACATCCTCTTGGTAGAACACTAGTCCTGCTAAAAGATTGGCTACACAACGAATACTATTGTATTTCACATTCCAGATGTATATCATACAACAAATAACATAGCCTTTCACTTCTTGGTCCTACTAGGGCAACTTTCACATCTGTCTCAAAACCTTTTCAGTAGTGACCTTAGAGATATCCTTATACAAGTTTCCAGACATATTCCTGGAGGGGAGGACGTTTCTTTTTCACTTTCTTTTTGGCTGGAGGTGGGTTGCAGTAGTAATAAGCACTTTCCACCATTGTGATGTATCTTGCATCAAGATGTATTGCTTGTTTCTTTCTCATTATGTGCTGCAAAAGTACACTGGCCCTCAGGTGTGACTCTGGAGATCTAAAAAGAAACCACCCACATATCTCCAGTAGAGTACATGCCATTTCAATATGATGATGAGAAATGTCTGACAGAAGCATCTTCAAACAATGTAGTGTATCATTTTTATAAACATCTTAAACTTAGTTCTCCAATAAAATGAATAGTTTTGTTCTTTGTTTCAATATTGACCTGGTCCTTTTTTCCTACATGAAATCTGAAATTTCCCCTCAGCATGGAACAAAGATTTTCTGCTACATCAGACATGCAGGGATGCAACGTAGCAAACAACCTTGCACAAAATGGTAGCAAATCCAACCTTTGTCTAGGAACTATGAAGAGCACACGTATCAAGTTCTTCCTGTTTGCTTTTGTGTTCATGTTCATACAAAAATCCATTGCTGCCTTGTCTATCAGATCTTGGTTGACAAAATTGGGCAGCTGCTGGAGGGAAGCATCTACTGTGAGCTTGAGATGAGATCCAGTGCTGGCTTCTTTTTCCTCTAGTTCCTGTTTGTCAAGAAGTTTCTTTGTAAGATCTTTAGCTTTGGGCCAGTGAGATAGCTCAGCGGCATATGCACCTGCCTGGCAGGCACAAGGTCCTGAGTTCAACCCCCGGTACCCACATAAAAATAAAAAATAAAAGATCTTAAGCTTTATCTCCACCTTCTCACTCCAAAGTGTCATTGTTAATTTCTAGATTTTCCAACTCAACTTCAAAATCATGAGGACTTGATACTGCCTTATTATGCTCAGGTTTCTTTGCCTCTTTGGAATCATCTTTGTTTGACTCTTTGCTCTGACAACTTTTTTCATTGTCTTTAAACAAGATGGCTGGAACAAAAGCTTTCAAATCAATAAGGCTCTCATAAAAATTCTGAGCATCTTCATCTCCCCCATACATCACCTTCCAAATCATAACCTCCAGGTTTACCAGGTGTGAATACAATGTTTCCAGACCCATGCTTTTCTGGTGTTGGTTTATCCTGAGGAAGAGCTGGCATATGTTCATCTAAAAGGTCTGCTAAGGATTGAGAATTTGCCAGCAGCTTCTGATAAGATATAGCAAATTCTTCATGTTGTTTAATATCTCTCTTCACTTAGTTCCCCTTTAGAATGTAGGGCACTACTGTTTTGTTTCTCCATATTCTGGAGCTCCCTATGGTCTCTTTTCAGGTGTTTGGTCAAAGACATAAAGTGCTCTTTCAAAAGATTCTGGAAAGGTTGTTGTTTCTCTGGACTATCTTACTAGGAGGAAAACTCAAATTCAACTTCTCTGCAGCACTCTTTACTCTCTTTGGTGTAAGTCCAGCGATACCTCCACAATGGTGACAGAAATTAATCACCAAAGAAACATGAATGTGTGATTCCCAATCAGCATTAGTAATATTTTCTAGGTGTTCATAGATTAAGGAAAGACCTTCCTTGTCAGTGAAAATCCAAACTATTATCAATTCTGCAATGTCTGGAACATTTTGGGTTTTACTAAAGTTCCTTATATAGACTCTATACAATGGTCTAGTGTCTTGTCTGAAATCTTTCATCAAAGGCACAAAGAATCAAGAGATGTGTTGCTGGTCCCTCACAGCTTTTGAATCTTATAGTGTTAGGACCAGGTTCCATAGTAACATAAGTAAACATTCAATGTTCTAATGCTCATATTTTCTGGGTCACCAAACCAAATAGGGGTTCTGCCTATGAGCTGCTCATATCTGGATCTCCATTACATTTGCGTGTGAGGACAAAGTACAACTAGAAGCTCTGAGCCCATTCTCTTTATCACCTCCCAACCCACTTACCCTGTCCTGTACCTCATAAGCTTGTATATGGAATACTAAGCCCACACAACCAAGCTACACACATGCACACATATATACACACACACACACACACACACACCTCAAGCCCAAGGTGTAGACACTAGCACTGGCATAGCTTGAGGGTAACTGGTACTAGGAGGAAAAGTATGGAGGCCCTGGCAGACTAAGGATCTTGGCCTTAGCAGACCTTAATCTTGTGGGCAGACAATTCTAGGGTCTGAATACCTGGAGTAATCTAGAAAATCAGAGAAAGCATAGACCAGTGATGGTGAACATTTTAGAGATGAGTGCCCAAACTACAACCCCAAACCCACTTATTTATTGCAAAGTGCCAACACTGCAATTAAACCTGAATACTGAGGTTTTAGTTTAGAAAAAACAACTCATACATTAACATCTTTTCTTAAAGGCAATTCTGGGCAACAAAAGCAAGGCAGGGGGCATCACAATCCCTGACTTGAAATTATACTATAAAGCTACTGTGATAAAAACAGTGTGGTATTGGCAAAAAAACAGACCTGAAGATCAATGGAACAGATTAGAAGATGCTGAAACAACTCCAGACATACTAAGCCACATTATCTTTGACAAAGGTGCCAAACACATTCACTGGAAGAAAGATAGCCTCTTTAATAAATGGTGCTGGAAAAACTGGCTCTGCACATGCTGAAGATTAAAACTAGACCCATATCTTTCACCATGCACTAAACTAAATTCAAAATGGATCAGAGATCTAAATATTAAAACAGAAACATTAAATCTGCTGGAAGGTAGGATAGGTAAAACCCTTGGAGACATTGGTGTAGGCAAAGACTTTATGACTAAAACCTCAACCGCACAGGAACTATCACAAAGAATCAACAACTGGGATCTCATCTTACTAAAAAGTTTTTACACAGCAAGAGAAACCATCAACAGAGTGAAGAGACAACCCACAACGTGGGAAAAAATGTTTGCCAGCTGTTCCTCAGACAAAGGATTACTATCGAGAACATAGAAAGAACTCAAAAAAAATCAGACCTCCCAAATTTAAAGACCCAATCAAAAAATGGGCATCTGAGATGAATACACATTTCTCAGATGAAGAAATACAAATGGCAAATAAATATACAAAAAAAATGTGCAACATCTTTTCTTTAAAAGAAAAACATGTGAGGGCCATTGAGATGGCTCAGCGGCTTAAGCGCCTGCCCGGCAAGCGCGAGGGCCCGAGTTCGACTCCCGGATCCCACATACGGAAAAGGGGCCGGTGATATTGCTCAGCGGCATGGGCACCTCCTGGCGCGCGAGGTCCTGAGGTCGACCCCCGGTACCCACAAAAATAAATAAATAAATAAATAAATAAATAAATAAAAGAAAAACATGTGTGTCATAGGTTCATCAACACAGGCATAGACTTTACATGGATATGTTCCCTTGATTCCAAGGACCCCTCATCTTGTAAGGAAGAACAGAACATAGCTGAAGGGGAGCCAGAATGGGAGCCTCGAAGCATGGGCCCAAGAAATGTGGGCCATTGCCCATGCTTAATGGTGGTACTGCCCTCCTGTCCCATCCCACTCACCCTTACCCTATCTCATTTAAAGTGGGTTGAGCCTATATCTGTCCTGGAATCTGGCCTGAAAATAAGTCTGTTTTATCTCACAGACCACACATCTTTACCAGAACTGAATTCCTGGAGTCTCAGGGGTCCTGTAGAACTGATGATATAGCCGTGTGGAGGAACTTGTCACTATTGACTACCCAGATTCCACAATTCTGTACTCTATCTCTGGGCTCTACTTCAAATTTTCTACCAGAATTCCTAGAATGACCCATTCCATCCCTAGATTTCCAAATGCCAGGACTCACTGCTCCCAGCATACATCATGACCAGCTTGTGAATTCTTCCCCTTTCCTAAACACTAAAGGTGACAGGTTGTGATTCAGAATACTGAAATAAGGCTTTCTCAAGGTAGGAGAATAATTTGTATGATTTCTGATAAGCATGTCTGTGGAAAACACAGTAGATGGGCTCCTGACTCTTGGCCAACAGGTGGTCAGGAGAAACACCTAGGAGAGGGAAGTAAGATAGAACTTGAAAATCAGATATTGGGAAGACAGAAGCAAGGAAAATTAATATGGAGGAAAGATAAATATTAAATGTACATATAGTACTACTTTTCAACTTGTGTATCATCTCCCTGTGAAGGATGAAAAACTTAAAATAAATATAGACTGAAGATTTATTCTGAAGGTTGGTGCAGAGATTACTCCTCTGAGTTCCAATATCCCTCAGGAGAAACTGGAGCTCAGGGGAATATAACTTCTCTGCTACTTAAGCCAGTGTTAGAATCAAGAGAATGAAAAATAATCTAGCTTGTAGGCCAGAGCTGCTCTATATCCCCTTGAGAATTTGAGTAACCAAAACTCAAATGCTCTAGCCCTCATTCCTAACTCTCCATTACCGGCTAGAAATTTGTATGTGCCTCTGTTTACAGGCTTAGTTTCTTTCATATTCAGATTTATTCTAGTTAAAGGAACACAGCTAAAATCACTTACCTAATAATCAAATTTCATCCTCACTGCTATTTATTTTGCCCTCATCTTATGCCTAGATTTTTACCTTTATTTGTTCAAATACTTTGGCTTGAATACCTAGACTTTTGCTCAGATGCCTGTGTTCCTTATACCTGATCTCCCTAAATCTGGGTCTTGCCTGTCTGGACCTAATATACCCATTTTCTTTTTTAATATTATTACCTCTTCACCATTCTCTCCAGTTTAGTTTTCTAAAACTCCTATCAGACAGATGTCAGAGCTTCTCCTTCTTCTCTCCATTTCTCTTTCATATTTCCTAATGCCTAGAGCTCTCTCGCTTTGCTCCAGACATTTTCTCCCAATTCTTGTTTTGTAGATGCTACTTATTTTTTGTTTCTTTAAATATCTTTGAATGAGGTGAATTCTCCCTGAATCAGCTATTCTCAAAATATTTGTACGAAGGTGGAAGTGAGGTCATATTTAAGACTGATTTATGAAGCAGTATGATGTGTTTGAGTTCTTTTTTCACACTGCAGGATTGCTTATTGTGCATATCTCCTCAACTCTACCTAATCAACAGATTGCTTCCTGAAAATACAGCTTATTTGTCCTTGTTCAACTTGACCTACTATAGATCTCAAATCTTTGTGACAAGAGAACAGAGGGTAGCTCTGGCTTCGGCCTGCTTGTTCTTATTGTTCTGTACAAGGGCACATAGGTCGTGGCTCATAGGATAAGGCTCTTTCTTGGGAAAACTGTCACTCTTTCTTTTTGCAAGATACACATCTCTAAGCCTCCTGTCTCACACTTCTGTTTGGTTTTCACTATATTTGGCAGTCCTTCCTCATAGGCTGGAGTCCAAGCTAGTTAATATTTCTAGTTTTATTTTAAAGAGTTGGTCATTTTTTCATTCTCCTTGTAGTTTTGACTTAAATAGGATGAGTTTCTAGGAGATGGGAGTAAAATCATTGTTTTTATCCCACCATTTAAAAACCAAAACTTAGCCAGTTGTGGTGATGCACACCAGTAGTCACAGCACTCTAGGAATCTGAAGCAGCAGGATCAAGTGTTGGAACCAAGCCAGGCATGGTTACACACACTGAGGCAGGAGGACACTGTGAGTTCAAGGCCAGCCTGAACTACATAAAGAGACCCTGTCTCTCAACAAACAAAATAGAGAGAGAGAGAGAGAGAGAGAATTGGAGCCAAGTCTGAACAACTTAGCAACTTATCAAGACCTCATCTCAAAATTTAAAACATGAAATAAAATAAAAGTCTGGGAATACAGCTCAGTACAAAGGCCCTCAGTTCAGCCCCAGTACAAAAATAAATAAGTAAATTTTTAAAAATAAAACACAAAGCTTAAATTGCCTGTGATGCTTCATCTTATGTTTATGTATTTAGAGATGTGTGTTGTGTGTGTGTGTGTTTGTGTGTGTGTGTACAGGGTAATGATATTTCAAGATATCCTCAATACACCATTTTGACCAGACTTAATGAAGTTTCAGCAAAAGCAGTATGGATGCCATTCATCAAATTTTACAAACTGAATTTCCCTCCAGCCCACAGGAATGGAACTCAAAGTCAATATTTAGTATTATTATAGAAAATCCTCTTTGCTATTATTTGCATGTTGCATTTTTTTAAAGTAATATGAATTCTCAGTGCCTACTTGATATGTTAATCATAGTATCTGTCATTTCCATAGTCTATACTAAAGATCAGGCCTACACACACCTTGTGGCTTCCACCATCTTTCCGAGGTCATAGATGGACTTCTGACCCCTTACATAGGCTGTTCAGCAATCTAAGACAGGACCTAAATCAAAGAGATGATCTCAGCCAATCTCTCATGAATCTGAATCTGTAAACAAAGAGAGAACAGGGAAATTGACAACAGGAGCTATAACTTGAACACTGTCCTGAGGTAGAGTTTGGGCATGACAGATCATGGCAGACAGTCATAAAGAAACAGAATCTAGGAGATGAATTTTAAACAGAAAGCAGAAGAAATGTAGAGATGTAGGGGGTTCAATTGGTTAGTAGAGACAAGAATTATAGAGAAACCAATGTGGAGAGTGGCTGTGTTGTATAAACCAACACACTAACTTTTGATTCTTCCTGGATTCTTATATCTAACATGATGCCTTGCCATGGCAGGACCTCAACAAATGCACTGGTGGAATGGATGTTTATCCTCATAGTAAACAAGGTTACCTCTTGGCTTAAGGTAGCTTCTCTGAATCTCTGTTCTTTTCATATTTTTGTTTGTTTGTAGTCCAAGCTGGCCTCAAACTCACTACACAGCCCAGGCTAGCCTCGAACTAGTGGCAATCCTCCTGCCTCAGCCTCCCAAGTGCTGGAATTACAGGCATGTGCCACCATGCCTGGCCTGAATCACTGTTCTTATAATGAGCCCTCTACCCCAGCATTCTATTGACTTGTTTTCTTAGAATCCAAGGCTAGTTTGCTAAATATTCATTTAATGACACTCTCAAACTTCATCCTCACTTTATTTGAAATGTGTCTTTAAAATATATTTAAAGTGGACAATAGTTGCCAGAGCTAGGTCATCTGTTTTCAGATTTACTGAATCTGTCCCTTGGCCCTTGTACATGAAATACTGTCCTAGTTCTCCTGCCTCTGACAACTCCTCTGCCTGGGCTTGTTTCCCTTCCTCTTCTCATTTTCTTAAGTGCAAACCATCAGCAACATCTGCCTTCAGCTCTCTTCTAGCTTTATACTCTCTTCCTACAAAATAAGCCATTCATTCCACAACTTTATATACAGCCTTTCTCTATAGATGACTCCAAAATCTGTATCTCTGATCCCACGATAATGAAAATAAACATTATTGAAACAGAAATCATATTTATACTCAGGGACTTAAATGATTCTCCTATCTAAGTCTCCCCAGGAAGCTGGGACGTCAAGCAAGTGCCACCACACCCCACTCTAGTTCCTTCCCTTGACTTCCCTATTTCTATTGATTGCACCACCAATCTCCTATTTGCAAAATCTGACTTATCTTTAGATTTTTTATTCTCTTCATCCTTCCTTGTCATTTAATCAGTTGCAAAGTCTAGTTGATAATTATGATTGTTAACTCTCTTCTACCTCTTACATCTTCTGTTACTCTTCATGGCAATTGTTTTGTGGGTTTTTATAAGGGGCCCCATAATTCAGGATCCTCCAAAACATTTTTTAAATTCCTTTATTTCATGGTTCTGTTATACTCTGAAATTTTTAAATTTACTGTCCTTTTACATATTAATAATTCACTTAGGGCCAGGGATATAGCTCAGTGGCACAGAGCCTGCCTGGCAAGCGTGAGGTTGTGAGTTCGATCCCCAGTACCAAAATAATAATAATAATAATAATTCACTTAAATTTTATTAATCAAAAGATTAAAAAAGAAAAATGCTTCATTTTTTGCATCAAACTGAGTGGGCAATTCTGTGAAAGTAAAGAGAAAAAAAATCTGTTTATTCTCTATCTTGTCAACATGTGCTTAGAAGACCAAACTCAGAAAAATATGCCCGTCAGAAAATATGCAAGTACTCAAGACAGTCAGGGCTTCTAAAGTTTTGAAAACTTTAAAAATAGGTACATTCTAAGTAGGATACAACTTGAGAATCTGGCCAATGGAAGGCCACTTACCAGAGCTGGTTTGCAATGAATGCATGTCTTTTAAAGGTGGATTTTATTTGAAATGTGTCTTTAAAATACATTTAAAGTGGACAGTAGTTGCCAGAGCTAGGTCAAGGGGAATTGGGAAAAGACTGATAATGGATTTGGGATTTCTTTGGGGGATAATGAAAATGTTCTGGAATTAGATATCAGTGGTTGTACAGCTCTGTAAATATGCTAAAACTTACCGAATTGTACACTTTAAAAGGGTGAATTTGGGGCTGGTGAGATGGCTCAGCGGCTTAAGCGCCTGCCCAGCAAGCGCGAGGGCCCGAGTTCGACTCCCGGAACCCACATACGAAAAAGGGGCCGGTGATATCGCTCAGCGGCACGGGCGCCTGCTGGCGCGCGAGGTCCTGATGTCGACCCCCTGGTACCCACCAAAAAGAAAAAAAAAAAAAAAAAAGGGTGAATTTTACAATATAAAAAATATTTAATGACATTAATTATCGACATTAGATGATCGATTGGGTTTTATGGTTAATTCATTTTGCTAGTTGAGGTTTTTTTAGCTAACCTATCTTTCAAGAATACATCCCCTGCCAGGTATAGTGGCACATGCCTGCAACCCCAGTATTCTAGGAAACTAAGACAGGAAGATCATAAGTCCAAGCCCAACCTGGGAAACTTAGCAACTTAACAAGAACCTGTCTTAAAATTAAAATTTTTAGGGCCGGTGAGATAGCTCAGCAGCATAAGCGCCTGCCTGGCAAGTGCGAGGTCCTGAGGTCAACTCCTGGTACCCACATAAAAAAAAAAAAAATTAAAAATTTTAAAAAGGGCTGGGACTGTAGCTCAGTGTGAAGAGTCTGGGTTCAATCCCTAGTACTGTAAAAAAAAAAATATATATATATATATTACCCATACATACATGTACATATGTACATGTATGTATGGGTAATATATATACATATATCCTCTGGTGAGGGAGGAGGAAAGGGTAAGGGATATTGACCAGGAATGATCACAGTGTTATATTCATATATGATCACAGTATGTTATATCCATGTATGAAGATGCTATTAACAAATATGCCAAAATGAAACCCTCTAACCTGTATCGCTGATATGCATTAATATTAAAATATACATATTCTGCTATAAAACAATAGATTTAGGGGCCGGTGAGATAGCTCAGTGGCATAAGCACCTGCCTGGCAAGTGCGAGGTCCTGAGTTCGACTCCCAGTACCCACATACGGAAAAAGGGCCAGTGATATCGCTCAGTAGCATGGGCGCCTGCTGGCGTGCAAGGTCCTGAGTTCAACCCCCAGTACCCACCAAAAAAAAATAGATTTATCATTTAATATTTACTGAGCAATCATTATGCAAAAAATGCTTTACACACATTGTTTTGTGTAATCTTTATAACAAGCCTATGAGATAGGTATTATTGCCCCATTTTAAGGAAACTGAAACTTAGAGAGTGTAAGTAATTTGCCAAGTTCACAGCTATTAAGTGGTGGAGCCCAAATCTGAATGCTTTATCTGACCCCTAAGCCTGTTATCTTAATCTCTGATCATCAGCAAAAGGCCAATCAACATGCTTCATGGAATTGAATTTATTAAGTAGATCAAATTTGTGAGGCAGAATACCTGGAGCAACTTTCCACTGCTCCAGAGCAAGGCATAAAATTGGAAACCAAAGAGATTCTGAAATTTGAATACCCAGATATCTTTTAGGAAATCACATCCATTGCCAGATCATGTAAGGCAAGTCTAAATTGAAGGCAGAGAAACTCAAGTCGGGGATGGATATGGATTTTTATAAATACTTTATAAGCTTGGGCAGTGTATCAGTCAGTGTTTCACTAGAGAAACATATAACACAAGATATATATAAATGTATAAGAAATTATGAGATTGGCTTACAATGGTCAGCCACAGAGTTGGATGAGAAAGTGTGCAGAGGGTGTCTGCACACTGGAGACCGAAGGTTTCAGTCCAAGGTCTGGAGTTCACTGCAGTGGCCCATGCAAGGCCATATCAGGAGGCCAATGGGTCTGCAACAGAAGCCTGAAGAGTCTACGCTGGAAAGCTGAAGAATCTACACCAGAAGTTTTGAAGGATCTGAGGCAGAAGCCAGAGTCTGCACTAGAAGCCAGGAGATGACATCCAAGCTAAAGGCAAAGACTGGAGCTCCTCTGAAGAACAGAAGCCAGTCCATCCTTCCTCGTTTCCCCTTTATACTCTCCAGGCAATGAACCGCCCTCGGGGCAGATCCTCTACACCCTAGGGTGTAGAATTGCTGAGCCAACTTATTTAAGCTTCTAACCTTCTCAAATTGACGCAATAGATCAACCATTACAGGCAGGTAGGAATCACTTTCTAAGAAAGCACCTTTCCTTCCACTCACTGCACACATTCTCAAAGAGCTAAGCAAAGGCAAAGTGTGGTACTGTAAATTTTTTATTCTGAGACAGGATCTTGCTAGGTCACTAAGTTGCCCAGGCTGGACTTGAACTTGCCTCATCCTCCCAGAGTGCTGGCATTACAGATGTGTGCTGTGCCTAGCTAGAGCTTCCCATTATTTCAGTGTTCACGCAGAGGGTGGAAAGCGCAGAAATAAATGACTTATGATCTCCTTCAACTCTAAGATGCTTAGAGAAGTCAAATGTTCACAATCCACAATTTTTGAGGGGAAAATATCTCTGGGAAAAATTATTTCTTCTGCAAGAGTCCAAGAAATTCAGCTAATTTATACTAATAATTTAAATCTAAAACTGTAAAATGATTATACGAATAATTTTTATGTGTGGTACTGGGGACTTAACCTAGGGCCTTTGCACTAAGCTACATCCCCAGCCTTTTTTGTTTTGGGGACAGTCCTGAAAAAGTAAACCTAGGCCCTAAAGAAGCAGAATTTTAAAATTTATTGTATGCAGCTCTCTTCAGCAATTTTAGCTCACGGAGATTCATACCTAGCCTATGCTCATCTCAGGGATGACTTATACAAAGCCATCGCAGAACCAACAGCGTTTTTTTTTTCACAGTAATTCCTCTAATTCAATATGTTTTCTTGAACATCTGTCTCCAACCTGGCTGTCCAGCCTTAACACCCACAACTCTTTCCCTGGTATTTGGAGTTCCCAAATATACAGGATTTCTGTGGCTTTGCACATGTCCCTTCTGCCAGGGGGTTCTCTCCCCCTCAATAAAAGTATTGAGAAGTCAGAATTATTTCTTTTAAGTTTTAGTAGCCCCCCACAAATATTTCTACCATAGCTTTCATTAAAACTACTGCCTTAGTTACTTTTCTCGTTGCTGAGACAAAATACCCGACACCCAAATTTAAAGGGGGAAAGGTTTATCTGCTCACAGTTTGTAGAAGTTTCAATCCATAATTGGCTGGCTCCAAGGCAGGGTGGCACATGGCAGAGGGGCAACAGTTCATGGCAGTAGAAGACAGCAAAAGCAATGAGAGACAGTAACTAAGACAGACTTTGGTACCAGAGAAGTGGGGTCATTGCTGTGACATTACCTGGCCATGTGGCTCAAGAGCCTTTAGAACTGGCTTGTTGGAAGAGGAAGAGTTAGGAAAAGTTCAGAGATGCTGGCTGAAAAAGTAGCACTGAAACACCTTAGGCTGTACTGTATGGGAGATTCTAGTCAGAGCTCAGAAGGCCAGAAAGCTAGTAAAGACCAGGCTCAGAAGGTTTCTGCTGGGAAGAAGGACTGCATTGGCTGTTGGACTCCAGACAATGTGTGCTATGGCTTGGCAGAAATTTTGTCTGCATTTTGCTTATGTCCAGAGAATTTGCCTGAGACTGGGATTAAGGGCAATGGACTAATTCATCTCACAGAAGAAATTTCAAGGCAGTCTAATGTTGAGGTGGTGGCATAGCTACTGTTGGGGGCCTTTAGCCAGATCTATCTTGAGAATCAAGAGCAAAGAGTCCAGCAGAATGATTTAAAACATGGTGAGTTTGGCCAGAAAGGAAGCTCTAGTAAAGCTATGGACTGCAAAGATAGTACAGAGGAGATCTTGATTGCTGAGAAGGAACAGGAGAAGAGAAAAGATGGCCTGAGGACATCACAAGAATAAGCAGGACTCCACCCTTTGCCTCAAAATTGCAAAAATGAAAGACTTTGCTTTGAAAAGAAAGCCTAAGAGCACCAGGTTACAGAATGATGGTGGTCTAGAGAATTTGTTCCTTGGAATTGGATTCAGAGTACTCAGCAACTTGTCAGGAACTTGACACCTACAGCCAAGAGAGAGGGAAGCCTGGCTACTGGCTACTGTTTCTGCTGGCAGCAGACCTTGGCATCATCCATATGGTGCTGGTTTTAGGTGCATGCAGAATACAAGAGTTGTGGGGTCAGGAAGGCTTCTACCCAGATTTCAACCTGGAGGCCAGGCAGGGTGTCCCTGAGAGGGCGGTGTGTGAAGCCAAAGGTATAGTAGAGACCCCAGAAGTTTGGAGAAGCCAGGAACATGGATCATCTGAGGAAAACTGCAAGGAGGGAGCAGAGCAGGTCCAAGAGAAAACCCATGGGAGCTAAAACCACCAGAAGTGCCATAGGGGTGGAGCCACCCAAGCCCTTTGGAGTTCACATCTTCTCACAGATTGCCTCTGATGATGCACATGTAACTACAGGACTTATGTTTGTCCTGCTGGATTTTGGATTTGCTTTGGTGCCATTTCTTTGTATCCCCCTGTATGTAACTTTTGGAATAGAAATGTCTATCTTGTGCCATTGAATGTTGGAAGTGTTTAACTTTCTTTTCATTTGAATAGAGGCTCACAGCTAAGAGTTTGCCTTAAATCTCAGAGGAGACTTGGGACTTGGACTTCTCAGCAATGCTGAAACTGTTAGGACTTTGGCAACACTTAGAGATGGATTAAATGCCTTTTTTGTAAAGGAATGCACATAAGTCTTTGGGGGGCAGGGGCAGAATGTTATAGTTTGTGTCTAGATTCCCCCCAAAGCCTCATGCCATCATGGGGGGTAGGCTTTCAGAGGTGGCTGAATGTAGAGTTTATGATTAATTCATAGTCAAATGCTGGGACTAAGGGTACTGATTGGATTGGCACTGCTCTAATCCTGGTAGACTGGATACAATATAAGGGACAAAAAGAGGCTTGTCTCACTCTTGTTTGTTGCTTTTGCTGTCTTCTGCAATCATGAACTGTTTCTCCTCTGGGATTCCCCTCTGCCAAGCCACCCTGCCTTGGACCCAGCTGATTATGGACTGAAACCTCTACAAACTGTGACCTAAATAAACCTTTCCACCATTAACTTTGGGTATTTTGTCTCAGCAATGAGAGAAAAGTAACTAAGACAACTACAGTACTTATTTTCTCTTCCCCCAAAAACTGAGCTTCTTGGAGGATAGGACTGTCTTGTTCATTTTCTTAGCTTCACAGGCCTAGCACACTGTCAAAGTTTAATAAATGCAGGGGCCATGCACTGAGGCCATGTGGGCACCAGTGTAGGGCAGTGTGGGACTGCTATGATGGAGCTGCAGCAGCTCTGGGTACAAGAGGCAGTGGACTCTATAGCAAAGAGTGTGGAGAGAGAAAACATCAGGAAAATGTAGGGTCTCATGTTCCAGTGCAGTGCCAACTACTGTGAGGACAACTAGGCATTCATGTAGCAGTGCACCAATGTACTGCCATCCACCTCTAGCTCAATCCCAGGTGTTGGTGACCAATGAGTTGGAAAAGTTCCAGGACCACCTGGCCCAGTGGACCATGCATTGCAATTTCAAAGCCAAAGATTACCAACCCCATTGTCACCATAGTGCGGCTTATAGCTAGCCAGCACCAGGTGGATCCTAAGGATTCCCACCACTGGGTGAAGGGGTCTTGCTGCAAGGCTTGGATGGTGGCCACCTCCACATCCATTTTATGTAGGGATTTTTGTACCTATATCTGGTGATCAGGGATAAAAACCCAACATTCCAGTGAGATAGCTCAGCGGCATAAGCGCCTGCCTGGCAAGCGCAAGGTCCTGAGTTCGACTCCTGGTGCCCACATACAAAGGAAAAAAGGGCCAGTGATACCACTCAGCGGCACACGCACCTGCTCGCAAGCACGAGGTCCTGAGTTCAACCCCCAGAACCCACAAAAAAACAAAAAAACACAACATTCCACATGCAAGAGGGCACAAGTGCCTCCTTGCACTGTAGTCAGTAAATTGAGAGCCATGTGGTTTTGCAAAAACCACCTTTCTCATTTGAGACGTCTCATCCATGAGCAATGTCAAAGCCCATCATGTAACATTCAAGGCCTGGGCCATATGTTGAGCAAGGGCTTCAGCTTACAGGGCTAGGTCTATGGTCTCTGCCCCTGGCAACATCAAGGCCATTGTATAAAACCAAGCCACCCATTTAGTATGGTGTGACCTGTGGTACACAGCATCCCAACTGAGGGTGTGCCGTGGCTAGACCCATCAGTATACCAGGTACCAGCCAGAGATCCCTTTTTTGCCTCTGTAGAGGGCCTAGGTGTCGTGACCTGTAGTCTGTCATGTTGTATTGTTTCCTGTGCCCAAAACTGTAGCCAACTCAGCTGCCAGCAGACTTAGCTGAAAAGAAGGCCCACTGTTGGAGGTACATCTTCCACCCAGGCTTCTATAGGGTATTTAGTCTGTATTTTTACTGTCTGTGGCCCCATGATCTCCACAGGTATGTAAAACAGCACACATTGCTGCCAACTGTTTTTCAATCAGGGAATACCAACTTTTGGCCCCTTTTTGTAACTGTAACCAAAATCCAATAGGGTGCTTTCGCTTTCCTTGTTTTGTCATAGGCCCCAGCCAAACCCATCATCATCTATGCTCACTGTTAGGGTGAATGGCAGGGTGGGGTCAACTACCTGGGGGGCCTACACCTGTGTAGCTGTTCTCTTTGAGTCCTGGAAAGCAGCTTCTGCTGCATCTGTTTAGTCCCATATCATGCACTTTTTGGTCATCTGATATAAGGGGTGCAGCACAGTGGCTCGGTGCCATATAAACATCCACCAGAAACCTAGCAAGCCCACATACACCTGTAGTTGGCATACTGTTGTGGATCTGGGGTATGTCTGGATCTTATCAACTCTGGCTTCGGGAATTACTTTTGTCTTACCCAACCAGATAACACCCAAGAATGTGACAGACAAGCCAGTTCCCTGGACCTTGTCCTTGGTGGCCCACCTGCAGGCCAGCAAAGCTTTTTTTAGATTGTGCGCAGTGGCTTTCAAATCTGTAAGGCAATTAGGGGTTAACATAGTATCATCAATATCACAAAATATAACAAAACAGTAACACAGAGTGAGGGTCAAGTTCTTCTGGAAGAGCACCTGATCCAGCAGCTGTTCCTCCAGCTGTGCTTGCAGAGTGCCTCCTTTTTCTGCAGCACTGCGTTGGTCTGGCTCTCAGCCAGCTACAGGCCAGCACTTAGCCTCAGGCTGACCTGGCCTCCTGTATTGCCTGTGAAGTTCGGGCTAGCTTCTGTTCCTGGCATCTGTGCATCCAGTTGCCAGCCATCTTGTATATGTCCTCGGACTATGGTTTTATCACTTGAATTCACAAGCAGAATTCCCCCTGCGTTGTATCAAACTAAGCACCAGTCAGTATGTCTCACCCCCAGTATGTATCCAGTAACCAGGGAATCATAAATATCACAAGGGCACGGAACCAAGCTCCTGATATTTAATGTCACCTGCACTCTTTTCGTTTGAGCCCCAGGGACAGGTTTAGCTCTGGCAACTCCAAGAGCAACGTCACTGGCAGACCCTGTCGCTTGTTCAGAGCCACTATAAGTCCTCTTTGTTTTACCACAGCGCTGCGCAGCCCATGGGTCAGTGCTTTGTGGCCCCCTCCAGGCTGTGGCTGAAGCCCGGCCTCACGTGGGTTCCCAGCGCCAACCACCAGTCATTTGCGCCCTGACGCCACCCCACAAGGGCCCCTTTTTTTCCCTAACATTAGATTTTATTGGTACATTTTAGATATACATAACGATCACATTCATCATAGAGAATTTGTACCTGTACATGATATAACTTGGGATTTGTCCCCATTCCCCTACCCTCCCTTCAATCCCTCCTCTCCTCCCCATTTACAAAGCTTTGTTTCCATGTTTTCCTTTTTTTCTCATTTTTTAACTTTCCCCTTGTTTCCTTTCCCCCTCCCCTCTCCCGTCCCACCCTATTTAAACATTTTCCTATTTCAAAATACATTCTGGGGCCAGTGAGATGGCTCAGCCACGTAAGCGCCTGCCTGGCAAGCGCGAAGGCCCGAGTTCCATTCCTGGAGCCCACATGGGAAAAAAGGGCGGGTGATATCGCTCAGCGGCACAAGCGCCTGCTGGCGCGCGAGGTCCTGAGGTCGACCCCCGGTACCCACAAAAAATATATATATACATTCTGGTCCGTAAATAAGGACCAGAATGTATTCGGAAAAAAGTGCCCGTTTTTTTTGTTTTTTTTTTTTTGTGGGTACCGGGGGGGTCGACCTCAGGACCTCGCGCGCCAACAGGCGCCCGAGCCGCTGAGCGATATCACCGGCCCCTTTTTCATATGTGGGCTCCGGGAGTCGAACTCAGGCCCTCGCGCTTGCCGGGCAGGCGCTTAAGCCACTGAGCCATCTCACCGGCCCTAGTGCCCGTTTTTTTTAGCGGGGGCTGTTTTGTCATCTTATCCGCGGCTAAGCCCGCAGCCAAAAGGTCTGCCCAAATCTGGCGTGGACTGGGAGTTGACCCCGCAGAGCTGGGAGCCACCCGCCTTTTGTTTTACTTGTTTTGCCAGTCACTCCTCCTCTGACGGGCAGAGGTGGGCGGTTCCTCTGGTCCCACCTCCCCGAGCTAGGAGCTCCTTTGTTTTTAGTTTTTTTAGCCTCCGGCCAAGCCCTCAGAAGCTGGGGCTGTCAGGATCGTCCTTCTGGCTTTCCTCTGTCTTCAATTCGGGGCAATTTTCTCTGGGCTCAGTGTCGCTTCCGCGGTTACCCATCTCCCAGGAGCCGCAGAGCCTGGCGGAAGAGGCTGCACTTCTCATAGGCCTTATCTTACCTTGGCGCTTTACTTCTACGTCACCCAGTCGCGTCAAGCTATGAGCCGCGCCAGACTGGACAGCTCCCAAACGTGCCTGCCGGCCCTCTCGTCAGGTTCAAGTTTTTTATCTTTGGCTCTCCAACCGCAGCTGCGCGCTTTGTCAGTCCCGTTTGTTCCGCGTGCGCAGAGCCTCCAGGTGGCTCAAGCCCGAGTCTGTGAATCGTTTTCTCGCTGCCGTCAGGCGCCACCCGGGCGGCCTTGTCAACCCACACCGCCCCCTCATGGCCGGGCCTAGCCTGCTGCTGTTTTTGGCGCTAAGGCTTTCACTTCCACCTTCTGGCGGATGGCAATACTATCAAGGCACTCTCCCAGGACTTAGGGAGGACGGCTACTTTCTGTGTCTCACAACGCGGTCTCCGCGGCATCCAGCCGTTGTTCCAGGTCCTCTGTACGTTTCATGAGCTTCTTTATCTGTGCCGGCAGGAACCGGTCATTGTATTTTTTTTTTTTTCTTGGGCATCTAAGGGCCTCTCTCCTCACGTTGGGCCCAATGCCGCCGCTGGGGAGCCTCCTGGCCCCGGGGCCTGCTCGCTGCCCGTTTTTTTCCTATCTCGGCCGTCTGTGCCGCTGGTCAGGATGCCGATCACAGAGCCCAAACTTCCCAGGCAGGGCGAGTCAGTACAGCTGCAGACCTGCCACTCCCAGCCAACTCACGGTGGGAGGAAGGAATTTGTGTGTCTAACACTTTCAAGGCTCTCAAAACATCCCCCAGTTCCTGACGAACTGCATCCCAGTCCTCTGGAACATTAAAAGCGACCAAAAAGGTGGCTATAGGTAACTAAGGCGAGGCTGGAAGAGGGGCCATGTTGGCACTACCCTAGGGCTGTTCCTCACCATAGGGTGCTGTTTCCACAGCCACGGGGAGGGGCACACTCACCTCGCCATCCTGCCAACTATGTCAACTGTCGTGGCTGGGGGCCTGAAGAGGTAATTTGGCAGGTGAGATCCCCAGGAAAAAGAACGCATGTGAGGCAGACATCAGTTCAAAAGGCAGGCAGCAAGCTGGGTGTGTTGACACACGCCTGTATTCCCAGCACTCGGGAGACTGAGTCAGGAGGATCAACTTGAGTTTCAGGCTAGCCTGGGCTACACAGTGAGTTCAAAGCCAGTCTGAACTACATAGTGAGACCCTGTCTCAAAAAAACAAAAAAAATGGCAGGCAGCAGCAAGAGAGCAGATTATCTTTACTGTTTAATTCTTATGCAGGTGGCTATCACATATTTACATTCTTCCATGTTGACTGACCTAGTGCATGCATGCACTTCTACTGCTTAGTCATCCTTGTATAACTGTTCTCTGGTCCGCGCTTGCACTAGACAGCTGGGTTGTGTCCTCAAAGTTGGCCAGAGGCATTCTTATCTGCCCTCTGAGCTTTGAAGCCTGAAGCAGTCTATCTGGAGCGGTGCCCCATCACTGTTACAGAGAAATGAGGGCTGGGTGTATAGCTCAGTGATAGAGCACATGTTTAGCATATGCAAGACACTGGGTTCGAACTCCAGCACCAAAAAAAGCTCACTTTGGCTCACAGTTCTGGAGGTGCAAAGTCAAGGGGCCACATCTGATAGTGGCCACCTTGCTGGCAGAGTCCCAATGAGTGTTGGGTATCACATGGGTAGAGACAAGGAGTGTGAGTGTGTGTGTGTATGTCTGCATTCTCTCTTATAAAGCCTCCACCCTAATGACCCTATCTAATACTAATCACTTCCCAAAGGCCCCCCCATCTCTAAACACCACAGCCAAATTAAGTTTCTGCCCTCTTCGTACTTCACAATGGATTAAATTTTAACACTTGAAACCTGTGGAACATTCAAACCATAGCAAAAGGGAAATTCTCTGAGAACGACCACCAGTGTCTGGCATATTATGGCAACCAAAATTCAGCCCTAAAGCATAAAACCAAAGGAAACAAAAAGGCTCAGAGCATATGAGAAAAGAGTTTTTTATATACACCAGATAGAATTTTTTAAATTGCTAAAATAGCATTAGTTGAGGCAGGAAGATTGCTGCAAGTTTGAGGCCAGCCTGGGCTGCAAAGTGAGTTCAAGGCCAGACTGAACTACATAGTGAGAACCTGTCTCAAAAAGACAATAAATAAATAAATAAATAAATAAATAAATAAATAAATAGCATTGGTTGCTAGCACCCATGGTTCCTACACAGTGGGAAAACCCAGTAAATACTGATGCTGGCTGATTTTTTTTTTTTTCAAACAAACCAGGCAAGTTTTAGTATGCTTAAGGGAAATATGCAGGTACCAGCTACAGAAGATATGGCCACATTCTGTGTGGGCATGTGGGATGTGTGTGTGTCTGTGTGTTGCTGAGGATCAATCTCAGGGCCTTACACATTGTGGGGAACTGTTCAGACTGAGTCAAAGCTTGGAGCATCTTGAGGACACCTGAGGATGTGAACCCACTGTCTAGCTCAGGCGCAGAATGGGATACACTTATGTAACCATGACTTAGCATTAGACAACCACAGATGCGCTGGTTAGGATAGTATAGAAGAATGTAAATATGTGATGATGACATGTATAAGAATTAAACAATAAAGATGGCCACTATACCTGGCTCAACCTTAATTGTTAAATGAAAACAGAGAAAAAGTGCCCATTACTAATGTCTAAAATGAGAGCAACAGTATCTGTATAAAATGTGTATACATGTTGCGGAGGGCCACGGGGATTTCTAGGCTCTCCCTAGAAGACCATTTGTCTCCATTTTGGCTCACCCTTGCCCTACTTCCACTTACTGATATTCACAGAGCTGGCTAGGAAAATACTCTACCCCCTCAATTGGCTTTAAGCAATGCAAATGGGTCTAACCAAGGGGCTGATGTGTAGGCTTTGAAGCAATGCGACAGGTCAGTGGTCCCCCACCTATGGCTCCCTACTACTAAGCAGTGAGCTAGGCCAAGAGATCCTGCACTGTGGACTGGGAATGAGCCTCAAGAAAGAGGCCATGATGTCCCAGGGCAGGAAGGTCAGATATCAAAGCTGAGGCAACCAACCAAAAACACAAGATACTTCCTCAAACTGTGTTATGCAGATTCCTCCAAACTTAGAGGCTACATGTTACCGGAATCTGGTACTCTTTCTGCATACCTCTCTTTGCATATTGCAGAGGTGCTATTGTGCCTCCTACCTAGTCCAGCTCACAGTACTCATGTCCCCGCCATTCTCACAGTCACTCAACTCTGAGCCACTCCCCTCTTCACAAATTAATAAAACCCCCATTTGGCCCTGGGTCATGGCCTTTGTTCTGGTTAGCCATTGTTCTGACTGGACTTAGGACCTCCTTAGCTCCCCACAACTGCATATATGTCTTTGTCTCTTTATTCTCACCATGGATCGCACCGGAAGTGGTAGACTGATATTCACTTACTAGAATTCCAATATCTTTTCCCTGGGATTACAAATATAAACTGTTCCAGATCGAGATGAGGCCAGAGTGGGCTTCCTATAATATATGATACATAACTAAAACTTTTTGACAGTTATCCATTTAAACAAAGTTTGAGAACCACTGCTTTTGAAACTGAGTGTCTGTCCTCATTCCATTCCCTGATGGTAGTAGGGAAAAGGGGAATCCAAAGGGCAATTTACATAGAGAGACACACAACATACTTAAACATCAACAGGGAGAGTCATGACTTCATCCAAGAGCCATTATAAGGGGCTGGTGAGATAGCTCAGAGGCATAAGCGCCTGCCTGGCAAGCGCGAGGTCCTGAGTTCGACTCCCAGTACCCACATAAAAAGGAAAAATAGGCTGGTGATATCACTCAGCGGCACAAGCACCTGCTGGCAAGTGCAAGATCCTGAGTTTGACTCCCAGTACCCACATTAAAAAAAAAAAAAAAGAGCCATTATAAGGACCTCAAAGAAGCATTATTTTTTTATAAAATAAAAGAGAGATTGAAATGCTCTTTATATATTTGAGTTTCTACTAACAATGAAATGAACCATTCAGTTTACTTGCAGAGCATATTGCCCAGAATTCTCTAACAGCAGCAATAGGTGAACTTTGGAAATTTTATCTCAGACTCTGTTCTAGGAAAGAGGGGATAGAGTTGAGCATTAGCCAGAGAAAGACTTGGTTTGAGTATAGGCTCTGAAACTTTTGGGTACTTGACCCAGAAGTTACTTATGTTCTCAAAACCTCAGTGTATAAATACTATTTAAATTTTATTTTTAGGGCCAGTGAGATGGCTCAGTGGCGTAAGTGCCTGCCTGGCAAGCATGAGGTCCTGAGTTCAACTCCCGGTACCCACATAAAAAAAATTTATTTTTAGATTTTAAAATAATGCATCATTGTCATTAGGGAAATGCAAATCAAAACCATAATGAGATATTTTTTCATACCCACTAGAATAGCAATAATCAAACAGATAAATTTGGAGAGAATATAGAAAAATTGAAACTCTTACTGTTGGTGGGCACATAATACATTCAGCTTTGGAATGAAGCTTGGAAACCTATCTGGCAGTTCCTTGAGGGTTAAACATACAGTTACCATGTGACCCAACAATTCCACTCCTAGGTACAGTATATATCCAAGAGAATTGAAAATTTATATCCTCACCAAAAATTAATATATAAACACTGAAGACATTATTCACACAGCCAAAAAGTAGAAACAGCACACATACCCATTCCCCAAAGAGTATTATGGACTATTATTCAGCAGTAAAAAGGATATAGATTACCCTCAAAACCAAATTAAAACCATTTAAATTAATCATCATACATACAATTAATTTTAAATAGTTTAGAACTTTCTAGCAGTAATGCATATCTTTTGAAAAATTCACATTTAAGTTTCTTTTTTAAAATACAGTTTGGTTTTTTGTGCTACTGGGGATTGAAAACAGGGCCTTCACACTTCCCAGCCCTTTTCTTATTTCTTATTTTGAGACAGTGTTTCCCTAAACTGAAAAATTGTCCAGGCTAAGCTCAAACTTGTGATCCTCCCGCCTCCACTTCCCAGGCTGCTGCAATTACAGGTGTTTGTTACCATGCCCAGCTGTTAAAACACATTTAAAATTACTTTCAGAGAGCAGGACCAAGATGGTGGAGCGGTGAGCAGCAGAGAAAAAGCCTCTCTGAGAGTCGCAATCCAGACGCTGGAATATAGAAATTGGAGGAAGATAAGAAGGAGGGAAGTGAGTTCCCTGGACCCAGGAAGGATCTGAAGCACAATTTGAAGCCCACAGAGAGAGTGAAGGGAGAAACTTCAACAAAGAAGAAGGAGATAGCTGCTGGCCCCTTCTCCCTGAGACAAGACTCACTGCACGGGAGCAGCGATTCAAACCTGCAGATACATGGTGACTGCCCAGAACCCCAGGGGCCTCCACAGAGAGATGTAGCAGTGCAGGGCAGCAACGGATGTGAAGGACTGCACTGGCTGGGGGTGAGTGCTAAGGGCTCAATCGTCCTGTGCAAAAGAGCAATTGGCCGGGAGCCATCTTGGAGGGGAGCAGCTGAGCTCAGAACTCAGAGCAGCTGCTGGCTCCATCTATGGCTTCCAGTTGGGCTCTGGCCCACGGAAGGTGCACTGATGGCTGCAGGCCGAATGAGTTTGCTCTCAGCCAGAAAGTGCAGGCTCGCGGAGATTATCCACTACTCTGCCAAAAAGCTACTGCTGGCTTGCTGGGACAGATGGGCATGGAATGGGATTCTCTCCACATGTTGTCTACCAGTGACAGTGGAGACAAACCTGGAAGTGAATTTTTTTTTCTCTCTCTCGTTTGTTTTGTGTTGTGATGGTTGGTTTGTTTTTCTCCTTCATTGTTTGATCTTGTTTTTTTTGTGTGTGTGTGGGTACTGGGGGTCGAACTCAGGACCTCACGCGCCAGCAGGCGCCCATGCCACTGAGCGATATCACCCTTTTTTCATATGTGGGTACTGGGAGTCAAACTCAGGACCTTGCGCTTGCCAGGCAGGTGCTTGTGCTGCTGAGCCATCTCACTGGCCCCTGATCTTGTTTTTATATGAGTGTAAATGGAGTTTCTAGCCTCTTTGTGGTTGTGGTTCTGTTCTCTTCTTCCTTTTATCCCTTCCTTCTCTCTTTCCCTCCAGTCTTCTGCACCAGATTGCCAAAGTTAGTGTGATCCCTCTTTGTCCTCCAGCCTTACTTCTAAGTCCTTCCTCTTTTTCTACTCTCTATTTTCTCCTTAACTCATTTTAAATTTTAACCCCTGAGGGCAAAATTGACATATTAAGAACTTGTATACTGCATATGATTTTCTGGTTTGTTTTAGATTTTGGTATATAGCCACAAATCTAGTTTATACAGTTAAAAGTGGCAAATAACTGGTAAGCTCAGTCTGTCATTTTCTAGGTTGTGTTTGATGTTTTTGGTACCACTATAGCCAAAAGTGACATAATCGTTCTAACCAGCTGTTTTTCCTGGTATTCCATGACTGAGATTGACTAAAGGTCATAGAAAATACTGTGGCACAGTGCCAAAGAACCAAGAACTGGGGCCAAACAGGCACCAACTTCTCATCTCCAACAAATTGAAGAGGTAGGATCTTGCAACAGGTTCAAAATCAAAAAACAAGCTATGCCTGGAAGATACCTCAGAAAAGTAGTAATCTCCTAAGGGTTCTAAATACTAGCAATAAAGCAAGCTACCATAGGCAATTTACAAGCATCACCCCAGGAATTAAACTAAAGGAAGAAAAGAAAATGAGAAGACACTTAAACAAGATGCAACCCAAAACATCCAGTTCACCAAAGGCAAACACAGGGGGCAATGAAGTAGGACAATCCGAAAGCCACCCATCTGGCATCTCTGAAGTGGTAACAACAAAGCAATTGAATGAGACTCTGGAAAAAATCAAATCAGAAATAATTTCTCAGATAACTGCAGAGATGATGTCCATAATGAAGACCATGCTTAGGGACTTTAGAGAAGATACAGACAAAAAAATAGATGAGCTTAAGGAAATTATGGAAGCCATGAAGGCTCAACATAAGAAAGAAATGGAATCCATATAGCAGATTCAAGCAGATATCCAGGAGAACAAAAATTCCACTGAAAGTATTCACAGCAGATTAAGCCAATGTGAGGACGGGATCTCAGATATAAAAGACAGGCTTCAGATAGTGATCATGAAAAGAAAGAATTCTTAAAAATAGCAAGGGACCATGAGAAATCAATACAGCAGCTGCTAGATGAGGCAAAGAAGAATAACTTAAGATTGATTGGAGTCAATGAAAAAGCAGGAGGTAGCATAAATGATATAAAAATACTGTTCACAGACATCATGGCAGAAAACTTCCCTGGTAGAGAAAAAGAATTTGACATACAGATAAGTGAGGCAAATAGAACTCCAATAAGCCATGATCAAAAAATATCTTTAGCCAGGCATATCATAGTCATAGATTCCAGAAATTCAACACAAGAGTAGAATCTTAAAAGCTGTTAGGGAAAAGAAACAAATCACCCACAACGGAAAGCCCGTCAGAATCACAGTTGACTTCTCAGCACAAACCCTCAAGTCAAGGAGAGCTTGGAGTGAAGTATTCCAAGTTCTAAAGGAAAATAACCTTCAACCCAGATTGATGTATCCCAAAAAATATCTTTCAAAACTGATGGAGAAATACTTCCATGACAAAGAACATCTGAGGAAATTTATGACCACCAAACCAACACTCCAAAATGTTCTGAAGGACATTCTAGAAAGAGATAACAAGAACTACAACTCCACAAACCCCAAAAGAAGGACTCCACCAGGCAAGGCAAACAATTAAACGGAGGAAAAAAAAAGAGGGGGAGCCAAGAACAGGAAAATAACATGACAAGGATAAGTCAATACAGATCAGTTTTAACCATCAATGTTAATGGTCTCGATTTACCAATCAAAAGACACAGACTGGCAGACTGGATCAAGAAACAAGATCCAACAATATGCTGCATACAAGAGAAACATTTAATTCAAAACCAAATGCATAGACTGAATGTCAAAGGATGGAACACAATACTCCATGCAACAGGAACCCAGAAAAAAGCAGGGGTAGCTATTCTTTTTGCAGACAAAGTGAATTTCAAGCCAAGACTGATTAAGAGAGATAAAGAAGGTCACCACATCCTTGTAGAAGGAATAATCCAAGAGGAAGAGACAACAATCATAAATATATACGCAACAAATACCAGTGCACCCAACTATATAAAACAAATATTAATGGGCATGAAAAATCAAATAAGCACTAATACAGTTATATTGGGGGTCTCAATACTGTCACAAAAAGACTGATCAACTAGACAAAAAATCAACAGTGAAATATTAGAACTGAACCAAACTTTTGAACAAATGGACTTAGTAGATGTCTACAGAATGTTTCACCCCACAATATCAGAATACACATTCTTCTCAGCTGCACACAGGAGGTTCTCCAAAATAGACCACAAACTAGCTTATAGAACCTGCTTAAGTAAATGCAAAGGAACTGAAATTATCCCATGCATATTATCAGACCATAGAGCAATGAACTTGGAAATCAATAGCAGAAGAAACCACAAGAACTTCTAAACACATGGAAATTAAATAGCATCCTGCTGAACAACCAATGGGTCACAGATGAAATTAAAGAAGAAATTAGACAGTTTCTACAATTGAATGATAATGACAGTACAACATACCAGAACTTATGGGACACAATGAAAGCAGTCCTAAGAGGGAAATTTATAGCAGTAAATACCCTTATCAGGAAAACAGAGCAAGCACAAATAAACAACTTAATGGTGAACTTCAAACTTATAGAAAAAGAAGAGCAGGCTAAGCCAAAAGCTCATACAAGGGAGGAAGTTATAAAGATCAGGGGCCAGTGAGATGGCTCAGTGGCATAAGCGCCTGCCTGGCAAGCGCAAGGTCCTGAGTTTGACTCCGAGTACCCACAAAAAAATAAAAAATAAAAAAAAATAAAGATCAGAGAAGTAATTAACACATTGGAGACTAAAAAAACAATACAAAGAATCAATGAATCAAATAGTTGGTTCTTTGAAAGATTAAATAAAATTGACAAACCCTTAGCCAACCTTATTTAAAAAAGAAAAGAAAAGACTCAAATCCACACAATTAGGAATGAAAAGGGTGAAATTACAATGGACCCTACAGAAATCCAGAAGATCATCTACACCTACTTTGAAAACTTATAATCTAATAAGATGGAAAATGCAGAAGAAATGGACAGATTCCTAGATACATATGAATTACCAAAGCTGAATCAAGAAGGTATAAAAATCCTAAATAAATCAATATCAATCAATGAAATCAAAGATATGATTAAAAACCTACCAACAAAGAAAAGCACAGGCCCTGATGGATTCACTGCTGAATTCTATGAGATAGTTAAGATAAATATACTACTAATTTCTCTTAGTTCATTGAAAAGAAAGTTTTGTGCTAATATTGTTTGGACAATTGAATGCTGATATCTTGTACTCTGAGTAACTAATTTAAAGACAACAATACGCAATGTATTAACCATTGTTACCCTCCTGTTATGTTGTTTTGAAATTTTGTTCTATTTTTTCTCTTTAAAATAAAAATTAAAATAAAATAAAATAACTTTTAAAAGAACTGCTAATTAAAATATTTTCTTACAGCTTTGTGTTTTCTACATTTTCTGTAACAGATTAATAGCTATTATTTAAAAACTTATGTTCTAAATTCATATTTTTTCACTTTGAAAATGGCCATATTTCCAAAACTGTTATACAAATTTAGTGCAATCCCAAATTACCAATAGCATACCTCAGAGAATTAGAGAAAACAATCCTAAAATTTATTTGGAACTAGAAAAGACCTAGAATAGCAAAAACAATTCTGCACAACAAAGGCAAGGCAGGGGCATCACAATCTCTGACTTGAAATTATACTACAAAGCTACTGTGATAAAAACAGCATGGTACTGGCAAAAAGCAGACCTGAGGATCAATAGAATGGATTAATTGGAAGATGCAGAAACAACTTCAAACATACTCAGCCATGTCATCTTTGACAAAGGGGCCAAACACCCTCACTGGAAGAAAGACAGCCTATTTAAAAAATGGTACTGGAAAAACTGGCTTTCCACATGCCAAAGATTAAACCTAGACTCATATCTCTCACCATGCACTAAACTAAAATAGAAATGGGTCAAAAATCTAAATATAAAACAGAAACACTAAATCTGTTAGAAGATAGTGTAGGCAGAACTCTTGAAGATATAGGTGTAGGCAGACTTTATTAATAAAATCCCAATCGCACAGGAACTATCACAAAGAATCAACAACTGGGATCTCATCTTATTAAAAAGCTTTTGCACAACAAAATAAACCACCAACAGAGTGAAGAGACAAGCCACAGAATGGGAAAAAACTTTTGCCAGCTGTTCCTCAGACAAAGGACTAATATATAAAGAACTCAAAAAAGTCAGATCTCCCAAATTTAAAGACCCAATACAAAAATGGGCATCTGAAATGAATAGACACTTTTCTGATGAAGAAATACAAACGGCAAATAAATATATGAAAAATTGCTCAACATCACTAGTCATTCAAGAAATGCAAATTAAAATAACACTGAGATTCCATCTCACTCCAGAAAGAATGACTATTATCAAGAAATTAATCAGGGCTGGGGATATGCCTCAGTGATAGAGCTCTTGCCTTACATGCACAAGGCCCTATGTTGAATCCCCAGCACCAAAAAAAAAACCCAAAAAAACCCAAAAAAACAATCAATCGATAACAAATACTGGAGGGGCTGTGGGGAAAAAGGAACCCTTCTCCACTGTTGGTGGGAGTGTAGACTGGAACAACCACTGTGGAAATCAGTGTGGAGATTCCTCAAAAAACTAAAACTAGGGGTTCTTTTGACTCAGCTATTCCCCTTCTAGGCATCTTCACAAAAGAGTTAAAAGCATCGTAGCATAGCAATATATGCACACCCATGTTTATAGCGGCACAATTTGTAATAGCTAAATCTTGGAAACAGCCCAAATGCCCATCAACTGATGAACGGATAAAGAAAATGTGGGGTTTTTATATAATGGAATACTACTCTGCCATAAAGAAGGATAAACCTGAGACATTTCTAGGTAAATGGATGCAACTTAAGACCACACTCTTAAATGAAATAAATCAGACACATGTTTAAATATCACATTGTGTCTCTTGTGTGAGAAACCAAAAGGATAAATAAGGACCAAAATGTATAATAGCCAGGTTTGGTGGTGCATGCCTGTAATCCCAGCACTTTGGAGGCTGAGGCAGAAGGATCACTGTGAGTTCGAGGCCAGTCTGGGCTACAAAGTGAGTTCAAGGCTAGCCTGAACTGCATAGTGAGACCCTGTCTCAAAAAGACCAAAACAAAAACAAAAACCCCAAAATGTATAAGGATTTTAGGAAGATAGGAAGATATTAGGAAGCAGGAAGAAAATGTTTAAATAGAAAGGGGAACGGGGGAGGAGGGAGGAAAGGAAAAGAAAAAGAAGGAAAAAATGGAAACAAAGCTTTTATAAATAAGGAAGGGAAGAGGGGTTAAGGAAGAGGAGGGGATTGGTGAAAAAAAGAATCAAGATATATCATGTACAGGTAAAATTCACTATGATGAATGTGATCACTATATATATCTAAAATTACCAATAATATTAATTTAAAAAATAAATTCATATTTTTCACTTAAATGGGAAAAATTGTCTAATATGCCTATGTGAAAAGACTATATGCTGTTCTTATAGAATTTTAAAATTTAATAAAATGACAATGACAATGTACAATTTTTTAAAAGTCAGTCACAAAAGACTACACATTATATATTTCTGTTTCTATGAAGGGTCCAGACTGGGAAAATCCACACAGGCAGTGGTTTCCTAGATAGGAGGGGTGTGGGAGAATGGGGAGTAACTGCTAATGGATACAGGGTTTCTCTTGGGAAGCGAGGAAAATGTTCTAAAATCTAGATGATGATTACATAAACCTGCGAATACACCCCCACTGAATTGTATATTTTAAATGTATTAATTGTAGTGTTTCTGAATTAAATCTCAATAAACAAACGTGTAAATTGACAGAAACGCTGTACAATACAGTGACAAGATCTGGGTTTAGCCTCAAGCCCTAGAACGCAGTGGGGAGGGGAAGGGGAAGGCCGCGAGAGGGCGGGGCTCGGGGACCCCACCCTGCACACCCTGTTACTTAGCCTTGCCCGGGCCTCACTACCCTCGGCTCTGCGATTCTGACCGCCCACCCTTCCTCCTTCCCACGGGCCCGCGAGACGCGGCTGGGCAGCCCTGGAAAGCGGCGCCCACCGGCAGCCAGCCGGTGACCCGCGCGCCCCGTGCAGCCCCGCAGGACCCAGCACCCGGCGAGGAGGCGCTAAGCTCCCCGTGCTCTGCCAGCGCCCAGCGAGGCCAGCCCAGAGTCCGGCGAGGAGTGGCGCAGCCTAGGACCACAGGCCACGGGGGCCTGGCCGGCAGAGCATTTGTCACCAGGCGTTCCCACCACAGGGAGGCCGGAAGGGTCCTGTGCCCGCGCCAATCCTTCTAATCCTCTTTCACAGTTTCTCAGTTGCCCAATCAAAACCCGCTCACAGGGTTTGTCACCAGTCTCTAGGCCGAACGCGCTGCTTCAGGTTAGAAAAGGGAACTTGGCTCACTCTATTTCCTCTTTCTGAGAAGGCCCTCGCATTCCCAGAAAGAAGGGCGCCCCGCACTCGCACCCACGCCCCACAGATTAGATCAGCAACTCGACTCTCCAGACCAGGCAACATTTCTCTTTACGGGATGTTTCGAAATGATTGGGGCAGTTTCTGGTTGTTTCAGTGAAATTACTTGTAGTATTTAGGGGCCTAGGGTCCGGGATCCCAGCCGACTCACGCAAGTTATGAAAACTATTTATAACTGGACTTACAGTCGCATGTAAAACTGTGTTTTGGGGCCGGTGAGACGGCTCAGCGGCTTAAGCGCCTGCCTTGCAAGCGCGAAGGCCCGAGTTCGACTCCCGGAACCCACATACAAAAAAGGGGCCGGTGATATCGCTCAGCGGCACAGGTGCCTGTTGGCGCGTGAGGTCCTGAGGTCGTCCCCCCGGTACCCACAAAAAAAAAAAAAAAAAAAAAAAAAAAAAAAAAAACTGTGTTTTGTTTTTCAGGGTTTTTTTTTTATTTCTTGAATATTTACAGAGCATTTCCTTGCCAGGTTAATTTACATATAAAGAGTGATTTAAAAATACAGTGAATACTGCTGCCAAGTGCCATCCAACAGAAAGGCAGGGGTCTTCAATAGAAGAAGCAGCCCCTCGAACCTTAGTAACAGTATGTGACAAGGTCCAACTTGTGGAGCGCAGTCAGCCGGTTGTAAGCTAATGTGGAGAGAAGGTGTGTTTTACAGTGTGCCATAAACCATGGGTCCTGAACTACATATTGCATTGGAGTAGCAGGATTGTGCGACTTCACATTCTGTCAAATAAAAACATTCACCGGATCTGGCATCCTGTGACTTCTGGTTCTTCCCTAAAACCAAAAGGTTTTGAATTGATTCAGGACAAGGAGGCAGCCAGGACAACACAACTAAAGACACAAAAGAGGACTTCCAGAGCTGCTCCAGATAGTGGCAAGAGGGATGGGATAAGTGTGGTTGAAATGAAGGGGAGTATTTGGAGGAGGATTAATGGCAATGTGTAAGAATGTAATAAAATATTTAATATGTAATAAAATTATGTAATAATTTTAAATATTCACACTTTTTTTATTGTATCTTTTACACTGAATTTTCCAGGAATGTGACTACCGTTACGTTACAATCAAAACAAGCTGTATTTTAGGTTTTTGTTTGCTTTTGGAATATTATCTAGAGATTTTTCACCATTTCAAATAGTGACAACAGAGCCAGCAATACTAAATCTGAATCTGAGTCATTGCTGGAACTCAGAAAATGACACCCTACACCAGTGGTGGCAAACCTATGGCGCATGTGCCACAGCTGGCTGTTCGTTATCACTGAAAGCTCTAAAATGTTCACCATCACTGCCACCTACACCATCACGACAGCTTGCCTTTTAGTCTTTAGTGCCACTGGTTCAGATTCTGGGATGGTCAAGAGAATTTGCACTACTGTACACCAACCACTGCAGCCCATTATATTCATATTAGTGAAAGAGTAACCACAAAACAGTTGTTATTTTAAAGGTTAAAAAAGGGCCGGTGAGATGGCTCAGCGGCATAAGCGCCTGCCTGGCAAGCGCGAGGGCCCGAGTTCGACTTCCGGAACCCACATACGAAAAAAGGGCCGGTAATATCACTCAGCGGCACGGGCGCCTGCTGGCGCACGAGGTCCTGAAGTCGACCCCCGGTACCCACAAAAAAAAAAGGTTAAAAAGAATGTTGCATCTGATTTGGGTTGAATCTCTGTCTACCCTATGGTCCTGGAGACCTTGCCCACCTTAGTCTGACAAGCCTGAGCTTCATAATGAGTCTCTACCCTAGAAATCTAGCAGATAATGCTCCGTTACACAAGCAACTTGCACCACCGCCAGTTAGAACTCATTTTACAGACATGGAAACTGAGGTCAGGAAAGGTTGAGAGAAATAAAATAAGAATTTTGAGAAAGGGAGGACTGGGAGCTCCTGAACATGCAATTAGACTTGGTGAATTCCCTGAATTGGGGCTTTCTCAGAAATCCAGAGGCTGCCAGATGTTTGTGTGTAGGCCTATGCTCAGTAGAACTGTTCAGAGCAAATGTTTGCCTGTTATTTAAGTCCAGTAAAGAGAGGGATTCAGCAGCTCAGTGCCAAGGTTTTCCTTGTATTTCCTCGCTATGGTTTTGGGTGATTTATTCTAGGAAGCTGTGAAAGTAAAGAACCACTGGAAGTAAACATGGTTGACTAGAGGTGTGCATCTTATGGAGCCCTTCTCACTGCTGTCCCCTTCTCAGAACCACCATGGAACAGCACCTGGCAGGGAGTGGACACTCCATTTTTACCGAACGAATGAATGAGTGAATAAATGAATAAATTTTGTGTTACAAGAATAATTATCTCATTTTATAGGTATGGTGACCGTATTAGCTTTGTGTCACTGCAACAAAATACCCACCACAGGTTACTTCTATGGGTTTATTTAGCTCACAGTTTTGGAGTTTCAAAGTCCAAGCAGCATTACACAGGTTCTATGGCAAGGGTGGCCCTTTGGCTACACCACCTCATAGTGCCAAGAGAAACGGAGGAGCAAGCAAGGAAGACAGGAGGGCCAAGCTTGCTCCTTTTACAATAACCCTCAGGAGAACTCAAAGGGTCTCAGGAGAACCATCTTCTTAGAGTACAGCCCCAGTGACTTAAGGACCACTCACTAGGCCCCATCTCTTAAAGGTTTCACCACCTTCTAATACCCTGTGGACCAAGCCCCCAACACAGTGGACCCTTGTGGAACACAATGAAACCATATCCAAAACAAAGGGCTGAGTCAGGAATTTTCCAATTCGAGCTTCCTTAGGAGTCCACTGGCATTCACACTTCAATGCTAGCCCCTTAGAAACTTTGAATCTGTAATGAGAATTTGGGATTGCATATATTGTGGGCCCAGTAGAGGAAACTCACAGAAGCAACCGGTGACCCACCCAGATCTGGTTCTACAAGCCAGTCCCCAGCTTTTGTATATTTTGCTGCAAACAGCTAGCACCTACACATTACCCTCAGCTACTGGAAAGCACCTAGGAGTTTCATGTTTCATGCCATCCCCCAACCCTATATAACCTAAGACAGGCTGCAACGAGTCACCAAAGGCAAGCCCCTTGGCTTCTTCACATTCCCTGTCCTTTACGCCCCACTCCCTTACTGTTTTTTCCTGAGGGCCCTTTCTTAATGTCACTTGATCTAGATCCTTAGCTCAGAGCCTCCTGCACAAGCTTGACCTGAGACATTCACTGGCTCTTCAGATGATGAAAATGGAATGCATACTTGCAGACAGCTAAGGATACCTAGAAAGTCACTTCAAATAATGCAATGACGTGTGTCAGGAAAAGTCTGGGGTTTTTTTTGTTTTGTTTTTGTTTTTCTTACAGCAGTAAAAAGAGGAAGTGGGCCAAAAGGAAGTGGGCAAGGGAAGCCTGCACATCACTGCAGTGGGCTTCAGTTCAGCTTGCGTGCTTTCCCAGAGAGAAATGTCCTCAGTTGCTTAGGCTTTTTAATCATCTATGTTTTTGTTGTTGTTTTGGGTTTTTCTTTGTTTGGTTTTTTTGGGTGTTTTTGAGACAGGGTCTCACTATGTAGTCCATGCTGGCCTCGAATTCACTCTATAGCCTAGGCTGGTCTCAAACTCACAGCGATTCTCCTGCCTCTGCCTCCCAAGTGCTGGGATTACAGGCATGCACCACCATGCCTGGCTCATTAATCATCTATGTTGTAGAGAACCAAAGATGAATAACTATATCCAACTAATAAGAGATGATATATAGACTTTAATGTATAATAAAGGCTTGACATATGATCAACTGTTATTTTAAATCATATTCAATACAGCTTTTAGGAGCAAGGAACGTAGCTCAGTGGTAGAGTGCTTGCCTAGCATACAGAAGGCCCTAGCTTCAAGCCCCACCAATGTAAAAATAAAAGAAATAGAAAATTTTTTAAACTAGCCTTTCTTGTGGCCCTCCAAAGTATCAAAACAGTTTTTATGCATAAGGTTTCTAATCAAAGGTTTTATTGTCTCTTTTAAGATACTTAAGATCCAAATGTTAGTATTCAGGGTTTTTTTTCCTGAAAGTCTAGACTCCATGGAAAGACAAACATGCAGACAGTGCCCAAAGTAGAATTATGAAGAAGATAATGCCTACACTAATGTCATTATAATTTTCTTACTGGGTACATAAAGTATACAAACTTATCAATTTTAAAAAGCAAATAAACAATTTGTAATTAGAGCCATCCAAATTGAGGTGTCTTCAAATCTGAAAAATAAAAATAAAAAGAGAGAAGAAAAAGTTAGTAAATGACTTACTTTTATTTGGATTACAGATCTCATCACCAAATCTATCTAATCTCTATTGTGTAGATCTGCTTTTTGTAAGAACTAGTTGCAAACAATTCTACAAACACATTACAAAGAGAATATCCATTTGGTGCTTCTAAAACTTAAATGAAACAATGCTGGTATTAGAATTTGAACCCTGACTCTACCATTTAGTACCCCTGTGACTGAGCAGAGCAACCAGTTTCTCTTAAGTTTTCTCAAGTCAGTTTCCCTGTTCTAGAATGTAACAGGAGATCTGAATGGGTTTTCAACATCAAAGCTGTAGAAGTTTGTTGAAAAAACTGGATTTTCTTTTTTTTTTTTTTTTGTGGGTACCAGGGGTCAACCTCAGGACCTCACACGCCAGCAGGCACCAATGCCGCTGAGCGATATCACTGGCCCTTTTTTCGTATGTGGGTTCCGGGAGTCGAACTCAGGACCTCGTGCTTGCCAGGCAAGCGCTTATGCCGCTGAGCTATCTCACCGACCCAAAAACTGGATTTTCTACCACTGGACTCCAACTGAAGATTCAGAGAAGTCCCAGTTCCTCCCTGGTTCATGCTTCTAGAACTCTTATAGATACATCTATTGTAGTATCTTTACATGCATTTACAACAATGTTTTCATTTCTTTCCTCGGGTGGCTTGGGAGACGCTAGAAAACAAATACAGCGCCCTCACTGAGGCTGAACAAGAGATTGAAGAAGTGGGTGTCTGCAGAACTGTGTCACCCCTCTGTTCTGGACAAAGAACAAAGTAACTGCTAAGCAAAGGAAGAGAGTAGTTCCTTTCTAAAGGCCTCTTCCTCAGAAATGCCAGTGTAGAAATGGCAGAAGAAAGATCAAACCCTCACAGGTGACATGGTTAACTGGCTGCTTCTATCCTGCCACCCACACTCACAGTGACTCTGCCCTCCCTTTAGAGGGCAGATGTTGGCAGAGCCACACCTGTGACCACACACTCTCTTCATGCCACTCCACAGGAGAAGGGAATGTGACCCCAGAGGACTCCTTTGCTTGCTGACATGCTACTATAATTAACGTCCTTCGTATAGTGAGGGTTACCATGTTAGAGCTGCCTATAAATAATCTCTAGGATACTGAAACAAAACAAAACAAAATTTATGGTAAAAAAAAAAAAAAACCTACCTTCATGATGTTTGTTATTTGTTTCGATCTATGAAAAAGAAAATGGAAAACATTAAGTTTTACTTTTAAAATACTATATACTAACAAATGCCCAAAACTGTTAGCAATAAAGCTAGCAGCACAAGCTACTGTTCCTAATCTTGGACACTAGTTTAGAATTCCCCACTAGGACCCACCCTTGCCTGCCTCAGAGCCAAATCTAGTCAAAGAGCACTCGAGGAGTCCATGGTTGCACGGTGCCAGGATAATGGGGCCACAGGACAAGGCCTGTGGCTCCCTGAGGTGCTCCATGTTGCTAAGGTTCCAGGTGGCTGCAGAGAAGCCAGTAGATAAGCACTGGAGTATCTGCGCACTCGTGTGAGCACTGTTGCTGCTCTCTGCTCTCCTTGGAGAGACATTCCTGGCTCAGGAAGCAAGCTGGACAGCAGGTGCCTCTAATCATGCTTTCAGAATATTCCCTAAAAATCTCAGATCCCAGTATGCAGACTTTTTGATGCAACTTTCAACAGCTAAGGAAAGTTTTGTGTTTGTTTATTTGGTTTTGTTTTTTTGAGACAGGGACTCTATATAATACAGTCTGGCCTCAAACTTGTGATCCTCCTGCCTCAGCCTCCAAGTGCTGGGATTATAGGCATGCACCACCATACCTGGGTAAGGAAAGAATTTAAAAACTTACCCCACTTAACTGTCTTGGGTTCATGCATTGTGATGTGCGTAACCCTGCAGGAATATTCATCGTTGTCACTGGGGGTAAAGTTAGCGTGCACCAGGAGATAGAAGGTCCAGTCCTTGCTGAAAGAAAGGTCTGACTGCTCTATCTTTTCCATCTTCTGCCCATTTTCCAACAATTCTACTTCAATCTGGGGTGGATGAAACCCAGATACATAGCAGTTTAGGTAGTTCGGCTTTCCATTTTCTGCTGGGTGACGGGAATATACTTGAATCCTTGGAGAATCTGAGAAACATAAGGAAAAGACAAATAAGAATTGCCAGAATATTTCACTTGGGACTAACTTGGTCTCAAGCTACGTCAGGCAAAAAGTGTTAAGTTTGATCATTTATTTCTCCCAACTTCATTTCCATTCTCATCATTCTCCATTACCTTTCATTTCCGTTCTCACTGCCTTCAACTTTACCAAAAAAAACCTCCATTTTGAGAAAAAAACCATGATCTTTTCCACATCATTTTCCTATACATGCCTTTTGGATTTTTTTTCCCTAGGCAACTTCTGGTAGTATCTTTGTCACTGAAGACTGTACCAAAGTTTTTTTTTAAATTTTGTTTTGTTTTTTGCTTGTTTGTTTGGTTGTTTTTTTTTTTTGAGATAGGGTCTCGCTGGGTAGTTCAGGCTGGCCTTGAACTCACTATGTAGTCCGGACTGGCCTTGAACTAATGGGGTTCCACCTCCTCACCTGCCTCATCCTCCCAAGTACTCGTATTACAAACCGGTGCCACTACGCCTGGCTGTACTGAAGTTTTAAGAACTTTTCTCTGGAGGCTTTTAAGAACCTTTCAAGGGGCCGGTGAGATGGCTCAGCAGGCGTAAGCTCCTGCCTGGCAAGCACGAGGGCCCGAGTTCGACTCCCGGAACCCACATACGAAAAAAGGGCCAGTGATATCGCTCAGCAGCATGGGCGCCTTCTGGTGTGTGAGGTCCTGAGGTCGACCCCCGGTACCCACAAAAAAAAAAAAAAAAAAAAAAGAAACTTTCATGTTTTCTCAGCATCTGTTGAATTCCTTACTGTATCACTCAAGGCCCCAACTTACTTTTCAAACTTAATTTCTCATTTCACACACCCTCCATAACAGACACATCGAATTACTCATGTTGTACGTGGCTTCAGCCTCTTCCATTTTCTTTCTTAGGTTAACTCCCTTCCTTTTTGGTTTTTGCTCCTGCCTGCATCTGTATTATACCCATCTGGCTTCCTAATACATATTAAATTATTACAGCGCCTAGTGTACAGCAATTACCCTGTAAGTGGCAGATGTCATTATTTGTACCTCCTTGCTTAGGTTTCCACGCAAGGCAAACCAAAGTATGTTCCTACTGAACACAAACTCTTTTTCTGCCCAGAGTTTATATGCCAAATCTGTATCTGATTTCATGAGCTAGAAAACAAAGAAACAAAACTGCCTCTAAGAGTTGGAAAAGACCTAAAATGACTGAGTTGAGTTAGATAAAATACAATGGGGAAAGGTGAGGACCATAACAAAGGGAAAAGAACATACTTTCCATTATGACCAAATGGAATGATGTATATGAGTTTGGGATCTGCATTGCTAATTAGTACCCCCCCACTGCCTCATGTTACAGAACAATGGTTTACAAAATGAGGTACATAACTAGACCATTCATGGGAAAGTGGAAAAATATCATAAATTCTATTTCTAAATTTTTCATCCAAAATGTAGAGAAGTATTACTGGGTGGAAGTAAGTATACAGATTGGCATCAATACATGTATATAAATCTACTGTTTTTTCTTTTTTTTTTTTTTGACAGGATCTCACTCCGTAATTCAGGCTGATCTTTTTTTTTTTTTTTTTTTTTTGTAGGTACTGGGGGTCGACCTCAGGACCTCGCGCACCAGCAGGCGCCTGTGCCACTGAGTGATATCACCAGCCCTTTTTTCGTATGTGGGTTCCGGGAGTTGAACTCGGGCCCTCGCGCTTGCCAAGCAGGCAGCTACGCTGCTGAGGCATCTCACCGGCCCCTCAGGCTGATCTTAAACTCCTTGAACTCAGAACAATCCTCCTGCCTCAGCCTCCCAAATGCTGGGATTACAGGTGTGCACCACCAGGCCCAGCTACCTTTTTTTTCTTGGTAATGGGGATTGAACCCAGGACCTCTGCAGGAAGCTACATTCCCCAGTCCTTTTTTATTTTTATTTATTTATTTTCTTATTTTGAGACAAGGTCTCAATGAGTTGCTAAGTTGCTGGGGCTGGGCTTAAACTTGATCATTCTTCTGCCATGCACAGCTGGAAAAATTATTTTAAACTACCAAAATTCTGCTGAAAAATTAATTCATGCCCACAGTGAAACAAAAAAATTGCATACACAGGATGGAAGAAAACAGACTTTAAGGGCCGGTGAGATGGCTCAGTGGCATAAGCGCCTGCCTTGCAAGCGCGAGGGCCCGAGTTCGACTCCCGGATCCCACATACGGAAAAGGGGCCGGTGATATCGCCGCTCAGCGGCACGGGCGCCTGTTGGCGCGCGAGGTCCTGAGGTCGACCACCCGGTACCCACAAAAAAAAAAAAAAAAAAAGAAAACAGACTTTAAGAGGCAATCACTATTAAAAGTTTTTTATGTATCTTCCTGAAACTAGGGATGGTATGCATTACCTGGAAAACTGTCAGAATAAGATTTTTTTTGTCAGGTTGTTATTTTTAAAAATCACATCCATAATCAACAACAAATATCAATAATGATAACGATATATACATTGTTCTTTATTTTATAAATAAACTGTGTTCAAATGAATACCACTTTCACATGATCAAACCACTGTTCTTCAGGGATTTTGTGAGAGAAAATGATGAGAGGGCCCAGTATATTGTCAGGTATTTAGAAAGTGCATAAAGCCAGGCAAGTTTGCTCAAGTCTATAATCCCAGCTACTCAGGAGGCTGAGGCAGGAGGTTCTCAAGTGTGAGACCACCCTGGACAACTTAGGAAGACCCCTATCTTAAAATAAAAAAGTAAAAATAAAAAGGGCTGTGGGTATAGCTCAGGGTTAGAGCACACCTGGGTTAAAACCCCAGTACAGAAAGAGAAGGAAGAGGAGAGGAGAGGAGAGGAGAGGAGGGGAGGGGAGGGGAGGGGAGGGGAGGGGAGAGGAGAGGAGAGGAGAAGAGAAGAGAAGAGAAGAAAGAAGGGAAGGGGAGCAGGGAGCTCAAAATCTTGGGTGTCCTCGGCAGTTTTGGTAACCATCTGAAATGAACTTTATGTTTTACAGCCTTCCTGCCTTTGACAAATAGTTTCTCAAAACCGAAAGCAGAAAGGGCACATATCTTGGAACTACCCAGGCAAGCGGCCAAAGAAAAAGGAAGCCCTGTGTGAAGAAAAAACAAGGGCCCCACTCGCCTCACCCAGGCTCACACAGGAAGCGCAGCAAGGCTTCTGAAAACAGGCACTAATCGAGCTTAATTTCAATGCCAGTTGTCATTTATCCCGCGTTATTAAATTACCTTACATCTCGGCACCTCGGTTTCCTCATTTGTGAGACGCGGATAGCCCTAGGATTGATCTCCGAGGCACATTTTCCAAAGTAAGTGGCATAAAGTTCGCCATGCCCCGCACACCGTGCGCTGCCACAGCCGGCAGCCCGGCGATTACGCATTTTGAAAGCGAGGTGTGATGAAGACGAGCTCGTGCTGAGCGGGTGTGAAGCCCTCTCTACGCACCCCACGCGGTGCTTCCCTTCCCACGCGGGTCGGGAGGTCCCCAGAGGCAGCAGACCTGGCTGGCGCAAGATCCCTGAACCCCACACCCCTCCGCGCAACCCCCCACCCCGGGCCGCACCCACACCTCACGATCCGCGCAGACGTTGCGCCCCGGTTCCCCCACAGGGGGACAAGAAGAGCTTGTCCCGGGGCCTTCCCCCCACCTCCGGCCGCTCCGCAGGGCTCAAGCCACGGAGCAGCGCGGAGCGACCCCACCAGAGCAGGACGGTAGAGGCCGGGGAATGGACGGTGAAGGGGGGACACTCACGAAAGACGGCGTCCACACCCAGCAAGGCCAGCAGGGCCAGCAGGGCCAGCAGGGCCAGCGTCACGCAGCGGAACATCGCGCTGGATCGCAAGCCGCTGACCTGCGCTCCCAGCCCGCCGCCAGCGTCTTATATACCCCGCGCACCCCGGCCAATCAGGGCCCGGCCCGCGGGGGGCGTCACCAGTCTCCAGGCCCGCGGCGCTGAGCGAAGTTAGAGAGGGGACTTTCCGGTTTTCAGTTTCATTTTCCTATAAAGGCTCGTGATGTTTACGACTGTACCGACTGGGTGGGCCTCTGTCTGTACCGCGACGTCCTCCGATCAGGGATGAGCGTCTAGTCGGGACACCGGGCCGCACATCACCTCCTCCAGCACCATCGCTGTGCCTAGTGGCCCCAGAGAGGCTAAGTGACTTGTCAACCTTGCTCCAGCCAGCGAAGGATGTAGGACCTGCGGTTCTCATTCCTGAAACCTGAAACCAGAAAGAAAGATTGAGCTATCCTCAGAGAACCGTACAGAGCCAGGGAGGACCTTTCTTGCCTCTTGAATCCTTGTAGGGAAAAGTTTTTGGGGAAGAAGTTCCTGTCCTCGCTATTAAGTAACTTTCATTGTTCTGTTGATGGGCTTGGGGAGAACCATCATAGTGAAAGGAATAACTGCTTTAGAAATGTAGAGTTTCCAGACCCCATCAGGGACATCTTTCCATTGGCAGTACCAGATAGAACTGCCTGGTACCAGGTAAACTAAATGTGAGTGATTCCAGGAATAAACTCCAGGAGGTAGAATTACTCCCACTATTGCACGGATGGGATTCCCGGGGCATTTATGCTTTGTCCACTTGAAAGGCAAAGAGCTTCACAGTTTCAGTGAGAGTTTGGATTGCTTCTGCTGTGGGCCCAACAAGGAAGTTAAACACCTCAGTATAAGAACATGACACTGACAGGCAGATTCACTAAGAAAACCTACACTCTGAACGCCATAAAGCAGGTGCTGCCCTTACACAGTGGCCAAGTCCAGGGCTCGTTATTGAGTGAGACAGAGAGAAGAGGAAGTGATGGTAGAGACCTAGAGGATCTTGGAAATCACCACAGCTTCAGTTGAAGGGATTTGTGCTGGGCTTCCCCTAGGAGGACACTAAAAACTTCCAGATTTCTTTTACATGTTTCTTAAACTTTTAACGGTCCCTATTGTGAAGGCCAGATCTACGCTAGAGAAAGTGGAATACTGTCCACAGACCTAATGAAATAAGATAATGCACATAGGTAATCTTACGGTTTCTAGTACATAGTGTTCAATAATGTTTAAATTAAATACTAAAATTAGGGCCGGTGAGATAGCTCGGCGGCATAAGTGCCTGCCCGGCTAGCGTGAAGTCTTGAGTTCGACTCCCAGAATGCATATAATGGAAAAAAAGGGCTGGTGATATCGTTCAGCAGCACAAGCGCTTGCTGGCAAGCGCGAGGTCCTGAGGTCGACTCCCAGTACCCACATAAAAAAAAATAAAATTATTGTTATAACTCTGAAATATAAGAGTAATTTTTATGCATAAAGTTATGTGTTAAGACACTTCCACCACCCTCTCCCCAAAAAACTCATTTAACCTGTTTCAGGCCTGAAGTACCAGTGTTAAATTGTACTAGAAAATATTGGTGTTGAATTATACTAGAAAGTGCTTTAGGAGTATAGGAAGAGACAGGGCTATCCTGGACCCCCAGCTCCTTATTTACATCACATCACAGAGAAACACTAAATTTAAAATCATTAAAGACAGATTCAGGGCCGGTGATATGGCTCAGTGGAATAAGCGCCTGCTGGCAAGCGCAAGGTCCTGAGTTTGACTCCCGGTACCCCCCCCAAAAAAAAAGATAGATTCAGCACTATTCTCTTAGAAAAATCAATTTAAAAAGCAATTTGAAAAAAACACAGATACAGTGAAAAAGCCAGGCCCAGAGATGCACACCTATAGTCCCAGCTACTCATGAGGCTGAAACAGGAAGACCACTTGACCCCAGGAGTTCAAGGCCAACCTGGTCAACATAGTGATACCCCATTTCCAAAACCAAACAAAATAGTGGAAGGGCTAGGGCTGTAGCTTAGTAGTGGAGCACTTGCCTAGTATGGACTGAGGCCATGTTCAATTCCTAGTACTAGGGGGAAAAAATGCAGAATAAAAATAGTGAAGTTTTTGTTTTGTTTTTGTTTTCAGTTTTCTGAATGTGGGGAACTCCTGTATTTTTCTTAGATTGCCATTTATTTTATGATTTGAATAGTGAGGCTGAGGAAGGGACTAAAGCTATTTTTTAAAAAACAAGAGTGCTGTTTTATTGGGGGGCAAACTTTGGAAATCTATGAAAATGACAATTTAACAGTATCTCTGAGAGACGGCTTTTTTATTTTTATTTTTTTTATGTTTTGGTACTGGGAATTGAACTTAGGGCCTCACGCTTGCCAGGCAGGTGCTATGCCGCTGAGCTATATACCCGGCGCCGAGATGGCTTTTTTAAACTGAAAATTTTACTTTTATTCTTATAGTTTTATACTAGGAAGTCAACACTTAATAATCCATTGTTCGCAACGGAGCTATAAAAATTTTAACGCTCTAATTGTGCATTAATATCATTTGACTTCAAGTTAATGATTAATTTATTAAACTTCACAGACAGCACAGTCCCGCTGACATAACATTTAGTCTGAACTCCTGCACTTACGCGCAGTATCAAACTGCCCTGAAACCTGACTGTGTTCCTGGTTCAGGATACCTGCAGGAAATTTGCATATACACAATAAGACCCAAAATTAAACTAAAGTGTGCATATTTTACAAAAAAAGGAACAAAATTTTCACAGTGAGTTAAAATTTGACATTAAAATTTTAATAAATTTTAAATAAATAAATTTATTTATATATTTATTCATTCATTTTTGGTCTTTTTGAGATAGGGTCTCACTGTGTAGTTCAGGCTGGCCTTCAACTCTATGTAGTCTGTGCTGGCCTCAAACTTGATGCAATCCTTCTGCCTCAGCCTCCCGAGTGCTGGGATTACAGGTATGTACCACCATGCCCAGCCCAAATTTTAACCTTATTATGGTGTTTTATCAATTAAACTTTCAAAATGCCTGTTTAAGTATCAATTGCAAATAACTTCATCTAGGATTGTTTTTTAAAGTTTGTTCTGTATTTCAAAATGGTTATAGAATTAATATAACTTTTTTTTTTTTTTATGTGGGTACCGGGGGTCGAACTCAGAACTTTGTGCTTGCGAGTCAGGTGCTTATGCCACTGAGCCATCTCACTGGTCCAATATAACTTTTAAAATGTCAAAGTGTACTATATATATATATTATACTCTTCTGCTAGGCTGGGCTAGTATCTTCCACAGCAAGATACCAAAAGAAGATCCCAAAACTACTGAATAAAATACATTTTTATAATCAAGAGGTAGTTGATTAATTTCCCTGAAACTATCATCATTATCCAATTTTTTTTTTTTTTTTTTTGGTTTCACTATGCAGTTCAGGCTGGCCTTGAACTCATTATGATCCTCCTGCCTCAGCCTCCCGAGTGCTGAGATTACAGGTGTATGCCACCATGCTCTGCTCATTATCTAAATTTTCTAAGATTTTGTAAGATTTGATTCCTTAAATAGTTTTAAAGTTTAACTCACAGGGCTGGTGAGATAGCTTAGCGGCATAAGCGCCTGCCTGGCAAGTGCGAGGTCCTGAGTTCAACTCCCGGTACCAAAAAAAAAATAGTAATAAATAAATAAATAAAATGATAAATTGTGTGTCTTAAACCACCAAGCTTAGCAGGGTGTGGTGTCACACACTTGTAATCGCATCACTCAGGAGGCTGAGGCAGGAGGATCACCAGGAGTTCGAGGCCAGCCTGGGCTACACAGTGATTCAAGGCCATCCTGAACTACATAGTGAGACCCTGTCTCAAAAAAACAAACAAACAAAAAAGCCATCAAATTTGTGAAAATTTGTTACATCAGCAACAGAAAACCAATTCACCTCATTGCCTTTTTCTGGAAGCTTGTGTGAGGTTTGATGTGATTTGGTATAAAGTTTAGGTTGTACAACTGTAATTCTGATGTGTGAGGCTGGGTTACAAAATGGCTGCTATCGTCACAATATGTTAGCTCAAGTTTCTAAGTTTCCATTTTAAATAGATAAGTTTCTTAAGTTTCTGTTTCCCCACATCAGGGTAAATTCCTGAAAATCATGTGATTTGGTCAGTGACCCAAGCCCGCGCACGGGCTGCATTCCCGCGCCCGGGCTCCTTTGTTAGCCTTTCTCAAACTGATTGGTTGCCTGTTTGCTGAACTCCCCTGCCCATAGGTTCCCCTAAGTAACCAATGAATGTACTAGGTACCCCTTAACTCTCTGCGATTGGCTTCTGTAAACTTTGCTTGCCTATCCCTCATTACCATGCCCAACCCTATAGAAACCCCTTGCTTCTGCCCTTCAGGGTCGCCTCGGCACATTCGCTGGGTGACCCTACACTGGTGTAGCCTTTCAATAAACCCCGTGCCTTTTACATAAGAGCCTGTGTGGTTCTTGGAGCGTCTCCCTTTTTAGACCCCTCTTCTACGGACTTTACACTTGCACATTTGGACTTGGTTGTCAGATACCTAGCTGAGTATAAATATTTGCCTTTCCAAAGTCTACTTCATCTTTAGTTTAACCAGATTTTGGCCTCATAGAACCTATAATTTGCTATATGGCTCAGGAGAGTTGGAGTTCTGTGAAGCCTGGTTTGGTCAGGCCCTTTCCTATCATATTACTGCCCCCAACTGACCTGGGTCATTCTGGGGATGCGAGCCCAGCATACCACACAAGAATTGCAGGGCTCGATTTTGCCGGTGCTTCAATATCTGGGCTATTTCACAAATACCATACTACAAAACAGGCAGACGACTTCTACCCTACCTGCTGCTGCCAGTGTTAGAAAGGGAGTGAGGTAACCAAAGGGAACCTCTCAACCTAGGACAGGCATGTGCCGAAACTTGGGCTGCCTTCCTAACCTGGCCTAAATATTACAGTAGCATAATGGGGGCTGGGGAACCACTCCCCTCCACCCACTGGAGTTTGAGCAAAACCCCAGGGCCAATCCTCCACCTACTGTTCTAAGAAAGGTAGAAAATAAAATAACAAAGACCCAGGAAATCTCTGAAGCTCTAGGCAAGAGCACATGCATGTTAGATTTCCTGGATGCAGACCACATCTCATACACATAATTAAATCAGAGTGAACTCTGGGACAGGCAGGGGTCTTAAAAGCCCTTGAAATGACTCAGCACCCTATCAATCATCCTTGTCAGTCTTACCTAGAGACCCAGTTAGAAGCATCCAGGCTGGGGTGCACATCTTTTAAAATCCAAAAACCTGATTTATCTGTGTATGCAGTGCTTTTTACTTTCTTGTCATCCTGGCACCACTTTTCTGTTCATGGCGCATTTTTGTTGGCACAGACCTTCCCTGAGCCCATCTACCCAAGACTGTCAATAAATACAGCTGCTACTGGCCTTGGGCTCACTTATGTAGCCCAGGCTGGCTTCAACCTTTCTGAAATCCTCCTGCCTCAGCCTAATGAGTGCTGGGATTATGGGTGTGTACCACCCTACCTGGCCAAGATTGTGTTTTTGTTGTTTTAAATATAAAATATAAAATGTACCAGCTTTGCTGGGGGTGGTAGCACAGGCCTGTTAGGCCAAGGCAGGGGATCGCCAGGGGTTTGAGGGCAGCCTGGGCTATGTGGTGAGTTCAAGGCCAGCCTGAACTACACAGCAAGACCTTGTCTCAAAAAAACAAAAACAAAAACGGTGAAGTGTCCCAACTCAACCACTATAAGCATTCAACTCACTGGCACTAAACACACAGGAAAAGTACAAAGAATTCAGATGCATTATGTACATGTACCAACTTCTTATGATAAATGTAATCATTATGCACTGCAAACACATACTAATAAAATTTTTTTAATTAAAAAAACAAATAAATAAATATAGCTGCTTTTTTTTTTTTTTTAAGCATTGGATGTACGCTTTGTAATTCTTTGCTTGTCATATACTGAGCCTGGAATCTATCTGCTGGATCCATCCCATGGTATCATTTTGCAAGCCCAGCTACGAGACAACATGCAAATCTACACATCAGTAGCCAAGAAGCCCAGCCAAAAAGGAGGGCAACTCCCTGCTTGGGGAGACCCTCTCCCTCCCCCTTTTTATGAAAGATCAAGGACTGGTGCAAGATTCCCAGCTGAACAGCTGATCTGATTTCTTTTCGGAGAGAGAGGTCTTAGCTTTCCCTTTTGCTGATGGTCCTCACAGTGTGCCAGTCTGCTCTCAGCAGGGTCAAGAAATGAGGGTAGCCTCTGGTTCCCTGTGTCCTTACAACTCAGCTGAAGGGAGCTGGCTGGGGAGCTGGGGTCAGGATGCTCTGGCCTGGACAGAATCTTCCAGGCAGACTCCCTGATGTTTCTCAGGGGACCAGGAAATGGGCTTGGTCTGCCTGATGTTATTGCTTATCTTTGGGGGGCACAATTGGCACCATGCCCTGGATGATGTAGATTTGAGTGGCCACTCGGGTAGTGCCAAAGCTATTTGTGCAGCAAGCACACTGAATGAGTGCCTTCCTGAGGTTTGTCTTCCTTCCCTCTCTCTCCCTTCTTGTCTGTGTACAATGCCCCCACCCTCACCCCCACCTCACCCCTACCCCACCCCTTCCTCCAGGCTTTTGTCTATCAACAAACTCAAATTCTTTGGCTTTTCTGGTGCTGGTCCAGACAGAGTTGAAAAGCAGAGTACCCGCCTAGTGCTTCCTTGCAGGGAACAAAAAGAAAAATGTGTGTATTTTAAAATGCACAGCCCAGGCATGATGGCACATGCCTGTAATCCCGGCACTCAGGAGGCTGAGGCAGGTGTGAGTTCGAGGACAGCCTGGGCTACATAGTGAGTTCAAAGCCAACCTGAACTACAGAGCAAGACCCTGTCTCAAAAAAAAAAAAAAGTGCAGTTTTCAGGCCAGGCATGGTGGCGGCACATCTGTAATCCCAGCACTTGGGAAGTTGAGGCAGGAGAATTGCCAGAGTTCAAAGCCAGCCTGGAGTACACAGTGAGTCCAAGGCCAAACTACACACAATGAGACCCTATCTCAAAAATAGACAGGGCCGGGGATATAGCTCAGCGGCACAGCGCCTGCCTGGCAAGAGCGAGGTCATGAGTTCAATTCCCGGTACCAAAATTAAATTAATTAATTAATTAAAAGGTGCAGTTTTTGTGCCTACGGAGGTTAGGGAGGCAGCTGTGAGAAGCAGCAGCAGTGAGACCATGGTAATTCTTCTGGGTCCTACAGACGAACTATAGCTGTCTTCCCCTAGTGTTACTTTTTTAATGCTAGTTTTTTCTCCCTCCAGTCTACTTGGTTTTGCTTTTGTTGTGCTAACTGTGGCCTCAACTTTATTTCCCCATCTAGTAGGATGTGTAACCTGTGTTTTCTGACTGAATGTTCATTGTGTCTGACTTTTCATTGTGAAATTTGATCACCAGATGTGTATCCCTTCGTGACTTGATGTAGAACAAATGCAAGAAAATTATCAAGGTCAGGGCCAGGCATGGTGGTGCACACCTATGATCCCAGCACTCAGGAGGCTGAGGCAGGAGGATTGCTGCAAATTTGAAGTCAGCCTGGGCTACACAGTGCATTCAGGCTAGCCTGAACTACATAGCAACATAGTGAGAACCTGTCTCAAAAAATAAAATTATCAGGGTCTTTGGGGTCTCTTAGAGGAGGAGGCTACTACCCTTATTTAGTCAGGAATAGTAGGTGATTTTATATCCAGCCAATAGAACACTGCAGCTCCCGACTCCTTGTCCAGAAGATGGTGTTACAGAAATCTGATGTTAAACCAAATGGAAGACCCTTTGCACCTGAGGAGTTAGAAGGCAACTTGTATTTTTAACGCTAGCGGGCTGATAGGAACCAGATCTCAAATCATCAGTGCTGTCTTGGGGTAGGGTAGTTTCTTATATAGGTTTTTAGAAGGAAGTACAAAAGGCAGATAACATGATATTTTACACTTGGTTACATATGTCTTGTCATACATTTCTAGGCAGGTTTGGTTCAGCCAAGTTAATTGGGGGCTTCCTATCCTATAACAGGGAGGTCAAGGCCAGGGTGAGCAGGAGGAATCCATCACCGTCTTAGACTGAGTCGAGCTGTCCTTGAAATGCTAAGTCTCTGGGACTTGAAAGCAAGCAAGACATCACTGTCTGGCTGAGTTACACTTATCTTGCAGCTGGCACCTGGAATGTTAAGGCTTGTTAAGATTTGTAACTTTCTAATTATGGGAACAGTCTGTGTTTCTCAGTCTTATCCTTGAGTAGTGTTAGAAATATACTAGTATTAGAAATATAAGTCTTTAAATTTTTCTTTACAATTAAAATAACCTCTACAACGGGTTGTGTTCATAGGGGGAGATCCAAAGATTTAAAAGGAAATGGTACCAGTGCCCACATAAGTCCAGATACTTCTGGCCCCCAAAGACTTCAGCTTTATCAGAGGAGACTGAACTGGACAGGGAATTCAGCCCTACCAGGTCACAGCCCTGAGGCTGAAAGCTTCAGAAACTATCAGGAGATGCCTACAAGATCCCCACTAATGGGTCAGAGATTGACTCAAAGATAGGCCTATTAGGCTCCCACAACTGCTCCTGCCCACACAACCCATTTGGGGGTATGCCTCATCCATCCCACCTGACTACCTGTTTAAATGTCTTCTTAACAAGTCTCATTTTTAGTTATAAACATTCAAAAATACAAAAAAAAAAAAAAAAAAAAAAAGGAAATTAAAACTGGGTAGATTTTCTGAAGATCCTAAAAAGTTTGCTGATGGTTTCCATACCCTAAGAATGGCTTTTGATCTGACCTGGCAAGGTATCCAGTTCATCCTGGTTTCTTGCTACACAACAGTAAAATAAGCTCAGGTCTATCTATCAAGGCTCTGATAAAAATCTGGATGCTTTTCAACTCCAGTTTAGAAAGCATTCCATAAATACACTAATTTAGATGCAGAGTCTAGGAAAGGTCAGATTATTATAGGACAGTATTTTATTAGTCAGTCAGCTCCAGATATTAGGAATAAGCTCCAGAAATTCTAATAGGGCCCACGAGTTAGGATAAGTCAATTAGTTAATGTGGCTTATTTGGTCTTTAATAATTGTGACAAAATAAATTACAAACAAAAGTTGAGTAAGAAAAAGGCAGGCTAAGACTATACTGGTTCTAATGCATATAAAGCCCACAGTGCTAAAGAAACCAGAAATAATCCAAAGAGTGACAGAAGCAAGTCAGAGTGCTTCAAGTGCAAGTGACCAGGGAACTGGGCAAAGGAGTACAATCTAAACCCACCAAATCCTTGTCAGACACAAACAGAACCTTGGCATTGGAAGAAGGACTGCCCTTGTTCCAAGAGAGGCATAAGGTCATCTACTACTGGGGACCCTTCCCATGGTGCCAGTTATTGGAGACCCCTGCAGTGGGTTCCAATCTCCTGCCTGGGTCACAGTACATGGTGGGAAAGGAAAGAAAGAGCAAGAGACAAAGTAGAGGGGTGCCTAGCAGGAATCTGGGACCACCAGTTACTCTCTAGGAATGAAAGGCCATGAGGCACCCAGACCCTTGGTATTTATTTATTCATTATATCTGAGTCAAGAATAATGGGTGAAGGGCAGTGGGTGTTTCTCCTGGAACAGCGTAGAGGCTGTGGTAGAATGGACAAGTTTAACATAGTAAAGAAAACCAGCTAAGACCCATCCCCTCACCTGGGTGCTGATCTCATTGACTGAGACAGGCCCACAAGGCAGGCAGCATAAGGAGACAGGCTAGGACAGATACTATGTCAATTTACAATTCATGGTACCCAACGGATATACATCACTGTGACACGATGTCTTTAACTCTTTTGGGGAGATACCTAGAAGTGGAATAGATGGAACCAAAGGAATTTCTATTTTTAGTTTTTTGAGGAATCTCCATACTGATTTCCATAGTGATTGTACTAGCTTACATTACTGCTAACAATATAGAACCCCCCCCCACAAACGGCCTCACCAGCATTTATTCTGTGATTTCTTGATGATACCAGTAGCCATTCTTTTAAAGGGGAAATTAAAACTTTAAATAAAAGCCTGCCAAGAATGGCTGCAGGAACCAAGTGGACATGTCCGGCAGGCCCGATAAAAGAACACTTCTTTCTCTTTGTAAGCTTGCCTAACAGATGGCTTTAAATGTAATTTAAAACGTTTCTTTGTAAACCCGTTTTTTACTGCCTTTTGTACAACTGACGGCCTTACAATGTAACCTGAGATGTTTAAACTTCCTCATCGACCTATGATGTCACTCGACCCTCCAATCACAATGCATCAGATCTGCCTCTGTACCGCCCCCTTACTTTCCCTTTAAAAGCCTTGAAACCCTGCCAGGCAGGGCTCTGGCTCTCGGAGAGATCCGAGTCAGAAGTCCACAGGTGTAATAAACTGCCTCTTAAACCTCCTGGGTGCCATTTCTTCCAGCTTGGTCTGTTTTCCACAATATTTCCAGGAACAAGATAGAATTTCAGTGCTTTTTAAATTTGCATTTCTTTAATGGTCAGAGATGTTGAACATTTTTTCATATATTTATTGACCATTTGTACTTCTGAGAAGTGTCTATTTCAGTTGCTCATTTTTTGATTAGGTCTTTCATTTTGGGGGTCCTAATATTTTTGTGGTGTTTGTATATTCTAGATATTAGTCCTCTGTCAGAGGAGTAGCTGGCAAATCTTGTTTTCCGATACTGTAGGTTGTCTCTTCACTCTATTGTCCATCTAGAATTTACTTTGGCATAGTGTCTTTATTTTATTTTATTTATTTTTTTTTTTTTGTGTGGGTACCGGGGGGTCGACCTCAGGACCTCGCGCGCCAGGAGGTGCCCGTGCCGCTGAGCGATATCACCGGCCCTTTTTTCGTATGTGGGATTCGGGAGTCGAACTCGGGCCCTCGCGCTTGCCAGGCAGGCGCTTAAGCCGCTGAGCCATCTCACCGGCCCAGTGTCTTTATTTTTTAAAATCAAATCTGTGTTTTTTTCTTTTATGACTCCTGCTTAGATATCATGAAGTTTGTTTTCTTAGAAATGTCCTTGGAAACAAGGCCAGGCATGGTGGTACACGCCTGTAATCCCAGTACTTGGGAGGCTGAGGCAGGAGGATCACTATGAGTTCAAGGCCAGCCTGAACTACATGCAAAGACCCTGTCTCAAAAAAAAAAAAAAAAAAAGTGAGGAAGGGAGAGAGAGAGAGAAATGTCCTTGTTAACAGTGTGGAGAGTGAGCTGGAATAGGACACATTCAGGCGGCTGTGTTGACCTAAATAGAGATTTTCCAAAGACAATACATTTATTCAAAAGTAGCACTGCAATGGGAATATGCATGCCACGGTAAACTGCATATTCAAGGAAGTTGAGGCAAGGGTAAGGCAAAATGAGAATTACATAAGTTATTTTGAAATAGTAATCCTCATCTACCATGATCAATAAAAAGTGTAGTATTAGTCAAAGTTGTACAGGCAATTTTTGGATAGCTGTCCTAGGAGAAGTATTTTCTGTGTAAGGTTATGGTATCCTTTGTGCAAGGTTATGGCTCTAGCCGTAACAGTTCCTGTTAGCAAGTACGAGGTTCCTTCCTTTATAATCTCCCAGGCTTCATTTTATTTTTGTTAGACTTTGACACAGTGACTCCATTTTGATTCTAACAACTTGAAGAAGTTTTTGAAAGGAAACACCACTATTTTTCTTTTTTCTTTTTTTTTTTTTGAGACAGACCCTGAGTTTAGGCATGTGCCAACACGCCCGGCTAGCACCACTGTTTTTCATTTCAGTTCTCATAGTTAGCGGGGTAAGTTCTGGGGGCACAAAGAAGAAGACACACTCCTGCTCTTCCATAGGCTGTAGGATGACAAATACAGAAGCAGACCTAAAGGACCGGTGATGTTTGTCTTGCCTAGCACATGCGGAGCTCTGGATTCAATCACCAATAACACACACATGCACACACGAAAAAGAAAACCAGATTACCAGAAGTTGGTGGGCACAGTGAGAAAAAGGGCACGTAAAAAGCACAGCTGATCACTCAATCTGGCCTGTAAGGGAGGAGGGTATCTAAGAAGGCTTCCTGGGGGAGCTGAAGCCTGAGCTGAGTTTGTTTTTCCCATTTAAATAATTACAATATTAGAATTAGAAAATTCAGGGCCGGTGAGATGGCTCAGCGGCTTAAGCGCCTGCTCGGCAAGTGCGAGGGCCCGAGTTCAACTCCCGGAACCCACATACGAAAAAGGGGCCGGTGATATCGCTCAGCGGCACAGGCGCCTGCTGGTGCGTGAGGTCCTGAGGTCGACCCCCCGGTACCCACAAAAAAAAAAAGAATTAGAAAATTCAATAAAGCATCTGAAAATCACCTTACAATTAAAACCCTCTTCTTTTGTAGTTTCATTTTGCTTATGGCACGATGAACAACATATTACCTGCTAAAATACTTTCTTTCCTTGGTACTGAGGACTGAACCCAGCACCTTTGCACTGAGCTACATCCCTGCCCTTTTTTAATTTTTTATTTTGAGACAAGGCCTTGGTAAGTTGCCCAAGCTGGGCTCATATTTGCGATACTCCTGCCTCAGCTCCCAGAGTGCTGCAATTACAGGGCTGCATTGCCAGGCCCTAGTCTCCTTGCTTTGGTACTAGTACCTACAGGAATACCCTTCAGAATGAAAATCCGCATGTGGGAATTGTTTCTCCCTAAGACCTAGTCTCTCAAAACACCTAAATGAGTCACTCCTGGAACACTGAAATTCACATTTGGCCTTTTCCCCATAACGCTAAAGTAAACTATTTGGAAGTTCTTGGAATAAACAATTGAATAAAATTACCAAAAGGCCTAAACTGAAGAAAATGTTCAAACAGGAAGGGGAACTAGGGAGGGGGGAGGGGGAAAGTAAGGAAGGAAAAAAAAAAAAAAAACGAAAAGAAGGAAAAAATGGAAACAAAGCTTTTGTAAATAGGGAGGGGAGAGAGGTTGAAGGGTAGGGGAATGGGAAAAAAAAAAAAAGAATCAAGATATGTACTGGTACAAACTCCCTATGATGAATGTTATCATTATGTATACCTAAAATACACCAATAAACTTAATTTTAAAAAAAGGCCTATGGGCCGGTGATATAGTTCAGCAGCATAAACACTGCCTGGTAAGCACGAGGTCCTGAGTTCAACTCCTGGTACCCGCATATTAAAAAAAAAAAAGGCCTACACCCAATTCAGATATTTGAAATATTTTTCACTATTTAGCTACTTAAATTTTTTCTCCTACCTATATAGTTCTGGCCCACACCAGAACTGTTTAAATAAATATTTTCCTTTAGAAATACCAGGAATCATGGTCTTATAACCATGACAGTAAGCTTCTAACTTAATTTCTGATATGGAGGAATTAACTTACTTTTTATGCAGAAATTCTACAAAGTCATATGTATGTCTGCTGCAGACAGGATGTGGGCCCAGAACCTGAGGTCACTAAGGAATTAGATGAAACTCAGATGTGTCTTATGTTTTGCCTACAAGCAGTAGTAGCAACTACTTGTTTTGTTGTTGATAATTTGTTTTTCTCCTGAGCTTCTGGACCAGTTTTCCATTAGAGCAGCCAAGAAGAGATAAAATTGGGTTATCTCAAGAAAAAGTGAATTTACCTTCAAGATCTAGATTCTAAATTCACAGGAGTCCTTTATCAGTGAGCTGGGTAGGAGAATTAAGCTCACGTGGTCCAGTGAAGGGCCAGTAGCACAGGACGGACTTGAGAGAGCCTGTAGTACACTTCCCTGGAGGTACAGGAACTTGGTTATTAAGCAATCTCACCAGAATGCACATAGAGCTTTCCTAACTAGTTTTCTTGGAGCAAAACCTAGAGATTAAGTAGAATGCAATCTCACAAATTTCCAGTGAAGGATGTGGAAAACAGTGGTTGGGGGATGCTGGCCCTTTAACAGGTGAGGGTGGGGAGGAGTTGGGCCTCATTAAAGCGGGGAGCAGCAAACAGGCCCTGGCCCAGGCTGCTATGGCTACCCTAAGCAGCAAGGATAGCAACGGTCAGGCGGTGGGTGTCAGCAACAAGGTCTCACTGTGCATGGATGGTGGCTGGTGGTGTTCACGTGAGAAGTGCTTCTCTTCCAATTCCTAGCCCTGTTCTTTATTTCTGTCCCATTGCAGAGCAGCTCCCTAGAGCTGGACTCGTATATTTAAGGGTGGCTGTTTACCTGAGTCTCTTCCCTGCCCCAGGTTTACCTTCTAGATGTTGACAATACTTTCTCAGTGGAGGACACAGCCATGGAGGAAGACTGCCAGCCTACCAAGATGAAATGTCTTGAAGGTATAACCAAGGGGGCCAAAAAGTTAGGGACAGGGAGGCCTGCTAGTCTGCTTCAGCATAAACTTGGGCACCCAGAATTAGTGGAAGTGATTGCAAACTCTTCCACTTGCTGGCCACATCACCGGGTAACTCGAAACCACATTAATAGACTTTATTTTCCTTGCCTATGTGGTAAAATTACAGCAGCTTTGACAGCCTGGCATGACCGTTCAATGAAGAAATATGTGTAAAGTGTCTGGTACACAGGGTTAAACTGAATCAGAGCAGCTGGCACTTGTTCAGTTAAAGAGGCAGCAGAAGGGGATGTGCAGTGGAGAAGAGCAGCTGGAGAAAAACCTGTGAGGCGCTCCATGAGTCATCAAAGAGGTGGTGTGACAAGTGAACCTTGGCACCTGTTAGGTTGCTTGCTTTAGTGGGGGATGGTTTGGGGTACCATGAGGTAGGGAGGCTGAGAATCCTTAGAATGGAGGTATTGGTCAAAGATGGTTCTAGAGATGACTAACAAACAGAATGTTACTGAGTAGCAGCCACTCTGGCCCAGACTCCTCACACTGAGCCCGTTTCTTCCTCCACAGGCCCACATTTACACCAAAGGCCAGGCGAGTTCTGTGGCCCCTTGGCTCCTGAGGAAGAGGAAGAGAAAGACAAGGTGGCAAAGGAGGATTCAGACCCAGATTTGGTCCCAGACCCAGATGAAGAGAATGATCTTGGGGATCCAGCTGTACTCAGTGCCACCCATTACATCCAGGTGCCCTGGCAGGAGGTGGGGAAAGGGTCGGCCCCCAACTGTGCACAGCTCGGACTGTGGTGCAACATACTTCTCCTCTCCTCTACCGCTTTCTAAAGTTCTGAATTGAATGTTTTCTGTTTCAGGCTTGAACCTGAGTTAGGGACTCACTCTCTCTTCCCTCCTGGTGCCACTATAGTTTCTGATGCTGTCTTCATCTTAAAAACAGGCCTAGCCTGGTGTGGTGGCACATGCCTGTAATCCTAGCACTCAGGAGGCTGAGGCAGGACTGCCGCGCATTGAAGGCCAGCTTGGGCTACATAGCGAGTTCCAAGCCAGCCTGAACTACACAGCAAGACCCTGTCTCAAAAGAACAAACAAACAACAACAAAAAACCAAGCCTTAGCCTGGCTGTGCACCCCCAGTAGGTGGTAACTGCCACGATGAGGCGTGTTTACCTGAGTCCCTGTGTTTCAGCAGTCTATCCCGAAACACAGTCCATTTGTTCCCTTAGTGTCCATAACCAGTGGAGAGAGACAAGGACTGCCATGTAGAAATGAAGTGACTCGGACTTTCCTTCAACCTCTTCCTAAGATACTAGTCTTGCTTTTGGGGGGAAAGTGGGATCCTGGCCCGGGTGTCTTTTGAATATGAAAAAGGCCAGATTGCCATTGTCCCATTGAAATGGCTGGCATTGTGTCCCCTCCTATGTCCCCATGGACACAGGTGAATGTAGAAGACACCACAGGGGCCCATTTGAGCCTGGGTTTTCCTCTTTTCTGTTCCAGAGAGGTCCATTCTGCTCTCCTGGAGTCAAGACCCCTGGTGTGCTGGGGATGTCACCTGCCTCCTTGCACTTTCTATGGCAGGTGAGTCAGCTCCAGTCCTTCTCCTGTGAGGAGGAGACGGTGATGAAGAGGATTCCACCCCCGAGTATGCTGAGTGTTCTTCCATCAGGTTCACTCTATCCTCTCTGTTCTGGAGATAAGCACCCCAAATGAGGAGTGGGTATTGGAGCTGCCCCACCATGTAGAGGAGCTTGTAAAAAGCAGATTGTGTGCCCAGCCATGGGTGCAGATAAACTGGGTGGTACTGGGGCAACTGACCATTTATATGGAAAAATTAGAGCCCATTCCTAGCCTATGAAAGATTTCAGCAGATGAGCAGCACTAAACTTAGGGTTGGAGAGAGTACCTTCCCTCAATGAACTGCATAATGGGGACATGGAGGGCAGGATTCAGAGACCAGGAAATCCTGCAGAAAGAACTAGAACTGCTCCAATGAGGGCTTCAGATGACTCAGCAAAGAGGAGAGTGCTGCCTTGGCGGCTAAAGACACAAAGTGAGAGAGAAGACTTAGAGGATAACTAGAGGTGTTGAAAAGCACACATTCCCCCACACTGTCAGGGACGTATGACCTGATTTCTAAGAGGTGACAACTCTGTTGAAAAAGCCAGAAACCACCACCTGATGCACTCACAGCTGGCTTGAAAGATCCTCAACACAGCAAAGTGTTGGAGGGAAGTTCTTAAGGGAAAAGGCGGGTGAGAGAATAAAGATAGTGTAGAAACTGAGCTTCAGCAGATTCTCTTGGAAGATGTGGGCCCCACCTTTGAGCTCCTCTCAGCCCCTGTACTACCTGTCACCAATTTCTTTCCAGCCTACATTTCCCAGCACCAGCTGTCCACCTCAGCATTTTGAACCTCAACAGCCCCTGCTTGACCCAACTCTCTTCTGCAACCCACTGACCTCGTGGCCTTCTAGGCTCAGGTACTGGTTCAGGGTGCCAGGGATTATAGTGACAGGACAAGCTTAGCTCTTTCTAGAGGCCTCAGGAGGTGGTGGCTGAGAAAGGGTGAGAGCCACTCTAACAAGTACCACAGAAAAATACTTAAACCTAATACAGAAATTTGAAGTGTAGTATAATCTCTTCTCCCTCACAGATGAAGAAATGAAGCCATAGGGAGATTAAAAATTTGAAGTCAGCTAGCATGACAAAACTGACAACCAGGCCACAGTTTTCCTAATGTTGCAAGATTTTCTACAGCCAAATTGCAAGAAAATGCATCTTGAGGGATGGGGAGTTAGAATTGTGCCATTTTCTGCTGGTCAGTGGGGGAGGGGGAGACAAACAAATAGGAGGCCTTTGGATGTCCACTGGAAATCACCTGGAAGGGGCAGGGGAGCAGAGAGCTTCCTTCCTCTCAGTTCAAGATTCTTTTTCAGTCATCTGACCCAGCTCCACCCTCAGCACCGAAGGATCTTGCTGCTGCAGCAGCAGCAGCAGCAGCAGCAACAGAGTCAAACACCAAGGTAAAGCCACAATGATGAGCAGGCTCGGTATTCCCTAGAGACCATTCATCTTCCACAAGTCCCTGCACAGCTGGCACTATCTGGAACTGTTGGCCACCACTGCACTCTCCCATCATTGCCAGAGCACTCTACTGCCTGCTCACCACTCCTTGGGCATTTCACTGTGGCAGGGGTGGTTAGGCCTAAAGGGATGTTCCTCTTGGCTTGAAGTCCCCCAGCCAAGAAGACTTGGTTTCAGCAGCTAGACCCCTATGCTAACCTCATGACCCGAAAAGAGAAGGATTGGGTGATAAAAGTGCAGATGGTTCAGCTGCAGAGCGAGAACCCCCATCTGAATGATTATTACTACCAGGTAAGTCTCTGGGTATTTGTGCCAGCTTTGAGTTTTGGGGCCAAAGAAGCTGAGACTTTTGGGGTCTTCTCTGATCCTCTCTTCAACTCATAAAGCCTGTATCTATTCAGGTGGGAGAGACAGCCACTATAGGACAAGGATCATTTCTAGAGTTGACATCCCAAATTCTTTCCTTTCTATTCTACACTTCAGCCAAGTAGGATTATTTACAATTTCCTGAACACTTGGGCTTTGCTCCATACTTTGCTGAGAAATTTCCATATTCGCCTTGGAAATATGAACTTTCCCAAGTTTGTACACTTTCATGAGTCTTAGAAATATCTTGTGCAAACATTCACCCACTTTTTAGGTCTAAAACACAAGGGATCTTGCCAAGTGTGGTGCATGCCTGTAATCCCAGCACTTGGGAAGCTGAGGCAGGAGGATTGTCTTGAGTTCAAGGCCAGCCTGGGCTACAAAGCAAGACTCTCTCTAAAAAGCAAAATTCAATATAAAGAAAATAAACAGGGATCTTAAATAGTGAGATTCAATTTGTTGAATTAAACAAATGCTGGCAGACATTTTAACTCATTCTCCCCTGCTTCCTATCTTCCTTTTATTTACGGGGTAAGTCTTTGTGTACTTTTTTTTTTTGTTGTGCGTACTGGGGGGTCGGCCTCAGGACCTCGCATGCCAGCAGGTGCCCGTGCCACTGAGCAATATCACCGGCCCTTTTTTCGTATGTGGGTACTGGGAGTCGAACTCAGGACCTTTGTGTACTTTTTCCATGGGTTACTAAACATCCATGAGCTTCCTACCAATATTCCCACCTTTACCTCCTTCCCATTTACATTACTTTCTTCTTTTCTTTCCACTAGTTAAAAAAAACTCTCCTCTTCCTGCCAGGATCACTGAAAGTGAAAGTTTCGTACTCCTGCTTTTTTGGTATTGCTCCTAAATGGAAAAGCCCATTCAATTTTTTTTTTTTTTTAACTCATAGTGGGTTTTAGTTATTTTAATTTAGGATTACTCAACCTGTTTTAAGATGTGAGAACTACTGAGCAAATCTATAAATTTATAAAACTGGTCCAGAAGCCAACTGACAAACACATCTGTAGTGCTAGTTCTGGACACTGAGCTGAGTATGGGCCTCAGACTGTCAGATAAACTCTGGTTTAGGAAAGTTCAGGTGGGATCACAAGGTTAGAATGGGGAGGACGACAGATGCTGTGTAATGTGTGTGCTTGGAACAAAATGTCAGAAGCTTGCAGAGTAGGTGACCTGCTCTCCACTTTGTCCTCTGCCTCATCATCGGACCTCGTACTGTTACCTAGCTTGTCAAGTATTTGGTATGAGAATCTCAAAACAGGTGACACAGAGCTTAACTCTTTAGAATAGATGCTAGGAAGGCTGAGGTGCCAGGATCATTTCCAGAATGACTGCTATGGGAGAGGATGTGTTAAGAGGTTATACTTAAGTATCTTTTTTTTTTTTTTTTTTTTTTTTTTTGTGGGTACCAGGGGTCGAACTCAGGACCTCGTGCGCCAGCAGGCGCCCATTGCACTGAGCGATATCACTGGCCCTTTTTTCGTATGTGGGTTCCAGGAGTCGAACTCAGGACCTTGCACTTGCCAGGCAGGCGCTTATGCTGCTAAGCTATCTCACTGGCCCTTATACTTAAGACTCTTAATTCAATTTTTTTTTTTTTTTGGTACTGGGAATCGAACTCACAACCTCATGCTTACCAGGCAGGTGCTGTGCCACTGAGCTATATCCCAGGCCAAGAATCTTAATTCTAAATTCAGAAGATGAACATAGATTTTTTTTTTCCTGTTCCTTGGATTCTTAGAAATACTATCAGAAGCTAGAGAAGAAGGCAGATGAAGAACTACTTGGACAAAAGAACAGGGTTCAGTCTCCTAAGTTGGTGACGCCTTACATTCAGAAGGCAGAGGCTTATGAATCAGGTAGGACTGGGCTGATCTATTGATTGGGGTGGACGTCTGGGTGGATGGCGGGTGGAAAGGGGAGAGTAATGTGTCTCTCCTAATTCCCCTCATACAGTGGTTCGAATCGAGGGTTCCCTGGGCCAGGTAGCTGTATCAACATGTTTTAGTCCTCGCCGAGCTATTGATGCAGTATCTCATGGAACTCAAGAGCAGGTAGGAACATTACCTTCCCAGAACCCTTTTTTTCTCTACCCTGTTTCAAAAAAAGGTCTAGAACACCTTCATGTTTGGGTTTAGATTGCAACCTAAGAGTGAGAAAGCAGCAGGAGCAGACTTTATGTCTAGTTTTTCTAGCTCAATGTTTAGCTAATGTGAAGCCTGGGCTTCTGCAGTGATGTTGTGGCTTAGCGGCCAGAGACTTTGTTTTGTTTTGTTTTTTGAGACAGGGTCTCACTATGTAGCTCAGGCTAGCATTGAACTCACTATGTAGCCAGGCTGGCCTTGAACTCATGGTGATCCTGCCTCAGCCTCCCAAGTGCTAGGATTACAGGTGTGTGCACCTTGCCCCACTCCTTAGACTCTCTTCTCCTAGGATCCAGCAGCTGCAAGTAGTCAGAAGCTTTGGGTATTGTGCAGGATTGAGAAGGTGAGATACCGATTACTTGGGGAGGAGTTCCTGAGTTACCTTTGAGAATGGGACCATGCTCACAACTGCCTCTTTCTTCTTTCTCCACCCTCAAATTCCCAGATGTTCCTTCAGTTACTAGAGATAGAGGAGGGCCAGAAGGATGGGCTTCCACAGTCCTGCTACTCTGAGGAGCAGAACAACCAGGTTGAGAAGCTGTTCCAAGCCTTAAAGACCCAGGAGCAGAATAAGCTGGAGTGAGTGGCGGGGTTGGTTCCAGGAAGGGAAGGACCAGCCAAAGCATTGGTCCTTGCTGCTCTCCCTCCTTCCTAGCATGTAGTCTTCTCTGTCTCTGTCTCTGTGTCCTCCTTCCCTCTCCCTGTACTGGGAATCAAACCCAGGGGTGCTCTACCACTGAGTTACATCCCAACGCTTTGTATTTTTTATTTTGAGACAGGGTCTCACTGGGTTGCCCAGGCTGTGCTCAAACTTGTGATCCTCCTGCCTCAGTCTCCCAGAGTGCTGGGATTACAGGAATGTACCACCATGCCTGGCTTATGGCCCTCTTTTGTGTTCTAAGCTCTGAAAATGCTCTTTTCTCTCCCTCTGCAGGGAGGCAGCAGATAGCTTCTTGCAGGTGCTCTCTGTGAAGAAGGGGAAAACCTTGGTGGCTCGGCTGCTGCCCTTCCTGCTGCCTGATCAGGCTGTTAGCCTTCTTCTGGTTATTACCCACCATCTGCCCCTCTTGGTCCGGAGGGATGTGACTGACCAGGTACCATGAATTCAGTGTAGAAAAGGATGGTCTTCTGAATGGCTCAGTGGTCTTGCCTCCCCTCCATTCTCTACCCCCTAGAATTGCCAGCAAAGTGCCTGCCTGATGGTGAGGGGGGCCAGCCCCATCACTCTCAAGTGAGGAAGTCAGTTACAGAACAAACTACTACTACACAAAGAATAGACCATCAAGTGTGATGAGCAAAAGAAAATAGGTGTATGGTTGCACAGATTTGTGCTGTGAAGGTTTGAGAGAAAACAAGCAATGCCCCTCTGCCCCCCATGTGTTGAGCCCTTAGGGAAGGCATCATAGAACAGGTGGGTACTGAAGGACCCTGTGTTAGAGATGGAGAGTAGTCAGCGATAAGGCCCAGGAAGTAACCTGACTAGGAAAAAGCTATGGGGAATGGCTGAGCTGGAGATCAACCCCACATTCGGGGCTAGAGCAAGGCCAGCCCTGAGAACACGGAGCTCCAGAGGCGAGCCATGTGAACAAGCTGGGACTCGAGCAAGGCCAGCCCAGCAGGTGTCAGGCCTTGGTGTTCCTCTCTGTTAACTACACCACAGATAGCTCTGTGTATGTTTCACTTTCAGTGTTCTCAGAAAAATACTGAGACCTTGCATTTTCAGCCTCGTCACACGCTTCTCCCCATTTTTACAGTGTATAAATAAAGAGGCAGACCATGCTGGGTTGTCCCTGCCTCTCCATCAGAGAGGTCAGGTCCCACCCAGTCCCAGCTTTCCTTTTAGTATATGTCTATAGTTTTTTTCTTAATCTCCCTTCGCCCCCTCTCAGCTCACAGCAAAAAGCCAAAAGCAGGGGCTACAGGGAAGGCAGGAGGAAGTGAAGTTACAGTGTACTTTGGGAGAAGAGCTTCTTGACTTTTTTGCAGGCCCTACACATGTTATTCAAGCCTCTGGGCAAATGTATCAGTCATTTGACCTTCCACGAACTTCTCCAAGGACTTCAGGGGCTAATGTTGCTACCACCTGGCTCCTCAGAGCGCCCAGTCAGTGCGGTACTTCAGAACCAGGTAACACATCTGGGAGGCTTTTCTCTTTCCATAGATGGTTTCTGAGTCACTAGTAGGGAGTAAGAAAAAGTTCTCATCTCTCCACAAATCTTATCTTCTGTAGTGCTTTTGAACTTCTTGTGAGCATAGGATCACCTGGAGAGCTTACCAGACACCAGTTCCTTTTTTTTTTTTTGGCACCAGGAATTGAACTCACGGCCTTGCGCTTGTCAGGCAGGCACTGTGCTGCTGAGCTATATCCCCAGCCTAACACCAGTTTCTTAGTCCCACACCCAAAGAGTCAATCAGGACCCCACACACACATGCACACTTGCAGTACTGGGGATTGAAACTTGGGCCCTTACACTGAGCTATACCCCTAGTTCTTATTTTTTATATTGAAACAGGGTCTCATTAAGTTACCCAGGGTGGGCTCAAACTTGTGATTCTCTTGCCTCAGCCCCCAAGGGTACTGGGATTACAGGGATGCATCACCATGCCCAGCTGTATCTGCTTTTGTAACAAGCTCTGTGATGCTGCTGCTGGTGTAAGCCTCTACAGCAGAGGTCTCCAATTTTTGATTTGTGTGCCTTTTAGTAAGAATTTCTGAATCATACCACATATGTGTTTATAAATCATATATAATGCAATAATAATAGGTATATAACAAATATAAGGAAGTTTAAAATGATATGACTCCAGATGTGAAAGTTCCAACATTCTGGTGTATTATCTTGTGACCCCATGCTGAAAATCTTTGCTTACAGTGCTTCTTAAAGTGGGGTCCACAGGGGGCCGGTGAGATGGCTCAGTGGCATAAGTGCCTGCCTGGCAAGAGCAAGGTCCTGAGTTCGACCCTGGTACCCACACACACACACACACACACACACAAAAAAAAAAAGTGGGGTCCACAGACTACCTACATCCAATTTCTGGACCCAGACCTGATCTACACACTGATTCTTGGGTTGGAGACCAGGAGGGTACATTTAATCAGCTCTCAAAGAGAGGTCTGTGGAAACTTCAGAGCAGTGATTCCTTTGGGAAAGTCAGAGTTCTTTGGCTAGCCCGTGTAAAATCTGACAGCTCCTATGGGTATTGGTCTCCATCTGTAAAGTAATATGCCCTTTAGTTAGGAAGATACCGAGCTAGAAAATTTCTAAATGCCGAAGGTAAACTCATTTTGTCCTGAACTATGTATATCACTTGCAGTTTGGAATATCTTTGCTCTATGCCCTGCTGAGTCATGGGGAGCAGTTGGTATCCCTGGATTCTTCCCTAAAGGAACCCAACAGGGACCACACAGCTTGGTAAGATCATAAAGGCCCTGTCAATAGTTTTTCAGTACCCCTGGATGTGAGCCAGGTGAGAGATTTCCTGAGTGGCATTTCCATTATTAGGGAGATGATTAGGCCCAGAAAGAAATAGCAGGGATGTGGATTTTTTTTAAAATAGTGCCCCAGTGCTGGTCTTTCATGGGAAGCAGTGTAACCGTAATTAAAAGGATAAATTTGAGAGTCACAGACCTAGGTTTGAGTTCTAGCTCTGTCACATGCCAACAATACAACTTTGGAGCAAGTTATTTTACTTCTTAGTCTGTTTATCTAGTGATGATAGTACTGATCCCTGAGAGTTATTAAGTAGAAAGGAAGATATGTACAGTTTAAGCATTGTCTAGCACATACCAACTGTTCAATTTTTATCTTTTGCTATCTGGGGTTTGGTGGTTGTGATAATAGTGGTGGAAAGATAATATTGAACCTTAGCCCGAGTCTGTTTCCTTCATAAATACAAAGGCTCTGACGGTGTTTCTCCTTCTCTACCCTCCAGGAAAGACATGATAGTTCTGATTGCCTGGGAGATAGCTCGAATGCCTACAGCCTCTCTGGCAGAACCCCTAGACTTCCCCAGCAACCTGCTTCCCCTGTTTTGTCATCACTTGGACAAACAATTGGTTCAGCAGCTAGAGGCCAGGATGGAGTAACTGATGGCAGAAAGAAGGTCACAGCCCATTATTCAAGCCTAATCTAGAATCTGTCATTCACTGCCCTACTTCTTTAACACATTCCAGCTGGTTTGAACCACCAGTGGTACATGCATGACTGTCCCATAGGGCAGCTTGTACACGGGTGGTAGAACTGGGACAGTCATGCATGTACCACTGATGGTTCAAGCTGCTCAGCAGCGAGATATATGAATTACAGCCCCATCTCAAATGTGTTAAAAACTAAGAATACGGGGCCGGTGAGATGGCTCAGCGGCTTAAGCGCCTGCCTTGCAAGCGTGAGGGCCCGAGTTCGACTCCCGGATCCCACATACGAAAAAGGGGCCGGTGATATCGCTCAGCGGCCCGGGCGCCTGCTGGCGCGCGAGGTCCTGAGGTCGAACCCCTGGTACCCACCAAAAAAAAAAAAAAAAAAACTAAGAATACGGAGGATAATGTTAAGACACTGGCATTTACTGAGTAATCTGACCCAAGTTTGAATCCTACGACCTGTTTGCTCAGCCAAACCTTTCACTTTAACCTGTTTGGTCATGTATAGTCATATTGAGGGCAAGAGTTGATTTGAAAAAATAAATCATTCATTCATTCATTCAAGAATTTATAGCCAAGCATGGTTGCACAACTGTAATCCCAGCACTTGGGAGACTGAGGCAGGAGGATCACTGTGAGGCCAACCTGGGCTACATGGTGAGTTCAAGGTCAGCCTGAACTGCATAGCGAAACCCTGTCTCAAAAATGCAAAAAAATTGATTTATTCAGCCAAACCTTTTAATTTTAAACCTTGTTTGATCACTTATAGTCATGTTGAGGGCAAGAGCTGATTTGATTCATTCATTCAAAAATTATCTGAGGAACTATTCCAGGATAGAAGCATGAATAACATAGAGGTCAACCCTGTCCTCAAGTTTTACCATCTAGAAAGAGTCAGGTGTTAGTTAACTAAAAAATACTTATAAAATGGAATTGTTGCAGTTAACACCTATTCTCTTCGTAGGGTTGTCTGACCTACTGGTCAGTTCTGGAATACCTCTACCGGTATGTAGGAAGCTTAATCCTCAGACATGAAGTTGTATGAGCTCTCTACAGCAATCCAGACAATCTGAAGATATTTCTCATGCCTCGGGATATTGGAAAACTGCCCCAAATATCTTCTTTTCCTTTCTTAAAATCTAAATGTTTCTAAAAACAAGGCATGGATTAATAAGACAATTAAAGAGGTAATCAAATGATGTGTTTAAATTTCTAAGTTTTGAAGCTATAACAAACTCCATCTTTCTTATAAGTGAATGTGTTAAGATATCCCTGTAAGGGACAAGCTCTTGCTATACCTAACAAAAGTTTAACCTGGGACTGTGCGTCAGTGTTGCCAATTTTTATACAAATAGCACTGAGGACTGGTTATCAATATCTCCCCTCAGGACAGGAAATGTTTGGTTTCATTTTTGACAGACAAGGTTATGCATTCATCAACAAACTGGAGTGAATGTCTTTCATGAACCAGGCACCTTTTTAGACAAGAGGCAACGGTAAAGAGCAACAGAAAGCCCCCCTGATTTTTAAACTTTACCTTCTGGCTGGACAGGAACTGATAAAACTGATAAAACTATTATGGGGAAAACAAAATTGGGTGATTAGTGACTGGAGTGGAGGGGACTTTAGATTGACTGTTCTGAGGCTTGTTACTAGACATTATATTAAGCTGAAACGTTCCAAATGGAGGGAAGAATGTGTTAAGGCACTGCGAGTGGAAGACCTTCCCCACGTCGCTTCTCAACACCATCTCTCTCCCCACCCCTCCACTCCTCTCTGCTGACGATCTTGGATCGCACTTTTCCGAGAAAAGCAGAAGTAAGGAAACAGGAGCTCTACCATCTCTACCCCTTACCTATTCCATCTCTCTGCTTGTTACAATGTATATTATTTGACCTCAACATTCAGGTCTAAACCTTTATGATGGATCAATACTGTAAAGCTTGGTTCTTGCTACCAAGGAAGTGGCACCACCCCACGGCCTGTGAACAACACAGTAAGAAGCTAAGAAAACAGGAGCCAGTTTCCACGAAGGCAGTAGTTAAGCTAAGAAGGCAACTGGTAAGGACACAGAATAGGAGTAACAGCTGAACGTGTCCTGAGCAGCTAATCAGAGTGAGGGGCAGCTGTGGCTTCGGTGGAGATTGGTAACGGCCGCCCTACGTAGCAAAGCTACGGAGCTGAGACGCTCCGGCACTTCCGGTGGGAGTCAGGAGACAGCGCCCGAGCCGCTCGCAGCATCGCGCATGCGCTGGACGCAGTGGGTTCCGGGAGGGGCGGCCTGGGCTGACACTGCTGCGGCCGCGAAGGGCGCCGGGAGTGCTTTCGCCGGCAGGAGCTGCCCGACAGAGGCCATGGAGTGTGTCCTACCTATGCTGTTGGTGCCGGTGCCCGCTGAGGCGACGGGGCGGTTGGGGCCCCGGGCGCAGCTGCACGGAGAGCAGGAGGCCCTCGGGAGTCTGACGTCTGCGGGCAGCCTTCAAGTGCTTTCCTTGGTGCCGGGCGGCCGGGCCGGGGGCGGCTGCTGTCTCAAGGGCCCCTTCCAGCAGTAAGTGCGGCGCGGAAGCTGGGCGGCGTGGGTGGAGGTTGCAGCCTCCGCCCGGCAGGCAGCACCCCGAGGGCTCATCCCGCTGCACCCCTCCAGGTGTGGAGTGGGGGAGTGGGGGAGAGGGGCGACAGCCCCGGGGATCCTCGGAGGGAGCCCGGGACCTGGCCACGCCTCCGCACTCCGCTCCTGTGTTCTGTAATCACGCGCCTCTCCAGCCCTCGCAAACCCCGAATGGTTCCTGCGTTCTTTCAACACAGGTTGTCACCCTGCTAGGACTCTCCCGACTTTCTTCAGTTAAAGGTGCCGACTGGGGATCATCTCTAAGTCGTCTTGATTTCTTATTCTTGATCTCTGGTTGCTAGGAATAAGAATCTCCATAAGGGAAGTTATTCAACAGTATCAAGTAGCAATCCCGGTAGAATGAGACAGAGAAAACCGGTTATCTTTTCTCTCTGTATGAGAGATTCTGTAGGTGTGTGAGAAGTTACCAGAGGGGGTAAGACAGAAACGATATAATGTGGGTATTCATATGCCAGTTCATAAAATTAGAGGTGGAGAGGACCAACGGGGCTGCCTTTTGATTTTTTAATTCGAATTGAGCTGAACTTTAATTCAATTAAAATACCTTATAGTGTAAAAACACGTTTACTTCCTACTTTTCTCAAAGTATGTCTTCTATATTGTTGCAGTTTCTGCATATTATATAATTTGTTCTTTTCATCCAAAATTACCTGTCTTTCCAGGTGGCAAGACAATCCACGTGCTTATGATTTTAATGGTGTTACAGTAGTGTCTGGCTTTTAGATATTATCTTAATTTATCTAAGCTTTTCTATATTTGATATTTAGGTTTTCCAAATTTTCAATATAAACAGTTAGACATTGGGTATTTGTGAAAAACCGGTGCAGATACAAAGACAGAAATTTGAAATGTTGTCAATCTTTTTCTCTAATAAGGAGTTAATAGCACCAAGTTCCTCCCCTTATTTATATAAAGTTTACTAATTCTGTAGAAAAACAAAGGTTGTTTGTTTGTTGGCTGTACTGGGAATCAAAACCACTCAGCACTAAACTATATCCTCAGCCCATTTTTAAATTTTTTTTTTATTTTGAGACAGGGTCTCAAATTGTCCAGGTGGGACTGGAACTTGCAGTCCTCCTGCCTCTACTTCCCTTAGTACTGAGATTACAGACATACCCACTGAAAAAGAATATTTTTAAAAGATAAAAGATGAGCCCTGGGCACGGTGGCACATGTCAGTAGTCTCAAGATTTGAAAGGCTGAGGCAGGATCGCTATGAGTTTGACGTAACCTGATATACTAAGGGGTGGGGTGGGGTGGGGGATGAAACTTTTTTTTTTTTGGTTTTGGTTTTTGATAGAGGGTCTCACTATGCTTTTCAGGTTGAACTCACTATGTAGCACAAACTGGCCTTTAACCCTCTGATCCTCCTGCCTCAAACCTCCTAAGTGCTGGGGTTACAGGTGTATGCCACCACACCCTGTTCTAAGATGAAACTTTGTTATCATGGTGGTCTTATTTCTTTCTATTCCATTGTTTTCAGATTTGGGCCTTTTATTTTTTGAGCAGGGTCTTGCTATATTGCCTAGTCTGGCATCCTCCTGGGCTCAAGCAATTCTTCTAACTCAGTCTCCTGAATATCTAGGACTATAGGCACATGCCACTGTACCTTGGTTGGGCCCTTTTATTTTTGTTTTTACTTTTATTTTATTTTTATTTTTTAAATATAATTTAATATTTAATTTGAAGCTATAGAATCATTAGTCTCTTTCCATCTTTGTTAGCCAGAATTGTTTTCATACTACAGTGCCTTAAGAATTCTGTAACTGTAGCCGGGCATAGTGGCACATGCCTGTAATCGCAGCACTTAGGAGGCTGAGGCAGGATGATTGCTGCAAGTTTGAGGCCAACCTGGGCTCCAAAGTGAGTTCTAGCCCAGCCTGAACTGCACAGTGATGCACTGTCTTTGAATCACTTTTGTTTTTAAAGTCTTTGAAAATATATAACCTAGCAAAAGCCTATTTTATTAATTGTTAGTACCACTTCATAAGTACCAACAATTAAATATGTAGTATGTTACTTATCTTTGATAAGCTTCTTTAAACATCAGTCAAGATTTAAGGTGAAGAAATAAAAGAAGACATTGTTTTCTGGTTTTTGCTCTGTGCCACTTTTTATCACCCACTTCTGTATTCTTATGCTGATGTGAAGAGGCAGAAGAGGAAGAAATGAGGAAGGGGAAGGGAGAAGAGGAGGGAAGCCTTAAAGAAGTTTATTTCTGTTAAGTTGGAATGTAGAACTGATACTTCGTGAACTAAACTTGACTCATTCTCTACTTCCATGCCTACTATTGTGGATACATGTGATTGGAGATATAGAATATAATAAATCTAAACTTTTCCTTTAGGTTTACGTGGGAGGATTCTGATAGCAGCGCACCATCACACAAGCCTAAACTGCTTGCTCTTAGTGAAAATTCTGAACTGCTTATCTATGAATTTAACTTGAAAGATGGAAGATGTGATGCAGCTATGTTGTACAGCTGTAGCGGGAAGACTCTGCAAAAGCTCATTGAAGAGCAAGATATCAGTAAGTACCTACAGATGGTCTTTTAGTGTGTTTAAATCTTTGACATATATTTAAAGTACTTTTATGTATTTCATGAGAAGTTCTCATAGAGATGAAATCAGTGAGGAAGTCTGCATTGTCCAGATAGTAGCCGCTAACCACATGGGCCTATTGAGTACTTCAGTTGTGGTCAGTATGAGTAAAGATGTGCTTTATATGTCACATACCTACTAGGTTCTAAAAACTTAGTACCAGAAAAATAAATTATTTCTTTTTTTTTTTTTTTTATGAGTTAAGATGTGATTTTTTTTTTCACACCCACAGCTTTTTTATTTTTATTTATTTATTTTTTAAAGACAACAAGTAAACATTCTCATGTATTAACAAACTCAAGCATTAGAGAATTTACAAATACCTTTTGGAGAAAAATATTACTCAGTATAAGATTAAGCCATGTAAAAGCTAGGTAAAAATAGAAGACTAAGGAATGGAATAGTCACAGTGAAATTGCGTTTTCATACTAGGGAGACAATATGATGTTTACAAATGTGCATCCAATTTATTTCGCTTGTGAGTATTTTCTTGAGTTGCATCCATTTACCTATAAAAGTTTCCAGTTTATCTTTCTTTATGGCTGAGTAGTACTCCATTGTATAGAAATACCACATCTTTTTTATCCATTCCTCGGTTAATGGGCATTTGGGTTGTTTCCACGATCTAGCTATTACAAATTGTGTTGCTATAAACATGGGTGCGCATATATCGCTGTGGTATGATGTTTTTAATTCTTCTGGGAAGATACCCAGAAGGGGAATAGTTGGGTCAAATGGGACCTCCAACCCTAGTTTTTTGAGGAGTCTCCACACTGATTTCCACAGTGGTTGCACCAGTCGACACTCCCACCAACAGTGGAGAAGGGTTCCTTTTTCCCCACAGCCCCTCCAGCATTTGTTATTAGTTGACTTCTTGATAATAGCCATTCTTTCTGGGGTGAGATGGTATCTCAGTGTTGTTTTAATTTGCATCTCTCGAATGACTAGTGATGTTGAACATTTTTTCATATATTTATTTGCCATTTGTATTTTTTCATCTGAGAAGTGTTTATTCATCTCAGATGCCCATTTTTGGATTGGGTCTTTAAATTTGGGAGGTCTGATTTTTTTTAGTTCTTTCTATGTTCTCAATAGTAATCCTTTGTCTGAGGAATAGCTGGCAAACATTTTTTTCCACGTTGTGGGTTGTCTCTTCACTCTGTTGGTGGTTTCTCTTGCTGTGCAAAAGCTTTTTAATAAGATGAGATCCCAGTTGATTCTTTGTGATACTTCCTGTGCGATGGGGGTTTTATTCGTAAAGTCTTTGCCTACACCAATGTCTTCAAGAGTTTTACCTGTTCTATTTTCCAGGAGATTTAATGTTTCTGTTTTAATATTTAGTTCTTTGATCCATTTTGAATTTAGTTTAGTGCATGGTGAAAGATATGGGTCTAATTTTAATCTTCGGCATGTGTAGAGCCAATTTTTCCAGCACCATTTATTAAAGAGGCTATCTTTTTTCCAGTGAATGTGTTTGGCACCTTTGTCAAAGATAAGGTGGCTTAGTATGTCTGGAGTTGTTTCTGCATCTTCTAATCTATTCCATTGATCTTCGGGTCTGTTTTTTTTGCCAATACCACGCTGTTTTTATCACAGTAGCTTTATAGTATAGTTTCAAATCAGGGATTGTGATGCCCCCTGCCTTGCTTTTGTTGCCCAGAATTGCCTTTGCTATTCTAGGTCTCTTCTGGTTCCAGATGAATTTTAGTATTGTTTTCTGTAATTCTGTGAGATATGTTGTTGGCATTTTGATCGGAATTGCATTAAATCTGTATAACAGTTTTGGAAGTATGGCCATTTTCACTATTTTGGTTCTTCCGACCCAAGAGCAAGGGATATCTTTCCATTTTCTGATATCCTCTTCAATCTCCTTTTTCAGAGTACTGTAGTTTTCAGTGTAGAGGTCTTTTACTTCCTTTATGAGATTGATTCCTAGGTATTTCATTTTTTTAGATGTGATTGTGAAGGGTGTTGTTTCCCTAATTTTGCTCTCAGTGAGTTTGTTATTGGTGTACAGGAAGGCTATTGATTTTTGAGTGTTGACTTTGTATCCAGCTACACTACTGAATTTGCTTATTAAATCTAGCAATTTTTAGTGGAGTTTTTGGGGACTTCTACATAGAGTATCATGTCATCTGCAAATAATGATAATTTAACTTCTTCCTTTCCAATCATAATTCCTTTTATTTCTTTCTCTTGTCTAATTGTTCTGGCTAAAATTTCCAGGACTATGTTGAATAAGAGTGGGGACAGTGGACATCCTTGTCTTGTTCCTGATTTTAGAGAGAAGGCTTTCAGTTTTTGTCCATTTAGTATGATATTGGTTGTTGGTTTGTCATAGATAGCTTTTATCAGATTGAGATAAAGACCATCTATTCCAATTTTCTGTATGGTTTTTATCATGAATGGGTGCTGGACTTTGTCAAAAGCTTTTTCTGCATCTATTGAGATGGTCATATGATTTTTGTCCTTGGTTCTGTTAATATGGTGTATTACATTTATTTATTTTTATTTATTTATTTTTTTTTTGTGGGTACCGGGGGGATGACCTCAGGACCTCACGCGCCAACAGGCACCTGTGCCGCTGAGCGATATCACCGGCCCCTTTTTCGTATGTGGGTTCCGGGAGTCGAACTCGGGCCTTCGCGCTTGCAAGGCAGGCGCTTAAGCCGCTGAGCCGTCTCACCGGCCCTGTATTACATTTATTGATATACATATATTGAACCACCCCTGCATCCCTGGGATGAATCCAACTTGGTCATGGTTTCTAATCTTCTTGATGATTTGCTGCATTCTGTTTGCCAGTATCTTATTGAGGATTTTTGCATCTATGTTCATTAGGGAGATTGGTCTGTAGTTCTCTTTCTTAGTTGGGTCCTTCTCTGGTTTTGGTATCAGGGTAATGCTTGCTTCCAGGAATGAATTTGGGAGTATTCCTTCCCTTTCAATTTCATTAAAGAGTTTGAGAAGTAGTGGTGTTAGTTCTTCTCTAAATTTCTTGTAGAATTCGGCAGTGAATCCATCAGGGCCTGGGCTTTTCTTTGTTGGGAAGTTTTTAATTACATCTTCGATCAGAAAAGTAAATTATTTCAATAATTTTTTATATTAGATGTTGAAATGCTATTTTGGATATGCGCTAAGTAATATTATTGAAGTTCATTACATATTTCTCTTGGATAGTGCTGATCTGTACTGCTACAGAGCTGTTCACTATGTCCTGTCTTGATGGCTTCAGGGAGAAGAAATCAAAGCACCCAGGCCTCTCCTTTTAAGGCAGTAACATACTGTCTACCCTTGATCATAAGGTTCCTTCATTTTCCTTTAAAAAAGAAAAGGGCCGGTGAGATGGCTCAGCGGCATAAGCGCCTGCCTGGCAAGTGCGAGGTCCTGAGATCGACTCCCGGTACCCACATTAAAAAAAAAGAAAAGGAAAGAAAGTCTCTGATTGTTATCGTGGGGGTCCCTTGTATAAATTGGCTGTTTTTGAGACAAGGACTCACTGTGTCTCACTGTTCAAGCTGGCTTCAGACTCACTGTGTATCCTACACTGGCCTTGAACTGACAAGTTTTCTACCTCAGCCTCCCAAGTGCTGGGATTCCAAACATGTGCCCCCAGACCCAATCCTGAGTTGACTTTTTTTTTCTTTTTGGGGACAGGGTCTCGCTATGTAGTACTGGCTGGCCTTGAACTCACTATGTAGCCCAGGCTGGCCTGGAATTGGTAGTGACCCTTCTGCCTCAGCCTCCCAACTGCTGGGATTACAAGCGTGCACCAGCCCAGCTAAGCTGACTTTTTTGAGTATTCCCCCTTGTGTGTTGTCAGATTGAATTTAAACAGAAGAAACCAGGGACATTGTAAGCTATTTTATTCTTCCTTTTATCTATCCCCCAGTGACCACTTGCTTAGGTGGGTATGAACAATAACTGCTATGAATTAGTTGGGCTAAGTGCAGTTTCTCTTTTGTTTTCCTGTGTTATGCTTATAAGATCAAATTTACCAATTAAAATACTGTGAGCAATGGGTTTGAAGTATCCTTTTGTTTTATAGGTGTTTCTTTACTGTCTTTGAGAATTCTGTCATTTCACAATAATACATCATTATTGTTCATCAACAAATGTGTCATCCTGCATGTTGTATTTCCTGAGAAAGATGCTGAGATTAGAGTACTCAACTGTTTCACATTGCCCTTGCCTGCACAAACAGTGGACACCATCGTTGACTCGCAGCTCTGCAGAGGAATTCTTTTTGTTTTGAGTAGTTTAAACTGGATCCGTATCCTTGGCAGTAAAGATGCTGACTGATGTGTAATGGATGAGAGTATCAAGAAAGTTTTAAGGGCTGGGGTATAAGGAGAGTGGTTAGTTCTCTAGTACAACTTCTCAGGGGAAAAGATTCTCATACACTGAATATAACCATAGCATTTGTGTTCTATTCAAATCTCTTCCAATGTTTAGTTGTATACATAAATATATATACACATATAGTCATAATCATCTTATACTTTCATTCTTTAATATTGCATATGTTCTGCATTACCTATTTATTCAAAATATACTTCTTGAAGCTGGGCATGGTGGCATACACCTGTAATCCCAGCACTTGGGAGACTGAGCCAGGAGGATCGCTGCAAGTTCCAGGACAGCCTGAACTTACTATGTATAGTAAGTTCAAGGCCAGCCTGAACTTCATAGCAAGACTCTGTGTCAAACAAAACAAAACAAAACAAAAATATATATACTTCTTGAAGCACTTACTATGGGAATATTTCAGGGCGGATTTAGGTGATGGTTTATTATGTAATACGTATCTTTTTATGTATGATGTACCCCTTATGTCCAGCAATGATTCCATCATCTTTTTTTTTTTTTTTTTGGTACCAGGAATTGAACTCAGGATGTCATGCTTACCAGGCAAGCACTGTGCTGCTGAGCTACATCCCCGGCCCGCATCATCTTTTTCTTTTTCTTTTTTCTTTTCGAGACAGGGTCTTGCTATATAGTTCAAGCTGTCCTTGCACTCACTATGTATCCCAGGCAATCCTCCTGCCTCCACCTGCCAAGTGCTGGGATTACAGGCATGCACCACCACCACGCCCAGCTCTCCATCATCTTGATGAATGAATTTGCTTCACTGTTGTTAACTTGGTTTTGGAAAATACTAGAGGATCTTTGTCTCTAGATCTGTAGGCCCTCAGCAAAATTATTTTGAAGATTTGAAAAATGCCCCTTATTTATGATTTTCAGACTTTTATTTCTGAATTAAAAGGAACATTTTTCTATTTCACACATATCATTTTTATAAAACTGTTTTAAAGCACTAGATCAACTTAATTTTTTGTCTGTGACTATTGAGCATTTGAAGTTGGACAGCGTGACTTGGGACCTGAATTCTTAATTTTATTAATAGTGTACTTAATTGCTTTAGATTTGAAAGCTAATACTTGATTCAGTTATTGGACAAGTTTTAAGTATGTTTTCTTTTCTTTTTTTTTTTTATGGTATCGGGAATTGAACTCAGGATGTTGTGCTTGCCAGGCAGGCACCGTGCTACTGAGCTATATACCTGGCCCTTAAGTATGTTTTCATTGCTACAATCTTGTAGGTATAATAAAAATTTCAAGTGATAACAATGAAAACTGTAGTTCTGTCTCATCCTGTGTTTTAAATGTCTCGGTGAATTTATATAACTGACATTTTCTTTAACTCTAACTCAAAGATATTTTTGATACTGTGGATGGCACACATATAGCTTATGTGGATTTAGCACTTCACCAAGAAGATATGTACAACGAACAGCAACAGGAGCCAGCCAAGATTTCTTCCTTTACCTCATTGAAAGTGTCTCAAGACCTAGATGTTATAGTGATTGTCGGCTCCCCCAACTCAGCAATTGCTCTTAACTTAAATTTATATTTCAGGTATGTAAATTATTGCAGCTTTTTTTTTTTTTTTTTTTTTTTTTTTTGAGACAGGGTCTCACTGTGTAATTTAGGCTGGCCTTGAGTTCACTATGTAGCCCAGGCTGGCCTCGAACTCGCAGTGATCCTCCTGCCTCAGCCTCCCAAGTGCTGGGATTACTGGCGTACGCCACCATGCTCGGCATTACTGCAGCTTTTAACCTGGGGTAAGTAATTAGAACCATGAGAGGTTAAAAATGTACTTGTTAGCCTTTTTATTTTTTTAAGCCAGGTTTCTTTTTCTATGCCGTTATATCATGTTCTAACTACTAGAGAGAGGTGGTTACTGTATAATGTGTGCAAATGACTACTGGCCACCTTTGCATATATGAAAGTTTTGATTTTGATGTAAAAGATATATATGGGTTATGTGCGCATTTAAAAAAAAATTTTTTTTTTGAGATAGGGTCTCACTATGTAGTTCAGGGTGGCCTTGAACCTACTATGTAGCACAGGCTGGCTCAAACTCAAAGTGATCTCCTCCCTCAGCCTCCTGAGTGCTGGGATTACAGGTGTGTACCACCATTCCCAGCTTTGTCACATACATTTTAAAATGCAATCAATATTGCATAATTTTAAAAGTCCCTGGTTGCTATGTATCATCCCTTAACCTCTTGCCACCCATTAGTGTAGAAGAAAAATGGGATTTGCTTTGTATGTTGGAATTGCTGCTTTTGTGGCTTGGAGTCCTTATTGCTTGGGGTTCATGTTCCTCTTAAAAGACTTTGACAAGATGTATCTGGTTAGTTTTTTACTGCTGGGGATTTCCTAAGGTGTTTCCCTTGGGGGACCTGAATTTGTGGCTATCTAAATATAGTAGTAATAACTACTATATAACTAGTAGTTAATAAGTAGTAGTAATAACTAGTAATAACTGAGTACTTCTTTGTGGTATGTTTTGATTTAGATATTCTGGTTGCTTCTGATTTTATGTTTGAGGGTATATAACTTGCTTATCTAAAAATACGTCAGATTGGGCATGGTGGTGCACGCCTGTAATCCTGGCACTTGGAAGGCTGAGTCAGGAGGATTATTGTGAAGTCCAGGCCAGCCTGGGCTGCATAATGAGTTCAAGACCAATCTGAACTACATAGTGAAACACTGCCTCAAAAAACCAAAAAAAAAAAAAAAAGATAAACTTGAAACTTTCATAGGTAAATGGATACACCTTGAGCCTATAATATGAAGTAAAATAAATCAGACACACAAGCTTAAATATCACATGGTTTCTTTTATATGAGAAGCTCAAAATATAAATAAAGGAGATAATAAGAAGTAGGAAGATCTATGATAAACCACATCTGGCAAGTTTATCCTTCTTTATGGCAGAGTAGTGCTCCACTGCATATACATACCACATTTTCTTTATGCATTCATCTGTTGGTGGGTATATAGGCCATTTCCAAGATGTAGCTATTAGAAATTGTGATGCTGTAGCTGGGCATAGTGGCACATGCCTTTAATCCTAGCACTGGGGAGGTTGAGGCAGGAGGATCACTGTGAATTTGAAGCCAGCCCAGGCTACATAATGAATTCAAGGCTAGCCTGAACTACATATCCAGACCTTGTCTCAGAAAAAAAAAAAAAAAAATTGTGATGCTATAAACATGGGAATGCATGTATCACTGTAGTATGTTGACTTTAACTCTTTTGGGAAGATACCTAGAAGTGGAGTGGGTGGGTCAAATGGGATTTCTTTTTTAGTTTTTTGAGGAATCTTCCTACTGATTCCATAGTAATTATATTAGAAGGGTTCTGTTTTCCCTGCAGCCTTTCCAGCATTTGTTATTACTTGATTTCTAGAGTAATTCTTCCTGGAATAAGATGGCATCTTAGTGTTTTAATTTGCATTTCTCTAATACTCTGTGATATTGAATACTTTCTCATGTATTGGTCATTTGTACTTCTTCCGAGAAGTGGGCATTCATTTCACTTGACCAGTTGTTCATTGGGTCTTGTATTTTGGGGAGGGGGGGGTCTAATTGTTTTGAATTCTTTTTTTTTTTTTTTGAGGAGAAACAATATACATAGTTTTACTTTATTTTATTTTCAATTAGGTTTGATGGGTATGTTTTAGATACACATAATGATCACATTCATAATAGAGAATTTGTACCTATACATAACATCACTTGTTTTTTTTTCCCCATTCCCCTACCCTCCCTTCAACCCCTCTTCCCCTACCCATTTGCAGTTTCCATGTTTTCCTTCTTTTCTCATTTTTTTTCCCTTCCTTCCTTTCCCCCTCCTCCCTCTCTTATTCCCCTCCCCATTTGAACATTTTCTTCCTATTTCACAATATCTATTATACATTTTGGTCCTTATTTACACTTTCAGTTTCTCACACCAAAGAAACAGTGCTGTGTTTACACGTGTGTGTCTGATTTATTTCACTTGAGAGTATGGACTCAAGGTGCATCCATTTTCCTAGAAATTTCTTGAGCGTATCCTTCTTTATGACAGAGTTATTCGAGTTCTTTATATACAGACATTCCTTGTTGAACACCTAAGTTATGGTCCTGCAACTCGAGCATTAAATGAATTGGTCGCTAAATGAGGAGGTGTATATCGTATGTACATTACAATATTTAGAACAAAGAAATGGTAAAACTCCAACTTGATGACTCTGCTTTTATTTGTGTAACTCTTATATGCAGTACTGTAATGTATAACAGAACATAAAACTACGGTACTGTACTATACAGTACAATCAGTAAAAATTACAGTACTGTTTGAACAAGGTGTAGTTACAAAAAAAAAAAAATTGAAGCTCCGTAAATAAGATGTACAGAACTGCACACACACAAAAAAGATGGGTTTTAAGTCTGAACAGCAGGCCTCGGTCGTAAGTCCAAACAGTTGTTAAACAGGTAGGTCATTAAAGGAGGAATATCTGTATCTACTTTCTTTAGAGTTTTTTTTATCATGAATAGGTGCGCTGGGTGTGGTGGCACATGCCTGTAATCCCAGCACTTGGAAGGCTGAGGCAGGAGGATTGCTGTAAGTTTGAATCTAGCTGGGCTACATAGTTCAAGACCAGCCTGAACTACATAGTGAGACCTTCTCTCAAAACAAACAAAAAAAATCATGAATGAGTGTTCGATTTTTTGAAAGACTTTTTCAGCATTTATTGAGAGGGTTATGTGATTTTTGTCCTAGCTTCTGTTTATGTGATGTATTACATTTATTGATGTGCATATGTCGAACCAACCTTGCATCACTGGGATGAAGTCTGTATGGTCATGGTGAATGATCTTTTTGATGATTTGTTGCATTGTGTTTGCCAGTACTTGTTGAGGACTTCACATCTATGTTTATCAAAGATATTACCCTGTAGTTCTGTCTTTTGGTGAGATCCTTGTCTGGTTTTGGAATCAGCATGATACTAGCTTCCAGGAATGACTTTAGGAGTATGCCTTCCCATTTGATTTCATTAAAGAGTTTGAGGAGTATTGAAGTTATATCTTCCCTAAAGTTCTTGAAGAATTCAGCAGTGAATCGATCATGTCCTGGGCTTTTCTTAGTTGCTATTTTTTTGTTGTTGTTGTTATTGTTGTTTTCTTTTTTTTAACTTTTTCAGTTTAATTACCTTTTATATTATTCAGGATTTTTAAGTCTTCTTGGTTCAGTTTTGGTAATTCATACATATCTAGCAATCTCCATTTTTCTGAGTTCTCCAGTTTATTGGAGTACAGGTTTGTGAAGTATAGTAGTTGCTAATAATCTGGATTTCAGCAGTGTCCAATATGATTTCACCTTTTTTATTTCTAATTGCACTGATTTGTGTCTCTTTCTTTTTTCTCAGTTGGCTAAGGGTTTCTTCATTTTGTTTATTGTTTCGAAGAACCAGCTCTTTAAGTCATTGATTCTTTTTTTTTTTTTTTTTGTCATTATTTCATTGGTTTCTGCTCTGATCTTTATAATTTCCTTTTTTGTATACTAGCTGTGGATTTGGATTGTTTGGATTGTTTTTCTAGGACCTTCAAAAGCATCATTAGGTTATTTATTTGAGCTCCCTCTGTTTTTCTGATGTGGGCATTCACAGCAACTCCCCACTTAGGACTGCTTTTATTGTGTCCCATAAATTCTGGTATGTTGTATTGGTATTGTCATTTAATTCTAGGAACTTCTCATATTTCATCTTAATTTCTTCTGTGACTCACTGATAATTCAAGAGTTTTTTTTGTTTTTGTTTTTGTTTTTTTAATATGGGTACCGGGAGTCGACCTCAGGGCCTCGTGCTTGCCAGCAGGTGCTTGTGCCACTGATGCAATATCACCGGCCCTTTTTTTCTTTATGTGAGTTCCGGGAGTTGAACTCAGGACCTCATGCTTGCCAGGCAGGCGCTTATGCCGCTGAGCTATCTCACCGGCCCCAAGAGTATTTTAATTTCCATGCATTTGCATAATTTCTGGGGTTTCTCTTGCCATTGATTTCTAGTTTCATTGCACTATTATCTGGTAATATGCGCAGAAAATTTGGATTCTTTTACATTTATTTAAGCATGCTTTATTGCCTAGTATATGGTCTATTTTGGAGAAAGTTCCATATGCTGTTGAATGTGTATTCTGTTGTTGGGTGGAACACTATAAATCTAATAAGTTCGTTTGTTTGAAGGTTTGGTTGAACTCTGGTATTTCTTTTTTTCTTTTTTCTTTTTTTTTGTGGGTACTGGGGGTCGAACTCAGGACCTCGCACGCCAGTAGGCGCCCATGCCGCTGAGTGATATCACCGGCCCTTTTTTCGTATATGGGTACTGGGAGTTGAACTCGGGACTTTGCGCTTGCCAGGCAGGCGCTTATGCCGCTGAGCTATCTCACCGGCCCCTGAACTCTGGTATTTCTTTGTTAATTTTTTGTTTAGTTAATCAGTCTGTTTATGATAGTTGGGGATTGAGGTCCCCCACTATAATTGTGTTGATGTTTATCTGATTTTTTATGTCCAGTAGGTGTTTGTTTTATGAAGTTAGGTGCACCGTTGTTTGGTGCATATATATTTATAATTGTTATTTTTTCCTGTTGAGTAGTTCCCTTAATATGTAGAGTCCTTTTTTGTCTCTTCTGATTAGTTTTGGCTTGAAATCCAATTTGTCTAAAAGTAGGATAACTACTCCTGCTTGTTTTCAGGTTTCCGTTGTATGTAATATTGTTTTCCATCCTTTGATTTTTAATCTATAAATTTCTTTTTGGGTTAAATGTGTTTCTTGTATATAGCATACCATTAGATTTTGTTTCTTGGCCCATACTGCTAAGCTGTGTCTTTTGATGGGTGAATTGAGACCATTTACATTGACAGTTATAACTGATGGGTATTGACTTGTTCCTATCATTGTATTATTTCCCTGTTGCTGATTGCCCTTCTTTCCCTTCTACTTAATTCCTCACCCTATGGTACTTTCATTCTATTGGATATTTAGTATTGTTTGGTTTATTGTCTCTTTCTAGGACATCCTTGAGAATTTTTTTGGAGTGCTGATTTGGTGGTCATGAATTTCTTTAGATGCTCTTTATCATGGAAATATTTTATTTCTCCATCAATTTTGAAAGATAATTTTGCTGGATATATCAGTCTGGGTTGGAAGTTGATTTCTTTTCTTTTTTTTTCTTTTGTGGGTACCGGGGGGTCGACCTCAGGACCTCACGCGCCAGCAGGCGCCCGTGCCACTGAGCGATATCACCGGCCCTTTTTTTGTATGTGGGATCCGGGAGTCGAACTCGGGCCCTCGCGCTTGCCGGGCAGGCGCATAATCCGCTGAGCCATCTCACCGGCCCTGGAAGTTGATTTCTTTCAGGTCTTGAAACATTTCACTCCAAGCCGTCCTTACCTTTAAGGTTGTGTTGAGAAATCTGCTATAATTCTGATAGATTTTCCTTTGTAAATGATTTATTACTTTTTTCTAACAGCTTTTATGATTTCTCTTGTTGGATTTCTGGTATTTTTATTCTGATGTGTGATGGAGTGGTTCTTTTCTGATCATGGCTATTTGGGGTTTTATATGCCTAACTTATCTATATGTTAAATTCTTTTTCCATGTTTGGAGTTTTCTATTACTTCTTTTTTTTTTCCCTATTACTTCTGTAAACAGGTTTTTTAGGCCCTTTGTACCATTTTCTGATTTTTCACTAATTCCAGTTAATCTTAGATGAGTCTTCTTTGCATCATCCAGCAGCTATTGTATCTGTTTTTAATGTTCTCTTGGTTTTTTTTTTGTGTGTGTGTGGGTACCGGGGGGTCCACCTCAGGACCTCGCGCACCAGCAGGCGCCTGTGCCGCTGAGCGATATCACCGGCCCCTTTTTCGTATGTGGGATCCGGGAGTCGAACTCGGGCCCTCGCGCTTGCCGGGCAGGCGTTTAAGCCGCTGAGCCATCTCACCGGCCCTGTTCTCTTGTTTTTAAGGTATCTGTCATTAATTGATCACTAACCAGAGCCCTGTCTTTTAGATCTGACACTCTGTCCACACCTTGGTCACTTCTGCTGCCCATACTATTGATACAATTTTTAATCTCCTGGGTTTTCTATGGAAATTTTTTTATGGACTCAATTCTTTTCTATGCTGGGCATTTATGTTTTGCATCTCTTTCTTTAACTCCACTAACTTATTAGTCTCTTCTGTAGACTCACTGATCATTTGTTTCCTTAGGGTAATTGTTTAGTTATATCTTTGAATTAACCAAGCACCTTATTCACCTGTTTTGTTACTTCCAGTATTATCTTTTTTGGCAGCTATTCAGGTATTTCAGCTGTGTGGCTTTTGATTTCTTCCCTTTCTATATCCCCTGGGTTGTCTTTGAGGGAGTTGGGAGTTTTTGAAGGCATTTTGTTGCCTTGTCTTCTCATGTTTCTATTTTTTTTTTTCCTGTACTGAGACTTGTGTGTTGATCATAGTGGATAGTTTTTTTGTAAGTATGGAGACCTCTTTAGTTAATATCTACTTTTCGGCTATATCCACTGGACATGGCTATTGGCCTTTGCCTCTGTCCCAGAATCCAGCCACCTCCATTTGTTTGGGAGATGAGGTTGCAGCTTTTTTGGCCCAGTACCAGTTCTTTGAGAATGGGCTACAATATTGTTTATGACCCCCAGGTAATTCAGATATTGGCATACAGAGAAAACCAGTTGATAGCAACAACTTTGCCACGTCCTATAGGAGTAAAATCAGCAACAGTAGTGTCAAATACCAACTGGATATTGACAAACCCTAAGAACCAATAATGTACCACCCTTACCCATAGAAAAGACATCTGTGATTGTAATAGAAACACCAAAACCAGATGTTGACTTACAGTAAATATCTACTCAATGGAAAAACTTTACCTCCACTAGCAATACAACAGTGTTCAACCACAGTAAGATATAGTTTAACTATAGATTCATAAAGCCTAATAGTAAGGATACAGGTTGCAGGAATGGGATCATCAAAAAAGTAGAATTTGAAAAATTAAGCAATGGAAGATAAGGTGATAAAAGTGAAATAAAGGATCCTATTGAGGAGTAAAGGGAAAATAGTTGTATTAGATAAAAGAAACAAAAACAAGAACAAAAACCAGTAAAAGGAGAAATAAGAGAAATTAGAGAATAAAGAAAAAAAGAAAAAATATTGAAGGAACAAATTAAAAGAAAAGAAAAGAGGACCAAATCAAAGAAAGATGATAATAAAAAAGAAGGAACAGAGAAAATTAAAAAAAAAAGAATAAAATGAGTCAAAAGGAAAAAACATCCTTTGTATTTCCAATTGAGTGGTTTCCTTTTAGGATCTACAGTCTTTTGGGGGGGTAGATTTTGGGTTTTGGGGTGTTTTTTTTTGTTTTGGTTTTTTGAGAGAAGGTCTTCCAATCCAAAAATGGGCATCTGAAATGAATAGACACTTCTCAGAAGAAGTACAAATGGCAAATAAATACATGAAAAAATGTTCAACATCACTGGTTATTCGAGATATGCAAATTAAAACAATGCTGAGATTCTATCTCCCTCCAGAAAGAATGGCTGTTATTAACAGATCAACCGTAACAAATGCTGGTGGGGCTGTAGGGAAAAGGAAACCCTCCTCCACTGTTGATGGGAGTGTAGACTGGTGCAATCACTGTGGAAATCAGTTTGAAGATTCCTCAAAAAACTAGGACTAGAGTTTCCATTTGACCCAGCTATTCCCCTTCTTGGTATCTTCTCATAAGAAGTAAAAGCATCATACCACAGTGATATGTGCGCACCTATATTTATAGTAGCACAGTTTGTAATAGCTAAATTTTGGAACAACCCAAATGCTTATCAACTAATGAATGGATAAAAAAGATGTTTGGTTTTTTTTAATAGAATGGAGTACTACTCAGCCATAAAGAAGGATAAACATGGGACATTTATAGTTAAATGGATGGATCTTGAGACCATACTCTTAAGTGAAATAAATCGGACAAATATGTGCAAATATTGTATACTAGATACTGTGAAATAGGAAGTACTTGTTCAAAAGGAAAGGGGAATGGGGGAGGGATGGAAGGAAAAAGAAAAAAATGAGAAAGAAAGGATAGATGGAAACAAAGCTTTGTAAATAAGGAGGGGGAGAGGGGTTGAAGAGAGGGGAGGGGAATGGGAAAAAAAGAGGAACTAAGATATTTTGTGTACAGGTACAAATTCCCTACAATGAATGTGATTATTATGCATATCTAAATTGTACCAATAAATATAATTATAAAAAAGAGAGAGAAAGTCTTCCTATGAGATTCAGGCTGGTTTTGAGCTCACTATGTAGCCTAGGCTAGCCTTGAACTCAGATCAATGCTCCTGTCTCAGCCTCCCAAGTGTTGGGATTACAGACGTGCGACACCATGCCCACTTCCTACAGCAAGTCACAGTCCTCTCTGCCCCACTTTGTAGCCTGTACATTTGTGAGGTGACCCCTCTGCTCAAGAGGTCTCCAGCCCCTGTCTATAAACCTCAGACTGTGGCAACTGTCCAAGGCAAGATGCAGTCCGCTCACATTGGTACTCAGGGAAGCAGTAAGACTACTGGTCTCCACTGGATGTAGGCAGGGGGATGGGGGCTCAGGCACACCACTGGACTAAATGCCATCACCTTCACATCTAGCCACCTCTGAAAATCTCACCTGCCAAATCTGGCCTCCCACTACAGACTGCAGGCCCCATGTCTTTCCCCTTAAACTTTCCAGGGGATCTACGTCTACTCCTCACCCTGTTTCCCATGGCTGTCCCTCACCCAGTCACTGTGGTAGAATAACATTTCAGTCCTGGGGTGAAGCTGTAGTACAGTTGTTCTATGGGTCAGTCTCAGACAAGCAACCCCTTCCATAAAGGTGCTTGATTAAACTCTCTCTGGCAATATGGCGGGTGCTGCACTGGATTTCTTCTCAAATTCTATCACATCATGAAGTCACTTTTGGGATAAAACTCCACACAAGATTTTTAGTTTATACCAACTGTAGGCTTTTCTTGGGGCCTGTGCTGCATGCCTGTCCATTATTTCTCCCTGAGTGGCTGACTCCTCAGGGCTTACTGCTTCTTCAGGGTGTTGGTTGTCCTTGATCAGGTCAGTTGTTTGGTAGACACCTGTGTGGCCCTGTGCCCAGGGGAACCAAGGTGCAAAGACAGCTAGGCGTTGGTGGTTTGATACCACCAGCAGGCAAGGTCATCCTCCTTGTGCCGTATCAGCTGTTCCCTATTTTTTTTTAAAGGGCCATTTATTTATTCATTCATTCATTCAGTGTTTGAGGAGGGATGACCAATACATTCTCAGATAGTTTTCCTTTTTTTCTTTTTCAGAGTGTTTTCTTATCAGTAGTTCATTTTTTACTGACTAACCTTATCCTGTATATGTAGAATCATCTCTTAATCCATTTAGAAACCAGTTTGAGGCTAAGAAAGGAGGAAAGCTTACTCAGCTTCCCTGATCCTTGAGCATAGGAGTCTACTCTGTATGTTTGGCAACTCTCCAGAACTGCTAGTCTATTTCTTTCACCAAATTTAGGCATCTGTTCTAAATGAATACAACTAAACAACTAAATGAATCCGTATTTATATCTTGTATGAATGCTCTTTAAATAGTATTAATTTCTCTGGAGTTGACTGAATATTTTATCTTCTGCTCTGAACTCTAATAAAAGTGTTGTGTTTGTCATTTCGGCCTCCTGGTACTAGCTCATCTTTTCCCCGATACACAGAACATCAGCCCTCTTCGTTTTATCAAGTTCTATTAATCTTTTGAGACCCAACTGAAATCCATTTCTTTCTTGACATCTTTTATTTACTAAACTCTTTTCACCTATAATCTTATACTCATTTCGTAATTTTTCCCTTATTTGAACTTTTGTGGCACTTCTGTTTCACCACCCCACCAATAATGGGGATTAAGCCCAGGGCCTTCACGCTGAGCTACATCACTACTTTTTTTTTTTTTTTTTTAATTTTGAGACAGGGTCTCACTAAGTTGCCCAGGCTGGACTGGAACTTGCTGTATTCCTGCCTTAGCCTCCCAGAGTACGAGGATTACAGGCCTGTACCACCAGGCCTGGCTACTACTTCTGCTTTGAGCCAGTTTAGTATTTATTTGTATAATGTTCTGTTAGTTCTTAACTTGTTCCATTTCCCACATGAGTTTGTATAAGCTCCTTGAGAACCCCAAACTCATGACTTATTCTTTCACTTTTTTTTTTTTTTTGGCAATGGGTTCTTATTATGTGGCCCAGATTGGTCTCAAACTCATAGGCTCAAACGACCCTCCCACCTCAGTCTCCTGAGAAGGTAGGGTTTATTTTTTCAGTTCATCAGTGATATTTTTTCTTTAGCTTTACCTTAGCTGTCCATTCTCATAGTCATTTGCTGGGCTTTGTCAGCGTTTGAAATTGTTCCTCCCCCAGATCACTGCACATTTCACTTTGACCACAACTTCCCGTACTTTGTAGCTTACTCAGATACCCTCATGGTGCCTATCATCTGACTTCATTGGAATTTCCAGTTTAGTGACCTTCTACACTTCATACCCCTCATCTTCACTTCCCTCCTGTTCCAGCATAGATTTTGTGATTTGTCGTTTCAGTTGGTTTTTTCTTTTTAAGTTTCTTGCATGCACTGTAAACTCTTGTTCCTACCCTGTGATAGTACTCTCTCTGCTAAAATGTTAACCCTGAGTGAAACCTTTATTCAGCACCTGTGAGAAAATTACAGAAGAAAATTGATACTAAAGTTCACATTGGCTGTCTTCAGTTGGTTTCACAATATTTCTTTTTTTTTTTTTTTTTTTGTGGGTACCAGGGGGACGACCTCAGGACCTCACGCGCCAGCAGGCACCCGTGTCGCTGAGTGATATCACCGGCCCTTTTTTCCTATGTGGGTTCCGGGAGTCAAACTTGGGCCCTCGCACTTGCCAGGCAGGTGCTTAAGCTGCTGAGCCATCTCACCGGCCCTCACAATATTTCTTGAAAGTTTTTCAGTGTTTTTTGACAAGTCCATTCCTTTTAACATTTTTAAACCTGTTTTTTTCAAACCCACCCATCTTTTTACTTCTAAGTTTTCTTGAATAATCTTGCCTCCTACTGTATAAAGTTAAATCCTGCCTTCTCTGATTTTATCACCTTGACAATGTGTCAACCTATTAACCTTCAAATTGTTAAAAGGGTTAATACTTACTGAACCAAGTGCTCAATATGAATAAATGTTTTTCGTAGCTGTTTTCTGTATCTGATCATGTTGTATTTTCTGCCTAAACCCTCCTTTAGATTTCTTTTACCCTCTAAGATGAAAGTTAAAAATCCTTAATAGACAAAAAGGCCTTGAACCATGAGTCCTTTGCATACCTTCCCAGCCTCATCTCACTCCATCTTGCTTCTCATTTACTATGCTTTAGCTTCCTTAGTTTCTCAGATGTGACAGCGCTCTTTGCATGCATCCTATCCCCACACATAATTTGCCTTGGTAGTGTCAGCCTCAATCTTATGGTGTGCTGGCATTATAGTGATTAAAAATCTGGACTTTCTGGTTAAATGAACCCAGTTGAAGGCTTCTCTGAGCCTTAGTTTCCATATCTATAAAGTGGGGCTATATTTACTTCAATAGGGTTGTTAAATAACTCAGATGACAGTAAGAGTTTAGTCAGGTATGTGGCTCACATCTGTAATCACATCACTTGGGAGGATGAGGCAGGAGGATCACAAATTCAAGCCCAACCTGGGCAACTTAGCAATTTAGGGAGACCCTGTCTGAAAAAAAAAAAAAAGGACAGGGGATGTAGCTCAGTGTGAATGCCCTGGGTTTAATCCCCAGTACCACACACACAAAAAAAGTTTATGTAAAGTGTTCAGTATAACATCTATAATATAGTAGACAATAAATATTTTTATGACTTTATAAAGCTAACTGCCCTTAGTAGAGTCAAATTCTTGAGTTTGACTTTATAACTACTGCAAACAATGGGAGGTGAATTCTATTGAATATTTGTCTATACTGTTCCTTCTCTGTGACCCCCCCCATTAACACAAATTTCTGTTTGATCATCATTTTTACTGTGGCTCTCATTTTTAAATGCAGGCAACACCCAGGCTACTTACTATGTGAAAGGACACTAGATGACCTTCCTATTCAAGGCCCTGAGGGGATAGATGAGGATGATCCCATTAACTCCGTCCACAGCATGAAACTCACCAAGTTTTCCTTCCAGGTTGATAGGTACAGAACTTCCTTTTATTATTTATTTTATTTCCATTTTTTTTCTATGCTGACACTGTACCTTTTCACTAAAGGCCTTTACTAGGTTGATACTTAACTTTTTAGAGGCATGTTTGGCCTGGTTTAGTGTTTTTACTTGGGGCCTTTCCCTATAACCAGTATGTTACTCTGTCTTCCAGATCTTGGAATGCCCAGCTGTTATCACTGAATAAAACAATAAAGAGCTCCAAACTAGATATTTCTTGTGCTCCATGGTTCCAGGATGTTTTGCATTTAGAGTCCCCTGAATCTGGTAGTCATGGTACCGGTGTGCCGAGCGGGGTTTTTATTTCACAGAACATAATGTGGGGCCAGTATGATCTTCCACAGAAAGATCATGCCAAGACCAGTGATCCTGGAAGGTCCTGGAAGATAATGCACCTCAGTGAACGAGAGGCACCCACAGAGCTTAAATGTTCGTCTGTGACAGGATTCACTGCACTGTTTACTTGGGCAGCGAAAACGAGTGACTATACCATTCTCCTCTGGGATTTGGAGACCCAGGGTTTGCAATGTTTCTCCCTTGGCCAGAAATGTATTCCTGTAGATAGCAGTGGAGACCAGCAGCTGTGCTTCGTTTTGACAGGTGAGACTGTCTTGTATCCAGTTGAAACATGTTACTGAGGGGTATGGTTTCTTAATGTATTTTACTTCTGCCCTGGTCCCTACACTTGCCTGTTCTTACCTTGAGGGGGTAATCACCTATGGATGAAGTTTGACATTAGTCTTGCTAATGATGTCTCATGTTTTGATTTTTAGTTAAGATCATTTCTCTCCAGCTAAATGCTAAGTTTAAGAGTAATGAAGGTTAAAATTTTAACCCAGAGAATCTTAACTGGACTTCATTTGGTATAATCAGTGGTTGCAGGCTGGCTACTCATGGGCCATGCATGAACTACAGATTTATTTTGTTTAGTTGGCACTATCTAGATTTTTTTTTAAAGACTATTATAAATAGGCAGAATTAAAAGATTTTACACAAAATTTAGATTTCCAGGTATTACTGATCTAACAACCCTGGGCAGGCATTCCTGCATAGGAACTTAAAAACTGAACATAAATTTCAGTTGTTCTCTTAGATGGGCTGTTTTATTTTGTTTTATCTTGCACTCTACTTACTACCTCATGCTTACAGGCATGGGGCATTTTGATATGTCACATATGTAAGTTATTCTGTAACTTACAAGGGTTGTGATTGAATTGTGTTTCTTCTTCAGTATTCAAATTTTGGTAATGTATTTATGTGTCAGGAATATGCTATTTTATTATGGATTGTACAAGATAATATAAGGTAGAAATGTGAAGTTCAGTGCTATTTCATAGGATGCATTGTTTTTTTTTGTTTTGTTTTAATGTGGGTACCAGGAGTCAACCTCAGGACCTCGCGCTTGCCAGCAAGCACTTGTGCCACTGAGCAATATCACCGGCCCTTTTTTTCCTTTATGTGGGTACCGGGAGTCGAACTCAGGACCTCACGCTTGCCAGGCAGGCGCTTTTGCCGCTGAGCTATCTCACTGGTCTGGATGCATTGTTTTTTGTTGCTGGTTTTTGTACTAGGGTTTGAACCCAAGGCCTCACTCATGCTGTGTAAGCACTCTGCCTCTGAGCTACATCTGCAGCCCCACTTCATATGAGAATTTGCCTTGTTATTAGTATTTTAAAAATAAAAATCTTGAAAACATTGGAAAACCATGAGTTAAAGTCATAATATGTGATATCTAATAAATATATTTATAACTACAATACTTAAGTATTGAGTAATTAGAAATTAATTCCTAATTCTAAAACCTAAATCCTAGTAATTTATGAAATCTAATTTTTATTTTTCCTGTAGAAAATGGACTCTCTTTGATTTTGTTTGGTTTGACTCAAGAGGAATTTTTAAACAGACTAATGATCCATGGAAGTGCCAGCATTGTGGACTCTCTTTGTCATCTGAATGGGTGGGGGAGATGCTCAATTCCCATACATGCACTAGAGGTAACAGAATTAAATGTCTGTAGAACTTTACTTGCTATCGCATACTCTTTCTTGACTGAGAATCTGAGAGCATTCATTTAGCCGAGCACCAATCTAGTCTTTACCCCTTCATTTGCTCAGGTCTGTTTCATTTCCCTAACTCTGCTTAGCAGTTTACTCTTTTTGACTTTAAAAGATACGAGATGATACAAGATTACAGCCAGGCGTGGTAGCGCATACCTGCAATTCCAGTACTCTAGGATTGCTGCAAATTCAAGGCCAACCTGAGCTACATAGTGAGTTCAAGGCCAGTCTGAACTACAGCCTATCTCAGGAAAAAAAGAAAAAAAAAAAAAGACTAAAAGTCTTTCATCTCCTTGGTTAGATTGATTCCTAGGTATCATATTTTTTATGTATGTATGTACGTATATATTTGTTTAATTATTAGCTATTGTGAATGGAATTTTTTTGCCTGGTTTCTTTTTCAGCTGGTTTATTAGTATATGGAAAAGCTGTTGATTTTATGTTCTGCTACTTTGCTGAATTCGTTTATCAGCTCTAAATGTCTTTTGGTAGAGTCTTTAGGGTCTTTTAAGTATAACATCTTTTATTTTGTTTGTTTGGGTTTTTTTGTTTGTTTTTGTCTTTTTTTTTGGTGGGTACCGGGAGTCAAACTCAGGACCTCATGCTTGCCAGGTAGGCGCTTATGCTGCTGAGCTATCTCACCGGCCCTGTTTTTTTTTTTTTTTTTTTTTTTTGAGACAGGGTGTTACTGTGTAGTCCAGGCTGGCCTTAAACTCACAGCAATCCTCCTGCCTCAGCCTCTCAAATGCTGGGATTATAGGCATGTGCCACCATGTCTGGCCAGGATCATACTGTCTGCAAACAAGGATAATTTGACATTTTTGTTTGTTTGCCTAAACTATTTGAAGGTTGCAAACTTAATAACTCTTAACTGTGGATACCTTAACATATATCTCCTAAGAACAAAAATATTTTCTTATTTTGTCATATATAATTCAGTTTTTCCTCCCACCACTCACATCAAAAGCATAGTTAATTTATGATCTCCCTCTGGGGCCAGTTACTTTCTAGTTTATTCCTTTTTGGGGATTGTTACCTTGCACAAACCCGTATTTTTTCTTCTTCCATATTTCATCAGTATTTCTCACTCCAACCTCTCTCATATGTTAACATCTAGAATTTAGGCCCATTATTTCTCAAAATATGGCCCCAAAACCAGCAATATCATTACCTGGGGATTTATTAGCAACCCAAATTCTCAGGCACCCTCCATACCTCCTGAATCAAAAGTCTGGAGGCAGGGCTCAGCAGTCCACATTTTGCCATTTTCCATGTGGGTTTGTTTTGTTCTTGTTTGTTTCACAATGCTGGGGATTGAGTCCAAGACTGTGCCTGTTAGGCAAGTATTTTACCACTGAGTTACACCCTCCAACCCTAGTCTGTGGCTTTTACGTGTTCTATATAAGAAGATTCCTCAAGATGCCTAGTTAGAAATAGTCTGTTTTTAGCCCACTTTTTCAGTTCATTGTTCTTGTTGTTCATGTTTTTTATGTGTGTGGTGGGGACTGACCCTGGAATCAGTTAATTTATTATTAACCTTACATAAAATTTTAATTCAAACATGCTGGGCATGGTGGTGCATGCCTGTAATTCCAGCACTCAGGAGGCTGAAGCAGGAGGATCCATGAGTTTGAGGCCAGCCTGGACTATATAGTGAGTTCAAGGCCAGCCTGAACTACATTGTGAGACCCCGTCTCAAAAGAAAAAAAAAATTCAAACAGATTGTAACTTAACTGTAAAGATGATTCCCAAATGCTTAGCTTTCAATGGTTTTAGAATTATAAAATGTTAGAGCTGGAAGTGTTTTCTAGTCTTGTAATGCCAGCCACTTGGGAGGCTGAGGTAGGAGGATCGTGAGTTTAAGGCCAGGCTGATAGCAAGACCTTGTCTTGAAAAAAAAAATCCCAGATGTTTGCCTTGGGTTCCATAATTAGTCATTTTTCTAATCCTCACTAGAACCCAGGTTCTGATACAAAGATAATCTTGTGTCTCCTTAGCCTGGGATCTTAAGTTCTAAAGCTGAAAAGAAAGTGTACCCTGGTTTTACCTTTTTTTAAAGGACCTCACTATATAGCCCAGGCTGCCCTTGAAGTCACTAGCTTTCTGCCTCAGCACCCCTGCCAAGTGATTTTTTTTTTTCCTATTATAATTTTTCTCTGATTTCCACCCCCCAACACAACACACCTTAGGCTGGAATAGAAAACCGTCAGCTTGACACTGTAGATTTCTTCTTGAAGAGCAAGGGAAATCTTTTTACTGCATCCTCAAAGTCTTCTGTACCTGATCGATTTGATCACTTTCCAGCCCAGTTATATTTAAGAAGTAAGTAAAACAAAGACTTCCACACTTGTGCATATCATTTTAATTGCTTTCAAATTATTATTGTGTTTTCCGATGACATCTTTAGTTGCTACTTTACTAATACTTCTTTTCAAGATTTTATCTTTCCTTTTTAACAAATTAGAAGCCTAGCTTTTCTTCTTAGACCAGGTAGCCATGCAAATTCTCTCCTTAGAAGGATAGAGTAATAGGTTGTGTTTCCCTCTATATATTTAGAATTATAATCTATTTTTTCCTACTGGATAATGTATTGTAGACATCTTTCTATAATATATGTACTTATTAATTATGGTCGCATGGAATTTCATTGACTGGGTAATTCCATAATTTTCCAAGCCAAACCCCTTTAGACAGTTAGATTGATTTCAGTTTTTAATTATTGGCAGTGTGCCATAAATATTGTGTGTATGTGTGTGATTTCACATAATGTGTAATTATTTACTTGGGATAAATTCTAAATGTGGAATTTTCAGGTCTAAGAGTACTCACAATGTATATTCATAATAGCCTTGATAAATTGTCTTCCGAAAAAAAGTTTTATCAATTTGTGTTTCTAGCTACATGGAGGAAAAAGACGATGTTAGTGTCAGTTCTCACTGAGAATATGAATTAGAAATTTTCTTTTTAAGCTGGGCGTGGTGGCGCATGCCTGTAATCCCAGCACTTGGGAGGCAGAAGCAGGAGAATTGCCGTGAGTTCGAGGCCAGTCTGAACTATATAGCAAGACCTTGTCCAAAAAAATAAAAAAAGAAATTTTCTTTTTAAAAAATTCTCATCTGGGCATGGTGACACACACCTGTAATCCCAGCACTCTGGAGGTTGAGGCAGGAAGAGCTCCAGGAGTTTAAGGCAAGCCTGGGCTACATAGTGAGACCCATACTTCTCTTCCCTCCTTCTTCTTCCTCTTTTTCCTCCTCCTCCTCTTCCTCCTTTTCTCCTCCTCATCTTCTTTCTCTCTTCTCTCATGCTGGGGGTCAAATCTAGGGCCTTGTGCCTGCTAGGCAAGTACTCTACACTGACTTGATACCCCTAATTCTTCACCCTCCTTGTTTTGACTGCAGTTTGGTCTCCCCTCTCTCTTTCTTTTCCTTTTTTTTTTTTTTTTTTTTTTTGAGACAGGGTCTCACTGTGTAGTTCAGGCTGGCCTCAAACTCACTGTAATCCTCCTGCCTCAGCCTCCTGAGTGCTGGGATTACAGGTATGCGCCACCATGCCTGGCCTTCTGTTTATTTGTAGTGTTCCCCAATCTTTTTTAATCTTTTTAAATGTATAGGAAAGGCCTAGTTTGTGGTACCGAGTGGTGCTCCATCTGCAGTTGTGTGGTCATTATTCACTTCTGCTGTTTGATGGTCAGTGATCCCTCTTCACTCGACTCTTACCTGCAGTGCTCTGCTCTAAAAGGTGGGAACAGGTCTGGAATAAGAAGCGTGGGAATAAGCTTTACCAACTCTCCCAGGGAAGCCCCTGTTTCCCATAATTCTCACTCACACAGATACAGTTTACAGGTAGGCCCAATGTGGAGATACAGAAATCACTTCATTAGAGTTTTCAGCTGCAAACAGAGGATGAGGTGGGGGTCCTCACACTCCTGTCACTTGAATATTTAAGTGTCTTTGCACTCACAGGTTCAAGTTCAAATTTCAGATTTCCCACCTCCTTTCCAAATTAACTTGGGCAAGTTACTTATTCTCTTGACCCTTAGTTTCCTCACTATGGAAAGGAAAAATAACACTTAGCTTTTTGTTGAAAAGTATACATGAGATAGCATTTGTAAAACACCGTGTATAATACCTAAGATGTAGGTGTTCAGCAGAATCATAGTTAATAACGTCAGTAGCTCAACATGGTGGTCCATGCATGGAATCTCAGCTACTTAGGAGGCTGAGGCAAGAGGATCACACGTTCAAGGCTAGCCTGGGCTATACAGCAAGACCCTGTCACAATCAATCAATAAAACCAGTAAATAATAACTTAGTAACTGGAATCATTAAAATTTATAGGTAATAAGCCTTCATAAAAGTTTTGTGAGCTTTGTAAGAATAAGACATTGGTCCTTGTTTATACATAATGCAAGATGGCATTTTTGGATATGTTAATTTTATTGGGAGTCATCTAGTGTTCATGTTGATTTCTTTGGTTCTTTCTCAGATGTGGAAGAGCTGACACCAGCATTGGATTTACTTTGCTCAGCAATTAAAGAAAATTATTCTGAAACCCAAAGCAAGCACTTTTCAGAACAATTGCTTACTCTTACTCTATCTTTCCTTAACAAACAAATAAAGGAGCTTTTTATTTACACTGAAGGTAAGAATAGCAGTGAGGAAGGGGAGCAGTTGTAGGGTCCTGTGTCCCGACAGATACAGCTGTTGCTTTTGCATGAAAGAGCTTAAGCCAGTGGAGTACTATTTACGAATGTTGACTAAAGTAAATGTGTAATTGAATGAAATGGGTTTTGACACTGGGAAACTTGGCAGAAAGACCTAGGACTAATTGTGAAGTATGTGAAAAAGACTACATGAAAATACCACTACCTATAAATAGAAACAGCTTAAAACATATTGTTTGAAATTGGAAAATAACCATTTTGAATTTTGGCATTCTTTAGAATTCTTCATAATTAAAACCGGTCATGGCACATTCTTCCTATCTCCCTCTTCCCTTCTCTGTGTGTACACATACATGTGAACTGCCACATGGGCGTTTTCCAATTTCCCGTAGAGCTAGATGAACATCTACAGAAAGGAGTGAACATTTTGACCAGCTACGTTAATGAGCTTCGAACTTTCATGATAAAGTTTCCTTGGAAGCTAACAGATGCTGCAGATGAATATGATATAACTGAAACTATCTCCACAGTAAAGGAGACTGCTATTTGGGAGAAGCTTAGCTTTGAGGTAAATATAAGCAATTATCATACTACTTTTATTTGCCAGATCTAGAGCCTCTGAGAAAACAATAAAAGAAATGGAATTCAGAGCCTGTATTCTTGTGATTCAGAATCTTTAGCAAGGGTTTTAGATTTTACAGGTTTTGACATCTGTGGACATTACTTCAGATTTATATATACAAACCGTTTGTTTAATTCAGACCGAAGACAGGCTTACTGTCAGTGCCAGATGAGTCTACACACTTGGATCCAGACGCAAGCACCCACCCTTTGAGGTGGCTCCTTCTGCAATGCTCCCTCAGTGGCTTGGACCTGGGACCTGGCACCCACGCGTTCTCCCTGGCCACTGAATCCACTGAGTTGCTCCTGTGATGAGATCTTAGCAAATTTCTATTTTACAACTTCATTGCTTGGAAGTGGGCTTCACTTGATTCTGATCTAAAATTCTAACCCATTTTGCAGTTAAATTTTCTATGTCTATTTGTTTGCCTTTCTTTTCACAATAGAAGTTAATACAACCTAAATGTGCTGTCCTAAGATTTAGGGACTGAAGAATCCCTTCATCCACAAGCCTTCAAAGGCTTTTTTTCCTGTTTTCACCCTTTTCGTGTTGTCCACTATCCATGGTGCTTCATTCTTTTTATTCAAAGTCACTGATTTTTAACTTTTTTTGGTGGGGGATTTACAGTTCACTTTGATGAAAGCTGTGGACCCTGTCCCCAAAAGCACGTATGTGAATGTGCATATGTATCACACAAAATTTTGTGTGAGGCTTGATAGGGTTTATAGATCCCTCTAAGGCCCGGGTTAGGAATGCCCCTTTCTGTTGTCTCTGGAGTTAGATTTTAATTTAGGTCTTTGTTTCTTCTCACTTGGATTACTGCAGCAACCTCATACTTCAATACCTTGACCTTGAATTACTTTCAGTTTATCTTTCACATTGCTTTCCAAATATTTTTCCTAAAAAAAAGTGTCTTATAACACAAAATATGATTTCCTGCTTTTTAAGGACTTCAAATTTCATTTGCTATTCTCTTCAGCTTTTCTTTCAATTATATTGAATAAAGTAGAGTTCCTTGAAGGCTCTACACATGATATTCCTTCTTTTTGGAACACATATCTCCTTTTTTCTATTTATATGTAGAACACTTACTGGTTTTTTGTTGTTATTTTTGTAACCCCTCTTACATAAGTGAACCTCTTTTTTTTTTTTGTGGGTACCGGGGGTCGACCTCAGTATTTTGTGCGCCAGCAGGCGCCCGTGCCACTGAGTGATATCACCGGCCCTTTTTTTCGTACGTGGGTTCCGGGAGTCGAACTCGGGCCCTCGCACTTGCCAGGCAGGCGCGTACGCCGCTGAGCCATCTCACCGGCCTAGGTGAACCTCTTTTGGACCCTCCTTTAGCATCTTGGGATTCTCTTATCACAGACCTCATCAGTTAGCACTGTAATCAGTGCTTTATTTGTATATCCTCCACCAGATTGCAAGGGCTTGGAGAGTATTACCTGTTTTAGTCAGCTTCATATCCCCTGCACCTACCTCCAAATCTAGTAGTAGATTTTAGTAGGTGCTCAATAAAGTCCTATGTTGATAATCATAGTAACAAAATAAAAAGGAACTTAAAAGGTGAATATTTTTCTTCCTTTCCTAGGAAGTTATTGCCAGCGCCATTTTAAACAACAAAATACCAGAGGCACAAACCTTCTTCAGGATGAATAATCATTCAGCTCAAAGACTTGAGGAATTGATTAGGATAGGCCTAGATTTGGTCTTTGTCAATTTAAAAAAGAACAATATAAAGGAAGCCTCTGAGCTTTTGAAGAATATGGTAAGTAGTATAATCCATTTGTCTTAAGCCCCTAGTTCTACCATTCTGTCATCTATTTTTATCAGTTAAATTTTTCTTTTTAAGATTCCATATGTAGGTGTGATTTTGCAGTATTTGTCTTTGTGTCTGCTTTATTTCACTTAGCATAATGTCCTCTGGGGTTTATCCCCATTGTGGCAAATGGCAGGATTTCTTTTTCCACTGAACTATATCTCCGGCCCCACTACCTTTTTGGTACTGAGCTTTTTTTTTTTTTTTTTTTTTTTTTTGGTATTGAGGTTTGAGCCCAGAACCCCATGCATGCTAAGCAAGTGTTCTACCACTAAGCAATACTCCCAGCCCATTCCTAATTTTCTTTTGAGACTGGGTCTCACTTAAGTTACTCAGGTTGGGCTCAAACTTACAGTACTCCTGCCTCAGTCTCCTCAGTAGCTGGGAAGGATTTACTTCTTTTTAAGGCAACTATTTCATTGAATATATACATACCACATTTTCTTTATACAGTCATTTGCTGAAGAACACGTAGGTTGTTTTCATATCTCTTCAAGAAGTTTTTTTTTTTTTTTTTTTGTGGGTAGCGGGGGTCGACCTCAGGACCTCATGCACCAGTAGGCGCCTGTGCCGCTGAGCGATATCACCGGCCCTTTTTTCATATGTGGGTTCTGGGAGTCAAACTCAGGACCTCGCGCTTGACAGGCAGGCGCTTATGCCACTGAGCTATCTCACTGGCCCCTCTTCAAGAGATTTTTTTTTTTTTTTGTGGGTACCGGGGGGTTGACCTCAGGACCTCGCGCGCCAGCAGGCGCCCATGCCGCTGAGCGATATCACCGGCCCCTTTTTCGTATGTGGGTTCCAGGAGTCGAACTCGGGCCCTTGTGCTTGCCGGGCAGGTGCTTAAGCCACTGAGCCATTCACCGGCCCCCAAGAGATTTTTAAGATGGACTTTCCATCATCCCCTGTCTGTTAGGCCCGGTACTTTGGTTAGAGGGAGACAGTATCTTTTGACTTCACACATGTCATTGCACACACAGGGCCTCATTATTTGTTGGAGAACATTCTGTATTGTTCGTGTGACTTCATACATGTCATTTGAACTTTCTGGTGGATTATGCCTTTGCCTGGGGTTTTATGTTCCATGGTTTTACTTCATTTGAGAATGAAAGTCTTAGGAGTAGGGCTCCTGGACTAACCTGAAATCTCCCCCAATCTGCAGGGTTGGGGTCTTGCCCATGTTCCTTGTGGAAGTGCAGAGAAGTGAAACTGTATTAGGGGTTGTTTATGTTGACCGTTGTTTTCAAATGAATTACAGAAGATTGTTGCAGTCTTCATCATCATGGTAGCCTGGCTTAACCTTCCGTTCTGTGTCCTGCCTTTGCTCTGACAAAATACTTAAGGACTTTAGGGCTAAGCAGTAAATATATATAATGAATGTAAGAAAATATAAGAAATACAAGAAAATGAATGTTTTTAAGAGCAGAAAATGGTATTCTAATAGGATACATTTCTGTAATAAAGTGCATCTGTATCTGACATATTTATATCAGAACAGTTGTTACAAAATCTAAGTTTTTTTGGTTTTCTCTGTTTATTATAGGGCTTTAATGTAAAAGACCAGCTGCTCAAGATATGCTTCTACACAACTGATAAAAATATTCGGAACTTTTTGGTAGGTACAGGTGAGGCTATATAGCTTTCATTTTTTTAGAAAGCCATAGTTAAAAATTTGGAAGGAAAAGTTCAAAATAATGTTCAGCTAATAATCTAGTAAGTAAATATATGATCATTGTGTCTTCTTTCTTTAAATTTTAAAGAAAATTTGAATATTCATTAACTCAGAAGTTCAGAATGTTTCTTTTTTTTTGCTATTCTGGGAATCAAACATGAGCCCTCACACACTGAAAAGAAAGTACAGCTCTGGCTCCAGAATATAATTCTTAAATGGCATTTAATCTCATGACTTTTGTTTTGTAAATATGCTTGGTTTTTGTGAGGTCACTGCTTTACTTTTTTTTATTCAAGGTTGAAATTTTAAAAGAAAAAAATTATCTTTCTGAAAAAGAGAAAAGAACTGTAGACTTTGTGCATCAAGTTGAAAAGTTTTATTTGGGAGACTTCCAAGAAAATATGCAGATCCAGTCCTTTCCCAGGTAGTTTCATTAGTCCCTTTTTGATAATATTGGAAGAATATTATAGATAATGTTTAGTTTGTAACAGTTATGTGCATGATTTTTTTTATGTGGAACTAAGCCTACTTTCCCCAGGAAAATAAAACTTATATCATACAGAAGAGACTTAGAAATTTCATGTCACTTCAGTATTTGCATAATCAGAATTGTGTCTTCCCCAAAAGAATAAAACCATTTCAGCAGATAAAAAGGAATGGTCTTCTTCCTTCAAGGAGAAAAAAAAAAAAAAAAAAAAAAAAAAAAAATATATATATATATATATATATATATACACACATACACACACACACATATACACACACGTATATATACAGTATATATATTTATATATGTCATGAATTTTTAGGTACTGGATGAAGGAACAAGATTTTTTCAAGTACAAATCTGTTTTGGACTCACTCCTCAAATATGATCATAAAGATGAGTTTAACAAACAGGATCATAAAATTGCATTAAACTGGGCTGAGTGGTGGGATCATCCAACACAAGAATATATCCTTCTCCCCAGGATAAGTCCAGAAGGTAAGTGTGAGCCCAAAATATGAGCATACTGAATGAGGATTAAAATAGGTGTTGGTATTTGAATATTTTGGCATTTCTATTTTAGAATTCCTTTTTTTTTTGAGATAGTGTCTTGCTGGATAGCCCAGGCTGGCCTAGAACTTGAAGCAGTCCTCCTGCTTCATCTTCCTGAGTACTGGGATCACAGGCTCGCACCACCACGCCCAGCCCTAGAATTCCTTTTGATGAGAAAATACTAATTTTCTTTAAAATGCAAGTCATTGCATCAAGACTTCTTGCTTATCTCAAGGTTTCTATGATGGCTTTGCAATGTGATAGTGAAAAAAAGGTTATATGGTTCAATGAATTGAGATTTCAAGGCTGTTTTTATCTTAGATTTCAAGTCACATTCTTTGTTTTTCCAAATAGTTTTTGAGTTTCTTGTGTAAATTGGGGATCTATATAGTATCAACACTCTGGAGAATAGCAGTGAACAACAGTTGTAATTCAGAGCATCAAATTCTTGTTTACTATTATAGCCAGTTTTTTTATATTAAAGGAAAGAAAAGGAAAGGTGGAACAGACAAGTGAAATGCACAGCTAATAACATTTCAACTACTAGTAATGAGATACACCATTTAGCTTTTCCTCTGACTGTATTGATTATAATGTGAGCAATGCAAAAGAGGAAAATCATAAAAGAAGCAAAGAACTTGAGTAATTCATATATAAATGTGTTTGTCCAGATTGTTTATATATTGCTGTTATAATTGTATTTGTATTAATCAGTGTTGAGTTACAGTGTAAGGCTTAATTCATTGCTATTTTAAAATGTATTTTGTTCATTGTGTAGAATATAAATCACATTCCCCTGAAGCCCTCTGGAGATACCTAACAGCTCACCATGACTGGTTAAGCATTACCTTGTGGATTGGAGAATTTCACACCCAGAAGAATTATGTGTCACTTCAGCAGAACAAATGGCCCCCTCTGACTGTTGATGTTATTGATCAGAATACTTGCTGCAACAACTACATGAGGAATGCAATTTTAGATAAGCTAGCCAGGTATTGTAATTTGAATTAATCCCCAGTGGAAAGTGTAAAAGGCAGAGCAATAAAAATGGTGAAGGGGCAGGAGGCATAAGTCATGGTGGAGCACTTGCCTAGCATGCTCATGGCCCTGTATTCAATCCCCAGTGCTGCAAAAAAAGGAAAGAAAAAAAATATATATATATAGATATACATCACACTCATATATATATACACACACACATATATACACACATATATCTAATGGTATAATTTTTTCCTTTGCAATGACTTAAATCCAGTGCAATATTATTTATTGTTTCATATTGTATGTTTTTTGTTTGTTTTTTATTTTGTTTTGTTTTTTTTGAGACAAATGTAGTGCAAGCTGGCCTTGAAGCCCAGGCTGGCCTTGTACTTGTGGCGATCCTACCTCAGCCTCCCCAGTGCTGGGATTACAGGTGTGTGCCACCACGCTCGGCTGTTACAATTTAAAGGACGTTATCATATACTATCTGTACTTAACATTATGTCATAGTGAATAGGCTCTCAAATTGTAAATGTAGGTTCTTCCCAAAATATTTTATGTAGAACTGTTGTAGGTAGGGCAGTAAGGAACAAGTGGCCAGAGCTAAAGATCCCTTAGTGTCCTGTAATTGTACCCAGTCTTCTCCGTATTATCCTGCACTCGTGTGCTATTACAGCCTTGAACTTTAAAGGATTGCTGGATTCAGAGATAGTGAGAGGGAAAATAGCTATTGATAAGGAAGATTAATAACTTAAGTTTCTTATGCTTATTTTGTATGTATTATTTTTCGTTTGTGCTTGTTGGGGTATATTTATGTTTTGTTGTCCTATCCAATTTAAAGATGTGGAGAGTCAAACCCAGAGAAGTTGAATGCTTTGCCCAAGCCAATTACTTACAGACTTGAATTTTAAATTTTCTATTCACTGTTCTTTTCATTGTATTAAGTGTTCTGTAATTGTACAATGGCAAACTATGTAACAATGAAAACTAACTATAATTTGGGTGGTGGTCACGTGTTTTCTTTAAACTCATTTTTTCTGTACTCCTTTGTAATGTATATATGTGTTTATCAATAAATTTTTAAAAAGTAATATTTAAATGCAAATTCCTATTGTTTACATTTAAATTATTCTAACTTTTTAGTGATTTCGTTTGGATATTTTAGTGAATTTCTCAGTGATCAGAGCATTCAGAGCTAACCACTCTTAGCCACACTGGGTTGTATGGTTCCAAACAAAAACAAACAAAAAAATGGAGAGAAAGCTTAGTTTAGGTTTTTGACATATCAAAGATAACCTGAAACTGTAATTACTACCTTTAAATACTATACAGGTATACAAACCTTTATAGAAAACTAGTAAAATAAGTGTCTTAGAATATAGAGTAAGAATTGGCAGTCTTAATTTTTAAATATTTATTTTTTAAGTAGTTGAGACTTAAGCAATGAAAGTGATTTGGTCTGCTGTGAACCTAACAACTTTCTAAATTGGCCAGTAGGAATGGGATTTTTCTTGCATCTGAGCTGGAAGACTTTGAACTCTTTCTCCTACGACTGAGGCGAATTGGGGGTGTGATACAAGATACCCTTCCTGTTCAAAACTACAAGACCAAAGAGGGCTGGGACTTCCATTCACAATTCATTCTCTACTGCTTAGAACATGGTCTGCAGCATCTTCTTTATGTCTATCTTGACTATTACAGGTGCGTACCGAGCACTGACTTTTCACATTTACTTTTTGCATAGTGCTTATAAACTGATGTTTAGGAAAATAACAAACATTCACTTGAGGAATCATGCACTTTTTGAAGTAGTTGCTTTTTTTTTTTTTTTTTTTTTTTTTTATTGTGGATAGCGGGAGTTGACCTCAGGACCTTGCGCTTGCCAGCAGGTGCTTGTGCCGCTGAGCGATATCACCAGCCCTTTTTTTCCTTTATGTGGGTTCCGGGAATCAAACTCAGGACCTTGCGTTTGCCAGGCAGGTGCTTATACCGCTGAGCTATCTCACTGGCCCATTTTTGAACTAGTTTTTCCCGCCCCAACACATGGTAAATCTTTTAGTTCCATGCCACATTCAATTAAATGCATATGTGGTTTTTTGGTGATAGTAATTCTGTAACCTCTTTGTTAACTTTTTAAATAACTCAAGATTAGAATAAAATGAAAGCCATGCTTTTTAAAGTTTTAAAGAGGGAAAGATTATAAAAGTTCACTTAGAGTTCTTTGATACTTTCATTGTGAAGAATGCTAATCAACTTTGATTTCATAGTCTTTTCAGAGTATATTAGATAAGCTCTAAAACATTTTTATAGATAGATGTACACCCCTATATGTCTAAGAAACCTTCAAAATCCTGTTTGGGGCCAGTGTTGATTGTTATTGAGACAGTAGTAACAACAAACTGGAGTAGTCTGGAATGTATCAGGGCTTCCACTGGTCTTAGCACTACACTAAGTGCCTTAATGCATTACCTGATTTAATCTTCACAAAAACTCTGCAGAGTGGTTACTTCATCTCTATTTCACAGATGAAGAAACTGAGGCTTTGAGAAAGGCTAAGGCACATAGCAAACAAGTGACACAGATTCTGTTTACTTTGATTCCAGAGCCCACATTTCTGCCCTGTTAGAGAACTTTCTTTTTAAATTTTGTGTAGTAAAGACTAGGAGTTTGAACAAAAAATGTATTTCTGGTTCATATCATTGAGGCTTAGATATAGGAGTGTTTCTCCAAAGCTACTGTGAGAAGAGAACAAATTTAAAAGTCGTATTTTAAAGTATCTATTCTGAGCCTTAACTTCTCATTTCCAACCTCTCTGTAGTTGTGTAACAGTTTTTATAAAATCTCTCTTTGGGGCCGGTGAGATAGCTTAGCAGCATAAGCACCTGCCTGGAAAGCGCAGGGTCCTGAGTTCAACTCCCAGTACCCACATATGAAAAAAGGACCGGTGATATCGCTCAGCGGCACGGGCGCCTGCTGGCGCGCGAGGTCCTGATGTCAACCCCCAGTACCCACAAAAAAAAAAAAAAAAAAAAAAAAAAATCTCTTAAATTTGAAAGTACTAAAAAGTTTGTGTTGAAAAAAAAAAAGGGCTGGGGATATAGCTCAGTGGCACAGCACCTGCCTGGCAAGCAGGAGGTCCTGAGTTCAATTCCCAGTACCAAAAAAAAAAAAAAAAGTAAAATATAAGGTATCTGTAAATTTTTTGCAAAGGTAGTAAAATTTTGTCATGATGTTAAGAAATGTCATGTCTAAATCTGTCTAGAATTTCTCTATTACCAGACCATAAAGAACGTGCAAAGTACTATAGCATTAAGAATGGGAGTATGCTCAGCGGCTTAAGCGCCTGCCCGGCAAGCGCGAGGGCCCGAGTTCGACTCCCGGAACCCACATACGAAAAAGGGGCCGGTGATATCGCTCAGTGGCACGGGTGCCTGCTGGTGCGAGAGGTCCTGAGGTCGACCCCCCGGTACCCACAAAAAAAAAAAAAAAAAAAAAGAATGGGAGTATGTTGTGTTGTATTCACTTTGTAATTCCAAGATTCTTTTTTCTGATGCTAGTTTTCACCCGAACAAAGAATGCTTATAACTGTCTTACCCAGTATTATATGTTAAAGAGAGAAGTTTTATATTTTAATACAGACTCAGTCCTGAAAATTGTCCTCTTTTGGAAAAGAAAGAATTACATGAAGCTCACCCTTGGTTTGAATTTTTAGTTCAGTGTCGACAAGTTTCCAGTAATTTGACAGGTAAGGGTTTACTGTATTAAATATTAAAATGTTTGGATAAATAACTGGTCTATTAAATGGTATTTATGAACTTGCTTAAATACAGTCATTTGATGGTAGTCAGATACCTGCCTGTAACCCAAGGCCACACTTCTCTTAAAAAGAAAACCAAAAATGTTAGCCTCTTGCCCACTGTGAAAACCCAGACTTACAGTGGAGAACTTGTGTAGTCCTGTCCCTTTCTCCCACTTCCACCTCAGACTTCATTGTCTTTGTGTTTCCAGCATCCTGCCAGGTTATCACAGGCTGAATTCCTGCTCTCATGTAGAGGAACACCTCTTTTACATGAGTAAGTGGTGCTTGCTCTGAATCATTCATTCATTCATTCATGCAAGCAGTGCTGGGGATCGAACCAGAGCCTTGCATGTTCTAGGCAGGGGCTCTACCATGGAGCTACACCCCCGGCCCTGAATTTCTGATAAGCGGCTCCAAATGGAATGAAAAGAAACCCATGGTATATGCAGAATTGTTGTGTCCTCTCTACTGAAGGTGCTGATTAGAGCCTTGTTCTGGTTATAATCAGACAGAAAAGCCCTGTTACCTCTAAGGACTCATCCCAGAGTTACGGGAAAGCCTCCCAAATGCTGGGATTACAGCCGTGCACCACTTGAATATATTTTAACAGAAAATGTTTGCCCTCATTTAAGATTAATTCCTTAATACTGGTAGGTTTCTGGAAATAAAGTTACTGAGTCAAAGGCTGTACATATTTTGAAAGTTCTTGTCATAAGACCAGATTGCTTTCCAATGAGGTTGTATTGTTTTATCCGTAACTCTCAGTCTCTGCTCATCCTGGCCAATTGTAACACTTAATGGTGACTATTTTTAGTTTTTGCTGATTTGATATAGATGACAGCTGATTATTTAATTTTCATTTCTTTATTGCTGTTGAATTATATATTTTTATGTTAGGCATTTATATATTCTTCTTTGTAAATTGTTTTATCCATTTATCTGTTAGAGTCAAGTGTTTTTGGCATTGATTTGTCTGAGCTCTTTGTTGAGGGCATTTATTCTTAGATTATTTGTTGTAATTTTTTTCCCTAGTTCCTTGTTACTTTCTAGTTTTCTTTGTCTGAAATCTTTACTTTTATGTAGATAGATATTTCCTTTTTTCCCTTGTGATGTCTTTCTATTGCTTAAACTTAGAAGATTCTGCTTACTCTGGATAGATTTTAAATTTATACTTTTCCCTCTGAATTATGTACTTAACTTAGTAGTAACCCTCTTAAGAAGAAAAACATACCCTTTTGTCTTCCAGATCCCAAACTGATCTTCCAGGCTAGCCTTGCGAATGCTCAAATTTTGATTCCCACCAATCAGGCCAGTGTAAGCAGTATGCTATTGGAAGGACATACCCTCCTGGCCCTTGCTACTACAATGTATGCTCCTGGGGGCGCCAGCCAGGTGTGGACAATGCTTTTATCTATTATGGCAAAATTTTAAATTTAGTAGGAAGATCTATGGATTGTCTAGATCTCCATTGATATTAAAATATAACCACCTTTAAGTTTTTTATTAAAGAGCACAAAATGGGTAAATTTTTAAGTTTTGTATCATATCTTAATTTGAAAGATAACTAATGTGTTGTACAGAGATACTTTTCTCCTATTAGCATGTTTTTTTATAACTCCAGGTTTGTTTACAGGATAAAATCAGGGTCCGATTGCTTCTGGGAATAGATGTATTTTAGATTTGTGGCTTGGGAATTATTTTCTGCTATTTGACCTTTTTTTTTTTTTTTTTTTTTTTGTGGGTACTGGGGGTCGACCTCAGGACCTCGCGCGCCAGCAGGCGCCCGTGCCGCTGAGCGATATCACCGGCCCTTTTTTTCGTATGTGGGTTCTGGGAGTCGAACTCAGGACCTTGTGCTTGCCAGGCAGGCGCTTATGCCGCTGAGCTATCTCACCGGCCCTATTTGACCTTTTAGAGACGTAAAAATTAATCAGTGCATAATCTTTGGCTATTCATACATACTCTTTTGAAGGACCTAGTGGAAATTTGCTTATTTTTGCTTTTTGAGTGTATAGTGTGCCTGCTCAGCGGGAATGTAATGCCGTTAAGCATATAATAATCTTCAGGAGTTTCTTATGATGCTAGCTTAATTTAATACTGGGTCTTTTAGATATTGCAGTATACTTCTATGGCTAAGTTATTTGCTCCTCTATTCTTAATCATCTCTGAGAAATTAGAGTCACAGAATAACTTTAGAGCTGAGGAGGAGGGACCTGGGAGTCATTTACTCTAGTAGTTTTTAAATCTTTTAAGGTATTTACTATTTAATATTGAATTTAATTTTTTTTTAATATGGGTACTGGGAGTCAAACTCAGGACCTCGCATTTGCCAGCAGGAGTTTGTGCTGCTGAGCGATATCACCGCCCTTTTTTTCCTTTATGTGGGTACCGGGAGTCGAACTCAGGACCTTGCGCTTGTCAGGCAGGTGCTTACACCGCTGAGCTATCTCACCAGCCCTTGAATTTAAGTATTTTAAACATTTTGATACTAGAACTTTTTCCAAACAACACACAGTTTGAACAACTAATCTAGCTCAGTTTCTAGTATTGTAGATGAGGAAATATCAAGCCTGGTGTTAAATATCTAATCCAAGGTCAAACAGCTAGTTTGTCTTAGAACCAGAACTAGACCTGTTACTATTATTTAACCTATGGCTATTTTTAATGATGCTCTTTTCACTGCTGCATACTCTCTCAAGCTAATCTTTTCACAGGGTTCTTGTGAAAAAGAGGTAGAAGTTTTGAGAAGAGAAAAATGTTATTCTGTCTGTTACATATCTCATTACCTAGGTTGTTCAGAATGAAGAAAATGAGAACTGTTTGAAGAAAGTGGATCCCCAACTACTGAGGATGGCCTTAACTCCTTACCCAAAGTTAAAAGCTGCTCTCTTCCCACAGTGCACTGCTGCTAGTGTCCTGCCGCCTGATATTACACTCTACCACCTCGTTCAGGTACAGTAGTTAAGTGTATCAGTCAGGGTTCAGTTGCCAAAACAGAAAAGACTACCTCTTTCAAGCGGAGGGCTTTCAGCATAGGGAATTGCTTACACATGGTGAAACAGAATGAAGAAACCAAATGTGATGGTGAGACCACCCAGAAATCAGCGAAGGAAGAACCCTTCAGCATCTCTAAGGCTATAGAAAAAGATAGCGGTGTTGTCAGAACACAGAAGCTGGAGTCACCTCTGGGAGCTAAACTTAAAACCAGGATGCTTAAGGGAGCTGGGAATATAGAGGGATGGAACTAGAGACATTTAGGAGTGGCCTCCAGAAAGCAAAGCAAGTTGAAAATGTCTTCGTCTCTTTCCTCTTCCCACCTTTAATCTCCCCCAGTGTCTTTCATGGCTGTACTTCTCTGGTAGCCAGACAGCAAGGATGCTTGGGAAATGTAGTTCCTTACAAAGCAAAGCAGGGGAAGAGTGGAAACAGAGGAGACAAAGATAGTTGACCAGGATACCTGTCCACTGCTGCTTCAAAATCCATTCCATTCTACCACTGATAACCTCTGAGAATCTCGTCCCAGTGAGCTAGGGACCTGGTAATGAATCAGTGCTGCTTAATCTTTTTCAGTACCCAGAGTGTCTTAAGAATATGAGAGAGCTATGAACCTTGTACTCAGAAAAAATTACACAGAAGCATATAGTTTTGTTTATATTTCTCTTTTCTTTTATAAGACATGTGTGGTACATAATGGTTACATTCCTTGTGTGGAGTTGGTACATCTACATAAGACATCTTTTTTTTTTTTCTTTCTTTATGTGGGTACTGGGAACTGAACTCAGGACCTCACGCTTGCCAGGCAGGCGCTTATGCTGCTGCGCTGTATCACCAGCCTATACATGATATATCTTAATTCCTTATTTCATCCCCTTTCCCTTCCCTCCCCCCATCTCTTAATTCCTTTCCTTTTTTTTTTTGTACATATTTGAAGTACATAATGTTTACATTCCTGTGTGTAGTTGGTACATGTACATAACACATCTTAATTCCTGTTTTCATCCTCTGAACTTCTACCCTTCCTCCATCTCTTGATCCCCTTCCCCTTTAAGAAAGCTTTGTCCCCCTACTTCCTGTTAACTTTCATTTTGCTCTTTATTTATACTGTGAGTTAATTTTGTTTATATTTCAAAGGTGTGCACAGACTCCCTGAAGCCTTGATTCAGGGAACTCAGTTAAGAACACCTTTTGCTCATTTCGCAGTTCTAAAGGCCTTTTGTTTTTTGTGTTGTACACATAGTCTCGCATAGTATCTTCAATGCAACCTAAGCTCGGTAATTCTGTAAGGATACAAAGCACTCTTACTCTAATGGGAAGACTTCTTGGGCTGCTCAGCGTATGATCTGAGGACCAGTGCTGATTTGTGAGAACTGACCCAGATTGTAAGTCTGTTATGTCACCAAGCACACCATCTAGTTTCATAGGTTTTTATGTAGTGAGACTTTCCTGAAGAAGGAGGCAGAATGCTGGATTGGCATTCTGGTGCAGGGATCTTACCTCACTGCAGACCAGCACTTTGAGTAACTCTGGTGTAAACTATGAGTGGATTGTATAAAAGCCTAGTTTCTCTGCATAAAGTGGTATGAATCAGCTTCAAATATACATGGTTTCACATTGTTCTTTGTTATGTTTTCAGGTTAATGGTGTAATTTTAGTGCTGCTATTTTAGAAAAATTATTTAGGAAAATTGTTTCTTTTTTAATAGATGACAAATTCTTCCTTAGCCATTGAATCCTGACTTGATAGCTCTTTTTTCCCCCTGTCAACCTCCCATCATCTATTCATAGACTTTGCTAAATTTTTGGCCTCACAAATCCCAAAGAGCCACTGCTCCCTTTTGTCAACCCTTTCTTTCTTTCTGTCTGTCTGTCTTTTTTTTTTTTTATGTGTGTACCGGGAGTTGACCTCAGGACCTCGTGCTTGCCAGGCAGGTGCTTATGCCGCTGAGCCATCTCACTGGCCCTGTCAACCCTTTCTGACTTGACCTTAGTCTACCATTTTTTCTTTGGTAATGTTTTTGGTTACTGCATTCTTTCAGCTGTCTTACTCTTTCCTTTTCCTCCTTGCCCTTAATTTTTCTCGTGTTTACAAAGTAACATTTTCTAGCCCTTTGGTTCCAAAAGTATATTTAAAGTGTGTCTTGTGTTATAATTGATTCTACTTTTGCCAAAAAAAAATACATTTTCCAGATATCTCTTAAAGTAAGGTGAGTCTTTAAGAGAATGTAGCTACCATTTTTATTAAAATAGAAAGCAGTCTTTGTTGTTTTTGTTTTTGTTTTTGTTTTGTTTTTTTTAAAGAGAAGTAGGGCCGGTGAGATGGCTCAGCGGTGTAAGCGCCTGCCTTGCAAGCGCGAAGGCCCGAGTTCGACTCCCGGAACCCACATACGAAAAAGGGGCCGGTGATATCGCTCAGCGGCACGGGCGCCTGTTGGCGCGCGAGGTCCTGAGGTCGACCCCCCGGTACCCACAAAAAAAAAAAAATAAAAAAAAAATAAATAAATAAAGAGAAGTAAAAACAATGATACATAATTTCAAAACAAGGTAATAGGAAATTAACAATGGTTGATGTTGTTTTGTTTTTAGTTGTGTTCAAAGAATTATTGTTCAGAGAGAGATTTATTTTATTTTATTTTATTTTATGGTGCTGGGGATTGAACTAGGGCCTTGCACATACTGGGTAAGTGCTCTATCTCTGAGTTATACCCCCAGCCCAGTGTAAGTTTTCAATTGTCCTGGAAGTCAGGTATGGTTGTACACTACTGTAATCCTACTACTCTGGGAGGCTGAGGCAGGAGGACTACATGTTTGAGCCCAGCCAAGGCAACTTAGCGAAACCCTGACTCAAAATAAAAAAATAAAACTTAAAGGGAGGGGATGCTGGGGATATGCAAAGGCCCTGGGTTCAATCTCTAGTAACAACAACAAAAAAATTTATTTAGAGAAGCAAATTCCCTATGAAGGCTTTTCATGCATTTTGTTTACTTAATCAATAAACATGTGGCTCTGACTTTTTCTTTTTTTTTCAGTCATTATCACCCTTTGATCCTAGCAGATTGTTTGGCTGGCAGTCTGCCAATACACTAGCAATAGGAGGTAAGTCAATAGGGGTATTTCTTACTTTAGAAATATTTAGTAGTATTGATGTTAGAAGTTAATATATATAAAGCCAATCCATTTTTTTCCTGCTTCCTATTTTAAAAATAAAGGTAGAAGCTGAGTGTGATTGTGCACACCTATAATCCCAGCACTCAGGAGGCCTAGGCAAAAGGAAATAAATTTGAGCAGGTTAGCAAGACCCTATCTCAAAATAAAAAATTAAAAAAAGACCTAGAGAGTAGCTCAGTATGAAGGTCATGGGTTCAAGCCCCAGTACTACCCACCCCCCCAAAAAAAACACACTTTTTAGGAGACTAACTGAAAACAAATTATGAGTTAAAAGTCAGTGTATTGGGCTGGTGAGATAGCTCAGCAGCATAAGCGCCTGCCTGGCAAGCGCAAGGTCCTGAGTTCAACCCCCGGTACCCACCAAAAAAAAAAAAAGTCAGTGTATTATCTTACTAGTGCTTTATTTCCAACAATTCATCTTCGTTTGCAATATAGTATCGGAAAGGTTACGAGCCTTAGTATTGGCATTAGTAAATTCTAGCTCTACCATATAAGAGCTCTGTGAGCTTAGGCAAGTGATTTAACCTTTCTTCAGTTCCCTATAAAATAAGTTTAATAATAGTGCTCACCTCACGTGTTAGTGTGAGAATGAAAAAAGACAAGGAAACTATAAAGCTGTCATGTACTAAGTACCAGATGCACACACATTGCCTTTGTGTAGACCGTGAGAAGTTCTGAGTTTTATGCTGTTCTTAAAACTTAGCCCTTTCTATTTCTTTTACCTTTGCATTTAGGGTTTAACTTTAGCTTTTACTGTTTTTCTTTTACCTTTGCATTCAGAGTTAGCCTTTGATACCGTCTTCCCTTGATAGCTCTGTCTGCATTACTCTCTAAGATTACTTTGCACATGAAAGTACTTCATAAATAGTTGACATACATCAGATGTATGAATGTATTATATCAGTGTAGCTTGTCAAATGTATTGACATATATAAAAATGAGCTTTCTTTTTTTTTTTTTTTTTTGGTGGTATTGGGGATTGAACCTAGGGGAACTGGATGACTGAGCTACATTTCTACCCCTTTTTAGTTTTTTATTTTGAAACAGGGTCTTGCTAAGTTACCCAGGCATCCTTGGTCACAGTCTTCTTGCCTCAGCCTCCTGAGTAGCTGGGATTATGGGCATGCACTATGCCCATCTTTTTCTTTTGTTTCCTTTGAGATGGGGTCTTACTCTGTTGCCTGAATTGGTCTCAAATTTGTGATCTTCCCGTGTCAGCCTCCCAAGTAGCAGGGATTACAGGCATGGGCCACCATGCCTGGCTCATTAAAATTAGTTTTCTAATATATCTATTTGTATAAGTTCTCATCTGATATACTGAATTTACCTACTACCCAGAGTCTAGTGCAGTGCCAGGCCTACAACATATGTTCAGTAAGTGTTTGTTGAGTGCTCAAAGTAGTACTTACTGCATTATGAAATAAAAACATCTTTTCTAACTTATTAGAGTCTTATTTTAATGGCTTCAGCTCAATCACTTAGCCAGCAAGAATCTTGACCACCTCTGGGATATTAAGCCTGCCTGGTTTTTAGAAGTTTATAAAATACTTGAGGAAATAAGGTACAAAATAAATGGAATAGTTGCCGTGAAATATGTAATACATATTTATATGGGGATGCACGAAAACTGTGTGGTGACTTAGCTTCTGTGGCAGGCAGAATTTTCCCTATACACAGTCTCCACAGTAGGTGCCATCTGCAAAAAATTCAAAATTATTTGAATAAAAATCTCAAGTTTGCATATTCAACAACTGTCAGTACTGTACACTACACTTCAATATTTAATGTTCAAAATTTAATGAACAAATAGTTTTATATATAGTAATAAGTAACCAGAGTCACTCTGGTCTCAGAATACAAATAGGACATGTGGCTTCTTAACCTCAAGGAGCGGTACTTTAGGTAATAGCTTTGTGAGATGACAGATACCTCTAAGGTCTCCAAGTCCTTTTTTGTTTTTTTAGGAGCCAAGAGAAGGTGAAAATTCCTTGAAATTCTATGAGAAAATTAGGCTTTATTCTAGGAATAAACTTTGAATTTTGAAAGTATTTTCTAGAACTGGTTCTTGGAACAAGTTTCAAATGTTATTTTATCTCCTTTTCCCATGGTTAAGAGGCAGTTAAAGATGAGGGCTTGACAGGAGTGGCTGTTTCATGCTATTCATATCCAAGTGTCTTCTGACTTCGAGTTTCTCTAAAAACCAAAAACATTTTCCTGCTATTTTTAAAAGCCCCTTCTGCAGATTAATGAGTTTTGTAGCTAAAGAGTTACTGTCATTGTGAAATTAAAGGATCAAATACAACACTAACAGAGCTACAAAGATGGTTAAACATGCACAAAATAATCAGTGTCATACACATTAACAGAATGAAGGACAAAAACTGTATGACGATAGCAATAGTTGCAGAAAAAATACTTGATGAAACTCAGCATCCTTTCATGATAAAAATTCAAATTAAATATTGAAGGAATGTATAATAAAGAATATATATATATGTATGTATATATATATGTATATATATGTATATATACATACATATATATGACAAGCCCTCCTCTAACATCAGTAGTAACAGTTACAAACTTTTCCTCTAAGATAGGGAACAAGACAAGGATATCCATTCTCACCACTTCTGTTCAACATAGTACTGGAAATCCTAGCTAGAGCATTTAGGCAAGAAAAAGAAATACAAGGTGACTAAATCAGAAAGGAAGTTTAATTGTCACTGTGTATAGATGGTATGATTTTTGTGTACAGAAAATCCTCTAAAAAACACCAACTGTTAAAACTAGTAAATGAGTTCGGTAAAGTTATAGAAGATCAATGTACAAAAATAATAGTGTTAACAAAAAAGAAACCAACAAAGACAAAAAAAATAGTGTTTCTGTATATTAACAATGAATAATCTGAAAAAGAAATCAAAACAATCCCGTTTACAATAGCATTAAAGCACCAGGGATATAGCTCAGCGGCACAGCGTCTGCCTGGCAAGTGCAAGGTCCTGAGTTTGATTCCCGGTACCAAAAAACAAAAATAAAAACAAAAACCAGTAGCATTAAAAAATTTAGGAATAAGCCAGAGGTGAAAGATACATATATATTAGGCTATAAAACATTGGTAAAAGGAACTGAAGACATAAATAAATGGATGTATTCTGTGTTTATGGATTGAAAGAATATTCATAAAATGTTCACACTACGTAAAGCAATCTATAAATTCAGTGAAATCCTTGTCAAAATTTCAGTGATGTTTTTCACAGAAATGGAAAACACAGTCTTCAAATTCATGTGACCTCCGGGGAGCTATAGCAAGCCGGAGCAAAAAGGCTAGAAGCATCACAGTACTGGACCTCAAAACCTGAAAAGCTGTAGTAATCAAGACAGCATGGTATCAATATAAAACAGATACACAGAGGGATGTAACAGAACAGAGAACCCCGAAAGAAACTCTTATATGGTCAACTAATTTTCAAGAAAGATGCTAAGAATATAGCATAGGGAAAGGACTGTCTCTTCAATAAATGATGCTGGGAAAACTGGCTATTCAGATACAAAAGAATGAAATTGTAACCTCAGACATACATAAAAATAAAATTGGATTAAAGGCTTAAATATAAGACCTAAGACTGTAAAACTCCTGGAAGAAAACATACAGGGAAAGTGTCTTGACATTGGTCTTGGCAATTTTTTTTTTGGATGGGACACCAAAAGCTCAGGCAACAAGAGCAAAAATAAGCGGATCTACATCAAACAAAATTTCTGCCCAGCAAAAGAAACAACTGGTAAAATGAAAAGCATCTACAGACTAGAAGAAAATAATTGCAAACCCCAGATCTAATAAGAGATCAATATCCAAAATATATAAGGAGCTCACATAACTCAGAAGCAAGACAATAACTCACTTAAAAATGAGCAAAGGTTCTGAATATATTTTTTTCTACAGAAGGCATCAAAGTGGCCAAAGGGGGCCGGTGAGATAACTCAGCGGCGTAAGCGCCTGCCTGGCAAGCACGAGGTCCTGAGTTCGACTCCTGGTACCCACATACGAAAAAGGGGCCGGTGATATCGCTCAGCGGCACGGGCGCCTGCTGGCATGCGAGGTCCTGAGTTCAACCCCCAGTACCCACAAAAAAAAATAAGTGGCCAAAGGTGTATGAAAAAGTCTTCTGTATCACTAAGCACCAGGGAATTGCAAATCAAAACCACAGTGAAGCAGCATTTCGCACCAGTTAGGATGGCTTTTATAACAAAAACAAGATTGTAAGTATTGGCAAGGGTGTGGAGAAAAGGGAGCCCTTGTACAGTCTGGGGAGTGTAGATGGATGGCAGCCACTGTGGGAAACAGTATGGAGGTTCCTAAAGAAGTTAAAAATGGAACTACCACGTGACCCACCAATCTCTCTGCTGGGTATATGCCCAAAGGAAATAAAATGACCGTTACATAAGGACATCTGCACGCCCATGCTTATTGCAGCATTATTCACAATAGTGAATATATAGAAACATGGGTATCCATTGGCAGATGAATGGATAGAGATACTGCAATGTATAAATATTGTGCTCCCTTTGGCAGCACATATACAATACATAAATATTTCCACATGCATGCATAATAGAATGTTCAGCATTAAAAAGAGATCCTGCCTTTTGCAACAACATGGGTAAAACTAGAGGGCATTCTGCTAAGTGAAATAAGCCAGATTCAGAAAGACAAATGATGCATGATTTATTACATGTAGTATCTGAAGGGGGAGGAGAATCAGCCAGGCATGGTGGCACACGTCTGTAATCCCAGCATTTTGGGAGGCTACGGCAGAAGGATTGCAAGTTCGATCCCAGTCTGGGCAACTTAGACTTAGTAGGATCCTGTCTCAAAAAGAGGTCTCGGGGTGTAGCTCAGTGCAAAGGCTCTGGGTTCAGTATCCAGTACTGCCTCTCGCAAGTCAAATGCATAGTAACAGAGCAGAATGATAATTATTGGCAATGGGGAACAAGAAGACATAAGTCAAAGGGTACAAAGTCTTAGTTACATAGAGTGAAGAAGTTTAGAGGTGCAATATAGTGCACAACATGATAATAATTATGTATAGTGGTAATTTGCCAAGAGAATTGATTTTAGATAGTCCTACCACCCAGAGAAAGAAAAGTATATGAGATGTTGGATTTGCTGGACTGTAGTAATCATTAAATCAAAAGAAGTATATTAATATTGTGTTGTATTTTTTTTTTTTTTTTTTATACGTGGGTACTGGAGTTGAACTCAGGACCTCACACTTGCCAGGCAGGGGCTTATGCCGCTGAGCTATATCACCGGCCCTGTATTCTTTAAATATGTAAATTTCTAGAAGGTTAAATAAATTGTTCAAGATCACACAACTGGTGTCAAAATCAGGAGTCAAGCACATTCTTTTATGACCCAAAGGCCTATTAACGCTGAGATACTAGACCTGCCGTGCTGGAGCGTCTTCCTACCGCTGGAAACAGTATCATAATTGCCCTGAGGAGTCACTCTGGGTATGCTTTTTTCCCGTTTCCAGTTTGTGTTTCTTATTTGGTTTAGGGATATTCCAGACAGTGGGATCTTTCCCCTCAGTCCCATCTTAGTATCAGTAACCATAGTGTGCACCCCTAGAAGTCATTGACCCTTATTCCATTGGCAGCCAGGCCCTGCTAGGCCATAGCCACAGCTGTAATTCAGCACAGCTTTCATGGGAGAAAGAGTTCTTTAATTAAAAAAAAACCATGGAGCACTTCAGGTGGCATGGCCTTCAGGTTATTTAGTGCAGTGTGCTCATTTTACTATGAAGACAGAAGTCCAAAGAGGAGAGGAGATCCAGCCAAAGCACTTAGTAGGTTAGAAACAAATAACACTGCAGTGCTGATTGCAGATCCTTAAAGTCTCTAGGAAGAAAAGAAGGGGGAAAAAGGCAACTAAAATCACAGGAAGGTGGCAAATACCTATAATCCCACCATTCAGGAGGCTGAGGCAGAAGGATCACAAGTTCATGCCCAGCCTGGACTACACAGTGAGACCCTGTCTCAGAAAACCAAAAATAAATAAATTTTTTTTGTGTGTGTGTGGGTACCGGGGGTTGAACTCAGGACCTCGCGCACCAGCAGGTACCCATGCCACTGAGTGATATCACTGGCCCCTTTTTCGTATGTGGGTACCGGGAGTCGAACTCAGGACCTCGTGCTTGCCAGGCCGGCACTTATACCGCTGAGCTATCTCACCAGCCCCCAAAAATAAATAAAATTTAAGTAGGTTCAATATGGGGGAGAGTACAAATGAAGGCTACCTGTATTTTTAAGTAAAATAAAACTTCTATATTTTGATAGGTTCAAAGAGATATAAAGTGTACTATGATATGAAATGATTATAGAAATCCCAAATCTTTTACCATTGAAGAGTTAAGCTTTCCGTATGCAAATCTGAAATTAACTATCATGAGGTGTGGAAGATTAATATTGCTCTACTTTCTCCCCTAGATGCACTGAGTCATCTTCCACATTTCTCTAGCCCTGGTCTGGTGAACAAATATGCTGTAGTGGAACGTCTGGATTTTGCTTATTATTTACATCATGGGCGCCCATCATTTGCATTTGGTATTTTTCTGGTCCAGGAATTAACCAAAAGCAAGACTCCCAAGAAGCTGTGAGTACTTAAAACATAAATTGGTACTATTTTTCATTTGTGCTATTTTATAGTTATCAAAATAATGCATTTTTTATGATAAAATAGTGGAATAGTTCAGAGAAGTGAGAATGAAAGACAAAAGTCTTGAAAGTCTCTTATTTCCATTCTACATAATAAATATGGCTGAAAACGTCTTGTGCATCTTTCTAGAAATTTGTTCACACATAGAAGTAAAAATTTTGTGCTTTAAGGTGTCAAACTTGGGGCCGGGTTTTAGCTCAGTGGTGCAGCGCCTGCCTGGCAAGTGTGAGGTCCTGAGTTCGATTTCTGGTACCCTCCCCGCCAAAAAAAGGTGTCAAACTTAAGTGGTATTAATCTTGTTGGTAGTTCATGTACATACTCAGAATTGATAGCACAAGTTGCTTTTTGAAGTTCTACCTCATACCTCCTGGATGAAGTCGGAAACAAGAATAGTGTAGACTATGAGTAGGTGCTTTAAGAGAAGGTAAATCTGAGGAAATGGAGGCTGTGGAGCCTGAAAACAACTAAAAAGCTACCTAGGACTCAAATGGATGTGTGCAAGGGGTGCAAAAGGAAAGGGAGTGAAAAATCACACGTCCAGCTCCCCGTGTATCACTGATGTAATTCCACGTGCTTTTCCTGGTGAGAAAAGTTTTATGTGCTGATGTGATTTTGATTCCTTTCTTTTTCAGGATCCAGCAAGCAGGCAAAGAAGCCTATGTCTTAGGGCTCTCTTCTTTCCACATACCTTCCATAGGAGCTGCCTGTGTTTGTTTCCTAGAATTACTTGGCCTTGACAGCCTCAAGCTTAGAGTTGATATGAAAGTGGCGAATATAATTTTGAGCTACAAGTGTAGAAATGAAGACGCTCAGTACAGCTTTATCCGAGAGTCTTTAGGTACAGCACCCATTCTTTATGTGCCTTGTTTTGTTAGAGGAGAAGAGCTGAATAGATCTAAAGCACTGAATTGTGAGCATTTGGGAAGGAACAGTTATTTTCCTGGGTTTTGTTTTTTCGGTTTTTTTGTTTGTTTTTTTGTATTGCTGGAGATTTGATGTGGGGCTTCATGCATGCTGGGCAAGTGCTCTACCACTGAGCTACATCCCCATCTACCATGTATATGCTCTTTATCTCACTTTCTTGGGCACTTTAATTGGGTCCTGAAATGGCCCTGGACCATATTATTCCAACAGAAATGCCCAGGTCCTGACTTTTTCTCTTGGCCATAAATATACGGATGTGGGTGTGTTTGAGGCAGGGTCTTGATCTTGCTCGGGCTAGTCTCAACTCCTGGGCTCTGGTGCTCATCCTGCCTCAGCCCCTGCCACCTCGCCCAGCTCATACTTTTTGTTCATGTTTCTTATAGCTGAGAAACTGTCTAAACTGGCAGATGATGAAAAGGCAGCCACAGAAGAACTGCTTGTTCTCTTAGAAGAAGGTACATGGAATAGCATTCAGCAGCAGGAAATAAAGAGGTTTGTGAGTTTCAATCCCAGCATCTTCTCCAGTAAGCTTCTTGTGCTAACCTGTGTTGGCCTCATCTTTTCTTCTAGCTCTTCTGCTGTTTGCACCAAAATCTCTCTAGACCTGATCTTATTTATCCAGTACATAGCAGACACTAAATAAATGGAATTTTTTTTAGTTGTACCTTGTCAATAATGGTTCCCTTTTTAGAAGTGGTCTTACCAAGAGATTGAGAGGAGCTTTGACTGTGAGGTCAGAAAAGTGTTCTAGGTGTTACATGTTGAACTGATTGCAGGAGATGTAGGGGCAAGTTTCACAAAATTAGACTTTAAATATTGTCCTTAATGTTTTCTTCCCATCATATGTCAGCTGGTACTGGAAGCCAGAGTGAGCATCTGTCAGCAAAAACACATACTTGCCGTTTTCCCAGTGTTCTCTCCTTAGGGCAGCCCTAGGAGCACACTGTCCCTCTCTTGCTGACTCAGTTCTCAGCAGTTCCGTTCTAGGAGAGGAACATGTGCCCTCTCCCTAGCGAGGAGCCCCAGGCACCTGCCAGGGCTCTAAAGTGAACCATGCAGGAGAATTAACCAGGAAATTTCTCCTGTTGTCTCAGTTTTTCTAAGGATGATCCATAACTATTAAATCAATATTTGATTGATGACTTGGGGAAAGAATGAACTGTGCCAATACATTAAGAAAGCTATTCCATGTTATGAGCAAGAGTCCATTTTCAAAGTAGTCTAATAAATATTTTTTGAAAAGCCTTTTTTCTTTTGCAGTGTTGAGGACCTAACCTATGGCTTTGCATGTGCTCTACCACTAAACTTCATTCCTAGCCCCTGTTGAAAGGCTTCTTAGAGAATACACTGTGGTTACATTTATTTAATTTTTACTAATTTACCAGTTTCAAACTAAACCTGTATTTTCATAAGAGTTTTTTTCTCTACCATCCCATCCCTAATTCTAATTCTAGGTTATCCTGTGAATCTGAGAGCCAGTGGGCATTAGTGGTCCAGTTTGGCAGGCTCCACAATATGAAACTGAGCACATCCTACCTTAGAGAATGTGCCAAAGCAAATGACTGGCTGCAGTTCCTTACTCATAGCCAGCTCCATAACTACCAACCAGAGGAGGTAGGTCTATTGCTGGTGGCTCTCAAGGAAATCTGACCACTTCTGTGAAGATAGTGTTCTTTCTAGTGCATAAACAAGTTTTTTTTTTAAATTTTAAAATGTTTTATTAGTGTATGTTTACAATACATAATACATTCATTGTGGGGAATTGACATATATACATATCAAATCTTGATCCTTTTTTTCTTTCCTTTTTCTTTTTGTTTCTTTGTTTTTTTGGTTTTTATTTTTTGGTTTTTGAGATAGGGTCTTGCTGTGTAGTTCAGGCTGGCCTTGAACTCACAATGTAGCCAAGGCTGGCCTCGGAGTCACAGCAATCCTCCTGCCTCAGCTTCCCAATGCTGAAATTACAGGTGTGCGCCACTATGCCAGCTACTCTTTTTTTTTTTTTTTAATGTCGGTACCGGGAGTCGACCTCAGGACCTCGTGTTTGCCAGCAAGCGCTTGTGCTGCTGAGCGATATCACCGGCCCCTTTTTTTCTTTATGTGGGTTCTGGGAGTCAAACTCAGGACCTCGCGCTTCCCGGGCAGGCACTGATGCCGCTGAGCCATCTCACTGGCCCAATGCCAGCTACTCTTGATCCTTTGTAATTCCACTTCCCCTTTACTCTCTTCCAATCTCCCTCCCATCCCCAGACACCTTTTCCATCTCATGAAGTTGATCTCCCTGTTTCTGTCATCTCCCGTTTATTTTGCTTCATAAATGATTTATACTCTGGGTTTCTCATATAAGTGAAACCTGTGCTATTTAACCTGAGTCTGATGTATTTCACTTACCATGCTGGACTCAAGGTGCACTCATGTTCCTATAAATAACCAAAGTTGTCCTTCTTAGCCTTCTTAGCCTTTTGATATAACACTTATTTTTACTAACAGTTCAGTGGGTTTGTGTCAGACATTAATAGTCTGACTAGTCATTAATACTAAAAAGCTTGAAAAGTTTTTGTAACTCCAGATTGAATATGGAAATTCACCCAAAAGCACAACTTTGTAAAATTATGTGGTCACTTCAGACACAGTTCAGTGTGGGAAAGAATAATTTTGCTTGTGCTTTTCTGTAACATGTTCAGCTCCAGGTGAAACTAAAAGTTGGGTGTCTATTTTAATTATCTAATATGCTTTCTAGGTGAAATCCCTTCTTCAGTGTTTCAGCCCAGTCCTGCAAGACCACTTACAGCTGGCTTTTGAAAACTTGCCCTCAGTATCCAACTCTAGAGTGGACAGTGATCAAGTCAGTACCGAGTCCCCTCAGGAACTCCAGAGAAACAAAGAAGAGATGACTAACTTCTTTGAAGTTCTGCTCCAGTACTCAGAGCAACCAGACTCCTGGCATTGCCTCCTGGCTGAGGCAGTGAGACAAAAGGCCCCTGTCCTCAGTATCCTGGCTTCCTGTCTCCAGGTGAGGGACAGGAGAAGCCTAAGTTAAGGACTTGGAGAGCAATAGAAAAAAATAGTAAGGGACAGGAAGGGCTAACAATCATAAGTGGGTTAACGATGCCAGTGAAGCTCCAGTATGTTTCAAGGTCACTGAACCACTTTGTCGTCTTTATGTTAGACTCTGGGTCTGGGTCACTTGGTACTCTTCCTCATGCATCAGTGAGCGCAAGTGGTAGAGGAGTGGTTCCTGTTGATGGTGGCAGGGAGGACACTTGGTGAATGCGCATCACTGCTTCTTCAGCAGCGAGGGAGACATTCCACACAGTCCCTTAATTGCAGCTCAGTGGAGGACAGTCCTGTTCCACTTATAAACCTCTCTGTCTTGTCTTTGACCTGCCACAGTTTCCAGGACTATTTATTAGAATCCCTTTGTTGTTCATTAGATTTTGTCATGTTCGGAAGCTTTTAAGCCATCTTAACTAATTGAGATGACTTATTCTAAATAGGAAATATCTGGGCCGGTGAGATGGCTCAGCGGCGTACGCGCCTGCCTGGCAAGTGCGAGGGCCTGAGTTCGACTCCTGGAACCCACATACGAAAAAAGGGCCGGTGATAGCGCCCAGTGGCACGGGCGCCTGCTGGCACACGAGGTCCTGAGGTTGCCCCCCCGGTACCCACACACACAAAAAAAAGTAGGAACTATCCACCTGTAGCATTTGTTATGTCTGTTAGGTAACCCAGGCTATTATTCTGAAAATTTCTTACCCAATGTTAGGATGCCAGTACTGTTTCCTGTCTCTGTGTTTGGATCATTGCCTCTGTGGAGGACAGTGTCACTGCTGAAGTAATGGGACATATTCGGGGCTTAACAGAAGACCATCCCTGGGACCTTGAGGACTTTTCCATCATCTGGAGAACATTATTAACACGGCAGAAGAGCAGAACTCTTATCAGAGGTTTCCAGCTTTTCTTTAAGGTAGTGCATAATTACTTCGGTTCTTTCCGGAGGTCACAGGTGTTATTTCAGCATGTCCCTCCTTGACTTTTTCTTATTCTCATCCCTAGATTTTTTTTTAAGCCAACAGTAGGTGATAATAGTAATAGAATGTTTGTTTGTTGTACAGTGCTAGGGATTGGACCCAGGGTCTTGCACATGCTAGGCAAGTGCTCTACTACTGAGCTATACCCCCAGCTCTGCCATTTATTTAGTAGTGTTCAAATACATTATTTTAATAATTTCTCACAACAATCCTATAGAAGATAACAGGATTTTATGAAGTATTATCCTCACTTTATAAACTAATAAACTAATGCTCACAGCACTCAATTACCCTATCCAAGAACTCAAAGTACTTTATACTTTGTAGTACATTTAGAATTCAGATTCATACTTTGCAATCCAAAACTCCCCTAGAAAGCAGTGGATTCTGTGGGTTCGGGGGTGGGGGGTGGGGGTGGGGAGGTGATCCCCAGAGCCCAGCATCCAGCAATGTATGTTAGAGACACCATACTGCCACCTAGTGGGTGGCTCCTGCCATCTGTGGTGAATCAAGTCTAGAATAGAAAATGGATTTGTTGAATAGCTGTACCCATCCTGAGTATCTTTTTTTCCAAAAGGAAATATAAATTTTAACCATTCCTCTTTTTAAGATGTATGACTTAATTCTACTGTAAGGCAGTTTTTAGTAACATTTAACATTCTCTTATTTGCCATTATTCATCGAGAAAATATCAAGGTCAGGATTTTCTAATTTCAAACTCTTCTTCAAAGGATTCCCCATTACTACTGCTGATGGAAGTATATGAACTGTGTATGTTCTTCAAGAATTATAAGGAAGCCAAAGCTAAACTGCAGGAATTCCAGAAGAGGCTTGAAACTGTAAGTTGAAATTAGAGTGCTATTTCTCACTGATCTAAAATTGGCTGGTGTGGCCTATTGCCTGCTAGTGGTTGGAATGGCATATCAGGTGAATAGTGGCTATGTAGTGTAATTCAGCTAAATCGTTTGCACTGTTCCAGAGATGGGAAAGCGAGGGCAGGGGGCCACAGGGGTCTCACGTGCAGCAGCTCATCTGTTGCCATGAACAGAAAGGTTTCATGTAATTGCCATACTATAATCATTTTTCTGATTCTGCAGCTGAGCTCAATGGAAAAGGATTAATGGTCCCTCTGGACACCAGAGCACAGTGGAGGTCATGAGCCACATTTGGTCAATCCAGGATAGCTCCAGCTTTATTCATTATGATAGAAAAGAATGATTTTTTCATCAGTACTCCTAGAGGTTCTACTATCCTTGTCCAAACAGTGCTGAACATGTGGTTGGTCTCGGGCTCTGCTTCTTCAAATGCTTGTTTCAGACTTAGTTATCATGCCAAAATTATTATTTTTGTGTGTGGGTACCCGGGGTCAAACTCAGGACCTTGCACGCCAGCAGGCGCCTGTGCCGCTGAGCTATCTCACCGGCCCTTTTTTTGTATGTGGATACCGGGAGTCGAACTCAGGACCTCGCACTTGCCAGGCAGGCACTTATGCCGCTGAGCTATCTCGCCGGCCCATGCCAAAATTATTAACAATTTTTTTTTTTTTTTTTTTTTTTTTTTTTGAGACAGGGTCTCACTGTGTAGTTCAGGCTGGCCTTGAACTCACTGTGGAGCTCAGGCTGACCTCAAAATCACAGCAGTCTTCCTGCCTCAGCCTCCCGAGTGCTGGGATTACAGGCATGTGCCACCACCAACCTTACTGTTATGGGGGGAAAAAGCAGAAGCTGTAAGAAAGGAGAAAGAATATGCCCTAGTCTTGCTTGGTGTTTTCAGCACTTCTGCCTTCCGTACTCTCCAAGAGCTCTATGATAGATGAGACACACATAAATACCTACTTTACCCACCACCAACAGCAAGTGAAACGTCTCTCTAGGCTTTTGTTCTTAGTCACAGTGGTCTTAACTCCAATGAAGATAAAAAGGCTATATATTTGAAAATACTGAATCAGTTATTTTAGTAAGGCTGGGGTGCCTAAATCACACACACACACACACAGAGACACACACAGAACTGTTAATTTCCTCACCCTATTACTCTCTGAGACTGGGGTCCTGCCAGGGTCTCCTTGTTCCTGCTGGCCTGCCAGGCCCAGTGTTCTTTGGAGACATTGCAGCTGCCATCTCAGCCCTTTACCTCCCTAGTTCTTTCATTTGCCTGAGGTAGTCCCTCTTAGAGCAGAAAAGTTAGGTAAAAATTAATAAAGACTAAGAACTGGGCCAGTGAGATAGCTCAGCGGCGTAAGCGCCTGCCTGGCAAGTGCGAGGTCCTGAGTTCGACTCCCGGTACCCACATACGAAAAAAGGGTTGGTGATATCACTCAGTGGCACGGGCACCTGCTGGCGCATGAGGTCCTGAGTTTGACCCCCAGTACCCACCAAAAAAAAAAAAAAAAAAAGACTAAGGACTAATGCCCTAATCCAAGCTGATTTTAATGAGGACACTTAAGAGGATAAAGAATCAAGAATAGACGTATTATGGCTGGTGAGATGGCTCAGCGGCGTAAGCGCCTGCCTGGCAAGCGCAAGGGCCAGAGTTCAACTCCCAGAACCCACATACGAAAAAGGGGCCGGTGATATCGCTCAGCTGCACGGGCACCTGCTGGCGCGCGAGATCCTGAGGTTGACTCCTGGTACCCACAAAAAAAAAAAAAAAGAATAGATGTATTATGTAACTGTTGACTTTTGCACAGTAAGTCCTTCTCCGTTCTAGGAGAATTGTTTATAAGTCAGATTCGTTGTAAGCCAACAGAGTGAGTCATACAGTACACCTGTGAAAGTTCACAACTTAAATGTTCATTAAGTCAGAGACTTACTGTACCACAAACATCCACCACAGTATCTAAGCAGGAGCAGGAGCTAATTAGGAGCTGCCTCCTGTTCCATCATTCTCAATTGTCATCCCCTTAAATAGCAGTGAGGGAGTAGCTCCAAAGCAAACTAATCTTCCTTTAACAATAGCGGGTGGCCCAGCATGGTGGCACATGCCTATGTTCTAGCTACTTGGGAGCCTGAAAAAGAAGGACCCTTGAGCCCAGGAGTTCAGAATCAGTTTGAACAGTACAAGAAGACTCTGCCTCAAAAAAAAAAAAAAAAAAAGGGCAGGTAAGCCATATTGAAATTTAAGAGAGGAGAATGAGAATCAGGTAGGACTGTACAGAATCTGGGAAAGAGAGTAGTGAAGACAGTTCCAAGTAGTAGTAAGGAGACAGCAGTAATACGACATGGGATTTTATAAGCCATTCCATAACTGAAGACCTCAGCAATATTCGGCATTCCTTTGAAGACAGTATTGCAATCTGCATTATAGCCAAAAAACCTCTGTGTGTGTTATCGTACCTTCAGAGTGACTTTTTTTTCTTTTGGCAGTACTGAGGATTGAACTCAGGGCCTTTGCACTGAGCAACATCCCAGCCCTGTGTAAATTTCTTTTTATTTTGAGACAGGGTCTCACTAAGTTGCCCAGGCTGTATTTGAACTTGCAGTCCTCCTGCCTCAGCCTCTGAGTGCTAGAATTACAGGTGTGGCATGCACTACCAAGCCCTGCTTTTGTTTTGTTTTTATTTTGTTTTGTTTTGTTGTTTTGTTTTTGTTTGTTCTCTTGAGATAGGGTTTCACTAAGTTGCCCTGACTGATATTGCAGTCCTCCTGCCTCAGCCTCCAGAGTACCCGGGATTGCAAGTGTGTACAACTGCACCCAGCTCAGGAGTTAACTTTTTATTCCGCTAAAAGTCCCGGTATTTTTTATTATGCTGTGCGAAGTCTAGAGTAAACTATGAAATGTGAACCTACAGTGACTAAGAAACAAATATTAGTCTTGCAAAAATAATAGAAAGAAAGGAACCAAATAAAAATCAGCAATGGAGTGACAAAAGGAGCGTCATGTGGGAAAGTGTGCTCCTCAGAGTGTCAGGCACAGTGTCTTAGATATCTTTGCCACCCTCTTGTGGGCAGCCTGCTACTTAGAGTCATCTTCCTGTTTAGTAGTTTTAGTGTGTGATCGAAATGACAAATCCAGGCTTCTTGGCTTGAAAACTTTCTCTAACAAAAATGTGAAGTATTGTACCAGCAAAATATGTAGTAGAACCAGCCAACCAGTGGTAAACAAGGCTAAGAAGCCTTCATGATATGAATTTAAAATTCTCTGGACTTAAGGACAGCCCTAGATCTGTTTTTAAAGAAGCTGCCACTAGGTGTTGTGGCACATGCCTGTAATCCCTGTTCTCAGGAGGCCATGGCAGGAAGATTGCTGTGAGTTCGAGGCCAGCCTGGGCTACACGTAGCAAGACCCCGTCTCAAAAAAAAAAAAAAAAAAAAAAAACCAGAAAGAAAAAAACTGCTAAGTGAAACATGTCTGGTTAATACCATGGCACTTCAGAGAACTGTTAACTGGACAGACAGATTGGGAGGAACTTACAGGCATGAGCTCTCTAGTTAGCACTCAGTCTTTAGGACTCTTAAGGCTGGGGATGCAGCTTATTGGTAGAGCATGCTTGCTTGCCTAGCATGCATGAGGGCCCAGGTTCAATCCGCCATGGAGGAGGGGCAGTGTACAGCATCATTCAAAGGACTCTTGCCTTTCACACATGCGGCTCTCTGCTCTGGGGCTAACCACAGAGAGAGCACACACAGAGATGCCAAGGAGGGCTTATTCCTGCCTGTCTTCTGAGCTCCCTCGCTCATTCCTGCCGGTTGGAAAACATCTGCATAGGCATCCCCTTTGTGATGGGAGGTTGTTCTTCAGGATATCTTGGCTTTCTTGTTCACTAATTTGGAGATTTTTTTTTTTTTTTTTTTGGTAACAGGAATCAAACTCACAACCTTGTGCTTGCCAGGCAGGCACTGTGCTGCTGAGCTATATCCCCAGCTGGAGATTTTGATTTGTTATTCCTGTGAATCACTCTCCCTGAGCCTCATTCTTTTACCCTCTTCTTTTTTTTTTCATAGCTTGACACAGCAACTGCAAGGGTTCACCCTGTCCTCCCTGCCGTGTGGCTGAAGGACCAAGTGTGTTTCCTTTTGAAGCTTATGCCACAGCAGTGTCAGACGCAGTATGAGTTGGGGAAGCTCTTACAGCTGTTTGTTGGAGCAGAGCATCTTTTCTCTGATGGTAAGACAGTCCTTGCCCTGAATTTGCCATTAAGAAGTAGCTTCCTTAGCTGGGCATGGTAGTGCACAACTGTAAATCCAGCACTCTGGGAGCCTGAACCAGGAGGATTGAAAGTTCAAGCCCAGCCTGAGTGACTTATCAAACCCTGTCTCAAAATGAAATATTAAGAGGTTGTGGTGTTGGGCGGGGATGTAGCTCAGTTTGAAAGCCCTGGGTTCAATCCCTAGTACCACACACACAAAAAAAGCAGTAGTTAGCTTTCTTAATCTTTTTTTTTTTTTTTCTTTTTTTTTTTTGTGGGTACCGGGGGGTCGACCTCAGGACCTCGCGCGCCAGCAGGCGCCCGTGCCGCTGAGCGATATCACTGTCCCCTTTTTCGTATGTGGGATCCGGGAGTCGAACTCGGGCCCTCGCGCTTGCCGGGCAGGCGCTTAAGCCGCTGAGCCATCTCACCGGCCCAGCTTTCTTAATCTTGAAAATATTTTAGGAGGGCAGTCAGGAAATGACAGTGCATATGATAGGTAACATTACATTTACAGTCTAGTGAAGAGTTACAGATAACTTCAGATTTGGGTTGAAACATTCAAAACATGGTACAACAGCACCTACTGTAAAAACTATAGCCAGTCTTCTTATTCCAAGCAGTTGTCAAATAGCTCTGCTTCCCCCTGGCAAGCCCCTTCATTAACATGTCACTGTCATTCTTCCGTCTGTGAGAACCTTACCCAGTCATCGTTGCCCAGGGTTACAAACCATTTCACAAATGGATAATTTATTTTGGAAGGTTCAGAGACAAATTATGGCTTTTTTTCTTTATAGCCTTCCAGATGTTGGCAGTCTCTAAGCTTGGATGCTTATTTAATTAAAAAAAAATTATCTTATTCTCTTACACTTGTTTAATAATTTCAGGTTTTTTAATGATGATAATATTCTTTTATATTAGATTTTCACTAGCCCAGGGCCTGCTGAACTGCATCCCAACCCCTTTTTATTTTTGAGACAGGGTCTTTCTGAGTTCTTCAGGCATGCCTCAAACTTGAAGTCGTCCTGCCTCAGCCTCCCAAGTGCTGGGATTATGCAAGTACACCACTGTACCCAGTTTCTGATAGATTTTTTTTTTTCAGTACTAGGGATTGAAGTAAGGTCCTCACACATGTGAGGCAAGTGCTGTACTACTGAGCTACATCTCCAGCACAATATTTTTTTTTTAAGTCAGTGTCTCATTTTATACTTCAGGCTGGCCTTAAACTCACTGTGTGTAGCCCAGGCTGGCCTTGAACTCACAATGATCCTCCTGCCTCAGCTATTGGAATTACAGACATGCATCACCATGCCTGGCTCCAATACATTTTATTTGTTGATTTGAATTTTTTTTTGCAATACCAACATTGAACCCAGTGCCTCATACATGCTAGACAAGTGCTGTCCTATTGAGCTACATCTTTATCCCTTTTTCTGGCAAAGAATTCTTTTTTCTTTTCTTTTCTTTTTTTTAATTTTTATTTTAAAGAGAAAAAAATAGAACAAAATTTCAAAACAAGATAATAGGAAGGTAACAATGATTAATACATTGCATATTGTTATCTTTAAATTAGTTACTCAGAGTACAAGATATCAGCATTCAATTGTCCAAACAATATTAGAATAAACCTTTCTTTTCAATGAACTAAGAGAAAGTAGTAGTATATCTATCTTAACTATCCTTTATATATATATATATATATATATATATATATATATATATATATATATGTATTTTTTTTTTTTTTGGGCAAAGAATTCTTAATATTATTAAGATAATAATTTTCAGGGAGAAGCCAGATGAGTTTCCTTGTTCTAAGTTAGTAGCAAGCAAATGGTGCGCCATTCTGAAGATAGTGTGCCACATTAAAGCCTGGGCTAATGACCAGCTGCAATTTCAGCTGTCCTACATGTTCTTTGTCTCAGTCCACATGATACCTGCATTGAATGAACAAATGAACAATCATTCAAACAAATTTGGTCAAGGTAAAGAAAAATCTAGAAAGAGATGGGTCTACCCTGAGTAAATAGCTAAAACCATCCCAAGTTACTGCCTTGCCACTTACTACATTTTAGACCACCAATCTGTGCCCTGCATCTAAAGTCAGATGTATAGATTGAGCCCACGTGCTAATCTTTAACAGTTCTTACTTTAGGGAAAGTTAAATTCAGCTAGACTTTACCAGTAAGGATTTTGCAGGGCCAGATCTTGACATCTTTGGTATATGTCTTCTTCTTTTTATTTTTTTTAATATGTGGGTACCAGGAGTCGAACTCAGGAATCGCACTTGCCAGGCAGGTGCTTAAGCCACTGAGCTATATCACCGGCCCAGTATATGGCTTCTATTAGTCAATCAGAGTAGAAAAATGTAGTTTTGTTTTTCCACTAGTATGTTAAACATTCTATTTTTCCCCTCGTATTTCATTACTCTTGAAATACCACAGCTGTGTTTTATTGGTTAAAAATTTATATCTTCTCTTTGGCACAGATCCAGATGTAAAGAAGCTGTGTGTCCTTAGCCAAATTCTGCAGGATACCTCCATACCCGTTAATCATACAGTGATTACTAGCTACAGCACTGAGAATTTCCAGCATGAGTGCAGATCTGTTTTGGAAAGACTGCAGACAGATGGACAGTTTGCTTTGGCCAGGAAAATAGCAGAATTAGCTGACTTCCCTGTGGACAACTTGGTTATTGAAGAGGTATCATTAATCTTTTTTAAGTTATTCAAAGCCTTAGCTTTTTAACCTTTCCTGGTTTTTTTCTTACAATCCTGGGGATTGAAACCAGGGCCCCACAGATAATAGGAGATCCCCAGTCCCTTTAAATTTTATTGGGAGACAGGTCTCTCAAAGTTACCCAGGCTGGCCTTAAACTTGCCATCCTGGGCCGGTGAGATGGCTCAGCTGTTTAAGCGCCTGCCTTGCAAGCGCGAGGACCCGAGTTCGACTCCCGGATCCCACATACGAAAAAGGGGCCGGTGATATCGCTCAGCGGCACGGGCGCCTCCTGGCGTGCGAGGTCCTGAGGTCGACCCCCCGGTACCCACAAAAAAAAAAAAAAAAAAAAAAAAAACTTGCCATCCTTCTGCCTTAGCCTCCCAAGTAGTCGGGATTACAGGTGTGCACTACCACACCTGGCTTCCTTTTTACGCTTGGCACACACATTACTTCCAGAAGTGGATGAGCCGAAGATGTTCACCATTGAAGAATGTAAGTGTAGCTGGCAGGATGTGCTACAATTATTTTCCTCTGAGTAGAATTAAATATATGGTGGCTTCCTCTTGAACTTCGTAGGTCCCATGTTCTTGGATTTAATTTGTTTTTAGCAGTTATGATGTATGTAAGGAGCATTAACATTTATGATACTTTATTATCTAAAACTAAAATTTGCTTGTTAAATTTCACAGATAACACAGGAAATGCAAGCATTAAAGCACATCAAACAGTGGTCTCTGAAACAAGCAAGAATTGACTTCTGGAAAAAGTGCCATGAGAATTTCAAGAAGAATTCCATTTCAAACAAAGCAGCTTCTTCCTTTTTCTCCTCCCAGGCCCATGTGGCCTGTGAGCACCCAGCTGGAAGAGGCAGCACTGAGGAGCGCCATCTGCTGCTCACCCTGGCTGGGCACTGGCTTGCGCAGGAGGACCCGGTGCCCTTGGGCAAGCTAGAGGAGCTGGAGGAGCAGATCTGGGTCTGCCGCATCACCCAGCACACCCTCCGAGGGCAGCAGCAGGAAGCAGAGCCTAGATTTTCTCAACAGATCTCAACTAGTGGCGAACTTTCCTTTGATAGCTTAGCCAGTGAGTTTTCCTTCTCCAAGATGGCTGCTCTGAACACATCTAAGTACTTGGAACTTACTGGCCTTCCATCCACAGAGACATGTGCAAGCAGACTGGACTGCAAGGAGCAGGAATCACTGAACTTCCTGATTGGGCGCCTACTGGATGATGGCCGTGTGCATGAGGCAAGTAGAGTATGCCAGTATTTTCATTTCTATCACCGAGACGTTGCCTTGGTGTTGCACTGCCGAGCCTTGGCCTCAGGGGAAGCGAGTGTGGATGACCTGCACCCAGAGATCCGTACCCTTCTACGAAGTGCTGAGCTGCTTGAGGGAGAAGAGGAGCCTGACGTTCTAGGGAAAGTTCAAAGCAGTAAGTGAGAGAGAGCAAACTGCCCTCCGTCCAAGTCACGCTGTTTGCGCTGTCTCCGAGAAGGAAAGGTCCCTTGTGGCATAATAACTACATTTACATAAGGAGACAGCAACTTTTTCCAGGTAATTGATAAACTAGGTAATTGACAATTATGGATTACTAGGTAGTTGTCAATTATCTACTTTATGGATTACCTGGAAACAGTTACCTAGTTTGTGGATTACCTGGAAAAAATACTTACCTAACTAGCTGTATGTTAGAGTTAGAGAGAATCTGTCTGATTAAAGCTAGTTTACTGACATGTATCTTATACAAATAATTACGTTTTCAGTTGCACATTGATAGTATATAGCAGTGGCGGTGAACCTATAGCATGCATGCCACAGTGGGCTATTTCTATCTGGAAAGCTCTAAAAATGTTTGCCATCGCTGGTATATAGGAACAGGGTAGACTTTTATGTTAACCTTGTATTACATGACCTTGTTAAGCTCACTTTTTCTAGGAGTTTTCTTCAAGATTCCCTGGGATTTTCTATGTAGGCAACCATGTCATGTGCAAGAAGAGACAGTTTTGTTTCTTCTTTTCCAGTCTCACTGCCTTTTATTTTTCTTTTGCTTCATCGCATTACCCCGGCCTTTCGGTACTGTGTTGGTTGGGAGGGGTGAGAATGGATGTGCTTGCCTTGTTACTGGTCTTAGGGAAGCCTTTCATCATTACAGATGAGAATAGCTATAGCCACTCCTTCTGGATTAAGATGAGATCTCAGGTGTTGTTTTACTTCACACTTCTCTGATGGCTAGAGATGTTGAACATTCTTTCGTATGTTTATTGACCATTTGTACTTCTGTGAAGTGTCTTCATATCAGCTGCCCATTTTTTGATTGGGTCTTTTATCAGGGGGGATCTGATTATTTTTTCAGTTCTTTGTTTCAGTTCTTTGTACATTCTAGATATTAGCCCTCTATCTGAGGAAAACCCAGCAAAATTTTTTCCCATTCTGTAGGTTGTTTTTTCACTCTGTTGATTGTTTCTTTTGCTGTTCTTTTGTTGATTCTTGATGCAATTACTTGTGCAATTGGGGTTCTGTTCAGAAAATCCTTTCCTGTGCCTGGGTCTTCGAGATTTTTACCTATTATATCTTCCAGGAGATTGTTTCTATTTTGATATTTATGTATTTGATCCATTTTGGTTTTATTTTGGTATATGGCACTAGATACTGGTCTAGATTCAATTTTCGGCATCCCAGTTTTCTCTGCACCATTTTTTTTTTTTTTTTTGTGGGTACCGGGGTGTCGACCTCAGGACCTCGCGCGCCAGCAGGCGCCTGTGCCGCTGAGCGATATCACCGGCCCCTTTTTCATATGTGGGATCCGGGAGTCGAACTCGGGCCCTCGCGCTTGCAAGGCAGGCGCTTATGCCGCTGAGCCATCTCACCGGCCCCTCTGCACCATTTTTAAAAGAAGCTGTCTTTCTTTCAATCTGTGCTTTTTGGCCCCTTCATCAAAGATCAAATGACATAATGTGCCTGGGGTTGTTTCTTCATCTTCTTTCTGTTCCTTTGATCCACATTTCTATTTTTGTGCCCGTACCATTGTTTTTTATCACTGCAGCTTTGTATAACTTGAAATCCAGATTGAAATGCCTCTTTCCTTATTCTTATTGCCCAAGATTACTTTTGCTATTCTGTGTCTCTTCTGGTTCTATATGAATTTTAGGATAGTTTTTTTTGTTTGTTTGTTTGTTTGGTACTGGGAATCAAACTCAGGGCCTTGCACTTGCCAGGCAGGCACTGTGCCACTGAGCTACATCCCCAGCCCCAGGATAGTTTTTTCTGTGAGGGATGCTGTTAGTATTTTGACTGGAATTGCATTAAATCTGTAAATCAGTTTTGGTAGTGTGGCCATTTTGACAATACTTATTCTGCCTATCCAGGAACAGAGGTGTCTTTGTTACGTCTCTCGTTGCTGAGACAAAATACCGGACACCCAAAGTTAAAGGTGGAAAGGTTTATTTAGCTCACAGTTTGTAGAGGTTTCAATCCATAATTGCCTGTGTTAAAGGCAGAGTGGCACATGGCAGAGGGGCAACAGTTTATGGTGGCAGAAGACAGCAAAAGCAACAAGAGGGGGAGAAAGACTCTTTGTGTCCCTTATATTTTATGCAGGCTACCTGCCCTCAGGTGGGTGTAGCACTCACACCCTTAATCCTAGCCAGAATTACACCAAACCAATCAGTGGTTTACTAATCATACACCCTGAATCCCAACATCACACACTCTATATTCAGCCACCTCTGAAAAAGCCCTATGACCACGTGAGGCTTTGGGGGGATATCTAGACACAAACTATAACAAGAGGTTATCTCTCCATTTTCTGATGTCCTCTTCAATCTCCTTTTTCATAGTACTGTAGTTTTCATTATAGAAGTCTTTTGCTTCTTTGCTTAGGTTAACTCCTAAGAATTTAATTTATCTTGATGCTAGTGTGAATGGTATTGTCTTCCTGATTTCTTTTTCGATGAGTTCATCATTGGTGTACAGGAACACTATTGGTTTCAGGTGTTATTTTGCATCCTGCCATGCTACTGTTTGTCTAGAAGTCATTTGCTTGAATTTTTGGGTCTTCTGTGTATACAGGAAGGTGTCATCTACCAATAGTGATAATTTGACTTCTTCCTTTTCTATACATGTCCCTTTTAGTTCTTTATCCCTGTTTTTTTTGTTTTTTGTTTTTTTAGGACAGGGTCACACTGTGTAATCCAGACTGGCCTTGAACTTTCTTATGTACCCCAGGCTGGGCTCAAACTCAAGGCAATCCTCCTGCCTCAGCCTCCCAAGTGCTGGGATTACAAGCATGTGCCACCACACCAGCCCTATTTCTTTATCTCTTGCCTGATTGCTGTAGCTAATGTTTCAAGGACTCATTGAACAGGAGTGGTAATAATGAACACCCTAGGGCCGGTGATATAGCTCAGTGGCATAAGCACCTGCCTGGCAAGTGTGAGGTCCTGAGTTCGACTTCCGGTACCCGCATATTAAAAAAAAAAAAAAGAACATCCTTGTCTTGTTCCTAATTTTAAAGAGAAAGCTTTCAGCTTTTCCCCACTTAAATGATGTTGACAGTAGGTTTGTCATAAATTACTTTAATTAGATTGAGATAGGGTCCTTCTGTACTTCTTTTCTTCAGGGTTTTTATCATGAATGGGTGTTGGATTTTGTCAAAGACTAGATCTGTTTCTCTTGAGATGATCATATGACTTTTGTTCTTGCTTGTGTTTATGTGATGGATTACATTTATTGATTTGCCTATGTTGAGCCATTCTTGCATCCCTGCAGTGAAGCCTACTTAGTCATAATGTATGGTCTTTTTGATGGTTTGTTGCCATTCTGTTTGCCAGAATCTTGTTGAGGATGTTTGCTTCTATATTCATTAAAGAGATTGGCCTGTAGTTTTCTTTTTCAGTTGCATCCTTGTCTGGTTTCGGAATCACGGTAATGCTGGCTTCCAGGAATGAGTTTGAAAGTACGCCTTCCATTTCAATTTCATTAAAGAGTTTAAGGAGTATTGGTATTATATCTTCCCTGAATTTCTTGTGGAATTCACTGGTGAATCCATCTGATCCTAGGCTTTTCTTATTAGTAGGTTTTTTTATTATTGCCTCCATTTCATTGCCCGTTATTGGGTTGTTCAGGGTTTCAGTTTCTTCTTGGTTCAGTTTTGGTAATTCATATGTCTATGCATCTGTCCATTTCTTGTAGATTATCTCATTTGTTGGAGTATAAGTTTTCATAGTAGTTACTAATGATCTTCTGGATTTCAGCAGTGTCTCTTGTAATAGTGCCTTTTGCATTTATAATTGTTTTGATATGGGTGTTTCTTCTTTTGGTAAGTTTGTCTCTGGGTTCATCTTTTTTGTTTATTCTTTCAAAGAATCAGCTCTTGGATTAATTCTTTGTATTTTTTTAAGTCTCTTTTATTAATTTCTGGCTTGATCTTTATGATTTCCTTCATTGTACTAGGTTTGGGTTTGGACTGATCTTCTTTTCTAGGAATTTGAGGCACATCATTAGGTTATTTGGGCTCATGCTGCCTGCCTTTCTTTCTTTCTTTTCATTCTTTCTTTCTTTCTTTCTTTCTTTCTTTCTTTCTTTCTTTCTTTCTTTTTGTTGAGGGGGGGTCTCGCTATACAGTTCAGGCTGGCCTTGAACTCACTTTGTGTCCCATGCTCGTCTCAAACTTGCAGTAATCTTCCTGCCTCAGCCTTCCAACTGCTGGGATTACAGGCATGTGCCACCCCATCCGGCCACACTCTGTTTTTCTAACATGAGCATTCATAGCAGTAAACTTCCTCTTAAGACTGCTTTTGCCAGGTGTGGTGGCACATGCCTGTAATCCCAGCACTTAGGAGGCTGAAGCAGGAGGATTATTGTGTTCAAGGCCAGCCTGGGCTACATATTAAGACCCTGTCTCAAAAAAAAGAGACTGCCTTTATGGTGTCACATAGGTTCTGTCATGCTGTAGTGGCATTATCATTGGATTATAGGAATTGTTTAATTTCTTCCTTGATTTCTTCTTTGACCCATTGCATATTCAGGAGTGTGTTGTTTAATGTCCAGGTGTTTGTAAACTTTCTGTGGTTTCTTTTGCATTGATTTCTACTTTCATTGTACTATGATCTGATAGTATACAGGATATAGTTTCAGTTTTTTTGTATTATTTAAACAAGCTTTATAGGCTATTACATGGTATATTTTGGAGAAAGCTCTGTGTTGCTGAGAAGTATGTATATTCTGTTTTAGTAGGTTAGAACACTCCATAAATATCTATTAAGTCCATTTGTTCGAAGGTGTAGTTCAGTTCTGATATTTATTTTTTGTTTGGTTGATAGACTTGTGAAAGTGGTATATTGAGGCTCCCCATTATGATTTTGTTGATGTTTATTTGATAGTTTATGTCCAGCAGTGTTTGTTTTATAAGTTGAATACATTGGTATTTGTTGGATGTATATTTACACTTGTTATTTCTTCCTGCTGAATTGTTCCCATAATTTATATATAGTAACCTTCTTTGCCTCTTCTGATCACTTTTAGCTTGAAGTCCACTTTTGTCTTAAAAATAAAATTGCTAGCCCTTCTTACTTTTGGGGTCCTAATGCATGAAATATCATTTTCCATCCTTTGATTTTTAGTCTATGAATTTCTTTTTTGATTAGATGGGTCTCTGGTATGCAGCAGACTGTTAGGTTTATCTTTTGATCTAGTCTGCCCATCTTTTTTTGTGTGTGTGTGTGACAAGGTCTTGCTGTGTAGTTCAGCTTGGCCTTGAACACACTATGTAGCCCAGGCTGACAATCCTCCTGCCTCCGCCTCCCAAGTGCTGGGATTACAGGCGTGTGCCACCACCCCCAGCCCAATCTGTGTCTTTTAATTGAGGAGTTGGAGCCATTTACATTGAGAGTTATTACTGAAAGGTATTGACTGATTCCTGTCATTGCATTATTTTTCTGTCGTTGGTTCCTTTATTTTTCCCTTTTTATTTAACTGCTCACCCTGTTTGATACATTCATTGCATCAGACTTTTTGGCATTGTTGGCTCATTGACTCTTGTCTAGAATATCCTGGAAAATTTTTTTGTGTGCTGGATTATTGATCATGAGTTTCTTAAGGTGCCTTTGTCATGGAATATTCTTATTTCTCCATCAATTTTAAAAGATAGTTTTGCATGAATATTAGTCCGAGTTGAAAATTGCTTTCTTTTATGGCTTGAAACACTTCACTCCAAACTCTCCTGGCCTTTAAAGTTTGTATTGAAAAGTCTGCTGTAAACCTTTATAAGTGACTTGTTTTCTTTTCTCTGACAGCTTTTAAGATTCTGTGTGTTCTGGTGTTGGACTTCTGGAATTTTTATTTTCTTTTTTTTTTTGAAGATAAGTATTATCTCATGTTTTATTTGAGTTTGTTCTTTTTGTTTGTTTACAGATTGACATTGTACAAAGTATTCAAACAGCTAGTAAAACTACTGCCTTAAAAAAAAAACAAACTACTGCCTTAAAATTGTTGGCTTTAAGCAACAGAAGTATAATTTGAATTCACATCAGAGCTTTCTAAAATGGCAATGGTGAGCCGGTGATATACCTCAGTGGCATAAGCACCTGCCTGGCAAGCACAAGGTCCTGAGTTTGATTCCCAGTACCTGCATATAAAAATAAATAAATAAATAAAATGGCAGTGGTACAAACATATGACTTTTTCTTGCATCCAAAACCTGTTCTGGCTCTCCCGTGGTTAAGAATAGAAATCTGGAAAACCTTTTAAAGCTGTCAGTGTCCTAAAATGCTTTGACAAAATTGGCATACTTCATTTCCCTTGTATACCTTGATAACACTGGACTAACAGAAAACGAAGAAAATTCAGTCAATGGTCAATTAAACAGTAGTTAGCTCTGGACCTGGAAGGTTTGGTGAAATTGATAACCATTTAGAATCAGGTTCTGAGAAGAAAAGTTGTTTTCCCAAATTAGACCAAAAAGCCTTTATTTAGGAAAAAATTGCCAAGAATGAACTGAACATTAAGAAGTTTATCTGGTTCCTAGAACATTATGAAGAACACAATGGAAGCTGAAACACTACATTTAATTTAGAATGCATTCTTTTTTTTTTGTGGGTACGGGGGGTCGAACTCAGGACCTCGCGTGCCAGCAGGCGCCCGTGCCGCTGAGTGATATCACTGGCCCTTTTTTCGTATGTGGGCACTGGGAGTTGAACTCAGGACCTCGCGCTTGCCAGGCAGGCGCTTATGCCGCTGAGCTATCTCACTGGCCCCTAGAATGCATTCTTGCAGAGCACATTTATAAGGTTTATAAAGTAGTGGTCTTTCTAAATTTTTATTTCATGTTTAAAATTTTGTAAGTAATTTATTATGTCACCACATTAACCACTTACTGTTTACCCTGAGCATCACTCCTAGGCAGCACCTTTGTTTACATAATATCCTGAGTGTCACTTGGGCAGGTGTCATTTAACCAATCGATTCTTCTGTTGAATAAATTTGACAAAATTGTCATTTTATATTTCCTGTTATATTACTTTATAAAAATTAATTTAAGGTATGCAATTTTTGGTTCATCCTTTATTTAAATAATTGGACTGGTAAGTGGTTAAGCCGATTCAGTTAACCATATCCAAGTAGGAATAACTTCAAAAATGCCTTGAAAAAGGATAATGAAAGAAACTACAGCTCTGAAAAGTAACCAATCTCTGCAAAGCTTATGTGCAAACTTACAATGTATAATGTTACCTATCAATTTCCTGTTCTTCTTAAAATAGATTACCTGCATGTTTAGCCATCACGTCTTACTCAAGTTTAGGAGTAAGATAAAAATCTTAAAGAATTGCATTGTTCCTAAACATTTATTTCTCAGATGCACCATTTAGACTATCCCTCACTTCTTTACTTCCCTTCTAATATTACAGTAATGAATAAATATGGTCCTTTAGTTAAGGCCCTCAATCTTAAGTGAAATATAAAATAAGGTAGTTTTATTAATGTCTTATTAGAATTGGCTTCAAATCTACTTATCAAATAAAAAATAGTGAACTTTCTTTTACCCAGAAAGCAGATGTTTTGTGATTCACTCCTACTGATATTTAAACTCCATCAGCCTTCTGGAAAGATTGGTGGTTCTTGTATATTAGAGATTTTTGAGATACTGTTCTGCATCTTATTTCCTACATTCTTCCAACTGGTCTTTCACAAAACTCCGTAGTTTGATTTCAAATATATTTTGAATAAGTTTAGCCAGTACTGTTTCTGGATTACTAAATATCTCTCCAGTTTGCTTGTTCACCCCTTAACAGAGTATCACTGCATCTTCAGATATATCATTTCTCAAGTAAGCACCCTCCCGGCACTGCTTTGTATAAACATCAGCACGAGAATAACCCTTAAAATGAAGTAGTGCTGCTGCTACTTCCCTCATCCTAGAGATTTCACCTTTTCTTTGAACACTAATAAACTCCTAAATCAGCATTCTGAATCATGGTATTTACTTGCAATTTTGGATTTTATTTCTGAAAATCTATTGAAAGGTAACTTGTGGGCAATTGGGTGCAACTTCTAAATGATGTCTGCTGCTTCCTTTATCTTTTCAGAATTTGTAAAAACATCAGATTTCAGTTCTCCATCTAGAAATTCATTAAAGTATTTCATCAATTTCTAAGCCTCCACTGCCTGCTGTCTAGGTGTGTTTACCCCTTCCAACTGGTCTCCAAGGCGACAGACTTTGGTTGCTACATAGCTGATGTGCTCATCTAGTTCTTGGCAATGTTGGAAGGCAACCTAATTGCTTTTGTGAAGCTCTTGTACCTTCTTGGCAAATTCCGTGGCTTCCTTCAGACCATGTTACTCTAATTTCTCTACTTTCCTTTGAATCCTTTCATCCATCAACTGGAGTTCTTGAATATGATTTACAAATTATTCTAATCTTTTAGGATCAGAAGTTTCAGATCCACTTCTAGAACCTCCTCCTGGGGTTCTCCATACAAGACGTTCAATATATTGATCTGCCACAAAAGGCTCCTGGAAAAGCCTGGCCGTCGTCACGTTCCAGCCTGCTGAGAGGTTCTGTCTGGTGCAGGGTGCCTTCTCTTCTTATGCTGCGCCTCACCGGTGCCGCCCACAGGTCGGACAGCTGCTGTGGGCTTCCCTGTTCTTACAGAGTTCAGGTGGGGCAGGAGAGTGGCCAAGAAGCAAACCCCCAGACACCTGCCAACTACCTCCTGTCGCCTCCAGTCCATTCACTGCCCGCAGCACTCTCAGTGTCACTGCCTTGAATGCCAGAAGTGGAACTGAAACCTCTGGGATTTTGACCAATGTCCTGGGTAGTTTTTTTTCTCATCATAATTATTTGAGGTTCTGTATGCCTCCATTATTTGTGTGTTGAGTTTTTTTCCCATACTTAGAACGTTTTTTGCTGTGATTTCTGTAATAGATTGTTTATTCTGTATGTGCTGCCCTCTAATTTTTAACTCCAATTAGTCTTGGGTTAGTCTTCTTATCATTGTCTAGTAGCTGTTGGATCAGTTTTCCTTGCTCTCTTATTTTTAAGGTATCTCTGGCGTACATGATCTTATGACTCCCGTCTGTCCCTGAGGTCTAACACTGTCCTCACATTGGTCACTTCCGTGGTTCATATGTTAAGTAGAATTCTTTATCTCCAGGATTTCTCTTTGGCACCCTTTCATGGACTCTACTTCTTCAGTTAATTTGTCATTCATGTTTTGAATAGTTTTGATTAGCTCTTCTAATTTTTTAATTTGACAGTTCTTTAAAGACATGGGTCAGTTTAATTCCGTTGTTGGTGTGGTTATATCATCTTTGAGTCTGCCACGTTTCTTGGCTTTCCCTTTGACCATTTCCTACAGTTCAGCTATTCAGTGTTTGATTTCCTTTTCATCAGTGTCTCTTTTATCTGTTTTTGGAGAGTTGGGAGTCTTCAGAGGCATTTTGTGACCTTGTTTTTTCATGTTCCTCTTCGTGTGTGTGTGCTGATCGTCTGGTCAAGTTGAGTGAAGACTTTGTTAGTGATATGAGGATCCCTTTAGTCAGGGGTTTTCCAGTGACGCGATCTTGGCTGTATTTGTCCAGAGGTATTGTCTACCACTTTAACCTACTCAGTTTAATTGTGTTGGACCCAGTCACTGTGTTATAAGGAGAGAATTCCCGCTGGTTATTATAGCATCTACAGATCAACTACACATCAGTCATAAACATTAAAACTTATTTTGACAATTTCATCCTTTTATCAGTGCCCTTTATAGATTATACTATACTGATATCAGTGGTTAGTCTGGGATGTGGAAGGAGAGGGGAAGGAAAGAGTAAGGAGAATCGATGAGGTTAAGTCGGAAGAGAGGGAGATAGGAGAAATGTCAGGAGGTGAGAGATAGGAGGTCGGACTCTGCTGGAACTATTTTTATAGCTGGAGTAAAGGGGTAGCATTGGGGAGTTTGGGAGAATATTTGTGGATTGGGAGGAGGGATGCCAAGGGAGAAAAGTGTATTTAGAGAAGTGTATTTAGATTGAAGGAAGCTGTGTGGTTCTTGGAAACTGTTAAGAGATTTGTGGTTAGTTTTGTTTGGATCCTCTGAGCACAGTTCTGTTAGTGGCCATGAATGATACCATTTCAGTTAAAGCACTGGTCAGTTCTTACTCTTCTGCACATATGCAGGCACCTGCTATATATATGCTATATGAAAGGTGGAGAAGAGGAAGGAGGAAAGAGAAGGGAATTGGGGAAATGAAGAACAGAAAAAAAATAGGGAAGAAAAAGTTAAAAGAGAAGAAAGACTAAAAGCAAGGAATAAAGAAAAAACTTCAAAAATAAAGATAATATTAATAAAAAAGCAAGAAAAGAGAAAAGAAAACCCAGACCAGACGAACAAGCAGGAAACAAAACCAGTTGCCGTTTTTGTAGCCAGTGTCCATGCAGCCCCCTTTATCGCAGTGGTCCGGGCCGGTGGGCCCTGTGGGCTGTTACTGTGTTTGCCTGTGGAGCGGTGCGGGCGGTCAGTCCCTTGGGAGCCACCTCCTGGCTGCAAACTGTGCTCTGGGTGTGGTTGGGTAGAGGTTTTTGGGGGCACTGTGGAACAACGGCTTCCCTTTTTCAACAACCTGGATACTTTGATTCGATCTAGAGGATTCATCTCTCAGGTTACTTTCCTGTTTTTTTTTTTTTTTTTTTGTGGGTACCGGGGGTCGACCTCAGGACCTCACGCACCAGCAGGCGCCCGTGCCGCTGAGCGATATCACCGGCCCTTTTTTCGTATGTGGGTTCCGGGAGTTGAACTCGGGCCCTCGCGCTTGCCAGGCAGGCACATACACCGCTGAGCCATCTCACCAGCCCACTTTCCTATATATATATATATTTTTTTTTAATGCGGGTACTGGGAGTCAAACTCAGGACCTCGCGCTTGCCAGGGCAGGTGCTTATGCCGCTGAGCTATATCACCGGCCCTATTTTTGCATTTTTAAACCACCATCCCACCCCACCCCCGTTTCCTTACTATCCTTGTGTTCCATCCTAGTTGTCTTTTTTCTTTTTTCCTAGTCTTATATGACATCTCCATACATGGAAAACCCCATCAATCAATGCTATAACTTTTGCTTTTAACTGGAAATATATATTTTTAAAAGTTTGAGAATAGTCTACTATATTTAAGCAGATACTTAAACTTTCTCTGCTCTTGTTATATTCCTTATGTTCCCAAAATTCCTTCTGATTTCTTTTTCCTTTTGTCTGAAGGACTTCATTCGGTAATTCTTTTAGAGCTGTCTTGCTAGCAACAGATTTAGGTTTTGGCTTTTTTGTGTGTTTGTTTTCATCAGTTTTTCTTTACCTAAGAATATCTCTATATCACCTTCATTTCTGAAGGATGTTTTCAGCCAGGGATGTTGGCTCATGCCTATCATCTCAGCACTCTGGGAGGCTGAAGTAGGAGGATCGCAAGTTTGATGCCAGCCTGGGCTACATAGCATGGCCATGTCTAAGTTTTTTCTGAGTATAAAAGATTAATTGGGATTTTTTTTTTTCTTTAGGACTTGAAAATACAGTTCCAAGAAAGGGGATCGGGGAGAAAAGAAAGGGAGGGGGAAAGAGAGAGAAAGAAAAGAAAGTTCCACTTTCTTTGGGCCTCCACGGTAACTTGATGAAAAATCTGTATTTGAGTCAATGTTCACTTATACATAGTATGTATTTTTGGTTACTTTCAAAATTTTGGTATACACTTCTTTAGGTTTACTCTGTGAGATGCGCTGAACTTCTTAAATATTTAAGTTTATATATCTTGTCAAACTTGGGAAATATTCACTCTATAACCCAGGCTGATCTTGAACTTGTGATCCTCCTGCCTCAACCTCCTGAATGCTAGGATTACAGGCAGGCACCGCCCCTCACAGTTCAGCTTTAATTTTTTGAAAAAAATTTTAGTGCCATAATCTTTCTCCTTTCCTTCTGGAACTTTAATGTTATGAATTTAGAACTTTGTTGTTATCTCAAGATGACTAAGGCTTCGTTCAGCCTTTTTTCCTATGTTTTTCTCTGTTGTTTAGACTGGATAATTTCTGTTGGTCTATCTTCAGTTTCACTGAGCCCTTCCCCTCATTTGCATCTGCAATTGAGTTTTTATTTCTGTGATTTTTACATTTCAGTTTTTCAGTTCTGAAATTTCTATGTTGTTCTTTATTGTCTTCTATTTCTTTGCTGAAAATTCTGTATTTCAATTTGTGTCAAGGCCATACACAGTTGCTTGTTGGAACATTCATTCGTAGCTGCTTTGAAGTCTGTCATATCGACATGTATGTCATTTTCATGCTGGCTGGCAACTTTTTTTTTCTGGTAAGCTTAGATTTTCTTGCTTTTTTGTATACTTATTTTTGGGAGTTGCATCCCTGGATATTTTGAATACTTTATATTCTGATACACTCATTGAAACTCGGGGTCTTATTTAAATCCTGTGTGAATGTTGATACTCTCTAGCAGACTTGTATGCTCCCGGCTAAGGTCCTGTGTGGGCTGTGGTTCTGACATCCGTGTAGTGTCCTTGGCAGTACGAGCACCCAAGGTCAGTGTGCCCTGGTAGTGCTACACAGGTTACTGCAGTTCTCAGAGGCTTCAGTGTGCTGGGTAGACTCAGACCCATCACGTACAGCGCAGGAGTGAGCCCTGTGGTAATAAACATTTTGCTGGGTTGCTTTCCTGTGCCTCTTCCAGGTAGTTTCTGGATCTCCAAGGCTTCCCTTTTCTGTCCTCTAGCCCAATGCTGAAGGGTTAGCTGACCTACCCTGTCACATGTTCCCTGACCATGCCCACAGCCAGGGCCAGGGGCGGGGAGCAGTAGCAGTTTACTCCACCCTCTTGAGTCCAGAGCACTGCACTTAGAAAAGAAGCTTCTTGTCTCTGAGTTGGGTTGTTCCAGCTGCCACTGCAGCCTCTGCCACCACTGCCCAGGGGTCCTTAGGAGCTAGGCCAAGGCAGAGTGGGAATTAGGAGCTCCCTTTCCTGCCCCTGGTTCTAGAGGGCTTTTCCCAGAGCATGTGCTTGCTGGAGTGGTCTCATGCTTGCACTTGCCTGGGGCGAGGGACCAGTCTCTTTCCTTTCTCCCTCTCTTATTCAGAGGTAGACAGTGTGGAGTGAGGTTATTTCATCTCACCTAAAATTGGACCCTGCAGTGAAGGATGAATAGGAATTACATGGTCTGAGTTGCATTTCATTTGTCTTTAGAGCATTTATAATGCTTAATATTTATTAATTTATGCTTGGGGTTTTGAGGTAGTATTTTACTATATATCCCAGGCTGGTCCCATCCCCCTGCCCCAGCTTCCCAAGTGCTGGGATTACAAGTGTGTGCTGGCACACCCAGCATTGCTTACTATTTCGAATGCAACAGCTTAATATATTTATTGTAGCAAATAACATAGTACTGAAATGTATAGAGTAAAAAGTGAGTTCAGTGTCATGTTCATCAAACTCCCTGGGATAACTGTGTTTTATTTGTTTGGATGCAATATGCATTCCTGTAATCCCAGCTACTTGGGAGGATGAGGCAGGAGGCTTGAAAGTTTCAAGGCTAAAATGGGCAACTTAGTGACACTCTTTTCTCAAAATAGTAAGAAAGGACGGGGGAATGTAGCTCAGTGATAGAGCACTTACCTACATGCACGAGGCCCTAGGTTCCATCCCCAGCAACACACACACACACACACACACACACACACACACACAGATATGCATACACACATTCATTATATAAACATCGTTCCTAATAGCAACACTTCATCAAATTTTTTAAAAAAAGTCTTCTGGGCCGGTGATATCACTCAGCAGCATAAGCGCCTGCTGGCAAGCGTGAGGTCCTGAGTTCAACTCCCAGTATCCACATTAAAAAAAAAAAAAAAAAAGTCTTCTACTGTTCAGGCTGTTTGAGCGGGTGGTGTTTTTGCAGAGGTAGACATCCGACTAAGGCTACTACTACTCAGCCAAATTGCCAGTCCGAAGATTTTTATTTTTAAAGTGAGTCTGGATGTTAATTTTATTATACTTTCAAAGTATATTTGCATTTTGGAAAGGAGTATGTTGACGATTAACTTGAGAGAGAAGGGAGGCTAGCAGCAAGAGACAGGTAACAGCCTCTCACATGCAGGGTGCTGAAGGCTGAGATTGAGAAATAGATACAGATGCAGATGCAGATGCAGATGCAGATGCAGATCCGTGCCTGGTGATTCATTTGACAGGTGGGGAAATCGGGAGTGTGTGTGTATGGAGGAGCCTGGTAGGGAGGTTGGTGCTAATCTCTAGGTAGCTTTGAGACTTGTAGCATGAGGTCTTCCTAGAAATTAATGAAAGAAGTGTAAGTGGGGCCTTGTCAAAGGTGATTCTCGATTGAGGGGGGCCACGGGAGCATGATGCAGGGAGTTGCATGCAGAGAGGCAGAGTCACAGGGGCCTGGGGAGAGGTCTTAACCTGCCAGCCTGAGCCCCCTCAGACTTGTATTTGCTTCCAGCTTCAAGTTTGGATAGTCAGTCGTTTGTGATGATACCCACAAGTGAAGAAGTGGTGACAAATCTGGAAACTCTGACAAGCAAATGCCTTTATGGGAAGAACTACTGCCGGCAGATCCTCTGCCTGTATGAACTTGCCAAGGTATGTGGGAGGTCTCCTGGAAGGGGAAGCTGGAGGTAGATTTTGGACACTGCCATGACAGCCCTTCAGGTGGTAATAATGTCAGCCTCCCAGATGACCTGGGAGCAGGGCTTTTGGCTGGATATTGGCCCCTGTGAGTCTGTCTGCAGGAAATAGTGGGAAGGACACCAGGTCAAGCCCCAGGGCAATCTGAGTCCACGGCAGAGCTCAGCCACCCAGAAGACTAGGGCAAGACATTTTACCTCAGTGGACCCCTTGCTCTCCATTTAAATGATAATTTGAACATGAGGGCTCCTTCTAGACCTCAGGTCTTAGGTTTTTTTCCCGATCACGTAGAGCATTCCATATGGGGCGCAGAGACTATAAAGACAGGAGCCAGAGCAGCCAGGATGTTTGTGGCTCTGTGCTGCTTTGAGGAGGAAAACAGTGGACAGGATGTGAAAGCGCCTGAGGGGAATAAATCCGAGTGTCAAAGCACTTGGACTTAGGGAAGTCTGTAGGACTTCTTTGAAATTTGAGGGTTTTGCTACTGCTGTGGGACCAATAAGGAAGGTACTGTTGCATTTTATTCTGCTTTCTTATGCTGCTTATGTTTGAAATGATCAGTCAGAGATAGTCATCTGATGTTTTCTGATAATAAGCCTTTCTTTTGCTTGAATCTGCCTGTGGTGAGTGATAAAAAGGACTAGGAAATAGTACTTGCTTTTTCAGAGGTTCTTGCTCAGAGGGAAGGGTTTTTAAACTCAGAAAACAGTGGGGTCTGTCCACATCACATTTCCTACAGAGCTCTTTTGACTTTTCTTGGCTCTTGAGAGTAACTTTGGCTTTACCATCCCCACAGGAGTTGGGCTGTTCCTACACAGAGGTTGCTACCCAGGATGGCAAGGCCCTACTCCACGCAATCCTGGCCTCCCAACAGCCTGACCGGTGCAGACGAGCCCAGGCCTTCATCAGTGCACAGGGCCTCCCTCCAGACACTGTGGCTGAACTTGTGGCAGAAGAGGTGATGCAGGAGCTGCTGACCCCCTCCAAGGGAACAGGTGCTGTGGCCCAGCCTCTCAGACAGCAGTCTCAGGTCCCTAGCGTCGAGGATTTGGATGTTATGCTTAGATGCATCCTGTGTGTTGCCCTCTCACATTTCCAGATCACATTTGGAAAAGAACACACTGCACTTATTTTGTTGTTGTTTTGTATTATTTTCTGATCAATGCTCAGAGTAGCTCTGCCCTCTCCTGCCCAGGCACTGCTTCTGTTCTGTGGGCCAAGGTTCAGAGCTCAGCAGCAGGATTGCTGCTGAGGGAGCCCCTCAGCATGACCTCCAGCGCTCGGCCTGGGCAGAGTGGCCTCTGGCTGCATGCTTTTGTCCTTCTCCCAGCTCTCCCATGGTAAACCCAGTCTGTCTCCACATCGTTCTATGCAGGACATAAGCAGATGTTCAGCCCAGCAGAGGAAAGCCAGACCTTTCTTCAGCTGACTGCTCTGTGTCAAGACCACACCTTGGTTGGCATGAAGTTGCTGGATAAGATTGCCTGTGTTCCTCATGGGGAGCTATCTTGCAGTAAGTTCTTAGCCTTTTTCTTACATGTTTTGAGCCTACGCAGGTCTCCAAAAGGTCTCCTGGGCTCACCTCTCCAAAACTTCATTTAAGTCTTTGTTCCTGCTCTGGACACCTAGCACTGCAGCATGGAGCATGAGTTTTTAGTAGAAAACCATAAAGAAAAATTTAGAAGATATGGAAAAGTAGTCTTAAATTTAACACATAAAACCTTTAGCTCTGTGTGGTGGTGTACACCTGTCCCCAGCACTGAGTGAGGCTGAAGCAGAATTGCAGGTTTCAGGCAAGCCTCAGTAACTTAGCAAGACTCTTCTCAAAAATTTTTTAAAAAAGAATTGGGGGGCAGGGTGCTGGGGATGTAACTCAGATAGGGCACTTGCCTGGCATGAATAGGCCCTGGGTTCAATTCTGAGTACTGTAAAAAATAATAACAATAACTATACCATTTTGGGCCAGTGAGATGGCTCAGCGGCGTAAGCGCCTGCCTGGCAAGCGCGAGGGCCTGAGTTCGACTCCTGGAACCCACATACGAAAAAAGGACCGGTGATATCGCTCAGCGGCACGGGTGCCTGAGGTCGACCCCTGGTACCCACAAAAAAAAAAAAAAAAAAAAATAGGCCGGTGAGATGGCTCAGCGGCGTCAGCGCCTGCATGGCAAGTGCGAGGGCCCAAGTTTGACTCCCGGAACCCACATACAAAAAAAGGGCCGGTGATATCGCTCAGCGGCACGGGCACCTGCTGGCCCGCGAGGTCCTGAGGTCGACCCCCGGTACCCACCAAAAAATAAATAAATAAATAAATAAATAATAATAATAATAATAGCTATACCATTTTGGGTCATTTAGTTTCCATTATTTGCTACTTTAAACATTCTGATGAATATCTGCCTATCCATGATTATTTCCTTAAGATAAAATCTGATTCAAGGGTGTTCTCATTCTAAAGGCTTCTGAGACATACATACATACATGCATGCATACGTATATAGGCATATATATGTATGCATGTGCATACACACACACACGTGTGTGTGTATATGTATATGTCTAGCTAAGTTTCACTCCAGGTAAAAAAATGTCACCTTTCACTCTTAGTGTAGTATTTCCTGAAACCTGTTTTCTTATTTGATAGGCTCCAAAAGAGAGGCTTTTTGGTGTTTTGAGACAGGATCTATGTAGTCCAGGTTGGCCTTGAACTCACTATGTAGCCCAGGCTGGTCTCAGACTCAAGGCGATCCTCCTGCCTCAGCCTCCCGAGTGCTGGGATTACAGGCATGTGCCACTACGCCCAGCTTGTAGTAGTTTTCAGTTTGCACCCAGTCAAATCTTTCCCAGTCTAGAAAGCCAGAATACCTGAAACCTTCCACTGAGGTGCAAGCAAAGAAAGAGCTTGGTTTTGTGTTGGCAGAAACGCTATTAGTTTGTCTTCAGAAAGTTTCTCCATCTTTAGAAGATGAGGATCCCTTGTTCACATTTTGAGCCTTTGGAGATAGGGCCACTACATGATTCTCTGGAAGCCAGAGTTAATCCCTGGGCTTATCACTGAGAGAATATTCTCGAGATCACCAGAGAGTTGTCCCAGAGAAAGAACTAGTGTGGCCAGGCCCCAAAGGGACCAGTGAGAGAGCTGTCTGCATAGGCCTTTTCCCTGCTAGGCAGAGGTCACAGTGGGTGACTAGGCTTTATGAGTTTGTCTCACCAATGTCCCACCCCAGCCACAGAGCTCCTGATCCTGGCTCATCACTGCTTCACCCTGACATGCCACATGGAGGGTATCATGCAAGTCCTGCAGGCCGCCCGGACGCTCACGGATAACCACTTGGCTCCCAACGAGGAGTATGGGCTGGTGGTGAGTAGCCTCCTCCGCCCACCCTCTGGTCTGGGGCAGCCTCTGAGCGGAGCAGAGACTAGGGGCTTGCTCAGAGCTGATGTGATCTTAGGAAATTTTGCCCCCTGGATCCCACGCCCAGCTAGATAGTTGGCTGGGCCACCCAGCCTGCTGCAGCTCCGAGTTAGGGTTTCTATCTGAATCAGAGATAGCGCCGGAAGAGCAGAGAGAGAGAGGGTCCCTGCCAAGTTCCAGGGCCATTGCACCCTCATGGCAGGGCAGTGAACTTTCCTAGAAGGCTCATGCCTTCTAGAAGGTAAATGAGTAGACAGTTAAACCTCAACGCCTTCCCAAGTTCTCTGCCCCGGGGGCCACTGAGGAGCAGTGGGAAGAGCGAGAGCCTGCCTGGGAGACAGCTCCACATTACTTGGTAGTCGGGCTTAGACAACAGAGAATGGACAGTCAGCCAGTGGTGTCCCCAGAGACTGCCACTGGGACTCCTCCAAAGAAGTTCCCTGTTGGGGGCACAGGAGGGAGCTGGGCATGCAGCCACCCTGACAGAGAGGCAGTCTGCTTCAAAGAACTCCAGAGACACTGACACACGCACCCTCCCCTCAGGTCCGGCTCCTCACTGGCATTGGAAGGTACAACGAGATGACGTACATGTTTGATTTGCTGCATCAAAAACACTACTTTGAAGTGCTGATGAGGAAGAAGCTGGATCCGGTGGGTGTGAGCAGTGAACTGTGCTCAGCTTTTCTGAGTGATGATCTCAGTCAGGGTGGGACCCTCAGGAGTGCAGGGAGGGAAGCAGACACTCACGGTAGCTGAGTGCTGACCAGGTAGGGATTATGCTGATATTAAATACTGAAGAAAATGCCAGGTGTGGCGGTACATGCCTGTAATCCCAGCACTGGGAGGCTGAGGCAGGAAGATTGCCACAAGTTTGAGACCAGCCTGGGGTACATAGTGAATTCAAGGCCAGCCTGACCTACATAGCGAGATCCTGTCTCAAAAAACAAGAAATAAAAAACATACTGAAGAAAAGTTTGTCCCCTGCCACTTACAGCAGGTATCCCCAACTTGTGGGCTTTTATTTAAAAATAAAGGAAGTTCTGCTACCTACATACACTAGGTACATATCATCTGTTTTATATGCCACCCAAGACAATTCCTCTTCATTCAGTGCGGCCCAGGTGAGCCAACTGTGTCCAACCTACAAGGCCATAGGCTAGAGACCCCCATGGGGTGCACTGTTTCAGAAAGTGCCTTTTTATTAGCAGCAAAATCCGTGCTGAAGACTTGAGGATTTTTAAGGGAACCATGAAAAACCACCCTGCTAGAGCCAAATTAGGAAGGGAATGCAAAGGCCTGGACCAGAAATCTTTCTGTAAGGATGGCCAGGAAGGAGGCTTGGAAGCAGAACCCTGCCTTGCTCAGTTCTTTGGCCTTTTAGGAGCCCATCCCCAGCATGCTATGACACCAGGTGCATCGCTCATGCAGTGTTTCCAAGTCACATATTTGGCTGATTTGTTGCCTCTCCTCGTTTCACCTTGGGACAGTTAAAAAAACGTACTTTTGGCTTCTGGGAACCTAGCCCCAGCCAAACATCTTTGTAATGCTGGGCCAGTTTCACATCAGACAGGAGGTCCTAGGCATGGGTGCATTTTCAGGATCCACCAGAGGATTTTTTAAATTGCTATTTTTTGAGGCAGTTTTCTGTATTTAAATATTCTTTTAATAACTTTTTCTAATTACAAAAGTAATGTGTAGTTCATGTAAGACACTGGGAAAACAGAACACAGAAAACAGTCCTCAGTGTCTGAGGCATCTGAGGACAACCGCTGCCGAGTTGGTATAGGCCCTTTTGCAATTTACTCAAAAGCATACATACATTATTGTACATTTTAACAAAACTTACACCATGGAGCTAGGAAATAGCCTTTTTCCCTTAGTAAATGTACTGACTATTCCTCAAATCAACAGAGTGTTCCACATCAGTTTCAATGGCTACAAGGTTTTCTTTTAGCCTTTATTTTGGACATTTAGGCTGTTTCTACTAAATTACTATTAATATCTTTTACTTTTTTTTTTGAGACAGGGTCTCACGATGTAGTTCAGGCTGGCCTGGAATTCGTGATCTTCCTGCTTCATTCCCCCAAGCACCACCAGACCCAGCTTGTTACATTCATTTTAGTACTTGTTTATTTCTTTAGGGTAGATTTCTAGAAATGGAATTGTTAGATCAGCAGATGCATGTGTATTTTTAAAGCTTCTCCATTCTGAAAGGTTTTACTGTTCACAGAGAACATGCCTGTTTCAAGAAAGCATAAACTATATTCATTTTCAGTTTTAGTCATCTTTTCCTTTTTCTTGGGAGTTTTTAGGGAACTTTCGAGACAGCCGGTCCTATCATGCAGTCCCTGGTTGAGATCTTGGTATTCCGCTTTCTTCCTGGGCAGAGTGGGACCCTGAAGACAGCCCTGCTGGACTACATCAAACGCTGCCGCCCTGGGGACAGTGAGAAGCACAACATGATTGCCCTGTGCTTCAGCATGTGCCGAGAGATCGGGGAGAACCATGAGGCAGCTGCCTGTATTCAACTGAAGTTGATTGAGTGTCAGCCCTGGGGTGAGCAAGATCACTGCAGCACCCCCAGAGCACACTGCTAATGGGAAAGTTCTGTTTGAAGCAGGGCCTCAGTTAGGCAGACAGAAAACTGAAAGGGTGTTTGGGAGGCATTTGCACTCTTGGGACCTGGGTCCTGTGCATCCAGGGTGTTGTCCATCAGGAACCTTTGCATGCTGATGCTATGGAAGTCTTCCTTGGTGCTCAGAGCAAAGTGAAGAACTAGAGGGGCACCACATCCTACTCCAGGGTGAAGTTACAAGAATGTGCACATTCCAGGCCCCACAGCCTTTTACTTGAGACCTCTACCTCCTTGTGAATATGGCTAGGGTGTTTTTCTCCTAGCTTACCGTGGCTGAGAACAGCCCACCTGGGAGTTACATTGACTCAGCAATGTCCTTTCTTCCTTGCAGAGGACCACCTCAAGGATGGGCAGCAGCTGAAGCAACTGCTGTTGAAGGCCCTGACCCTGATGCTGGATGCGGCTGAGAGTTACGCCAAGGTAACAACAGTGTGAAATGGTGTGAATTCACCCTGGCCTTGATGTCTGCAATAAGAATTCTTTTGCTGTGGGTTCCTCTAAGGGAAAGTAGAATGTCATGGGCCAAGTAGGGTAGAAGGGGTAAGTACAGTTCTTAGAGGGCTCACATTTTTCTCTGTGTGTCTCCCTCCATCCTTGTCCCTCAGGACTCCTGTGTGCGACAGGCCCTGCACTGTCACCGGCTCACCAAGTTGATAACACTACAGATTCACTTTCTGAACACTGGCCACAACACAATGGTCATCAACTTAGCCCGCCATAAGCTGATGGACTGTATCATGGCCCTGCCTCGTTTTTACCAGGTGAGTAAGAAATGAAACTCTAGCCAGTACTGCAGCATCTCTCTTGCTGTGGCACTCATGGGACCAAGATTGAGTTACAAAAATGTGAGAAAAATGTGAGCCCTCTAACAACTGTACTCACTCCTTCTACCCTTCTTGGCCCATGACACTCTATCTTCCCTTAGAGGAATCCTTGAGGGCTAGGGACAGGCCCTCAGGCCTAGGGACAGGACCAATATAGGTGTCCTGACTTAGCTGCCCAATACAACCATGAAGAGGTGATTTAGGTGGGTATGGTGGCACACACCTGCAATTCCAGCACTTGGGAGCCTGAGCCAGGAAGATCGCCTCAAGTCTGAGGCCAGTGTGAACTATATACGTAGACCCTGTGCCAAAAAACCAAAAAAAAAAAAAAAGGGGGGGGGGACATGCTGTATTTATTTCTCCATAGCATGTTTTTTTGGTACCTTGGACAGTGCATCCTTTTCCCCATCTTATTAAAGCAGCAGAGGTAGGTATCTTTGGCCCCAGAGACAGTTGATATCGAGGCCCATCCCTGCTAATGGTCCTGCAGGAATCTCAGCTCGTATGTGTGCAAAATCCTGCACCTGTTTTAGCACAGAGAAGAGGGCTGCTAGGATGGGTTCTAGTCCTTCAAACGGAGTGGGATTGATACCAGGGATTCAGTCCTTCACTGTCCTTGTACAGTTGGGGATACATTCTTCCTTAGAAGTTTTATTAATCCATTGTGAAGGCTACAAACACTGAAGGTAGGTGTTTGGGGTTTACGGGAGGGACAGTGCCAAACTAATACGATACTTTTTACTAATTCTGATAAGAGTCTTAACAGAGTTGATAATGATCATATTCACTGCATGAGTGTGTGGTTATTTTCTATAATTTATCTTCAGTTGTGCATCAAATGGGCTCTTAAATTGTGTCCTCCACTTCCTTCTTTTTAAGGCATCTATTGTAGCTGAGGCCTATGACTTCGTTCCAGATTGGGCTGAAATTCTGTACCAACAAGTGATTCTTAAAGGAGACTTCAATTACTTGGAAGAATTTAAGCAGCAAAGGTTATTAAGACCCAGTGTATTTGAAGAGATTTCAAAAAAGTAAGTTTAAAAGTTGACTATGCTGGGGCCGGTGAGATGGCTCAGTGGCATAAGCGCCTGCCTAGCAAGCACGAGGTCCTGAGTTTGACTCCCAGTACCCACATACAAAAAAAGGGCTGGTGATATCGCTCAGCGGCACAGGCGCCTACTGGCGCGTGAGGTCCTGAGGTCGAACCCTGGTACCCACAAAAAAAAAAAAAAGTTGAATATGCTGGGTGCAGTAGCCCATGCCTACACAGTTCTAGCTACTTGGGAAACTGCAGTGGGTAGCTCACCTGAGCCAAGACCAGCCTGGGCAACACAGTGAGACCCTGTCTGGTGTGTGTTGAGGGACATGGTCGACTAAGCTTTTCTCCTTAACTCTGAGATGAGATGGGAATAAGAAATATATGGCTAAGTACGACATACTCTTCTGCCTAAAATGCCAGAGATGTCAAGAGTCTCCAGAAGAGTGATCTTTAGCGGACTTATGCAAGCAGATGAGTAAGAACAGTTTGCTTATGGTTCCTTATACTTAATGTGGGAGGTACCAAAAAACCTAACCCAGAGCTTTTTGGGGTACTAATCTCAAGGTGAGCACTGACATACTTATTTTTTAATGAAAATAATCTCCCAGACAACAGCACCCTCTCCTCTACAGGCAGTAGTGTCAGAGATGGCAGTCCTCACTCAGGATACACCATTTAGCCTGTGCTTTTTACATTTGTCTAGATATAAACATCATCAGCCTACTGACATGGTCACAGAAAACCTGAAGAAGTTACTCTCATACTGTGAAGATATCTACTTGTATTACAAGTTGGCATATGAACACAAATTTTATGAAATTGTAAATGTGCTTCTGAAGGACCCTCAAACAGGTTGCTGTCTAAAGGACATGCTTGCGGGTTAGATGATTTCAGAGATGCCTGTGGTCTTGTAATGATAGGAGGTTCTGACGGACGTCCATGATCAAGAGCAGAATGAACTGGGCAGCTTGTGGTCTGAGTTGGGAAAGCCCAGGAATATACCATCTCAGTCCTTTGTGGGTGGTAGATAATGAAGGAGAGAATTTTCAGCAGGAAATTCCTGTTCGGAAGTGATTGCTCATCTATACCATTTTACACAGATGCTGGTGTTAAAATCAAAAGCTTCCTCAGGATGATTGCTGCATTAGGAAGTAATGCAATGATTAAAGGATACCTGTGCCTGGAGATTCCAGTTTCAAAGAAATTTAATATTATTTACACAGTTAAGGAACAGGTGATACATTTTCATTTGTTAGAAACTGATCTTTCTATAATAAAATAGATTTTAAATTCAGTGTATGTCATTATTACTGCTAAGGAAATCTTAGCCCTTGTCTGCCTTAAAACGGTATTTGCTATAATTATTGCTGTGTAGTCAGACCTTCTATTAATCACCAAGTCATTTAAATGGTCCTGTTTTGCACTTAGTCTACAGAGCCGAGGATCCTATTTCCTATGGAAATTATTATTTTTTGTTCTGGTTGTGACAATTGGGACAAAAAAAGACAAACGTACAAATCTTGTTAAATCACTTAGGACAAAATAAAGATCCCAGTTTATGCCTGTACCCATAACCTGAGCTGTAGGCTCCATTACCAAATAAATAGTTCTTCTAGTACTTAATTAGACCTTAGTCTCTAAACAAAATAATTTCCCAAATAAATAAGATAGCCTCCTCATAGCTTTGTTGCTCTATAGTGACGCTATTAACGACCTGGCAAATCATTCTTGTTTTAAAGCTGTAACTATACCAAGCACTGATTAAGCTTTAGTAAGTATATAGATAACTCTAGTCCCAAGAGCTGTGTTCTGTACTCTCCAAAAGTATCTCTTGGGATGTAACACAAAATTTAAGTCCTCACAATAGTAATTTTATTAAATTAGTTACTTTATAAAACATCGCAGATGTCATAATTGTGAACATAACAATTTACCAAACTGTAGTTAATTGGTGCAGTTTGCTGAGCCTGTTTTATAAAGGAAAGGAAATGCCAAAACCCTGTTGAAGTTGTTCCACTGCAGCCTAGAAGAACAAGAGAGTTATTTCTCAGACACTTGAATCAAGTAGTTTCCCTCCCCCATCCTGAAGCATGCCATCAGCAGAAATAGTCTAATAAATTAAAAACTAGATAGTCTATGCACTCAACAGATTCCACAACTTGTACTGCAATAATGGAGAGGTCTACCCTTCTTCAGCTTCAAAGTTGGAGGGTTTGGTCATTTAATTTTTAAGTATCTTCACTCTGAGATAAGCAGTCTTCTTCACAATGGATTTTTAATATCCTCACGCTCGATTTTAAAGACAAAGCAATTTTAATACTAGGTGCACACCACATGCCCTTGCTACAAACTGCTTTTCTTGACAGGTTATGAAGTAGTTCAAGGAGGTATGGTTAAGGCTGTATTACTGAATGGTGCTGGTAAATACTACATAATTTTTTGTCACGTTGCAACCTTTGTTTCCAATTTAGTGAATGCTGCTATGGAATCAGATAGCAACAATGACAACATTATTAGATCTGTTTTTCAACTATGATTTAGTAGCAATTGAGGTTCCCAATTTTAACCCCTTGGCAGCAAGATCCAAGTTCCCTCATTTGCACATTAGCACCTAAGTGTCAAGGGGTTACATAACCAGCACAAAAGATACTGCACTTCCGATTGTAGCATTTGGCAGAACTGAAAGGAAAGGAAGTTGTGCTACATGTTGAAGGGATTGTGGGCAACAGAAAGAAGACACCGGAAGATAAAATGTCACATGAAGTCTTCATAGTCTTGTACATATCCTCCATCATAACCACCATAATCTGCCAGATCGTCTTTCATGGTGGCCTTTAATCCCCCTCCAGGAACCACACCTTTCTTCTTCTTTTTGGCTTTGCTTTGCTAAGGATAAGAGAGAGAGTTAATTCATGAGACTTTATCTATTGGTATTTTCTCTAGTATAGCAGCCCTCATACAGATGCCAAGGCCTCTGGTCCCAGAAAAACTTCCATTCTTTAAGGGACAGCTCAAGCCTAAGCTACAGTGATTTCTGTTAACTCAGAAAGGAGCACCACCCAAATGCCCATCAACTGAGGAATGGATAAGAAAGATGTGGTATTTTTATACAATGGAGTACTATTCAGCCATAAAGAAGGGTAAACTGGAGACTTTTGTAGGTAAATGGATGCAACTCGAGAAAATACTCATAAGTGAAATAAACCAGAAGCACATGTGTAAGCATCGTATTGTCTCTCTAGTATGAGAAACTGAAAGAGTAAATAAGATCCAAAATGTACAATAGACATGATGAATCAAAAAGAAACTGGTCAAAAGGAAAGAGAGACTGGAATAGGGAAAAGAAAGAAGGGAAAGGGAAAAAAAAATTGTATATATATATAAGATGGTTAAGATAGATATACTACCAATTTTACTTAGTTCATTGAAGAGTAAGGTTTGTGCCAATAATGTTTGGACAATTGAATGCTGATGTCTGGTATCCTGAATAACTAACTTAAAGATAGTAATACGTAATGTATTAACCATTGTTACCCTCCTATTATGTTGCTTTGAAAATTTGTTCTTTTGATTTGTTTTGTTTTTTCTTCTCTTTAAAATTAAAAAAAAAAAAAAAAAAAAAAAAAAAAAAAAAGAAAGAAAGGAGCACCACAAGATCCTGTAAACGAAAAGGAGAGTAACGGCACCTGCACTCCTAGTCCAACTTCAATGGCACCAGTGAACTGCTTGGTTTTGTATGTTTGTCTTTGTAGTAGTAGGGACTAAATCCAGTCCCTTTTTTGTATTTTTCTATTTTAACACAGGGTCTTTGCTACACCATAAGTTGGACTCAGTCTTTTGATCCTCCTGGCTCCGCATCCGAGTGTTGTGATTACAGGTGTGCACCACCACACCTGGCTGAACTGCTTGACTTTTAAATTTTCTCTTCCTTCCTTTCCCCTTTCCCCCACAGGTTTCTCCTACATCTATTGAGAATATTCTACCCATAACTAATCCTAATGTAATAAACATTTCCCTACACAGTTTGCTCTTACCTTTTCTTGCTTCTGTTTTTCACTGCAAAGCACAGTCAATGAATTCGTAATCTTTTTCAAGTCATCAATTTCCACTAAAAAGAACAGAGACATCCACAAAACCAACATTTAAGCATTTTGAGAAGTTAAAGCAAAACAGGCATCCTCTCAAAAGTGTTTTAAGAATCCTGACTTGTGCATCATTAAACTGTAATTCTGAAGCTGAGTTTGGTGGCCCATACCTGTACTCTGAGCACTGGGGTGGCTGAGGCAGGAAGACTACCACAAGTTTGAGGCCAGCCTGAGCTCAAGGTCAACCTGAACTACATAGCAAGACGCTGTCTCAAACAAAACAAAACAAACTTTAATTATGAAATGACTGAATTTCCCTTTATAAATATTAAGGTGATAAGGAATCATTCTATTTATGGCTGGGATCATAGACAAGAACTTAGTACTTAAAATGATAAATTCAGTAACAAAAATTTAAGTTTACACAAGCTGATCAAAAAATACAGGGCTGGGGATGTGGCTCAGTGGTAGAGTTCAGCACCACCAAAAAAAAAAAAAAAAAAAAAGGAAATACAATGTTAGCCAGGCATTGGTGATGCACACCTGTAGTCCCAGCACTCAGGAAGCTGAGGCAGGAGGATCGCCACAAGTTTGAGGCCAGCCTGGACTCCTTAGGGAGTTCAAGGCCAGTTAGAACTGCATGGCAAAACTGTCTCAAAAAAAAAAAAAAAAAAAAAAAAAATTATTACAGTGAAAGACATGAGACCCTGTCTCAACCCCCACCCCAAAAAAGTTTTTAAAATTTTTTTTTTTTTTTTTTTTTTTTTTGGTGGGTACCGGGGGAACGACCTCAGGACCTCGCGCGCCAGCAGGCGCCCGTGCCGCTGAGCGATATCACCGGCCCCTTTTTCGTATGTGGGTTCCGGGAGTCGAACTCGGGCCCTCGCGCTTGCCGGGCAGGCGCTTAAGCCACTGAGCCATCTCACCGGCCCAAAAGTTTTTAAAATTTAAAAAAATTACAGTAAAAGACACATCCATTGTTCTTGCTACTTTTTCAAACAGTTCTGGAAGTCGTCTTTTGTGTTTTCACAAGGTGTGATCAAAAATACAGTGAATGCTGCTCCTAAGTACCATCCAATGGAAAGATAGGGTTGTAACAACATGACAGTGTGTCCTTATCCACCGTGTTCACCAGATCTGGCACTGTGTTACTTCTGGCTCTTTTCCAAAGTCAAAACAACCATGAAAGAATGATGGGTAAGTGTGTTTGAAGTGAGGACAGGTGTTTCTTTCTTTTTTTTGAGATAGGGTCTCAACTACGTAGTTCAGATTGGCCTTGAACTCACTATGTAGCCCAGGCTGGCCTTGAACTTGCAGCAATCCTCCTGCCTCAGCCTCCCGAGTGCTGGGATTACAGGCGTGTGCCACCATGCCCAGCTCACTGTAATAAATTTTTTTTGGTAATAAAATTTTTAAATGTAAACATTCACTTTTTTTGTATCACACCCTGTATAATGCCCTGTAATTGCCAGCACAAAATAAGTCAACCATAGAAAAAATGTTTATAGCTCACAAATGCTCCCTTCCTTTACCATACCTATACCCTAAATGCTCAGTTAGGAGAGTGGCTAAATGAACATGGAATAACCTTTTTTTTGGAGATATGGTCTCAGTCCAGGATGGCCTCAAATTCACAATCCTGCTGCCTCTCAACCTCCCCAATGCTGGGGTTACAGGTGTTTACTGCCATTACCAGTGATAATTTTTTTCCAGTACTGGGGATTAAAGCTGGGGCATTTTACTACGTACTGTGCTACATTCCCAGCCCTTTGTTTATTCTGAGACAGGGTCTTACTAAGTTGCCCTGGCAGCACTTTAACTTGCAATCCTCCTGCCTCAGCCTCCCCCAGTGCTGGGATTACAGGCCTATGTGGCTGCTAACAGCTTGGCAACAATTCTTTTTTTTTTTTACCCCTGGCAACAATTCTTTTTTTTTTTTTTTTTTTTTTTTTTTTTTTTTGTGGGTACCGGGGGGACGACCTCAGGACCTCGCGCGCCAACAGGCACCCGTGCCGCTGAGCGATATCACCGGCCCCTTTTTCGTATGTGGGTTCCGGGAGTCGAACTCGGGCCTTCGCGCTTGCAAGGCAGGCGCTTAAGCCGCTGAGCCGTCTCACCGGCCTGGCAACAATTCTTAAACCTGCAGGTGAAACCCCCTATATTCAGGAGTCTCTCTATTCTAGCACAGGCACTAGGATGAAAACAGTTACTGTCTCGGTATACTACCAATGACAGGCCTGTTTAGTGGATAACATGTCCTCCCATCCTTGAAGCTGGAAAGAACCACCAGTTTTATCCACCAGACAATGTTCAGTGGTTTAGAAAGCACCTCCGAAAACAAGAAAAACACATATAGAATAAAATAACACCTCTGGGTATATCACTGATCAAATTTAGAATCCCAGCTTGGTGATCATTTTGCAAAGAAGTCCCCCGCCCCCTTTTCTTACAGGTCTCACTATGTAGTTCAGGCTGGCCTTGAACTCACTACAAACCCTAGGCTGGCCTCGAACTTGTGGTGATCCTACTGTTTCAGTCTCCCGAGTGCTGTGATTACAAGCATGTGCCACCATGCCTGGCTAGAAAACCCAATTTTAACTAATTATACAGGATTATTTTTTTCTCAATCTTTTTTTTTTTTTTTTTTTTTTGTGGGTACCGGGGGGACGACCTCAGGACCTCGCGCGCCAACAGGCACCCGTGCCGCTGAGCGATATCACCGGCCCCTTTTTCGTATGTGGGATCCGGGAGTCGAACTCAGGCCTTCGCGCTTGCAAGGCAGGCGCTTAAGCCGCTGAGCCATCTCACCGGCCCTTTTTTCTCAATCTTAAAAACAGCATATACTGGCAAAACCAGTCCTTTCCACATTAGCGCTACACCACCCAAGGCTGTCATGCCCATACACCCTGCCTAGAAATGTGTGATTATGTAGGGCATGGCCCTGTAGCCACCCAGCCCCAGAGAATGTCAGCTCTATCAAACCACCTGTACCTTGTCTTAGGCTTTCTCATTCATAAAATATGTGAAGTCTCAGCCATCTCTACAATCCTACAAGTCCAGAGACCACTTCCCCCAAAAGATACTTTGTAGCCTCTTTCAAGACATTATTAGATAAAAAGAATAGGCTGGTGTGTCATCAGCTATCTTGCCTTCAAGCCCAAATGTCTGTCTGGAAAGCCACTATTAAAACAAGAAGGGGAGCCGGCACACACACACACACACACACAGACAAAAAAAAAAAAAAAAAAAAAGAAGGGGAGCCGGGGATATAGCTCAGTGGCACAGTGCCTGCCTGGCAAGCACAAGGTCATGAGTTTGATTCCTGGTACCAAAAGATAAATAAATAAAACAAAAAGGTAATCTGTCCCATCCTCCTCAGAAAACCCAACTCATATTAACTGCACATGCAGAACATTCCCAAGGTAATTACACAAATCCTGAGTCTATATTATAGCATCAAAAGGCAAAAACCAACCAAATAAACCCTCCCATCCTCTTGAGGATGTCCTTACTAAATTAGCCACAGGGGCCAGAGATTAGAATTACTTACATGAAATACACACATCTCGAACTAAGGCTTCCAAAAAACTGGCATAATATAATGACTTTTCATACTGTGTAATTTTATCTTTTAGTAACTTTCCAAACTCTGTGAAATCATCTCTTGAAGATGGATTCATAGCATCTATTCCATAAACTGTGTTATTAACACCTGCAGAAGAGAAAAAGCACTGAAAATATTACAAGTGGTTTTTTTTTAATGATTAATCAAGAGATGATTTAATATTTATAAACCAATTAGCTACATAAATAACCCTATTACTTCATTCCAAAACAAGGATTCTTAACCTGGGCTACTGGACTCCTTGAACAGAATTTAGGGAATCTGTGAATTTGAGAAAAACTTACATTTTGATTTTTTTCTAATCTGTAATTTACTATTTCCTTTGCTTTTTATTATAGGTAGTAGGTAACAACAGGTAACAAATTACAGTAGTACCAGCAAAATGACTTACCAGCAGAGACCACACATACTTTCATATCACATGACAGTTGTTGCAGATACTCCTTTCCTCTACTGTTGTTCAGTCATCATTACTTTCAAAATACATAGTAGACCTGACACTGGATCCTACTGAATATATTCATTAAAAGCATCGGTGGGCCGGGAGCAGAGCTCAGTGGTGGAGTGTTTGCCCAGCATGTGTGAGGCCCTAATTCAACGCCCAGCACCACACAACAAATCAACAGATAAACAATTCTGTGTCATAAATTTGTCATTTTAGTGTTGTAATATCTTTTTCGATATAACAGGCTTCCTTTGTAAATAAAACCGTATGTATTTCATTCATTATAAATGTTATATTACAAAGCACCCACAGGATTCAGAGGCTGCCAAAAGAGCACAAAAAAGGTGTTCCTATGACCAATGACTGTATGAATACTGATGTTCCACACTAGGCTTTATGCACATCACATAAATTCACCTCTTTGATAGGCACAGTGGGCAGCTTTCACCATCCTGTAAAGACACAGAATAATAGCCAAGTGTGCTCCTTAATTAGATGAGTACTTTTAGGACCTGCCAAACAATAAGACTACCACTAGCAGGTCCTTACTTCCCTAAGGAAAGGGAATGATTACTAAGTCAGCCTCTTAATGCACTTTAGAGAAGAAGGGTGGAGTGAAGGTCAGAATAGCTAGACCAATGGTGGTGAACCTATGGCACGTGTGCCGCAATGGGCACATAGAGCCTTCTCCATTGGCACGTAATCCAAGTGTATGAGTTGTTTTTTCTAAAGTAAAACCTCAGTATTAGGGTTTAACTGCAGTTGGCATTTTGCAATAAATAATTGGGTTTTGAGTTACCATCAATGAGCTAGACAGTTCTTGGTTATAGATTTCAATTTCAAAGTTACTTAATTATTTGATGCTCTATTCTGAAATGTACCCAATACGTAACAGCAACAAATTTTGTTGAAGTAAAAGCTTTAACTATTTCTCTCTGCCATGTCTTTTATCCTACCCTCTGTGTCATGTGTCTCTCCGCCGGGAACACTACATTGCTTTTATCTCACCCACGAACCGCAGCTGCAAGCATAATGATAGCCCTTGAAAGACAGGGCACTGTAGGGCTGGAAAGGATCACAGAAAGAAATGACCCTAAGCACAAGAAGCCAAGCACAGATGCCTGACCTGCACCAGCATTCCACTGTCCCAATCTTAGCTAGATTTAAGCCAAAAGGTCAGCGCTGTTTCAAAGCTACAGACCTTTGATTTCATATCAATTTCATCTAGCCAATAAATATATTCTAGGCAACAGTATTTCTTATTTGGATCCAATGACTACTTCCTTTAAAAATCTTTTGATACTCCAAACAATTATTCAAAATCATATGCCTCATTCTACCTTCTCAAGTAAATACAGACTAAAACTGCTTTCTGATATCTAAATTAGACATAGTATCATGTTTCCTTTAAAGATGTTTTCTGAATTTCACAACTAATAAGACTTCCTAATGAGACTTCCAGAGCTTTCACCTGGTACAATGTAACGGCACCTCCATCTTACCAAAAGTTTCTTTTGCTAATTCAAGGTCTGACTCTTCCTGTAATTTCTTTAGCCGCAGTTTATCTGCTAATTGTTCTTCTGGTGTTAGCACTTTAGGTTCTTCAGGTTCTTCTAACTAAAATGAAATGGAACAGAAGCATTAAGAGGGCTGGGATTATGATGGAATCAGTTCATTTCTGGTCCTGGGGATTGAACCCAGGTATATACTGAGGTACATCTCTACCTTACCCTCTTTTCTTTTTCAGACAGTCTCTGTAAGTTGCCCAAGTGAAACTAGAACTATGATCCTCCTGCCTTAGGCTCACAAGTGCTGGATTTACAGGAATGTGTCACAAGGCCTGGCTTACACTGTAGATATTCTTATCCTATATTATCCTTATCTTTTTATCCTAATCCTTATATTTTTAATATTTTAATATTTTATAATATTTATAATATCCTTATCCTTATATTTTTATTTTGTACAGCTAAAAAGCAGAGGCAAAGGGGATAAAGAATCAGGCCACAGTAACAGAAGTTAACATACCTAGTAATGTAACAGAAATGAAATGTGAACCCAACAACACTGAGTTTTTCTTTTTTTTCTTCTAAAATACTGGGGATTGAACCCAGGGAATGCTGAGCTACATCCCAGCTCTTTTTGTATTTGTTTTTATTTTTATTTATTTTTTATTTTTTTTAATTTTTTTTGGGTACCGGGGGGTCGACCTCAGGACCTCGCGCGCCAGCAGGCGCCCGTGCCGCTGAGCGATATCACCGGCCCCTTTTTCGTATGTGGGTTCCGGGAGTCGAACTCGGGCCCTCGCGCTTGCCGGGCAGGCGCTTAAGCCGCTGAGCCATCTCACCGGCCCTATTTGTTTTTATTTTGAGAAAGGGTCTTGCCAAGTTATCCAGGCTGGCCTTGAACTTGCAATTCTCCTGCTTCAGGCTCCTAAGGGCTAGGATTAAAGGCATGTGCTACCACACTTGGCTCTATACACATTTTTTAGAAATAAGGAACTAAGCTTATGGGCAAGGGAAAAAAGGCAGTCTCACATACTGCTACACAAAGACTATCCTGGGATAACTTTCTATGGCAATGTAATATGCATCAAGTTTTAAAAAACTTTCATACAGGAGCTGGAAATACACCTCGGTAGTAGATCACTTACCTAACATGACTGAAACCCTGGGTTTAAGCCCCAGCATGGGAAAAAAAAAATTATATGCTTTAATCAAGTAATTCTATTTCTAGGTATTTATCTTAAGACACCTAAGATTTAAGCACAAAGAAGTATAATTTCAAAAAAATTTAGAGACAACCTAAATGTCCAACAAAGAATGGTCTAATAAGTCTGGCACATCCATCCAACAATACTATGTAGACATTAACACATTCCCACAGGCTTGACCAAGCGGTACAGGTGGGTCTGTTCCATCAGGTGGTTTGTACCACCAATGGTTCAAAGGGATCTAATCACTTTTATTGGTCTTTTTACTAATAAAATTAATAAAAAGTCTATAAGGGGACCGAATCTAATTAGTTGCTTGAATATGAATTATTACTGTCCAAATATAAAAATAATACTATTTATACCAATTTAAAATATATAATAATCAAATAATTTATTTCATTAAATTAATAGCTTATCAATAATTAATTCTCTAAATTTTAACATGGAAATCTTACAAGTATCTCACTGCTGGTTTATATGGTATGTACTTACAACTGCTATACCACAAATTACTCATGCATGTACCACTGATGGTCAAGCAGGCAGGATGACTCAATTCAAATCAGAGCTGCCCAGCAGTCAGATATATCAATTACAGCCTCATCAGGAACATGTTAAAAAACATGTCATTATTCAAAGCATCAGAAAAAGTTTCTCCCATATATATATATATATAGTTTTTTTTTTTTTTTTGGTGGGCACCAGGGGTTGAACTCAGGCGCCCGTGCCGCTGAGCGGTATCACCAGCCCCTTTTTTCGTATGTGGGTTCCGGGAGTCGAACTTGGGCCCTCGCGCTTGCCAGGCAGGCACTTACGCCGCTGAGCCATCTCACCAGCCCTCTCCCATATATTTTTATGTATTATATTATACAATTATGAAAGCAGTTATTTGACTGGGATATAACTCTATGAAAGTGTGTGCCTAATGTTCAAAAGGCCTTGGGTTCAATCCCCAGCACCGTCAAAAAAAAAAGTAATTATTGAAAAAAAAAATGCAAAAAGACAAAATAGTATGAAAAAGGTTTTCACTTATTTCCCTATCTCATTTCTCTGAGATGACAGTTAACACTTTAGTGTGTATCTTATATATACTGTTATGTAATTTCAACAACCATGTTTACATAAGGGGAATCTTGACTATACTAGGGCAAAAGTGAAGGACAATTGTGTTCTTCAGCATTATTCATGGCTGTGCAGTTTGAAGATTTTGATTCAGAAATTTATTCTGAAATACATCACATTTCTCAAGGAGGAAATGAAACAAAAAAGACAGGTCAACATGACAAGTCGAATTTTAGAACACTTTCTAAGAAGAAAAAGGGAAAATTTTTTATTTAACTATCTTAGTAGACCTGGACATCATTATATATTTCTTGTACCAAAACTGACAATAAACAGTGCGTGGTGGTATACACCTATAATCCCAGCACTCTGGGAGGTTGAAGCAAGATGATTAGGAGTTCAAGGCCAGCCTAGGTTACATAGCAAGACCACGTCTCAAGACAACAAACGAGGGTTGAAGGGAGGGGAGGGGAATAGGAAAAAATAGAAGCAGCAAGATATATCATGTACAGGTACAAATTCCCTATGATGAATGTTATCATTATATATATCTAAAATGTACCAATAAAATTTTTTTTAAAACTCACCGAAATAAAACAAAAAAACAAATTATTAAAAAGTACCTAAAATGTTTCAAACCAAGGAGGACCAGGGGAGGAGGCACTCTCTTGCATTGTTGGCAAATGCAAATTAGTATAACCCTAAGTAAAAGGCAATTTGAGAACATAAGACTGTATATTTGATTTACCCTTTACTCAGCAATGCCATATTTGGGAATTTATCTTTCAAATATGGATATACCCATTAGAAAGGACGATATGTAGCTGAGTGTGGCAGCATACACCTGTAACTGCAGCACTCTGGCAAACTGAGGCAGGAGGATTGCAAGTTCCATGAGAGCCTGGGCAATTCAGCAAGACCTTGTCTCAAAACAATAAACAAAAAGGGCTAGGATGTAGCTCAGTGTGAAGGTCTTGAATTCATTTCCTGTATCCCCACCACCACCACCACCACCACCACCACCAAATGACAATTTATATACAGTTATTTACTGAAGTATTTATCAAAGAAAGAACTGATGAAAAATCCAACTATCCATCAACAGGGAACTGGTAAAATAAATTATGGTAACACCTAGGCAAAAGAATATTATATAGCTATCAAAAGGAGTAAGAATCAACCAGAAACTAATGAAATCAGTTTATAGGCTACAGGGAGCAGGTAGAAGATAGGAATGGATGTCTGAAACATCCCTCCCCAGTTCTATAAAGGTATAACTGACAAACTGTATACAACTACAGGGTACAACATATTTTATATATATGTACACACATTCTGAAATAATTAAATCTAGCTAATCAGTATATCTATCACCTCACATATTTTTTTGTATGATAAGAATATTTAACACCTGCTCTCACATAAATGACACTTTTATGAGTACTGGATGTTTGTATAGTTTTGATTTCTGAACATTTCTTGTATTCAAAAGTAAATGCAAAAGGAAAAGACCTCAAACTGAAAACAAACCAGAAACAAATTTCTCTAAAATATATACCGAACAGGCCAGGAATGGTGGTGCATGCCTATAATCCCAGCACTCAGGAGGCTGAGGCAAGAGTATCGCTGCAAGTTCGAGGCCAGCCTGGGCTACAAAGTGAGTTTAAGGCCAGCCTGAACTGCACAGCGAAACCCTGTCTCAAAAAGACAAAAATGTAAAGTAAAATAAAATAAAATAAAATAAAAACAACATAAAATGACATAGGGAAAATATTCAAATGATTTTAGGATCTAGGATTAGATTATACAGCCTAAGTAGGATATATCCTAAATACAAAAGAACTGCAAAGGAATCCTAAACTTCATTCAGTAGCTTTATACAGGAGTAATTTACTGTTGTTGAAAAAACCAAACAATTATGTATTTATTAGAAACCAGGGTTTTCAGCGTAAGAGAAAATACTGATATGAACTAGTGAATACATACACACGCACACACACACTTTTGTTCATGAAAGGGGATTTCAAAGGCAAAGTCATAGCAACAGCAGTACTCATAGCAACTACATTGTTTCTAAATACCATCTTCATCTCAAAAGAACCTTAGTGAAGTGGCTGATTCCAGGACCGAGGAAGAGCTTATTGGGTAAGCCTGATATTCACTGTATATACTAGAAACAAGGAAGCTTTCAAAGACTAATGGGGTTCTGTCAAAAAGGTGAACATAGGAGTCAGGTACAGTGGCACATGCCTGTAATCTCAGCACTGAAGCTAAGGCAGGATCATGAGTTTGAGGGATATAGCTCAGGGTGAAGGCTCTAGATTCAATCATTACCACAAAAAAAAAAAAAGAGGAACATAGGAACCAGCTTTATGGAATTCCTACTGGTCAATGTTGAAACGATTTGATCATCAAAAAATAATCACTATCTGAATAAAACACAATGAATTTACAAAAACCTGTTAAGTTCATAAATACTTAAAAAATACCTCTCATTTGTCACCATCTGAAGTTATTGCCCCCTTTCCTTATTTCAATTACAAAGAAGCAATCAAATAAATATAGGTTTTAGCCAGGCATTTTGGCACATGCCTGTAATCCCAGCACCTGGGAGGCTGAGATAGGAGAATCGCTGCAAGTTCAAGGCCAGCCTGGGCTACATGAGTTGAGGCCAGCATAAACTATATAGTGAAACCCTGTCTTTTAAAAAAAAAATGATTTCAGATGGCTACAAGATAACCAGCCTGTTCTCTTCAACAGGTGGGGGGGCAGGGTGGTACATAACAACTGGGATGACAACAATAGGAAGAATACAACAGGAAAAATACATTCACTACTCGGAGACTTATGATATATTAACAACTAAATGCAATGCATGGTCCTTGTTTCAACAAACCGGACCTAAAAGGCATCTTGGGATAACTAGAAAAATGCACAAAACTATACGAGATCATGTAAAAAAAATCATTGTTCATTACTAGATATTATAATGTTACTATAATCATATGAAAAAACATCCTTTTTCAGAGATGTATACTAAAATATTTAGAGGTAAAATGTATGTTTTTTATTAATATTTTAGCAAAATAATAGATAAAACAAATTTGGCAATATGTTAACAATTTAAATTTAGGTAATACAGTATTGTATTATGCTAATTTCTCTACTTTTAAGTTTGAAAATTCTCATAATAAAAAGTAAAGAAAAGATAAAATAGTTTTTATGACTTGTATGGAAAGATCTCTACTATATCTTAAGTAGAAAGAAAGGTAGAGGGCCAGTGAGATAGCTCAGCGGCATCAGCGCCAGCCTGGCAAGCACAAGATCCTGAGTTCGACTCCTGGAACCCACATAAAGGAAAAAAAGGGCCGGTGATACCGCTCAGCGGCACAAGTGCTTGCTGACAAGCGCAAGGTCCTGAGGTCGACTCCTGGTACCCACATAAAAAAAAAAAAAAAGAAAGAAAGGTAGAAACTATATTCAAGAAAGGGGAAGAATAAGAATATACAGATATATCCAAATATAAATTTTGAGAGATAAGAAACCAGTATTTAATTATGGAATACAAGGAGAAATACAGGATAAATGAGTAAAGGATTGAGAATGCTTTTTAATACTATTGATTTTTTGAATCATGTAAATGTATTTTCTATTCAAAAAGCAAATAAAATAACACAATATTCTTAATCCTGTTCCAAATAATCAAAAACAAAAACATTTATAAAGTAGAACAGAAATGAACACTTTTATTTCACTCCATATTTACCCTGCAGATAATCAAGATAATCATGACTAGAAAGAACTGCAGCCACAGACAAAAAACACTGACTGTAATCACTGGGCAATCATGAATATTCCTGAATGTTTGTGAAAACTTAAAAGGCATTCTAGGGCTGGTGAGATGGCTCAGCAGCTTAAGCGCCTGCCTTGCAAGCGCGAGGGCCTGAGTTCGACTCCCGGATCCCACATATGAAAAAGGGGCCGGTGATATCGCTCAGCGGCACGGGTGCCTGTTGGCGCACGAGGTCCTGAGGTCGCCCCCCCCCCGGTACCCAGAGGGGGGGGAAAAAAAAAAAAAAAAAAGGCATTCTAATAAATAAAGCTTCTGAGTTCTGTTTCTGTAAAAACCACAATTGATCTGTTTTGGGATTCCCCTATCTTATGGCATCCATTTATAGTCTTCACAGAGCCCTTCAAATTGCTACATAATATTTGTAGCCTATTAGACACTATACCACTACTGATGTAAGAATTCTGTATATACTCATATTTTAGAAAATGAACAGTACTTACCCTCTTTTTAATTTCTTCTTGCCTTTTCTTCTGTTGCCGTTCTTTCTCTTTTATCTTCTCTGCTATTTTTTTCTTTTCTGAAATTTTTACTTCTGAAAGTAAAAAAAAAGTTTCATTCACAATTATATTGACTACTTTCCAATTATACTGCATACTTCCCAGTTTATGGATGAGACAGACATGATAACTGAATATTGGAAAAGACCAAACCTTTCCCAACTTTCATATTCACATGGTGATGTCCTGGAAAGTAACAATGGGAAAGCTCCAGGGTTCTTCCTTTTTCTAATATGAACCCCAGGATCCAAACATTTCCATAAACCACCCCCCATCTTCTTGAAAAAAGACCAAGATCATTCAACTGTAACGTCACATTCTCTACTCTCTCCTACTAACAATCAATACCCAGCACACAAACAGAAAAACAGCAGGTATCTAATCTAGAGAAGAGATTCAGGGAAAAGAGAAGAAAAAGGGAATGGAAAACTGGTTGGTTTCAAAACACCAACATTTTCAACTTTGTGAACATTTTGTAATTTAACTAAACACCAAATGCCTACCAATATATAAACCAAGAACAGAAGATGACCAGTGGCTCACCTGGTTTTACTTCTGCTTCCTCTTTTTTTTCGTCGTCATCATCATCCCAGTTATCCTAAAGAAAAGGACCCCTGTTAAAAATAGGGATTTGGGGGAAGTTTTTTCCCTTATCAAATCCTCTGAGCCAGGTGTGGTGGCACATGTCTGTAATCCCAACACTGAGGCAGGAGGATCACCATGAGTTCAAAGCCAGCCTGGGCTACAAAGTGAATTCAAGGCCAGCCTGCACTACAAAGCAAGACCCTATCTCAAAAAACAAACTAACAAACAAACAAACATCCTCTAATTGATTATTTTTGTGTACAGAATAGCTATTGTATTTTGTATGTTAATTTTATATCTTGTTACCTTACTGAATTCATCACTTGAGTTCAATCTATCATTGATTCTTCAGCATTTTCCTAAAACACAGGTTGAACATTCCTAAATCTGAAAGTTTTTGAGTGCCATATGATGCCAAAAGTAACAATTTTACACTCAGCCTCACTGATGGACAACAGTCAAAGCACAGGCACACTAAAAACAACTGTCTGAAATTGACTTCAGAGTATGTGTATAAGGTATATATAAAACATAAAAGAATTTCATGTTTAAATTTGGGTCCTATTCCTAAGATATCTCATTATGCAGATATCCCAAAATCTGAAAAAAAATCCAAAAACCGAACACTTCTGGTACCAAGGATTTCAGACAAGGGACACTTAGTCTGCACCACAGTACCAGCTATAAACAAAAGAGAGCTATTCGACTCCACCAGTTCTGCTTCCACAACTGCTTTTTCTTATCTAATACCTTTCTAAACCTGTAAGTACAATGCTGAATAGCAGCAAAGGGGCATACCTGCCTTATTCCTCTGTTAACAAAATGCTCCATGTTACCAAAAGTTACCCAAAGTCCCATGCAACACACTGTACCACATTTATCAGTCATTTCTTTATTACCTTTAGATTTTGGTTAGAAAATCTTATACCAAAGAACTCACCCACTACACTTTCTTTTAGAATATATAGCTTTGTCAATTTAGATCCCTGATCTAAATTTATTTGGAGTTTTTCCCCTATGTATGATGTAAATCATTGATCTCTTTTTGTTGTTGTTTTGTTTGCAATAACTAAGGTCTTTGCACTGAGCTATAGCTTTTTTTTTTTTCCAATGTGGGTACCGGGAGTCGACCTCAGGACCTCACGCTTGCCAGCAAGCGCTTGTGCCACTGAGCGATATCACCAGCCCTTTTCTTCCTTTATGTGGGTATGGGAGTCGAACTCAGGACCTTGTGCTTGCCAGGCAGGCGCTTATGCCACTGAGCTATCTCACCAGCCCCTTTTTGAAGTTTTGAGACAGTCCTGCTGAGTGGCTAAACTGCCCAGGTTAGGCTTGAATTTGTGATCCTCCTACCTCAGCCTTGAGTAGCTGCAGTGACAGGTGTTTGTCACCACACAGAAAGTGTTAGGATTTAGGGTTACAGGCCTGTATCACCACACCCAGCTAATTTTATACTTTGCAAATGGTTAGTCAGTTGCACAGTATAATTCATTTTAAAAAATCCCTCTTAGTGAAAACTGTCCTTTGTTTGTTTCTCCTTTGTATAAGAATTTTTTTTTTGCCTATGACACTTATTCTAAGTAACATTTTGGCCATTCTTTTAAGATCATAATACACAATATATTAACTATTGTTATTCTCTATTTTTTGTTATGAAATTTTGTTTTATTTTTTCATAGAAGTGTATTTCAGATCTTCTTTATTAATATCTACTTGTACTACATTTTTTAAAAAAGGACAAAAAAACGACAAAAATTCCTCTTTGCCTATTGATTTACCACACACTAAATTTTCCTGTGTACTTGGTCTACTTCCAGGCTCTCTAACCCATACCACTGTCCGGTTGTCTCTTCAAGTATGAACGTCACTGTATTTTTTTTTTTTTTTTTTTTTTTGTGGGTACCGGGGGTCGACCTCAGGACCTCGCATGCCAGCAGGCACCCGTGCCGCTGAGCAATATCACCAGCCCTTTTTTCGTATGTGGGATCCGGGAGTCGAACTTAGGCCCTTGTGCTTGCCAGGCAGGCGCTTACACCGTGCTGAGCCATCTCACCGGCGCCCACTGTATTTTGATTAGAGGCTTCTCCTCTCCTCTCTCCTGGTCCTGGGGATGCTTTACCAGAGATACACCCCAGCCTTTTTCTTCTTGAGAAAGGGTCTTACAAAGGTACCCAGGCTGGCCTCAAACTTAAGATCTTCTTGCCTCTGCCTCTTGAGTAGATACAATTACAGGCATGTGTCACCATGTACAACTCTCCTTGGAGGTTTTTAGATTTCTTATGTTTTCCTGACCATTTCTGCATGTTTGTTTTTCATATGAACCTTTATATCAACTTATCTAATTCTATAAAAAAGTTTCTTCATTAGCAGTTAAAATATAAGACAACCGGGCCAAAACAAATAGTCTTAAAAAGAGATTCAGAGTTGTTTTAAATAAAATATAGTAAGAACTTTATACTTATTTTACCAAATGTAAAAAATATCCCATATTTTGTCTTGCCAGTGGGTCATTTATTTCAAGCAATATTTCATACAACACGTTAATGAAATAAATATGTAATACTTCAGCATGGTGTTAAGAGTCAAGAGAGCTGATCAAACCTTTATTGATCCACTTCCTAACCTAGGCAGGACACACTGAGATAGGTCTCTATGCCTATCTCAACTGCTGAGCTAAATATAAACTGATTATCAAACACAATTTTCTAAAGGCTTCATATAATTCAAAAGATTCAATTTTAATAAGGATAGAAACAGCCCTGTATTTAAATAGGGCTTTAATCTATAGGTAACCTGGACATCGTCTCAGCAAGCATGAGGCACACTACAACATGCCATTTGAAGCTGAGTCATAGCATGGCAGATGCCAAGCCAAGAGGCCCTGACACTACTAGAAGAAAAGGCTGACTAATGTGCCACAACTATGACACCAAGCTTATGGCTTTACAGCAAGAGAGATCAATTAGTCTAGGTATATAAACTAAGCCTTTGATTCTCAATAGAAGTTTGTAAATCCACTAAAGAAATTAAATACCCAACACTGTATCCAGATTAAGGCTGCCATGAGGTCTGCAAAGGGAGGGGGGGTTTATATAAAAAATACATACATTTTTTGGGCATCTGAAATGAATAACTGCTTCTCAGATGAAAAGTAGAAACAGCAAATAAATATATGAAAAAATGTTCAACATCACTGTTCATTCAAGAGATGCAAATTAAAACAATGCTGAGATTCCTCCCCAGAAAGAATGGCTACCATCAAGAAATCAACCAATAACAAATGCTGGCGGGGCTGTGGGGAAAAAGGAACACTTGTCCACTGTTGGTGAGAATGTAGACTGGTGCAACCACTGTGGAAATCAGTGTGGAGATTCCTCAAAAACCACAACTAGAGGTCCCATTTGACCCAGCTGATCCCCTTTCTAGATATCTTCCCGAAAGAATTAAAAGCAGCACACCACAGTGATATATGCACACCCACGTTTATAGCCATACAGTTTGTAATAGCTAATATTGGAAACAGCCTAAATGCTCATCAACTGATGGGCAAATGGATAAAGAAAATGTGGGGTTTTTTTTAATACAATGAAGTACTATTCAGCCATAAAGGATAATCCTGAGACATTTCTAGGTAAATGGATACACCTTGAGACGATACTCTTGAGTGGAATAAATCGGATACACGTGTAAACACCATACTGTTTCTCTGGTGTGAGAAACTGAAAGTATAAATAAGGATCAAAATGTTTAATAGATACTGTGAAACAGGAAGAAAATGTTCAAATGAGAAGGGGAACTGGGAGGGAGGGGAAGGAAGGAAGGGAAAAGAATATGAAAAGAAGGAAAAAATGGAAACAAAGCTTTTGTAAATGGGGAGGGGAAGAGGGATTGAAGGGAGGGTAGGGGAATGGGGAAAAAAAATCAAGATATATCATGTTCAGGTACTAAAGCCCTATGATGAATGTGATCATTATGTATATCAAAAATGTACCAATAAACTTAATTTAAAAATAATAAAAAATAAAAATACATACATTTTTATAATCATCTTATCTGACTATTTAACCCATGGTTCAGTTTTAAACTTACTGAAAACAAGCCAATTACTCATTATTTGGATTACTAAGATTACACTCCACTACAAGAGGAACCAACCAGTTAAAAATAAAAGCTAACATGAGGCATTTTTGTTGTTGTTGGTTTAATCTTCACAGAACACAGAAAGACTAGTTCTGTAATATGCTGCTTAGGCAGTGCTTTGGACAGGAGGATCATGCTTTCAGGGAGCACCTACTCACAGCCTAATAATAGTGACAGTAGCAGTAATAGGTAATGCTGTGTGGTCACTGTGTGCTAAGTACTATGCAAAGAGTTTTATATGTAGTACGTGGTTATCCTCACAATAGTCCTGAGAGTGAGGTGGCATCATTCACATTTTACAGGTAAGGAAACTGAGGCCCAGAAAAAGCCAAACCATAATCTCAATGAAATACAATGAAAGGACCCGTTCTGAATGGACTAAAGTTTCTTTACGTGTTATAGTGAGTATAATTTCTTCTCTAATTCCTGAAATATAAAATAACTATCTGTGAACTAAGTGCCTCTCCAGTAATTATTTCTAGAGTAAATTCCCCTGGAATCACAGGGAATCTTATCAGAAAGAATGGTTATAGTACAAGCTAAGAAGATATGTCCAGCTTCAACGATATCAGTTACCCATCTTCGAATCTCGAATTGCTTCGAATGGTTTTCTATAAATTTTAAGAAACTGGTCTACAAGACTCAAGGCTAAAAGGGGGAAAATATGGCTGAAAAATAAGCATCTCTTGGGCCGGTGAGATAGCTCAGTGGCTAAGCGCCTGCCTGACAAGCACGAGATCCTGAGTTTGACTCCCGACACATAAAGGAAAAAAAGGGCCAGTGATATCACTCAGCAGCACAAGCGCTTGCTGGCAAGCACGAGGTCCTGAGGTCGACTCCCAGTACCCACATAAAAAATTTAAAAAAATTAAAAAAAAAAGCATCTCCATTGTAATACCTTCAACACAGAGAAATATTTCTGTTCAATGTTGATGTCCCCCCTACTCTTATCACTGCTCTCAGTATGGCATTTACACCAACTCTGTGTCCCATCTCTATCACTGCCCCTGGTTTCCTCCATCAAAATGTAAACCTAGCCAGGCATGGTGGTACCCACCTATAATCCCAGCACTCAGGAGTTTAAGGCCAGCCTGGGATATGTAGTAAATTCAAGACCAGCCTGAACTACATAGCAAGACCCTGTCTCAAACAAACAAAACAAAGAAACGTAAATCTTATCCCACATACCCATTAATGCAGACATAATGAACCTAACCAGAAATTCTCCATTACAGAATGGCTTTTAATAGCAAAAGGAGTAGTTCCTGGCAAGTCGTAACATCTGCACCTCAGTTCTTAAAAAGACCACAAAAGGCAAGCCTTGCCAGTCATCCTCACCCCAAAGGTCATGCAACAAGCCTGCCCTAAAGTGACTACCTAACGAGCACCCTTAAAGGAAGCATAATGATGTCAGCAAAAAGAGACAGTCACACCTACTAATACAGTTGTAATCACAGAAGAAAGGTAGGTAGTTGTCCCTGGGAACTATTTCCTCAGTTATGAAACTTGCAGGTGCCTGAAAAGTAAATGTAGGGGGGCCAGGGATTTAGCTCAGTGGTACAGCACCTGCCTGGCAAGTGTGAAGTCCTCAGTTCGATTCCCAGTACCCACCCCCGAGAAAAAGTAAATGTAGGCATGAATGTCTGCCACAATGCTTCAGAAAAATCTGCCTGATTTTCTGTAAACACTAGGACTTTGTAAATGCTGGCAAAAAATTCAGATAAAATGCATAAAAGGGTTCCTGAAGAAATACCTAAAATTAACACTTAAAATAGGGAGTTGGTCTATAACTCATTTCAAAAGTGCCCTAAATGAACACTGGCTCAAAAAACTACTTGTTCATAACCAATTATAAGTCCCTTTCACAGGCCGGTGATATAGCTCAGTGGCATAAGCACCTCCCTGGCAAGCGCAAGGTCCTGAGTTTGACTCCCGGTACCCGCATAAAAAAAAAAAAAAGTCCCTTTCAGAATTATTTTGGGTAGCCTAGAAAATCTTGACTGTGTTATCCAATTTTCAATGCCAGCCTGAACTGCATAGGAAGACCCTGTCTCAAAAACAGAAACAAAATTAAAAATAAGTAAATAATTTTTTAAATGCTTCCCAATTCAAAACTAGTTAGTTTACAAAAATTGTTAGGCTAAAATGATATGATTGGGATTTTTAAAAAAATAACCTGGTTAGGAGGGAGCAAAAAGAGATTATAGAAAAAATATGGCCATGAGCTTATTAAACTTTTTTCTGTACTTCTGTATATTCTGAATTTTAGGTTTAAAAAAAAAAGTCACATAAACTCTTCAGATATATATTTTTTGGCAAAACAGTCACCTGAGAATTACCTAATAATCTTATACTGCTCCAAAATATACCGAGTCTGCCCAAAAAAATGTATACACACTTTAGCAGTTCACTGTACTAATAAATGTCTGGAAGCTAATGGCCATCACTTTGAGCATCTCTTGTAATTGTAGAGGCCAAAGGTACCTTATATTAATCTCATGATGTCTCAATAAATTTAGTATTAAAATATTTATACAAGTTTTTCTATTCCTGATGTATACGTTGTTTTGGTGGACTCTGTAGCTGCCATTCTTCAGAAATGCTGTATTCAGTGCTTGAAAAATATTTTTACTCTGATAGATTTAATCTATTCATTGAAATACGATACTAACCAAGGGCAAACAAGCAGGATGAGAGAGGCAGTTTCAGCTGACTCAGTTCTTTACAGTCTCTTTTTAAGAAATTCTTTAATAGTTACAAAAGCAAATACTTCTTTACGGTCTCTTTTTAAGAAATTCTTTTTATTTTGTGGGTACCAGGGGGACGACCTCAGGACCTCGCGCGCCAACAGGCACCCGTGCCACTGAGCGATATCACCGGCCCCTTTTTCGTATGTGGGTTCCGGGAGTCGAACTCGGGCCCTCGCGCTTGCAAGGCAGGCGCTTACGCCACTGAGCCATCTCACCGGCCCAAGAAATTCTTTAATAGTTACAAAAGCAAATACTTGAGATGGTTGAACAGTCAGAAGTTTCCTCAAACTACATGCTCTTTGAATAACCCTATTTTCTAACCTGTTCTATTGAAATGATGGGAGATTACTAAAATGCAGTTTAAGATGTGCTGTCCCTGCTTCCAGTAAGTAAGTACTCACTGCCTTCTCAATTGACACACCCTACACATCATTCATTCCAGCAATGGGGAAGGAGTCCAATCGTACACACCAAGTAAACAATTCCTCCACTGCTTCTGTAGGACATCAGGATAGTGACATAGTTAAGAAAGAGAAAAATAAAGCCAGGGTAACAGGAAAGTATGATCCTTAGCTCTGATCTTTTTTTTTTTTTTTTCCTTTTTTTCAGGGGGATGGGTGGGGGAGTGTTACTGGGGATTGAACCCAGGGCCTTCAAAGTAGCTTCTTTTCCAGGCCTTTTTTTTTTTTTTTTTTTTTTTTTTTTTTTTTTTTGAGACAACTTCCCGCTACATTGCTATGTTGCGCAGGCTGGGCTCAAACTTGTGATCTCCTGCCTCCCCAAATGCTGGAATTACAAGTGTGTGACTATGTCTGGCTTAGTTCTCACCTTTTAACTGGAAAGAAAGCCTTCCATTTTTCCACCATGAATAGTAACAGCTCTACAGTCTGACCTAAGCCTGCATCTGCCAATGTCAAATAGCTTTCTTTTCTTTGAAAAGAAAGCAAAATATTAAGTGTACTGAAAAACAGTATACTGACACGAATTATTACAACAAATACCTCAGTTTCCTCTTCATTTCTTATCATTACAAATGACATTAAACTTACATTCATTTATTCATAAAGGCTAAGCACCATAAACTGAAGAACTTAACTTTCTTTTTACAGTTTGCTTTTGAGGACTTTTAAAATTCACATCTTGTACTGCTTAAGGACTATTACTATTCCATGTCATAGAAACTAAGCTTTATTTGCATCTTTCCACAAAAAGATTCAGTACTAAAAAATCAGAATTCAGAAATTTGGTGATAGAATGATTCACTACATTATCTAAGTTGACTAAATTCAGTTCTAGACTGGTAACCTCTGAGCAAGCAAAAACCATGATCTTCCAAATGAAAACACAAAATTCACAAAAAACACACACTGTGGAGAATGCTTGCTCCTTCTGACCTTAGGAAACCATAAAACAAGGCACAAAATGAACCCCAGATACTAGATCTGAATAGCCTAAACATATTCTCCATTAGTTAGAAAAAAAAAAAACAAAAAAAAAAAACCCTAAGACTACAACAGGAAGAGGATTAAAATTTACTGAATACCTACCAAGTGGCAGGTAGCTCTGTTTCCTGTTTAACATAACTGATGGAAATAACCCTTTATTGTAGGTCCTACAATGACCATTTACAGACTGGAAAAGTATAACCTGCTTATGATCACAAATCTAGAAAATGTCAAAGCAACATTATAATCCAAAGTCAGTCTGATTCCAAAACCAAGGAATCAAACTACTCTATGGATCCATATTGTGGGAATAAATGGAAATAAGCCAATATTCCAATATGAGAATATAATGGACAAGTTCAATTTCCAACAGCCAAGATCAACTTAAAACTTATGTGAAAGAAATAGGATATTTATACAAATAGAAATTCTGCACTGAAAGTGGCTGGACCAGATGGTGTCTATGTCCCTTACAACTTGTAAATCTTCAAAATTAACTCCAAGTGATTAATTATATTCATCAGAGTGGGCACCATTTATATTCCATAATCCCAGTTAAGATACTTCACGCTTAGTCCAAACTACTCCATTGAAACAATTTTCTGGGGCTTCTTTCCTGATTTCTCTAATCTTTTCTTTGCATCTGATAACTTGCACCAAATTTTCATAGCAGATGTCTTACTTGCCACTTCCTACAGAAAAAGTGAAAGGTCAAATCCATCTTTAAAGGCTCAAAACTGAAACGGCTACAATGTTCTAATATCTTGCAACAAGGCTGATAAGACAATCCATTCCTATGTCTACACAAATGTAAACGAAGTATCTAAATACTATCAATACTAGTGGTACTCACTTATTAGCTCTATGTGCCAAAGCTCACATAATCCCTGAAACTCAGGCTGTTCGGTAAAACGGACAGGTATCTATTTCAACAGACTCAGGAAAAAGGGACAATTCCAAACAGCACTACTAAATTCACAGTGATTATCTAGCTTAAAACTTTCAAGCTAGGCAGGAGGCTTTACAGGGTACTCAGTTTACGGTGAGTAAAATATTCACCAGATTAATCAAAACCAAGAAGAACCCATTTTCCATTTCATATAAAACTTCATCTGGATAAATATAAATATTTTTTTAAAATTAAGCTTTTGAACTTGAGACTTCTGTAGGTACTTTAAAAAAAAACGCAGATGGGACGGTGAGATGGCTCAGCGGCTTAAGCGCCTGCCTGGCAAGCGCGAGGGCCCGAGTTCGACTCCCGGAACCCACATACGAAAAAGGGGCCGGTGATATCGCTCAGTGGCACGGGTGCCTGCTGGCGCACGAGGTCCTGAGGTCGACCCCCCGGTACCCACAAAAAAAAAAAAAAAAAAAAACAAAAACGCAGATGACAATGTAATTGAGACTTTTGTAGATACTTCCTTAAAAAATGCAGACGTCAATGTCACTAAAGTTATTATGAGCCGGGTGTGGTGGCGCACACCACCCGGGAGGCTGAGGAAAGAGGATCACTGTGAGTTCGAGGCCAGGCTGGACTACATAGTGAGTTCAAGACCAGCCTGAACTACATGGCCAGACCCTGTCTCCCCGCTACCAAAAAAAGTCATTATGATGAGCTCCTGGGAGTTTTCAAAAAGGAACGACGACATGAATATGATTCAGCTTTACAAGGCATAGGGAAAAAATTAATAAACAGTGGCTCCTGGTCTACTACCACCACCCAATCTTCAATTTTCCTAGGCCTCATTCACGTGTAGATGAGTAGCTCTGTCCGCGCTCCCCTTTCACGTTGCTGTGTGAACTACCCAGATTTCTGTCGATTAACTGCTGGTTATTTCAGGGCTCTCATCCTTTTTACCAACAGGGTGGGAAAAGGGACAACTAAAGTTATTTTACTATTGTTTCTATTTGGTGCAAAAGCCTGAAAATAAACCACAATATTTAACTTGTCTAATCTCTCAAACGAACTCTATAAATGGCCACCGTAAATGAGTTAATGTCCCTGGCGTGCCCCGACCTCAAAAAGGCAGGGGTTTCCAGACTTGCCATGTGGGACAACCATGGAGTTTAATTTCCAACTTGCTCATCCCGCTCCGGCGAGAGGATCAGGACTGCGGCGCTGGCACGTGGGCCGGCCCGATGCTGCTGTCACCGCTCGTCGCCGGCTGGCTAGAGGGATCCGGGCCGGAGTGGGACCCTCCGCGAAGGGATGAGGCCGGGCCGGGCCGCGCGCCCCCGGGAGGCATCCAGCGGACACGCTGCTGGTGTCCGCTGGCCCACATGGTCGGCGAGCGCAGCGAACGAGGGCGCGGCAGGCCCCGCGCGCCGGTACCTACAGCTCGCAGGCCCGGGCAGCGAACAGGCCCGTAGTCCGCCCGCGCCCGCCACGCCCGCGCCACCCGGCGCCCAGGTCGGCGCCCACCTTAACGTCCTCGTCCTCGTCCTCGCCTTCCCAGCGGTCCCCGCCGGCGGTGCCGCTGCCCCCCACCTTCCGCACTGGGTCTTCCACGGTGTCTGCGTCTAAGGAAGAGAGCGAGCCGCGTCAGTGCCTGACTCGGAGTGCGGCCGGCGCCCGCCTGGGCCCTGCCCGGGGAACTTCTGCTCACCCCAGGAGTCGGAGTCCCCCGCTGCCGCCGCCGCCGCCGCCGCCGCCGCCATCTCGAGCCGGGCGTGAGCGTGTGCGAGAGAAAAGCTGCGAAGAGTTAGAGCAGCGGAGGTGAGTCACTGAGCTGGCTCTCCGTGGCCCGCGCAGGGCAGGCTGGGACTGTGGCTGACTGCGCGCCTGGAATGAGGCCCCGCCCCCTGTGGGGGCGTCTGCGACACGCCAGGGACAGGGGCTTGAACCGCGGCCCCGGGGGCGGAGCGGGGCGGGCGCGGGGCGGGCGCGGGGCGGGCGCGGGGCGGGCGCGGGGGCGGGCGCGGGGGCGGGCGCGGGGCGGTTCCCGAGCCTGAGCCTGAGTGTGAGGGCCGGACGCGAGGGCGGGACTGAGTGCCAGGCCGCGGGTCCCGACGCTTTTGGGACCCGGACGCCGCTACCCTACTTTAGGCCGCCGGGACAATAACAGCGGAAGGGCGGTTGGGAAGTCTCGCGCCTGGCGCCTGGCCCTCGGGCTCTCGTCGCCGCTCCTCCTCGCTGTGCCGCGCGCCCGGAGGATGTCTAGGCCCGGGCCGCGGTGGGCGCCTGGGAGGCCCTGTCCTATCCCGCCCCATGTCGGCAGGGGTCTGGGCGTCCGCCCGGCCACGTGGGCGCCCCGAGAGGCGAACTGAGAGTCCCGCGGGCGGAACCACACAGGAAGCCGTGGAAGGCAGCCCCTGCCGTCGGCTTTCCCTCCTGCGAGCCCTGTGGGCCGGCACACTGATTTTTTTCCGCAAAGCAACTTCGGACGTCTTCGGTCGGTCCGTGTTGGGTGTGAGCTTTCTCCTACTCAACCAAGCAACTAGACGGACGTATAAACAAACCGACACAGTGCGGTGACAACAGAAGGCAGTATTGTGAGGTTACCTGTGAAAAGGTAACAAGATTAGAGAAGAGGCTTCCTGAGGTGGGCGCCGCTGAAACTGGATTTTGAGAGACCAAGTGAAACTTGCTCAAGTGCATTTGCGACAGAGACCGCGTGTGGTCCCCACCTGAAGGGCGCAACCAGAGGTAAACCAAGCAGGTGAACTGACTACGAAGGGCTAAAAGCGTTAACCTTGCACTTTAGGTTATTGGGCTCCCTTGTAGGATTTTAAGGAATGAGTTATTTTAGATTTTTTTATTTTAGAGTATGTAATACACATACTTTATAAAACATTTAAGTTATAAAAAGCGTGAGAAGCATTGATCTGTTTATCCATGTTATAAAGGTGGATTGAGAGGCAAGACAGAAGTAGGGGAAAGGCCGGAATATAAATTCCTGAGGGCACCACAAATGTATCTTCAGCGTTCGCCGTAATACTTAAGTGTTTTATCAATGAATTCTTTTTCAGTGCTGGAGAAAAGGCCACTACCTTGTCTCTTGCATTTGAGACAAGGGCTCTTACCGTGGAACTACACCCCCAGCCTGAATGAATTAATTAAATAAGAATACAAGCATAAATTAAGACCGTGGGGCCCGTGAAATAGCTCAGCGGCATAATCGCCTGCCTGGCAAGCGCGAGGTCCTGAGTTCGACTCCCGGAACCCACATACGAAAAAAGGGCAGGTGATACCGCTCAGCAGCACAAGCACTTGCTGGCAAGCGCAAGGTCCTGAAGTCGACTCCCGGTACCCACATTAAAAAAATAAATAAATAGGGCCGGTGAGATGGCTCAGCGGCGTAAGCGCCTGCCTTGCAAGCGCGAGGGCCCGAGTTCAACTCCCGGATCCCACATACGGAAAAGGGGCCGGTGATATCGCTCAGCGGCACGGGTGCCTGTTGGCGCGCGAGGTCCTGAGGTCGACCCCCCGGTACCCACAAAAAAAAAAAAAAATAAATAAATAAATAAATAAATACATTAAGACAGTGGCGATGGAGAGGAAGGAACCAGTCTGAGAAATATTTAAAGATCGGAGGCAACAGAATTTAGTGACTGTAATGGTTAATTTTATGTATCAACTTGGTTAGGCCATGATTCCCGTTACTAGTTTTTGGTCAAACACCAGTCTAGTTGCTGTGAATGTATGAGTTACATGTGAACATTTCAATCAGTAGACTTTGAGTAAAGCAGATTATCCTCCACAGTGTGTAGGAGTCCAGTCTGTAAAAGACAGCACCCTTTGGAAGAAGGAATTCTGCCTCCATACTGTAGCATCAGATCTCCCTTGGATCTCCAGCCTGCTGGCCTGCCCTGCAAGGTTTCAGACTTGTCAGCACCTGCGATCATGTGAGCCAATTTCTTAAAATAAATCTCTTTTTCTGTGTACACATCCTATTGTTCTGTTTTTCTGGAGAACCCTGACTGATGAAAATAGACATTATCAAAGATGACATACAGGGGCCGGTGAGATGGCTCAGCGGTGTAAGCGCCTGCTTGGCAAGCGCCAGGGCCCAAGTTCTGGAACCCACATAGGAAAAAAGAGCCGGTGATATCGCTCAGCAGCAGGGGCGCCTGCTGGCGCGTGAGGTCCTGAGGTCGACCCCCGGTACCCACAAAAAAAAAAAAAAAAAAAAAAAAAGATGACATACAATGAGCGAAAACCTTGAAAAGATTTCAACATTTAAGAAGCAGCCAAAACAAGCTGTGGTGGTGCACACCTGTAATCCCAGCAGTCTGGAGGCTGAGGCGGGATCGCCACAAGTTCAAGGCCAGCCTGGGCCCATAGTGAGTTCAAGGCCAGTCTGAACTACATAGTGAGACATTGTTTTAAAAAAAAAAGCCAGGCATGGTGGCACATGCCTGTAATCCCAGCACTTGGGAGGCTGAGGCAGGAGGATCGCCATGAGTTTGAGGCCAGCCAGGACTACATAGAGAGTTCAAGACCAGCCTGAACTACAAAGCAAGACCCTGTCTCAAAAAAAAAAGTTGCCAAACTGGACATGGTGGTGCATTCCTGTAATCCCAGCGCTCTAGGAGCCTGAGGCAGTAAGATTGCAAAATTGAATCTAGCCTGGGCAGTTTAGTGACTTAGGCTCTCTCTCAAAAAAAATTTTTTTTTTTTTTTTGGGTACCGGGGGGTCGACCTCAGGACCTCGTGCGCCAGCAGGCGCCCGTGCCACTGAGCAATATCACCAGCCCCTTTTTTGTATGTGGGTTCCGGGAGTCGAACTCGGGCCCTCGCGCTTGCCGGGCAGGCGCTTAAACCGCTGAGCCATCTCACCGGCCCTCTCAAAAAATTTTTTAAATGTTGGGGATGTATCTCAGAGGGAAGGCCCTGGGTTTAATCCCCAGTGCGGGTGGGGGGGAGTGGGGGGGATAAAAGGAGCAAACAGAGGGAAAAGGTATATAGTAAAGGTATATAGTACATTTTAAAAATTATTCCAGTTCTACTCTGTGTACATATATATAAATTTTAAATACTGTACATGTGGTATATTTAAAAATTTACTGGGCCAGTGAGATAGCTCAGCGGCATAAGCGCCTGCCTGGCAAGCGTGAGGTCCTGAGTTCGACTCCCGGTACCCACAAAAAAAATAAAATAAATAAATAATAAAAATTTACTGTGTGGCTGTCAGGAGACCTGGTCATTCAAATAATCACATTTTATTGGGCTGAACACTAGACACTTCTGATATGTACAGGGAGGAGCTCACAATGTTATATTTTCTCCTATTCTGGAAATTTCCCTAGTATCCAAGAGTAGTTGAACTCCCCAAAGCCATGTCTGCTGACTTACCATAGTTGACTTACCACAGCTGATCTAGAAGGGGTTAGCATATTAGCTGTGAAGCTAATGAAACTTTAGCTTCAGGGCCCAAATATCATTTTCTAAGAACCACTCCCACAATTGTATATGTTTTAAGGCATATACAGTCTGGATTTGCTCCTAGCTGGGATGTAAGTCACCTGTTAGAATCATCAAATTCTGTGGTAACTAATCTCCAGTGTTGGTCCAACAGTGAATGAAGCAAGCACTATGTAGTCTCCCCTTGAGTCTACACTAACCCTATGATTTTTTTTTTTTTTTTGAGACAAGGTCTCGTTATGTAGTCCAGGCTGCCCTCAAACTCATGGGGATCTTCCTCTCTCAAACTTCTGACTGCTGGGATTACAGGCATGCATCACCACCCCTGGCTGTATGATTTATTTTTGAAGGATAGTGTAGAAGTGACACCCAAGCCTAGGCTATAACAAGACTTCCAGCCTCTACCTGTACCTTTTGGAACATTCTGGTGGAAGCCAGCAGCCATTCATGAAGTCCTAACTAGGTACAATGACTCATGCCTGTAATCCCAACTACTGAGGAGTTGAAGCAGGAGGATCACAGTTTGAGCCTATCCTGCTGAAGAGATGATTTCCCAAGCCATCGCACTTCCTCTTGCTTTCCCTGAGGTCCATTTTCCACTTTTCCTCAAATGCCATGAACTATCTCAGTATCTTTCCAGTGAATTCTTAACCTCAGCTATAATTCTTAACAAATACATCCTAGTATAGTGTAATTGCAGTTAAGAGGAAAGCCGGGTGTGGTGGCACATGCCTGTAATCCCAACGCTTGGGAGGCTGAGGCATGAGGATTGCCACAAATTCAAGGCCAGCCTGAACTACATAGCAAGACCCTGTATAAAAATAAAAAAAAAAAAAATCCTGAGAGGTAAAAATTTGCTATACTTAATGAGTCTCTGTTGGGCACATAGTAGACACAGTAACTGTAGATTGACCACATAGTTTTCTATGTAGAACCAATTTGTTTTCCAAGAAAAAATTTGTCCACCAGGTCACTGTTTCTCTTCATGAAAGATAATCTCAAGGAAAACAAATATAGCTGGGCCACAAACCAGCAAGCCTCATTATTACTAGTAAGCATCATTGTACAGTAATCTGAACTGAGAAATAATTAGTTTTTGTCACATTGATTTACCCCAAGGTGGAGTCTCAGGAAAGCAACAATTTTATTTTTCTAATCTGGTAATGTGGTTATTTGTATTAACCTGGCTAAAGATTAAGGCAATGTATCTTTTTAAGATGTTAACAAAAAGAAATACAGGGAAGGCAAAGCCAAAGAACAAATTTTGGGCCGGGTGTGCACGCCTGTAATCCCAGCACTCAGGAGACTGAGGTAGGAGGATCACTGTGAACTCGAGGCCAGCCTGGGCTACAAAGTGCATTCAAAGAGCTGAACTGCATAGTGAAACCCTATCTCAAAAAGACCAAAAAAACATTTTTTTTTTTTGTCTCCAGAGGAAAAGGTAAGCAGACCTATAGATTTCCTTCCACTCCTCATGCCAGAGGTGGAACCCAGGGCCTTATGCATGGTGGGCAAGGGCTCTGTTGGTGCCATACACATCCAGTCCCTAACCTGTAGACCAGATATTTACCTTGAAGAGATGAGCGCATCCTGTTGACTTTTAATATTAGCTACCATTCTCTTTCAGTTGATGGACTGTGGTTCTACTCTTCCCAAGCAGGCATCTGATAATGATTTAGTTTAAGTTTACTGCTGACAGTAAATCAGTAAAATTAAAATCTGGCTTTAAGAGCTGGTGAGATGGCTCAGCAGCATAAGCACCTGCCTGGCAAGCGCGAGGTCCTGAGTTCGACTCCCGGAACCCACATAAAGGAAGAAAAGGGATGGTGATATCGCTCAGCGGCACAGGCACCTGCTGGCACGCGAGGTCCTGAGGTCAACCCGCGGTACCCACAAAAAAAAAAAAAAAAAAAAAAAATTTGGCTTTCAAATCAGTGTGTTGTGATTTGCTTACTGTGAACCAATTGTCCTGAATCTCAATTCTGGATGCACTGAATCTATTTTTTGCACTTAGAAGTCCAAACTTTGAAATGTGGGCCCATCCATTCCTTTATTTATTAAACAAATGATTATTCAGTGCCTATGCTGCACTAAGTGATTCTAAGGCTTTGCAATATTAATTTTACACTCTTAAGCCACATACAATTAGAAATGGGTTGTCGGGATTGAAGATGCTATGGAAAAATATATGGGCTGTGTACATGCAACACTGATAAAAGTTTTTGATGCAGAAATTGAGAATTCATAGTATTATGCATGCTGCTTTTGCAAATGAAGCGGGGAAACAAGTGTCTAGAAGTATGTACTAGGCCTTAAGACTAACTTGTTACTTATTCTAATCTCTAGGGGAGTCCTATAATCACAAATAATAGTGTCATCATCCCTCCATATCTATGGAAGATTGCTTTGGTTCAACACACATACACCCTGTTGATACCAAAATCTGCAGATGCTCAAGTACCTTATGTAAAATGACATAGTATTTTGTTTTGTTTTTTGAGACAGTGTCTCACTATCTAGCCCAGGCTGGCCTTGAACTTGCAGCAATCCTCCTGCCTCAGCCTCCCAAATTCTGGGATTACAGGCATGCACCACCATGCCCAGCTGACATAGTATTTGTGTATAATCTATGTTCTGCTATGTACTTTAAATCATGTCTAGATTATACTTAGAATATCTAATACAAGGAAAATACTGTGTAAGTATACTGTGTTTAGGGACTAAAGACAAAGTTTGTACATCTTCATTATGGGCACATTTTTTAAAGACAATCATTTATTTATTATTTATTTATTTTTGATACAGGGTCTCAGAATGTAGTACAGGATGGCCTTAAACTCGCTAAGTAGCCCATGCTGGCCCCAAACTTGCTATGTAGTCCAGGCTGGCCTCAAACTCACAGTGATCCTCTTGCCTCAGCCTCCCGAGCGCTGGGATTACAGGCGAGCTCCACCATGCTGGGCACATTATTATTATTATTATTTTTTTTTTTTTTTCAATCCACAGCTGGTTGAATCCATAGGTGTGGGATCTACAAATACACAGAGCGGACTGTATTCCCATTTTTCAAATTAGCGGAGTAGATGAGTAAGTGTTGAACAAATTTTTTTTTGTGTGTGTGTGGGTACCGGGGGTCGACCTCAGGACCTCATGCGCCAGTAGGCGCCCGTGCTGCTGAGCAATATCACTGGCCTCTTTTTTTTTGTATGTGGGTTCTGGGAGTCGAACTCGGGCCCTTGCGCTTGCCAGGCAGGCGCTTATGCTGCTGAGCCATCTCACCAGCCCATGAACAAATTAACATTAAAATATTTGTTCTCAGGCTGAGGATGGAGCTAGTGGTACAGCACTTGCAAAGCATGTGTGAGGCCTTGAATTTGATCCCCAACAGTGCAAAAAACAAAAAGTAAAAAGCCTCTTTGCCAGGTGTTTCATTACTAAAGGTTAATGATAGTAAATGACCGCCAGGGTGCTCAGGGCTCCTTTTAGGAAGTTCCTTATTTAAGCACCAAACTGAAACCCTCAGACGAAATAGGTGCAGGCTGAAGAGCAGGTTTTATTTGCAAACAGGTTTTGACCATCTACTTTGACACTAAATGTATTAACACCAAATGTACTAACCATTAGTTTATTAGAAAAGGGGATAATTTGCATGGAGAGGTATAAAAACTTCTAACTGGTCTCCCACCAACCCATTCCATACCCCATATGGCAACCAAAGTGGTCTTAAAATAAATCTGATGATTTACTCCTCTGCTTAAGCCTCTTTTCCCAAGTCCGTCTGGTTTTTCAACTGATAGTCCAAGGATCTCTAAGCATTAGCACTCTCAAGCCATTCTTCATGGCCCTTTTCCCAACACTAATGTCTACCTCTGCTCTAGATTATAAACTTGATTGACAGTGTCAGTTTTGCTTTCTTTTGCCATTCAGAGCCTGGCTTAGTAATACCTACACCACATGCTAAGGTAGGTTTGTTTTGCTTGCGCCCCCCCCTTTTTTTTTTGCTGTGCTGCGGGTGTGATAATCATCAGTGGATTAGTCCGGTGATGAGTTCATAGCTAAATGAGACGTTGGGAGGCGGAGCCTGGTCAGAGGAGGTGGGTCATGGTGGCAAGTCCTGGAAGGGCCAATCTAACCTCTCCTGCGCCTCCCTTGACTGAACCCAGGACCTTGTGCATACCAGGCAAGTGTTTCACTGAGCTACACCCCCAGCCCAAGTAGTATTTTCAAAATGACTTTTTACTGTCATTAGGAAGGCTACTCATAGCTACCTTCAACAAATACTGTCAAACATCCACCCAACATTAAAATGTATATGGTAGTCACTATAAACTCTAGTTCATTTGATTTATCTATTACTAAAGGACTTTTAACTTGGCAAATCTCGTATGACCTGCTACCCCAAATACTTATCACACCTTTTTTTAAATTTTTTTGAGACAGGGTCTATGTAGTTCAGACTGGCCTTGAACTTACTGTGTAGCCCAGGCCGGCTGTGAACTCCAGGTGATCCTTCTGTCTCAGCCTCTCAAATGGAGAGATTACAGGTATGAGCCACCACACCCAGCTATTCTTAAAGCCTTTCAAGACTCTTCAATTTATCACCAATTTCCTCCTTAAGGCTACTATTCTCAACAGGTATGGGTACCCTCTCCATTATCACTTAGCCAGTTTTCATTTGCTTTTGCACACAACACTGCTCATGTCCTAAGAACTCTGATGCCTAATACCCTTATCCTACTGTACACTCTGCATCTTCAGGCGTCTCCCCAAACCATCTTACTTTCTTGTTGCTGAGAAGACACAATACTCAACACCTACAATTTAGAGGGGTTTATTTTGGCTCACATTTCAGACCCTAGTTGGCTGGCTCCAGGGCAGAATGGCATGGCCCAGGGCCATGGCAGAGAAAAAGCAGCTCACGAAATAGTAGCTGGGAAGCAGAGTCAAGGGAGAAGCAAGAGAGGAAAATGGCCCTCCAGGCCATGCAGCCAGTAACCCACTTCCTTCAACCAGGCTCCACCTCCCCAAATCAGCTAGTTATGAATGCCTCAGCGCAGCAGTCCACTGGTGATACACCTCCGTGATCCAATCATCTTCCAGAAGCCCTATCTGAGGGCATGAGGCTTTTTTTTTTTTGGGGGGGGGCATCTAGATACAAACTGTAACACTCCATGTATAGTTTTTCTCATCCCTCTTGCATTACCATCCTTCAGAAGACTATCCACTTTAACATCTCTAGCTATTCATATATTGCTTTACAGTTTATAACATGCTGTTTCATTTTTATAATTCTGAAAGGTAACCTTACTGCATAGACAGACTCAGGCTACTGCTACTTCTTTTGGTAAATGGCTGAGTTCTTGGGGACTTAAATTCACATCTTTTGACTCTTTTGACTTATGCTACTTTCACTAACCATACTTCCAAGTCAGTTATTCTCTTGATGTGCAATCATTTACTTCTAAAGGACTGAGTGATCTGTAAACTCTGCATCATCAAATTTCTTTAAGCTTAGAGTAGTTAAGTCTCATCACAGAGATCAGGGTGGGAGCAGAGTGCTGTTTTATACCTGGTTATATTGGCTCAAGTTGGCCTTTATGTCAAGTATGAATTCCTCATCTCAGCTCACTATAACCTGATTCATTCTTTCCATCTTATCTGTATTCTACAAAACCAACCTCTTACTCAGGTTGGCCTCTGAGTATTTCATCTTGGTGCATAGGGACGTGGATTCTATGCCAAGCTCTAAGACACTTTTCTAGACCAATTTTCTTTGTCTATAAAATAAACAGGTGGGCCGGTGAGATGGCTCAGCGGCTTAAGCGCCTGCCCGGCAAGCGCAAGGGCCCGAGTTCGACTCCCGGATCCCACATACGAAAAAGGGGCCGGTGATATCGCTCAGCGGCACGGGCGCCTGCTGGCGCGCGAGGTCCTGAGGTCGACCCCCCGGTACCCACAAAAAAAATAAAAATAAAAAAAATAAACAGGTACACTTGGAAACTGGAATTTACTCCCAGTTTAAAAAATGTATTGTCCCCTTAGGCCTCACTTATGCCATTCTACATCCTTTATCTTTTATATAATAACACTGTGAGGTAAACTGATTTACAAACTTGAGAAAGTTTTGTATTCATGTACAAACATGATCATACAAGAATTTCAAGGTGCCAGGTGTGGTGGCACACACCTGTAATGTCAGCATTCAAGAAGCTGAGGCAGGAGGATCACCGAAAGTTGTAGGCCAGAGTGAACTGCAGTGAGACCCTGTGTCAAAAACCAAAAGGAATGCCAAGGCATGGGGAAATAGCATGTTAAAGTGACAACAGAATTCAAGTCTCAGAATAGCTGCATGGTTTCGGGTCACGGCCCTCTCTGAGCCCGTTTCTTTACTGGTTTTTCCTGACCTGACCCCACACTGTATAGTCCCTACAAGTTTGTCCTGAAGATTAGTATTAGAAGAGAAGTAATGTGAAAAAACTGTGAACTTGTAAACAAAAAAAAAAACACTATACAAATATAAGTTGTTAGAAATTATATTGTTTCTGATGGCTGATAAATATCATCAAAGAAAAGTGCTTCCATAAAAGTTTTATTTATCCCCACAACAACCCTGTGAGGTAGGGTGATCAGGGCATTTGAAGATGAGAAAACTAAATCTACATTACTTGTTCACGGCTACTCTGCATAGTAAATAAGTAGAAATTAAATTGAGATTTTAAAATGTCCATAACTTTATACTGATTCATGTGGAAACAGGTAGAGAGAATATTAGCTCCCCTCTACCTTAATGCCAAAGGACACTCCCTTGAAAAATCCCATTTCAAAAAAAGAAAGTAGTATTTCATTGCTTATTTCTACAAAGATTCATAAAATAAAAAAATAGTGAAATATTTTACAGTATATATATATACTGTATATATATATACTATATATATATATATATACACAGTATATATATAAAATGGTCTCATTCATGGACATGTCCTTCAGCTGTGTATTTATGATCAACTATCCAAGTCCTAGAAATGCAAACTTTTAAAAAAGTATGAAAGACAAAAATGATAATGAGCAGTAGCCTCAAGCTTATTATTCCTCCATGTATCTTAAATTCTGTGAAATCTGGTCCTAGTTTAAAAAAAATAAATAAAAGGGGGGAAATAACTACCAGAGAGAGGTCTGGTAAACTTTTATTTTGTTGCCTACTCTCAAACCACTGTCACATTATTAAAACATTATTTCCCAAACCTGACTATTAGTTATCACCAGGAAAAGCTCTGTTTTCACACACAGCTCTGAGGTCCCACTCTAGACACAATAAAAATGTTCTAGTGGTAGGTTTCAGGAATCTATACCTTAAAAGCTTTTCAGAGTAACTCTAATGAACAGGTTTGGGAACCACTGATGTATCTCAGAATACCAGTATCAAAATCATTAACTAGTATACATTTGTTGCACTCTTATCCCCCCTTTAAAAAAAGGATCTCAAAATGTGGTATATCCCAAAGAACTCTTGCCTCTCAGCAATTAATTTCAAGATATAGAGAAACATTTTATAAAAATGTCCTACTTACTGAGACTTGGACTCCAATAATAATTTGAGTAGCATTTAAGATAGAGTTTTGTGGTTCTTATTCTGAAAATCGTATTAATGAATTTCGTACAAATTCCTAGCAAGCTTTCAACTCGAAGACATGGAAAGTAACGACATAATCAATTACATCAGCACTGAAAAATACTATACTCAAATACAGCTCATGAGAGGAATAAGAAATTGAGTGAATGATAACCCAAGGCCTCCTGGCCCATACATTTTTGTTCCCAGTCCACTCTTCCCCTATAAGGGGAAATCAAATAAACATTCTTTCCTAGTTGCTTGGCATAGTTATTCAGTGGGTAACTATTAACTAATTTAGATACAGGAGATTAAAAGATAACAAATAAATACCTAGGAAGACAAAGAGAAGTCAGGTCAGAAAAACTTAACTAGCTAATGATGTAGTATATAACACCATCATATTAATACAAATAAATGAAGGCTTCAGTGTCCTTTACATTTCAGATTTTATGTACTGACTCAGATGTGGAAGAGACCTGGTCTTTATGAAGAATTCTGTGCTCGCTGGAAAGATTTGCAGTAATAATGAAATGCTCTTCTTCAATGATGAGATGAAGTCTCTTTTTCAGGCAAGTTGACAACAAAACAATGAGAAACGAACTTCTTTAGAACGCTGAATGAAATATCTAGCTGAAAAAGTCATTGGCCAAAGATAACTTAAAGAAAATTCTATGTTAACCCTAAAAAAAAAAAATCCCAGAGAAATATATATATATATATATATATTAAAAAACAATGTACACATCCATTTCACTGACAGTTATAAGAAAATAGCCATTTATAGATGTTACACAATACTTTCAACAAATCCCAAATCAATTTTGGGAAACAGATAAAGCCATTGGGTAAATAAATATACATACTAGCTAATATAAAACAATTTATGGTTATGAAGACTCATCAGTTCTATTTTAGGACTCAAGGAGAAATACGGTGATAAATCTAGGGCTACATATATTACATGAAATTAAAAAACAAATGATTAAAACAGCCTTTCTAACAATGATACAAACATTTAAAAGAATGTCTTAAAAGCCAGACATTTATCACTGGACACAGCACAAAGTGAATATATCCTTCAGAGTTGTAATGTGTACACAAGTAATTTTTGCTGTGTCTCATTATGGATCCATCTCTCCTGCATTTACTACAGTTAGTTTTTTAAGACTTCATGTTTCCTGTGTGAGCTGATGGGCTGGGCACATGTCAATTAAAAAAAAATATACACCTCCGATTACATGGAAGTGTTCAACATCTATCAAAAGATAAAGAGGTAATGGCAAGATACAACATTGAAGTGGAAGGAAGCTGACTAAATTTTTTCTTTATAATTTATTTTTATATTAACAATTTAAAAATTACCCAAATAAGGTAATGGGAAAAATATACAGTATTAATTTAGTTTCAAGAATTTTCTCAGGCTATATAAAGTTTCCTTTATTTCTTTACAGAACCTTGTTATGCTTGATTCATTTTTTACTTAAAGAAATTCTGGTATGGAGCTGAAAACAACTTTACCATTAATAAAAGATGATTAATTTAAAAGTTGCCTTTTTATTATTAAAGTGGCACAAGGTATTAGGTGCTATTATTTCCCTGTAAGTTATGGGAAGGCCCTTTGAGACTCTTACTTACTTGATCAGGAAAACTTTCAGCAAATATGATGCATGCTGAAAGTTCAGATCTTATATAGGTTTTGCTGTTTGAGCATAAAAAGGAAGGGAACAAGGAGTAAATGTAACTAGGTTCACAATTTTGAGCAAGAGCATATGTAAAGGTAACGTATGTACATTTTATTTCAAGAAAGACATAAGACAAACAGCATAAAGATGCCCAGATGCCCTAAAGATAAATACATTTCAAAGATTCTCATTAAAATGAATCTGTAGTATTTTTTCCTGCAAGCAAAATACCTTTCTTTAAATTAAAAAAAAAAAAAAATCAGTTTCTGAATTGCAAATGCTTTTTTTTTTTTTGCAGAAAATCTGCCACGATTATTTTTTAATGAGTAAGGATTTTCCACAAAACAGGCTTGTTCTACATGCTAGATCTTTAAACAGTTCAGTGACACAATATGCTAACTACATACACAACAGATAATATAGTAAGAAAACACTCAACCTGATGAAAAGTTAAAATCTTCATTAATACACTGAAAACTGACATAACTCATGCCTTTAAAATCAAAAATACAAAAATTAAATGTTTTCCTAAAAAGATTTCCTTATTTTAAGGATTCATTTGAAAATGAAGCTGCATGTAATTTGTACAATAAGTTGTACAAGTAAACAGGTAATATACATAAAAAATTAACTGACATACTCCTTAATTATCAGCTGTCCACCTTTAATTTCCAATACTGTACTTTCTTAACAAGCATACAAAATATCAAACTTCTCTTTAGAAAAAGTGCCGTTCTTTGACATCCTTTACACAAAAACAGTCTGAGCCTGTGGTATGTTAATGCAGTTGAGAGGCAAAGCATACTTTTACAAATTCTACCTTCCATAAAAAGCCTCCCGAAAAGATTACACGCCACTATAAAAATATCAACCTCTTGTGGTAGCTGCATTAGAGAACCAAGGCTTGAAGACCATTTTCATATAGCATAGAAAACCACTATGAGAGCACATTAACTGCATTGGTGGCTTGGGAGTGTACTGTGCCACAGGATTATGCATAGCTACTGTTAGGTACCAAGCTGTTACACAGAGTTTTAAATTGATTGTAACTGAGAGCATAACAGAGGTACATACTACCAGCCCATGCAGAGTAAAAATACTGAATCACTGTGCTGAATACTTCATTCCTGGAGAAAACCAAAGGCAGCAATACCTAAATCAAGCCCAACAGGTGACTAAACTCAATCTCCTCAAAGATTGGTGAGCACAATGAAGTCTGAGGTATACCTTTATCCATTAAATCTGTGTGCCATTGCAAGATATTACCATTTGGGAATACACACCATCACAATGGTTTAAATCTTTTGAATATTAGTCATTCATATATTCTTATCTACCCAGTCTCTTGATTTTTGAAAGATTTCACCTACAGTAGAATATTACAGAAACAAAATATAAATGCATGTCTTTCTAAATGAAACTTACATGGACTAAAAGTAGAGAGTATTTTTAAACAAATATACAATATGCAGGCAGACAAAGCAGGAAAACGGCCATTCAAACGTATAATAAAAAAACTAAAAATTGACTATTTCCAGAAAACTATGAAGCGCCTCAACTAAAAGGAATGCATAATGAAATTCTAATCTAATACAGGTCAAAAATGTAAAAAGGTTATAAACCTTAACAGGAAAAATAAAACAACTTTTACTGGCCATTCCTGTTGAAATGAGAATTGTAAAGTAACAGAAAAGTGGCTACAAACCCACTTAGAGCACCAAACAGAGAGAAAATAAAAGTCCATTTTCATCTCTGTTATTATCATAAAATCCTGTGTAACTACAGGTCAAACTGCTGGTGGCAGAAACAGAATTCTTTATAAACTGCAGATGTCCTGTACATAAAAAAATTTCACTGGAGTTGCACTAGTTCTAAAGACTCTTCTGTTTTAGCCTACCTACTGTATGTATGCAATCTGAGATAGTCTCTTTCTGTAACCCTTGATTATTATTGGGCACCGAAGATAAGAAAAGCAAGACAGGGTACAAAAATGCAAAATTTCAACAGTAATGGCAATGTTTTTGTCTTAGTCCAAAAGGGTCCTGCATTCTCTCCCCCTTCAGTGTTTTGGTAAGTCTTTTAATCTGGGGGCAGCAAATCATGCAAGCGAAATCTGTCTCTGATGTGAGGCCGGACATCTTCATTCTGTGTGAGAAAAAGACAGTTTTTTTTTTAAAGCCATATAATGTCAAAGATTTTATCTTCATAACATTATAAGCATCCTTACTTTACAGAGAAAATATACTATTTTCTGACTTTCTATAACCACAGGTTCCACATCTGTAGATTCAATCATCCTTGAATCAAAAATATTTTGGGGAGGTGCCGGGGATATAGCTCAGTGGCACAGCACCTGCCTGGCAAGTGCAAGGGCCTGAGTTCAATTTCCGGTTCCAAAAAAAAAAAAAAGGGGGAAAAACTGCATTTGTACTGAACATGTACAGACTTTCTTCCTTGTCATTAATCTTTACATAATACAGCCCAATAAGTATTTACATACCATATACATTGTATTAACTATTATAAGTAATCTAGGGATGATCTGATATCAATAGCGTATCATGGAATCAATACCCAAAAAACAGACAGTAAGGAGTAACTGCCTAGGAATATGCCATCAACACAATTATTTTAGGATTTAAAAAACACTCATGGAGGGCCGGTGAGACGGCTCAGCGGCTTAAGCGCCTGCCTTGCAAGCGCGAAGGCCCGAGTTCGACTCCCGGAACCCACATACGAAAAAGGGGCCGGTGATATCGCTCAGCGGCACGGGTGCCTGTTGGTGCGCGAGGTCCTGAGGTCGTCCCCCCGGTACCCACAAAAAAAAAAAAAAAAAAAAACAAAAAAAAAAACACTCATGGAGACCACTGGTGGGCAGTGAGCACTTAGGGTTTAGGACCTCAGGTGAAACTCCAAATCACTACATTTTCTCTGAGGCCCCTTCCCTACCTCCAGGAGAGGCTCATTATTTATGTTGCCTGAGGTTATCTGCCTCCAGCCCAGAAATTCTTGGCCAAAGCCTTTGGGAAGGGAGAGCCCTCTTCCTGTCCTTGGTTTTCCAATGTTCCTGGCCTATTTGTTTTCCTAATGTATCACTTCTTTATTTCTTTGCATTAAAGATCTTTTCCTAATCATTTGGGCCAATTTACTGAGTACTGATGAATTTCCCTTGAATAATGACTGTGTCCGTGCATGCTGGACAGCCCCGCACCCCATACCAGGGAATGAACCCAGGGCCTTCACACTGAGCTACATCCCTAGCCTTTTTACTTTTTATTTTGAGACAGGGTCTGACTACAATGGCCAGGCTGGGCTTGAATTTGTGATTCTCGTGCCTCAGCCTCCTAGACTGCTGAGATTTTAGGCATAAGCCACCACTTAAGAATACCTGTGTCTTGGGCCGGTGAGATGGCTCAGCGGCTTAAGCGCCTGCCCGGCAAGCGCGAGGGCCCGAGTTCGACTCCCGGAACCCACATACGAAAAAGGGGCCGGTGATATCGCTCAGCGGCACGGGCGCCTGCTGGCGCGCGAGGTCCTGAGGTCGACCCCCCGGTACCCACAAAAAAAAAAAAAAAAAAAAAAGAATACCTGTGTCTTGGCCAGTGAGACGGCTCAGCGGCACGGGTGCCTGCTGGCGCGCGAGGCCCTGAGGTCAATCCCCGGTACCCACAAAAAAAAGAATACCTGTGTCTTTAGGGAGACTTTCCTACTCACCCCTGCTGAGCTCCCACTTCAGCCCTGCAGCAGAACCTTTGTGGTTTCAGGTGGTGGCAGCATGTAGACTCCTCTGACCATAATCACAGCTAGCCTCTAGGATATGTCAACATGCCCTTAACCCAATGGCTCCCCAGCCACTAGCTCACTCTGTAGGTGGCTCTTCTGTCCTCACCACACACACACAGCCCAGATCCTTCACCTCTGGGGAACACTGAACAGTTTTTCTGGAAAGCTCCCATGCTCATCCCTACCATTCAACAACTACAGAGAAGGAGAAACTAAAAACTGTATTTTTGACCCTCTTGAGACTAACCCAGATCAATGGGGCTATCTGTACCTCTGGTTTCGCAGATCAGGGTCAAAGCCCATTCTTCTGATGCCCTCGAAAAGCATTCTTGGTACTATTTGTTTGTATACTTCATTAAAAAGGATGCTAAATGGCATTTTACTTCTTTAGTATGTAAATATAAATAGTCATAGTATAGGAAATCTTGTTAAATATAAGATTGAACCTGTCTGATTTCTGTTGTACATTATCTAAGTTTTATTTAAATAAAAACAAAAAAATCCTCATAATCGTTTTCAATCTTTTCCCTAATCTCCCACCAGTTAACTTTAAAAGTCGATACCCATAAAGCAGAGATTTTAATATAGCTGAGCTAATGAAAACACAACAGAGAAATTCTAAGATATACTTACCAGTTCTACAAGCTTCTCCAGAAATGGAATCAATTTTAGAAGTTCATTGTCATTTTTATCCATAAACCAGCTTTCTATAGGGATTCCGTTAGAAAGCTAAAATGATAAATAAGTAATTAAATTCTCTTTTTACTTATATTTTGCCTAGTTTGTAAAAGTTAAAAAGGAACACTAAATTTAAGCAAACACTCATCTAAAAGTTCCTTTGAAAAGGAATGCTACCAGTTTTTGCTGACAGCTCAATAATGCAAGAGACAAATGCTTAAGGAATGAACTGAAGCTGAATTGATTTTCTAGTGTTACAATATAACACTAAACAAAGTTCCACAGAAACAAGTCTTAGAAAAACCATTAACATAACTAAAAGCATTCTTTTATTCATTCAAGAAATAAGTACTGTGACTACAGTGCTAAGTATAATGAATAAAAGGATATTACTAATCTAAGGCAGAGAATACCATCAGAAACTACATACATTCGTCTTTACACAGGGACCAAGTCCCATTCATTTGAAATGGGGTTTCACTGTATTGCCCAGGCTGCCTTGAACTCCTGGGCTCTAGTGATCTTGCCTCAGCCTCTCAAACTGATCAGACTACAGGCACAGGCCACAATGCCCAACTACCACTGTTCTATTCTTTACTCAATGGTATTTGAAGAGTCTAAAAATGTAAACTCTAGTTGGTTTTATAGTAATCTCTATGGTAAAATATCTTTCAAATTTAGGCTAAATGATATCTTTGAGATAGAAGTTAGGGCCGATGAGATGGCTCAGTGGCATAAGCGCCTGCCTGGCAGGTGTGAGGTCCTGAGTTCGACTCCCAGAACCCACATACGAAAAAAGGGCTGGTGATATCGCTCAGCGGCACGGGCGCCTGCTGGCGCGCGAGCTCCTGAGGTCGACCCCCGGTACCCACAAAAAAAAAAAAAAAGAGATAGAAGTTAATGGAAACGATTCTATCTAGGAACCAAGATGAAATTTGTTTTGTTTTGTTTTGGTTTGATGTCTGGCTATTTTGCCCAGGCTGGTCTCAAACTCTTGGGCTCAAGCAATCCTCCTGTCTCAATCTCCCAAGTAGATGAGACTACAGGTACATACCAAGGCATCTAGCTGAAGTTCTTAAAAACAGTATTTTTAAATGCGAGTAAATAAAACTAGGGACCTCGGGCAACCCATTCAGGACCCCTCCTGTCTCTCAGGAGCTATTCCTATTCCCCATTACTTTACTCCAATAAATTTTCCTACTCTTAAAAAACAACAAACAAACAAAAATACTAGGGATCTAGGGCTGGGGATGTAATTCAGTGGTAGAGCATATTTTGGCATGTACAAAAGTCCTAAAATCAATGACCAGCATCACCCACCAAAAGGTAGAGACCCAAAGTAAACATATTTCAATACTATACAGATTCCCTTACCCCCTTTTTAAATTATGGACAAACAAAATTAATACCCGAGTCCCCATTCTGCACTGATTTACTGTGAATCAAATCTCAGAAACTGTATCTCAAGGATGGTTCATCCTTAGTTGTAGTTACATTTCAAAGAAATATTAACAAAGGGTACAAATACACTGACAAAATAGTTTAAGAAAATATTTCAGAATGTTCAGTAGACTACAACACAGGTAAGCCAATTATAATTCTCAACATGTTTACAATTAAATTACTGAATCAGTAACTAAATGATATACTATCTTGGTAGCTTTTGTCTTCATATTTTTTCCAATCTGAGTTTACTTAGCAACAACTGTCTTCCTACCTGATATGCAAAGGCTTGTGGTGAATTGTCAATTATTATGGTTTTTGAAAGATCTCTTCCGAGGATATTTAAGTCCTTTATATAATTTCCTTGTACACAAACACAATGTTCACGAAAAAGCCGGTGCCTAAACATAAAAATAAAAATAAATTTACTAAAAAAAATTTCTGAAAACTACTATATATTAAAAAAAAAAGTATACACATACATATACCACAGGCTTTGCAAGGTAAGTCTTATTATTTTCTCTCACAGAGGAAATCTGAATACAAATATTGGGCCTACTCTTTGAGAAATAGTATAAAATTCTTAGCAATTATTGAAATCTACAACCAAATGTTACCATGCCTTAAAGAACTTTGGTTTATCCCAAAATTTTATATTAAATTATAAAGGGGGATAAAAATTATGATTTTTTGTGCAAAGCTCAGATCAGAGGCAGCATCTGGTTATCAGTGAGGTCCTGTTTTTAACCAGTTTTCCAGATGGCTGAGGCCCAAGGAGATTAGTGACTCACCCAAGGTCACACAGTAAATCAGGAGTTAGCCCCGAAATGCAACTCATGATCCTCCTGGCTCCCAGTCCTTTGCTGCTGCTGCTGCTTTTTTTATTTTTTTGGTGGGTACTGGGGGTCAACCTCAGCACCTCGCGTGCCAGCAGGCGCCCGTGCTGCTGAGCGATATCACCAGCCCATTTTTCTTATGAGGGACCCGGGAGTCGAACTCGCGCCCTTGTGCTTGCCAGGCAGGCACTTATGCCACTGAGCCATCTCACCGGCCCTTTGCTTCTGAACAGTAGACCACACAGCCTCCCTATCTCTGTACATTCCAGAATAGAAAATGTAAGAAGGAATGTTTTTGTGTTGGCTTTATTAAAAAAATTTTTGTTCTTTTTTTTAGTTTTCCTTAAAGTTTCTGAGAAAAGGTGCTGCTGAGGCCAAAACATTCCATCATTTCTACTTTTCCTAAACACCCACTTCCTTTAATTTAGTGTGAGTGTGTATATGAAAAATGGGTTAAAACAGTAAGTTCAGATTTAAATTCAAAGAAATGTAAACTGGTATTTCACCAATTTTAGAAACTAAGTAGACAAAATAATTTAAATACTTATATACTATAGAAATTATGCAATCCCCATTTATACTCAAAATATTAGTCTCTGAAGACTGAATTTTTTTTTTTTTTTGCCTTGAAATGCACCCATTCAGTGTACACACTAATAACTGGAAGTTTGTCTTCCATGTTTCTTACCTAACAATTTTTCAGAAGGTAGCAATGACTCAGACTTGTATTTTTAATTATGTAATTTCAAGAAAGGAATATTTTCCTAACCAGAAAATCTGTCACAGCTCACTCAACAAAAATAAATGAAAAACAACCCCTCCCACCCATACATAAAAACTCAACCTTTTTATTAAAAAAATTAGTATCAATGGTAATGGCAAAAAGGAATACTTATACAGAGAAAATGTGTAAGTTCTTTATTAAGCAATATTTTTAATTGGTGAAATCATTGACTTCCTCTAGACGGCTGAAAAGATGGTTCTACTTTGAAAAAATGACAGTAGATATTTTATTTCTATAAACATTTAGATATGAGGAAATTAGAGAGGCAAGTACAGCATGTAAACACAAGTCACTGTTGATGCCTCTTTGCCAATAGTGGCAGATTCACCCAGACAAGAGACAACTATGTATGTAGATAATGCAATTATTTTAATTAAATTACACTAAAAACTGCCCTGTTATTCAGGAATCTGAGAGTCAACAGGATGTATTTGCAGTTTAAGAAACATGTGTTCCAGTCATGAAACAGAAGTTCCTCCATGTCAACAAATTTGCATTTCAATTCATGAGGTGCAGAGATTATACAGGAACTACATAGTCTACCTTGTTACTACACATTAATTCCCTACAGCACTCTAACAACTTCATATCTACTGTCCAGAAAGCTTTTCTTGTTTCAAGTTATTTAAATTACAATTAGATAAATTTAAACCCTCAAGTGTGTAAATTTAGCTTTAAAAATATATGTTAATTTAAAACAGATAATACCATGACTATGACTTATTCGCCAGTAAAATGAAAGCTCCAACAGGGAAACATTTGTTTTGCTCACCAATGTTCCCTGGAACATTGGAGATGCTGAACAGAAATCTTTAGAATGAAGTCATCAAAGCAAATCACTTGTACGGTTTAACTGAAGTCAAGTAAAAATGAGCATAATTTGCAATATACTTTGTGAATAGAAAATACCATTTCTCAGCCAGGTGTAGTGGTACATGCCTGCAATCAATCCCAGCACTCTGGAAGGCTGGGGCAGGAGGATTTCAAGATCAAGCCCAGGGCCGGTGAGATGGCTCAGCGGCGTAAGCGCCTGCCTGGCAAGCACGAGGGCCCGAGTTCGACTCCCGGAACCCACATACGAAAAAAGGGCCAGTGGTATCGCTCAGCAGCACGGGCGCCTGCTGGCACGCAAGGTCCTGAGGTCGACCCCCGGTACCCACCAAAAAAAAAAAAAAAGGATCAAGCCCAGCCCGGGCAACTTAGTGAGACCCTGTCTCAAAATACAAGAAATAAGAAATGGGCTGCGGCTGTAGCTCAGTGCAAAGGTCCTGGATTCAATCCTCAGTACCACCAAAAAAAGAAACAGAACAAAAAGCCATTTCTTGTTTATATGTCTACAGGTTATTCCTTTTTTTTTTTTTTTTTTTTTTTTGTATTTTGTTTTTTACACAGGGTCTCACTATGTAGTGCAGGCAGGCCTTGAACTCGCTTATGTAGCCCAGGATGGCCTCCAACTCACAGCGATCCTCCTGCCTCAGCCTCCCGAGTGCTGGGATTACAGGTGTGCACCACCATACCTGGCCTTAAAGATTTCTTAAAGAGGGCCGGTGAGATGGCTCAGCGGCGTAAGCGCCTGCCTTGCAAGCACGAGGGCCCGAGTTCGACTCCCGGATCCCACATATGAAAAAGGGGCCGGTGATATCGCTCAGCGGCATGAGTGCCTGTTGGTGCACGAGGTCCTGAGGTCGACCCCCTGGTACCCACAAAAAAAAAAAAAAAAAAAAAGATTTCTTAAAGAGTAGAAAATTTAAGATTTTTCACTAAGACAATATACGGGGAAGAGTATTTAAGAAAATTAATATGTAGCCATTAAAACTTCTATGAGCCTTTTTTAACATCTCTGCTTAGTCAAAAATTCAGACTCCTACATGTTATATGCAGCAAGATTATTGCAGTCTTCACTGAAGTCTCACTTCAATTGAAAGAAATAACAGAAGTAATTGTCAAAATGCTTAAAAATCACCCAAGGCACTCCTGCATAACCATGAATATACTGTATCTGCTGGACAAACACAAGGAACTAAGCCCAAATCAAGATAAACCTGAATGACTACAACCATTTTAATTTCCAGTTAGATTCATGTAACACTTTCTTTCACATGGAAGATAAATTTGTTCTTTAAAAAAGCAAAATAAGCCAGGCATGATGGTGCACACCTGTAATCCCAGCACTTGGGAGGCTTAGGCAAGAGGATTGTGAGTTTGAGGCCAGCCTAGGCAACATAGGGAGGAGTTCAAGGCCAGCCTAAACTATATACCGAGACCCTGCCTCAAAAAAAAAAAAAAAAAAAAAAAAAACGAAATAATTTCAATCCTTTCTGTTAAAATTAACCCTTATTCTCTATACTATTAGAAGGCCAGATGTGTATTATCTCAGAGACATAAAGAGGTAAAATACCATGTGCACATTTCCACCCCACCCCACCCAATTCCAGAAGAAATGATGATACAGATGTCACAGAGAATACATACATTTGATCTTTGTATCCTTTAAAGAATGTCTGTTAATACAGTTATAGAAAACTCTTTACGGAGTTTTGGGGCTTAAAAATTTATTTATTTTCACCATCCAAAATAGTAAATATATATGCAGCCAACTAAAAATGATCATTAAAATTAAATAGAATCATCATAATTTCATAGATCAGTATTAACAGACATTTCTACTATTTCTTAATTAAATTTACCTGACCAGTTGCTTTTTAGGGTCTAGTATGTTCAGTAACTTGTCTGCATACACCTTCTTAGAAGCAGTAAAAAGAATGATCTAAAAATTCAAGAGAAAAAGTAGTAATCATTATACATGATCTAAATATGGCTATTATATGAATAAAGTAAAAACACATATGTAATTAGCTTAAGCACATTTACCTCATACATCTGAGACATACGCTCCAGGAATTCCCTGAAGAATGGTCTTAATCTCACATAAACCTGAAAAAACATAAAGACAGTTTTTAGCAAATAAACATAAAATGGAAACCACTTATTTTAAGGTGTGTTGTGCTTTAAGTTTGGGTATAATTTTTTTTTTTTTGGTATTGGGAATCGAACTCAGGACCTTGCGCTTGCCAGGCAGACGCTTGTGCCGCTGAGCTATATCCCCAGCCCAGTTTGGGTATAATTTAAAACTTTGTATTTTAAAGAAACAGAAATGTTTACTAAGTACCACTCAAATCAAATTTCACATACAACAAGTTACTTAAAACAGTCTTTTAATGGGATAATCATTGGTGATCATTTCACTTAATAGTTAAATAAAAGCATACAATACTTCACTGAAATGTAATTTTAATAAACATTTAAACTAAACATAGTAGGTTTCCCTCTGAGATTTTGATCCACCAATCACCTCCATCTTCCAGTCAGGTAGCATCCATCCAATTATTAGGCAGGCTGTGTGTCACCTCTAGCTGACCTGTCTCAATGACCTTCCTCAATAAATACTTAGAATTTCTTTTCAACAATCACCTGCTACGAATACATTTACTTTAAATTTCTATTAAGGTAAAGATATTCAAGAACAACAACTTGGGATTGGTGGGTTTAAATACCACAATTTTTCAGAAATCTTCTACATTTAATAATTCATATGTAACATCTAAATTAGCACTATTGGGCTGAGATTAAAAGTATGTAACAGTCAAACAAACCAGTTCTCAAAACCTACTGGTCAGTATCAGACAAGGCTACAATATCCAAAGAAATGCCTTATATGTTCTCTTATTGCCCCTTAACATTTAATATTGTTCTTGTTACAGACTTCAGCATTCAAAAAGCACAAAAATATAAGCCATGAGCAACCACCAAAAACTATTTACCAAAGATTTTGACCCCTTTATTCATTTTCTTATAAAATTTTATTAAAAGAAAAATTCTGTAATCCACTGAAAGACTATTAACTTCAGATACTATGAATAACAAGTACTTCCAGATGAAATGGATTTTCATCTAAAAGAAGGGGGGGACTGGTAGCTATAAATCAAATTTATGTTTAGTAGAGTTTAATTGTGGCATCCACACAAAAATATTCCCATGACAAAAATCCCATTTCTGGGAATGTTTTAAAGCAAAACCTGGGAAGTGTGCAAAAGATTCTCAGAGGCAGGAACAATGTATTACTAATTTTTATAATTTACTAAGACCAAGAGACATAAGACAATGCCAAATACAGAGCAGACACCTGATGAAAATCAAGTGAAACAGAACTGCCTGAAGTTAGGCAATACAGACAAATAGAGACAAGCAAACCTACACAACTACACAAGTACACTACTGAACTATCTTAAGGGAACACTTATAGAAGGCACATTTTGGGGCCGGAGATATAGCTCAGAGGCACAGCGCCTGCCTGGCAAGCGTGAAGTCGTGAGTTCGATTCCCAGTACAAGGGGAAAAAAAAAAAAACAAAGACACATTTTGAATGATTATCACTATGTTAATAATATAACTACTCATCTGGGCTGGATTTCTTGTTTTTAATCTCACTAGTCAGGCATTTTAATCTTAAATCTATGAAAAATAAAAAACAAAGTGAGCCATATAACCTTTCCTAGCAAATAAAAATAACCAAATTCTCAGTATCCAAATATATCATCTAGGATGAGATATGAAAAAAATAACAATAGCTGCTCTCCTAACCAATTTTGACATTTTGTCCTAAAATATTTGGTATAGTTTGCAGCCTTGACTGAAAACCAAACAAACTGTATTTGTTTGGTAAGCCAATAAGGATAGATTTTAGTAATATTACATTTTACTGGCAAAATCACCTTCACTATTGGTCTTTTAAAAATAGATCTGTAATAACCAAAAATATATCATTTTGCATAAATGTTTTCATTTTTTTTAATATCCTTATCCTTTAATATCTTTGCTCCATATAGTAAACTAAGATAAAGGCCTCTGTAATTTGAAATTTGTTTCCTCTGTATATAACACACTTCCACTGCAGAAGAATACTTTTATTTAAACTATATTTTCCAAGAATAAAAAGTAGAACAGTGTGCAAAAGTGACATTTTCAGGCTGGGGGTTTAACTCACTGGTACAGTTCTTATCATCAAGAAAAGTGACATCTTCCTATTTCCAGGGTGACTTCCAGATTAGGTCAAAGGTATAACTTAATCATGCATTCTTCTACTATATTTAAATAACATATTTACTTATTCTCTCCCTCCCTCCTTCCCTCTCCCCCCGCCCTTTCTGCAGTGCTGGGGAACAAACCTAGGGTCTCGTGCACACTAGACAAGTGCTCTAAAATTCAGCTACATCTCTAACAGAGATCTTGAAATTTGAAATTGCTTTCGAAATATGTTTATTGGAGACGAAAGGTGGCACTGAAGATGAAGAAACATATTCCAAGAGTGTTTCCATACCATGAGAACAGAAAGAATAATTGTTGACTATAAGAGTTCCTACCCCCAGATTCACTATTTTAACATAAAGGTGTTTCACGAGAGACTGAAATGGTCAGTAAAAACAAAAACAAAAAACAAACAAAGAAAAGTACAACAAAATCACAGTGAATAGTCTGAAAGTTAAGGCCACATGGGCTCTGCCATATGATACAAAGGCAAATCTCAAAAACACAAATACAGATGAAGATACCAGACCAGTGGAGTCTAAGTCATTTGATATATTAAGTCTGAGCAGAAATATATACAAGTCAAGAAGCATTAAATAATATCCAGTATAAACAAAAGTATATATAACACAGAGTTTAATTATTGAGACTATCATTCCTTATTGTGTTAAGTCACAAATGTATGGATGTACACATAGGCTTACTTCTAAATGCTTTACAATCTAGTCTACTCATGCCTTTATCTCCATTTTTCTTCTTACTCTCAAAGATTCTTGTCTTGAGCAGCCTACTTCCCTTTTTCTACCAACCATCCTTCACACTTATGACTCTAAACTAAACTATACAGTCTCTAAAAGACTAAAAGATTCATTTCACTGTAATATGCATTACTTCCAAATCTACAGCTAGTCTATCTATACTACGAAGAGTTTAAAATTTTTCTCAATAAACCAAACATATTTTGGGTTTTGTTGTTGTTGTTTTTGGTTTATTGAGACAGGGTCTCGCTATGTAGTTCAGGCTAACCTTGAACTTGTGGCAGTCCTCCTGCCTTAGGCTCCTGAGTGCTGGGATTACAGGCATGTGCCACTATCCCTGGGTCTCAATAAACCAAATATATTTTGAAAAATAAGTCAGAAGTTTAAAATAATGACTTAGCTGGGGGTGGTGGTGCTTGACTGTAATCCCAGCACTTGGGAGGCAGGAGAATCAAAAGTTCAAGGTCAGTCTGCACTACACAGTGAGACCCTGTCTTTTTTTCTTTTTTGGTTTTTTCTGAGACAGAGTCTTGCTTTGTAGTCCATGCTGGCCTTGAACTCACGGCAATCCTCCTGCCTCAGCCTCCCAAGTGCTGGGATTACAGGCATGTGCCACCACGCCCGGCTAAGACCCTGCCTTAAAAAAAAAAAACAAAAAACCTTAATGCTGTAGTAAGAAACAATTATGGTATACAAACACAAATCTGACTACCACCAGAAGATAGGAACATGTGAATATGTTCATTACGCCAACTTTATTCTTTTTTTTTTCCTCCCCTGCAGTACTAGGGATTGAACCTATTGTACATGCTACCACTGCACTACATCCTCAGTCCTTATGCCAAACTTTTTTTTTTTTTTAATATGCGGGTACCGGGAGTCGAACTCAAGACCTCGCACTTGCCAGGCAGGCGCTTATGCCGCTGAGCTATATCACCGGCTCCTTTATGCCAAACTTTAAAAGTAAAAATCGTTTAGTCATATCTGCGAAATAATGATTAAAGCTAGTTTTGTATAATCTGTTATGCTACTGAAATTTCAATCATATAGAAACACCAGGAGCTGGGTGTGTGGCGCACGTTTGTAATCCCAGCACTCGGGAGGCTGAGGCAGGAGGATCACAGCAAGTTTGGGGCCAGCCTGTGCTACATAGTGAGTTCAAGGTCAGCCTGAACTACATAGTAAGACCCTGTCTCAAAAAACAAAACACTGGATATATTATTTTTTTAATGTTACATTAATAGTACATTAGCAGGGCCAGGGATATAGCTCAGAGGCATGGCACCTGCCTGGCAAGCACAAGGTCCTGAGTTCGATTCCCAGTTTAAAAAAAAAAGTACTTTAGTATTACTTGAATATATGACAGCTTCATTTTCTTTGGTGAATTTCCTAAATATATATAGATAGTAATTAAGGCCACTAATGGTTAACAGAACTAGATTTAATGAAAGTAGTAATTAAAATATAAATCCATTTACAAATTCATTATAAATACTGTGGTAAAGTCCATTTAAATTAAAATTCAACTGAATAATATCTGACTATTATCAAACCTCAATCTATATCATAACATAACCAAAAATCCAAAAATAAAAAACCCTACACAAAGATAAGCAGTTTCAAACTGTTTGCAAAAGCCCAGAAAAAAATATTTTACATGTGATTCTACAAGAAAAATATTTCTAAATTAATATTAAGCCTTGACGATATGGTCCCAACCTTAACAAAGAAACCTCTTTGATACTCTCTATGCTATCCTTTGAACTTAGTGATATATAATAGCAATAGGTTTTAAAAATGGCAAATTCAAGGACTGGTGATATAGCTAGAGGTAGAGTGCACGCTTAGCATATACAGGGCTATAGGTTCAATCATGGAGGGGCACAGCAGGGACGACAATGACACACGAGGGACAGGCGACACATAGCTGGAGCAGAAGCACAAGTGTGAGTTGGAGGCCAGCATGGGCTACATAACGAGTTTAAGGCTGGCCTAGACTATATAGGGAGACCCTTTTCCTTTACACAAAAAGATGATGAGTGAGTGCTATTATTAATTAGCAAAAAGAATTAAAGCAAAGCAAATACACAAGGCTGGGGATTGTGAACAATAAAATGTTATCTGCAATTGGTATTTAAGGAGGTATACAAGTGGCTCTGACAACTGTTTAACCCTTCTGTACATCTTAGCTTCCTTATTCATGAAAGGGATATAACAGTACCTATTTCACAGTGCTACTGTGAGAAATACGTTAGCACATACAATTCCGAATACAAAGTATTCGGAATTGTGCCTAGCACATTTAAAGTGCCAACAGCTGTTAGCTACTATTATTATCTACCCCATTATTTAAAAGTAACCATTTGGAATAGTGAGCTTTTTCTTCCATTTCTCTTTCTTATCCTTGATGGCAGGAAGACAGGGAAGGGGGCAAAGAATTGAGGCTTTCCTTCATGGAGAGCTACAGATGACTAGAATTATAAAAGGTGCCCTCTGAGTTCATAGTTTTATTCTGGTTTCATTTCCTAATTTTTGTTTTTAAGTAAGTGGCAACTTGGCACAACTGGGTTGTGAACAAAAAAATTAAAATAAAATAAAATAAAAGTGACCAGTAAGGAGAACAGCTAAAATGAGTATAATTCTATGGGGCAGAATTCGGCAACCTCCATTCCAAGAGGCCCTACACCTATACAGCGGTACCTTGGTTCACAAACAACTTTGTTTGCAAATAATTTGGTTCACAAACATAAGTGTTTGGCAAAATTTTGTTTTTGTCTGCAAACTCTGCATCAGGTGACGAACACGACCACAGCCATCTTTCCCACAAATGTGGCCATCTTTCCAAAATTGCACAGCAAAATAAGTTCATGAACTGAGATACCACTGTAATCTATTCTTTTGAAAGAGGGAAGGTAACATAATATTTTCTTAACATCAATATCAGAGCATAGTGATAAAACCCAAACCTCCTCCAATAAAGTAAGGTTGTTCAGGTAGGCCCGTAGAGGCTTCATCTTCATAGCCCACTGAGTTGTTTTAGTCATGTTTTGGTTTCATAAAATTCCAGTAAGTAGTAGATGGATGCTTTGGATAGGTGTTTTTTCTTTTATTTTGTGGTTTTATCCCAGGGCCTTCCCACTGAACTACAACCCCAGCTTTGAGACAGTCTTGCCAGGTTGCCCAGACTAGGCTCAAACTCACAATCCTCTTGCCTTGACCTTCCAGAGTGCTGGGATTAATTACAGGTGTGGGGACAGTATTTGTAGGTGGATGAATCTGGGGATGAACAGATTAATACTAAAACATCAAAATCAATAAAAATAAAACAAAATTCATGTAAAACTTTAACTCTATTAAATAGACTTCATTTGAAAGCACCTTTTTCTTTTTGGGGGGCCAGGCCTAGTGGCACATACCTGTACTCTTAGCAGTTAGGAGGCTAAGGCAGGAGGATCACAAGTTTGAGACCAGGCTAGGGCTACGAAGTTGAGTACAAGATCAGCCTGGACTACATAGTGAGACCCTATCTCCAAAAACTAGGGGAAGGGCGACAGAGAAGGAAATCTGTTTAAAAGTCCAAGTTGCATAAAGTAAAGCTTAATTTATTAATACAGATGATATATTAAAATTTTTCAATGAAGCATAATGTTCAATCAAGTAAAACTGGCCATTTTATTTCTACATATGCTTACATAAGTACACAGAAAACTTCTGATGTGTTTATGTTAATACAGTTTTGTTATTTAAAGGCAAAAAAGTAACCATTATGGTGACATAAAAACATCTTTAAAACCAAACTCTAAGGTTCAAAGAGAATGAAGCCTTCAATTTAATAAATTAATAATCAATTTAATCATCAACTGTCACCTCTTAAATGTATTTTTGGCTATTAAACAAGAATATTTCATATAGTATATTTTTTTAATAAACTGCTCCTAATTTTGAAACACATGTTTTAAGACAAGGAATTCCCCAAGGAATACCTTTTCTATTTTTTGTGAAAACTATAAATTAATCTGTATCTTTTTTTAAAATCTAAAAATTAATGATGATTACCTATACTAATAAGGACTGAAAAATTACTCTGTAGTATTTTAAATATTATTTGTAATTATCAAAATACTGTTCTCTACTAATTAAACTATTATCCTCAATACTAAGTGTCTACAACTCCAAATGTTATATTTAAGGCACAAACATACATACATACTACTTTTGTACAACAAAATTACGTTTGATGAAATTCAACAATTAAAAATGCTTCTTGGTTGGTAGTATGTCAGAATTTGTGGAAAGAGAAAATGTAATTAGCTTTTTACTATAAAAATTTTCATTTAAATGATTTTCTTCATGGAGCAAATAAAGCTAACTTTTCTAGGAAAGTGTAGAAAAGACAGAAGCCATTGACCCTCTAATTCTTGTTTTTTGGTATAAAAATTATCCTAAGCTATAAAACTTCCAAGAAACAAACTATAATAATAGGAAGAGGATGAACTCTGCTAACCATGGAGCATCCCAGCCCCCTCCCCCTCCCCAACTTTTCCCATAAAAGGAATCTTTACCAATAAAACAAAGCATCCTGTGTAAAGAGCTCCCTACAAGATCCTCTCTCTCTCCTTGAGTGCTTACCACAATCTGATTTCTGGACAGCTGACCCAAAGTCTGTTGATTTTACTGATCTTCAGAAAGCCACTGACTGGCTAAAGTCTTATTGGTGAACAATCAAAAAATCAGATTCCCCTGCCATACTTTACAGAATTGAGGAGTTGGACAACACAGTTACGTTTGGCTGCACTGTGGTGAAACATATGAGGTATCTTCTTTTTGTCTTCAAACAGCCACGTTTGGGCTGAGTAGCTCTATTACATCTTCAAAAAATTGAGCTCCAGTTCTTGATGGAGATAGAGGAAGGTCATTGAGGAGGTGTTTCAGCTCAAGAGCTAAGTGAAAAATGTCTTTTGATTCAGTCCTGCTTGTGGATAGAAGTCATCTTCTGGATGGAAGAGGGAGTGAGATGACCTACAGTCTTGAATTGGTGGATCTGCAGGAACAGAAACTAAATACAGTGGAGACCTCTTAACTGAGAACACCATGAGATGGATTTCCTGAAAATGTGTCAATATAAACTAAATATACAGATTAAACATGTGCACTGGAAGTGATCATGCACTTGTTTTTCCAGATATCAAATGCATTTTTACTACTTTATGAATAAATGCTTCCCCAATAACTACTTATAAAACAATTTTCAGGAAAAAAAACTAGTTAAACAAACACCTATTCAAAGAAAAATCTATACATTTTGCCTTTGTGAATGCCACACCCTATTTTAAAGTCAGTTCTTCATTCAAATAACTGTGTCCATATACAACAAACTGTAACCTGTTTACTCCATATAGTGCTAGTATATTAACTTCTGAGATGGATTTTGTAAATTTTTTATATCCTAATGAAATGAAATTCAAATATGTACAAAATTTAGACTTCAATAATCTACCTGCTCAAAAATCCTAACTTTCATTAATCAAGTTTATTCCTACTTATCAATCAAATAGAGTATGTATCATGAAGTCAGGAAATTATTTGTTTTTGGGGTTTTTTTTGTCTTTTTGAGACAGGGTGTCACTATGTAGTTCAGGCTGGCCTTGAACTCACTTTGTAGCCCAGGCTGGCCTCACAGTGATCCTCCTGACTCAGCCTCCCCAGTGCTGGGATTACAGATGTGTGCCACCACACCAGGCTAGTCGGGCAATATTTAAATGTGAGTAGTGGCCACCTCAAACTTCCCTCAAGCTCTGATCTGGGGAAAAAAAACTAGGAAAGCTCACAACCAGATTTCTGTGGACCTAATTTAAAATTTTTTATATATGGTAACAAAAATTTTGATGAGCATTTGATTACTTGCTTCCATTTAGAATGAGTATGTAAATTTACTGTATATACTCTCATAATTATTAGACCATACATCAGCAAACTATGGCCTACTGGCCAAATCCAGCCCTCCACTTATTTTTGTAAATAAAGTTTTACTGGAACACAGCCATGCTTTTTTATGTATGGCTACTTTCATGTTACAATGGCAGAAAAAGTACTGCAACAAAGACCACAAAACCTAAAATATTTACAACTGGCTCTTTATACCAAAAGTCTGCCAACTCTGTATACAGAAGATTATTAAGATATATGTACTACAGTTTACCCTTTAAATTATTTTGAAATGAAAGAAATGATATGTAGAATTAAAATTAGATAGGGGTCAACCATAACAACCTTACAAAAACAACAACAACATCGAGAAAAAGTAAGTCTCATCTGGCCTTGATTCAGATAAAGAATGTGATCCTATCTTAACAGAAAAAGAAAGGGGGCATGGGGAGAGGAGAAGAGACAGAATATAATACTATGGAACTGACATTTAATATGTATTCACTGAAAAATAGTTAATTTCATGTCATGTAAATTTTACCTCAAATTTTTAAAGAGTATATACAGTATTTTACAGGTTTCTACCTTTAAGTGGGCCACATTACAGTACAGTGGTTAAATATGTAAGTTACATCTTACCTAATAATGTGGTTTCTCCAAAATCTCTTAGATCATCACAGACCCTTGTGTATATTTCTTCTTTGCCAGTAGATGGAGACAACACCACTGAAAGTTTAAAAGACATCATTCCCTGTTTAAAGGGAGCTTGCTGGTCTGAAAAAACTAGGGGAACCCTAACGCAAAGATTTCTTCAGTAATTTTTTTTTTAAAGCAGAGAGAATGTCTGGCTATGCCAAAAACCAGAAATCCAAGGGAATATACTCAATGTTAACTATGGGCATACTCAAAAATTTACTGAAAGTGAACTAAACTGTCCTTGATGTAGTAAATAAATCATAGTATTAAAATAGAACCATCTCTATAGCTTCTAAGATTCAAACTTTCTGGTCAATGGTTTAGATCAATTCTTTTTCAGTTTCAGTTTCAAAATATAGAATATAAAGAGTTCTCAGAATTCCAGAGGTAGGTGCAGTAAAGTATTAGTCAATATGTACTGCTATAAGCCTTTTCAAAATAAGACAACTACCCAGATCCACATTAAAATAAGAACTTTTAAAAAGATAAAGAGTTAAAGCAGAAATAGTGGGAGCAATAAGAAAAAAAGATTCAATTTTATGGTCCTAACGTTCCAGGTTTATTTCACTATTAAAAATTACATAAACAGACCCAAAACCATCTGAAGGAAGTTACTTTCAAATTTGGAAGCTTAAGAGTCATCTCCAAATCATTATTTACCTATATTTTCAAGTAGCTTCCTTTCCAAACTCAAAGCCCTAAAGCCGCTGTTTTCAAACGCTATCTTAAAAACAACAACAACAACAAACAACAACAAAACACCAACCAGGTTATTGAGCTAAACAGCAAAAACTAAGTTATTGCTAAATTATTTACATTTGCCAAAAAACTACTGTCTTTGATGGGCAATAAACGAGAGTAACCTATTTGCTAAAGAATGTCTTATTAAGAAAAAGAACTGCCTTACACCAAATAATAACCAGTTAAAAGGGAACAGAAACATCTTAAAATCCTTTATGTACATTTTGCTTATCCTAATTATCATGACTAAAATTAGTTTACATAAAAGGGAGGTGAATATAGTATTCAAGTATTACCATGCCTTTAATCCCTACTTACATTAAATTAGAACTGATAATTACTGCTAAAATAAATATTCTTATGACTCATTACTACAGAAATTTGGTAAAGTAGCCCTGAAGTACAAACTTCTATTTAACTATGAAATTTTATAAATTCCTGTGAGACAGCAACTAAAATCTGCCAAGAAAACTATAACCACATTCTAACGGCCTATAAAGAGCACATAAACAACCATAAAAACCTTTTCATTATCCACAGAGTAAATCCTCTGTGGCTCTATACAGTTAATCCTTAGGTTGGCTTCCTTGTAATAAAAAACAAACTCTTTTGACCCTTCCCCAATCTTTCAACAACTGGTACATATGAATATAATGCTAATTAAACAACAGAACAGCCAACACAGAAAAGTACTTTTTACTTAATATATTCTTAAGACAAAGAGATCTTAAAAAATACAGCCAACACACATAATCCACAGTGAACTCTTAACTATACATTCTGCATGGTTCCTTGCCCATCACACAGATGAGAGAAATACCAAACTCTCTAGGTAAAGCAGTAACTAGTAGAGTATCCTGGACTTTTGTGATTAAGATAAAGTAGGCCTATTAAACTAGAACTTTACAGATGATATTGCTATCAGAAATTAAAATGACCAACAAGGAATGAGTTTTCTTTATATTAATTACATTGGGCGGTGGGGTGGGGGAGATAAGGCCACCAGGTGTTATAACCTGGCATGCTCCTCTTAAGGATCTATGTCAGTGTTCCTGCCTCCACCTGCTGGCAAACAGATTATGAAACTAGCAGATATCACAGGGTAAGAAAAGTTAGTGTTCTTTTGTTAACAAATTAATATTTTATGTAACTATCTAGCATGAATGCTACTTTGTGTTAACAGATCATTAAAAGACTGATGAAATCCATCAGGAAATCTACAGAAAAACACATTGAACATCACATTATAAAGGTTTTTTTTTTTTTTTAGTAAAAAGAAAAAGGTTTTTTGGGGGGGGTTGGGTTTTGGTTTTTTTTTTGGCTTAAAATGTGACCTAAGAGACCAAAAATCAAGTTAAAATTTTTTTTAATTACCTGATATATGACATCTTGGAAAAGGACTGGAAAGGTAAGTGCTGCATCTTCTAGCTCATTTAGACTACAGTGCACTAGTGTTTCATCCTTAAAACAAAAAGCATATGTTGAATGAAACTATATTAAAAGAGATGTCAAATAATAACTTTTATGTAACCATGATTACAAAAAAAATTAAAGCATCCATTCATATGTAGAATTTTATATTCATATATTATTATATGTGGCATAGCAATTTAGGATAGGAGTCACTTGTTCTCAAATGTAGCAGTTGTTCCTGGACCAATAAACAGCATCACCATCATCTGGGAACAAATCAGAAATGCAAATGAAGTTCTCCAGCTCCATTTCTGGTATTAATAAACTCAGTGGGAGTGGAGCTCAGCAATTTTTGGCTTAAAAAGCTATTCAGGTGATTTTGATGTATTCTCAGGTTTGAGAACCACTGCTCTGAGCTCTGCAGTTGCCAACTTTCTATTAAAATCACATGTATATTTTTTACACTTAGCAAATATAAGTTTAGAATCTAATCATTCGTACATACATACAACATATGTATGTGTGTATATATATTTGTATACATATATATTCTCACATAATTCCTTATCTTCAACTTTCCATTAAAGAATCTTACAATAGGAAAAGATGTTTCAGTATACCATGAATACCTTTCATCTATACTGTTTAAATAGCAGTCAATGAAAACTTATTTTTGATTACCAAATCCTGTTTCCTCATTAAGAGAATAAGAAAACAAGACTTCCTAAATGCAAGTATCTGTACTTCTCAAGTCATAAATGCTTAAAAACAAAAGCAAGGCTTCCATTAGTATTAAGTGACAGGTTTTTGTTTGTTTGTTGTTTTTGGCAGTACTGGGGAATTGAACCCAAGACTTTTGAATTCAGCTAAATCTTTAACCCCTTTAAAATTTTTATTTTGAGACAGACTCTTGCTAAGTGGCCCAAGCTGGGCTTGAACTTTTGATTCTCCTTCCTCAGCTTCCCAGAGTGCTAGGATTACAGGTGTGTCCCACCACACCCAGCCTTTTTTTTTTTTTTTTTTTTTGTGGGTACCGGGGGTCGACCTCAGGACCTCACGCGCCAGCGGGCACCCATGCCACTGAGCAAGATCACCGGTCCTTTTTTCGTATGTGGGTACCGGGAGTTGAAGTCAGGACCTCACGCTTGCCAAGCAGGCGCTTATGCTGCTGAGCTATCTCACCGGCCCTCCAATGTTTTTAAGGTAAATTAAAATGAAGCATGAATGACCACAGCTTTTGATTCTGTATCTTATTATTAGCTGGTATGTTCTTTTAACTTAAACTTTGAGGAGGCAAGGAGCAACAAATACTGTGCTTTAGCTATGCCTCCTTTAACTGCCTATCAGACTACATACACATTTCAAGGTATTCTGTTAGCATCTTAAGAAAATGTATCATCTTTCCTACAACTGAATTAAAACTAATTTTACTACATCATCTTTGGCTTATTAAAATATGATCATTCTTCACCTACTTCTATAAAATCATTTATGCTCAGCAAATTTTTTTTTAGCAAATTCTTACCTTTTACATTGGAATCAAAATAATATGGCCAAACTTAGTATCATGACATCATGAACTCCTAATGCAAAAATCAAGTAAAGTCTTTCACTTTACCTCTAACTTGTACATCAAATCCAAACTAGTCATAATCAGTTTTAAAACTTTTCTTGTATCTTAGAGCCAGATAAGTTGGGCAACTTGGTGACTCAGCGAGTCCCTGGTCTCAAAACAAACAAAAAACCCCAAAGAAATACTGAGGATGTAGCTCAATGAGAAGGCCCTGGGTTCAATCTCCAGACCGAAAAAGGAAAAGGAAAAGGAAAAGGGGAAGGAGAAGGGGAAGAGAAAGAAAGGAAGAGAGAAAGAGAGAAAGAAAAAGAGAGAGAGAGAGAAAGAAAAGAGAGGGCCGGTGATATCGCTCAGCAGCACAGGCGCCTGCTGGCGCGCAAAGTCCTGAGGTCGACCCCCGGTACCCACAAAAAAAAAAAGAAATAAAGAAAAGAGAGAGAGAAAGAAAAGTTCCTTAAGATCCAGATCCAGGTAGTCCTTTTATGTATGTCTCTTTGGCCAGGTAAAGGCTATGGCAATGAACTCTCAAAACACAACTATATTATATATTAAAAACTTAAAAGAATAGTCTTTACCCTCAAGATAAATTTTCTATGAGAACTAAACCACATCTCTAATTATAGGGTACCAGTGACAAATGTTTAAAAATGAAATATTTTCCTATATAATAGATACTGTTTTTACTAATATGACAAAAGTGTAAGCAGGTGGTAAATGTAATGACTACATATTAAATTATCTCAGCAAAAGATACAAGATATTCAGTTTCCAAACCTCTCTTGGACCATAAGGTAGAGTTTTATGTTTTGTTTTGTTTTTTTTCATTTGTTGCAGTACTGGCTGGGGACTGACCCCAAGGGCCTTCACATTGAGCTACACCCTTTTATTTTTAGAAAGTTGCTAAATTGCCCGGGATGTGCTTGATCTTTGGATCCCCCTGCCTCAGTCTCCCACAGTGCTGGGATCACAGATTTCAGGTTTGTGCTACCACACCCAGCTAAAATAAATAAGTAAGTAAGTAAGTAAATAATTTTTTTTTTTCTTTTTTGGAGATAGGGTCCCACTATGTAGTTCAGGCTGGCCTCGAACTTGTGGTGATCCTCCTGTCTCGGCCTCCCAACTGCTGGTATTACAGGCGTGCGCCACCACACCCGGCTAAAATATAAACTTTAAATCACATCAAGAGAGCTTATTAAAGGCTTTAGTAGCTTACGTGAATAGATTAAAATTTGACCACTTTGACACTATTAATAGTTTATTGGTATTAGATAATGTGCAAAAATAAAAACAGGAAAGAGTTTGGTCTTTCAGTTAGCTCACTCAGACCCAAGTTATATTTAATCATTCGGGGAAATATGGGAGCCTGACAGAACAGAGGGAATCTAAAACCTAGGCGTATTTCTAATGAAATAAAATTAGAATTTCTTGGGTGATAACAAGCAAATCACAGGCTGCAGGTGTAGCCCAGTGGTAGAGCACATGTCTAACACATTAAGGCCCTGGGTTTGATCTCCAGGACTGCAAAAATAAAATAAAAGTCTGATTTATTCTCAAAAGGAGTACCTGACCCAAACTAAACTGGAGATTCTAGCATTAAACTATATTTAAACAAAGACATTTCAGAACAATATTAAGTGTGATGGCTACTCATTTTCTTTTTTTTCCCCCCAGTATCAAAGATTGAACCCAGGGGCACTCTACCATTGAGCTGTATCCCCAGACCTTTTTGTTATTTTGAGACAGGGTCTCACAAAGTCGCCCAGGTGGGACTCAAAATTGTGATCTTCCTACCTCAGCCTCCCTCAATGCTGGGATTACTGGTGTGCACCACTGCACCTGTTTTCCCTATATTCTTTTTTTTTTTTTTTTTTGGTACCGGGAATGGAACTCAGGACCTTGCGCTTGCCAGGCAGGCGCTTGTGCTGCTGAGCTATAAGCCTGGCCCTCTGTGTATTCTTTTAGGTATTCTAAACTGTTACTTGAGAATTTCTCTTCTTCCTACTGCTATAGATAATATACTCACCAGGTCTAAAACTAGGGAGAATTCTGGTGTGCTTCTTGTTTTCAATGGAAGAGCAGGTTTCCTATTTAGTTGTTCTTCTGTCAGTGGTGGAACATGTTTGATGAAATAATAGCTATAAATCAAATTTTATGAAAATTTCAACATTTCTTTATAAAGCATAATACTAAATTCAGCCTATTTAAAAATCTTTAAGTAAAGCACACTTAACCAAGTAAACTAAATTTTCAAAACATACATGTAAAAGTGGAAACATACGAACTGAATCTAACTCAGTAAAAGTAATTACCTACAAATCACGTTCTTTATAAAATAGATGTTCCTCACTTACTATGAGATTACTTTCTGATAAACCCATCTTAAATTAAAAATATCGCAAGTTGAAAATGCATTTAATATACCTAACCTACCAAATACCAATATTTAGCAACAATGTACAATGCAGGGCATTGGTTGTCTTCCTTATCACATGGCTGACTGAGAGCTGCAGCTGGTCCAGCATCATCAGAAAGTATCCTACCACATACTGCCAGCCCAGGAAAAAAAATCAAAATTCCAAGTAAGCTTTCTACTGAATACACATCTTTTTTGCACCATTACAAAGTTGAAATATTAAGGGAAGAAAGAAAAAATCTTTAAACCACAGAAACAACTCACGGGTCAAATACTTCCCAGTCTTCTTCATAGGTAGCCTCTGCATGGGCTGATGAATAACCAGTCTCTGGATTTACTGGTGCTATTTAATAAAGTGAAAGGAAAATGTTAACTTTTACTCAATGCTTACCAGGAAGTACATATTTCTACTCTTTCTACAAAACATCTTCCCAAGGTTCTGTATATTTTAGGTTAAAGACAGAAATAATACGTAGACAACATTTAAAAGCAAATTTAGTATCAGAAATAACTCTACATCCAAGGGAAAAAATGCCCCTACAGACAAAATGGCAACCTACACAGTGACTAGAATGAAGATCTCTATCAGCTAAGAGAAAATTCACTAGTTATTAGAAAAATAATACTCCACAAAAATTTAATTTCTATCTGAATAGGGTTTACATGGAATAACTATAAAGATTTTATGGTGTTCTTGTAACAGTAATACATTACCTTACACATATAGGCTGTCAAATGAATATATGCTGACAATAGATTCAAATATGGTTTTAAGTTCTAAGATCCATTAGAACAGTCTTTAAGAAGTCCACTAAGGGACTGAGATGCAGTACTGTGGTAGAGAACTTGCTTAGCATGTGCAAGGTCCTGGGTTTGATCCCCAGCACCACCAAAACAAAACAAAAAAAAACAAAACAAAGTTTATTATCCTGTCATCCGCAACAATATGGATGGAACTTGAGATCATTAGGTTAAGTGAAACAAGCCAGACACAGAAGGACAAGTGAAACGTGATCTCACTTATATTCAAAATCTAAAAAGTTCATTTCACTAAATGGTGGTTACCAGAGGCTGGTGGGAGTGAGAGGAGAGAAGCTGATCAGTGAGTACCAAGCTACAGTTAGGAGCAAGGAGTTCTGGGGTGCTAATGAACAGGAGGGTGACCACAGGTAACAATAATGTACTATACATTTCAAAAGGCTAGAAGAAAGGATTCTGAATGTTTTCACTACTAAGGAGAGAGAAATGCCTCGAGAGATAAATGTTTAACCTCATTTAAAAGTTACAGTACATGCACTGATCATTATAAGGAATACCTCATTAATGCAATTTTTATGTATCAGTTAAAATAATTTTTTTAAAAGTCCATAAACCCCACTGAAGGCTTATTTAAAAAAAAATGTATGTACATTTTCTCAGGAGTTTCAAGGCTATCTATGATCTTTAGAAGTTAAGAGGGCCGGTGAGATGGCTCAGCGGCGTATGCGCCTGCCTGGCAAGCGTGAGGGCCCGAGTTCGACTCCTGGAACCCATATACGAAAAAAGGGGCTGGTGATATCGCTCAGTGGCATGAGCGCCTGCTGGCGCGCGAGGTCCTGAGGTCGACCCCGGTACCCACACAAAAAAAAAGAAGTTAAGAAATTCTGCTGTCTGGCTGGGCTGTGGATGTAGCTCAGCAGTAGGGCACTGGCTTAGGGTGCACAAGGCCTTTGGTTCAAGACCCAGGAGAGCAAACAAAAAAAACTTTTCTTACAAACAAATGCTGCTTTATATAGAAATCATTGCTTTAGAAAATGTACCTTATTTCTAACTTACAAGCAACTTTAATCAAGAGGCAATTCTCAGGTAGGAGTGATGGCACACACTGGTAATCCCAGCACTGGGGAGGCTGAGATGGAAGGATCACCATGAGTTTAAGGCCAGCCTGGGCTACACTACACAGTGAGGTCAAGGCCAGCCTGAACTACATAGTGAAACTCTGTCTCAAAAACAAAAAACAAAACAAAACAAAGAGGTAAACCTATATTCCATGCCACATAATTCATTCTGTTTAAACTAAGATTGCATCAATTGATAACACTCTAGAAATATGCTGAGAATTTTCTAAAACAATAATTATAACTTAAATTGGAAAGGATGAAGGTTTCTTACAAGCTAAGCAGGTAATATGTCAGGGATAGGGGCTGGGGATATAGCTCGGCGGCACAGCACCTGCCTAGCAAGCGTGAGGTCCTGAGTTCCATTCCTGGTCCCCCCCCCACCAAAAAAAATGTCAGTGATAAAAAATTTAAGGGCTGGGAATATAGCTCAGTGGCACAGTGCCTGCCTGGCAAGCGTGAGGTCGTGAGTTCAATTCCCGGTACCAAAACAAAACAAAACGAACAAAAAAAAGAAGTTTAAGGTGGAACCCAATGAAATTGCTGTAACCACTCTATGGAAATGGAATGTTGGTGGATAATAGTCTTTCAAGACAAAAACTAACCTTTTACAATTATGGTATGTTTATACCTTCTTAGACAAGGTCATCTAGTATGTATGCCCAATGTGTCACATCAGATATAGTGTAGAATCTGTGACAATTTATACCTAGAATGGTTCACTAGCATCAGGGGATAATGGAAACTATTTTCCAACTACTTTAGTGTTTCAAATTCCTATAACTTCAGAGAAAGGAAAGAATTTACTGAGTTCCCACAAACTAAGTATTTTTCATATTTCATCACATTTAACCTTCAAAACCTTCTATTTGATTTACTCTTAAGTGTCTCATAATGTTGCCCAGGATGGTCTTGAACTGCTGGGACTGAGAGGTTCTCCCACTTCAGCCTTCTGAGGAACCCAGAATTACTGGCTTGCACCACTGCACCCAGCTTATCACCATTTTAAAGCTAAGTAAATGGCAGAGCCAGCCTCTTGCCTTCTTGTTCCCTTTGACTATACTCTCAAAGTTAGGAAAAAGTAGTACTTGTGTACTTATTTTCATCTTTTTTTACTTTAATTTTCATATTTATCTTTTATGATCAATGTTACCTCTGTTAATCTCACCACCCCAGAATAACTGCAATGTGCCTCTGTGTCACTTTGCTCACTTGTTTTCAATAGTATTCATCACACTAGATAGTAATTTTCTATCTTACTCATCTGTATCAACAGTTCCCATCACAAACAAATGTGTGCTCATGTTCAGGGAATAAATGAATGACTGGGTCAACTACAGTCTATTTTCTCCTCTAGAAACCACAAAAGTTACAGAATTACCTTCTCCATCTTCACAGTTGTTAGAAAAAATAAATATTAAGACAGCACAAAAACAGAACATCAAACAAGAAGCCAAGGACCCTGAATTTTAAACTTTACCATTAGCCTTAAAACCCAGGGCAAAGCAATCAACATAAAATGATAGGTCAAAGATAAGTCAATTTTCAAGTTTTACCCATGAAAGAATGAGCTACCTGTTTATATCATAGTGTTGATCTGCTTGTAAGATTCAGTATTAAATTTTGTTAACATTAAAGATATGGATCTTTTACTTAATGAATTTAAACTATAGCTTTCTATTTGCTGCTTTTCTCTTCACAATAGCATTATTAGGTTATACTGTATAGATGCTTCATAATTGTATATTTTTTCTTTAAAATGTTTCCTGCTGTAGCCAGGCATGTTGGTGCACACCTGTAATCCCAGCACTTGGGAGGCTGAGGCAGGATGATCACTGTAAGTTCAAGGCCAGCCTGAATTACATAGGGAGACCTTGGCTCAAAAAAAAAAAAAAAAAAAAAAAAAGGGGGGGGCCGGTGAGATGGCTCAGCGGCGTAAGCGCCTGCCTTGCAAGCACGAGGGCCCGAGTTCGACTCCCGGATCCCGCATACGAAAAAGGGGCCGGTGATATCGCTCAGCGGCAGGGGTGCCTGTTGGCGCGCGAGGTCCTGAGGTCGACCCCCTGGTACCCACAAAAAAAAAAAAAAAGTTTCCAGCTGTTTCAGTTATTTTAAAATTTCTCTTTTATATTCAAGATAAGTACTTATTCTATTTCCTCATACCAAATTGTCTTTTTTTTTTGGAGACAGGGCCTCATTATTAGTTCAGGCTGGGCTTCAACTCACTATTTAGCTCAGGCTGGCCTTGAGCTCATGGTGATCCTCCTGTCTCAGCCTCCCAAGTGCTGGGATTATGGGTCTGAATCATATTTCTTAACTAATACACATTGTCTGGGCTCTCTCAAATACCTGGTACCACAAGGAACAGAAAACAAATCTGGGATATAGCCAGGGATATAGCTCAGTGGCACAGCGCCTGCCTGGCAAGCACAAGGTCCTGAGTTCGATTCCCAGTACTAAAACAAAAAAAGAAAGAAAGAAAAAAAGAAAACAAATCTAGGATAAAATCTGTCCCAGAGTGAGAAGATGGCCCATCCTTAATTTTATCTCACTTTTAAGAATAGCAGAACACAATTTCATCTTTTTTTGTTTGTTTTTGTTTTTTTGAGACAGGGTCTCACTATGGAGTTAAGGTTGGCTTTGAACTCACTGTGTAGCCCAGGCTGGTCTCGACTGGAGGCAATCTTTCTTCTGCCCAGCCTCCCAAGTGCTGGGATTACAGGTGTGTGCCACCACATCAGGCCACAATTTCATCTTATACTTGTTTGTACCACAGCTCTCAGAGGTAATAAATGTTTCCACATTTCAATGTCAACTGGCTCAGGAACGCAACAATTATGTTTAGGCTTTTTAAGAATCCAGAGTTAGGTAGCAACAATAGGATACAAGAAGAGATCCAGGAACAGAAGTCCCCAAGGTTGGTGGTGGTAGTATCATTTACCTAGGAAGTAAATCTGAAGGTATGAGACTGCCTCTAGGCAGGGCCCTCAGACCTACAGGTGCAATAATGACTTGGATTTTCAGAACAAAGTTTTGTGTCAATCTTTTTTTTCAACTTCAAGAAACAAAATCTTACGCATTTAATCTGCTCATTCAAGAAATAATACCATGCTTTTATTACCTATTCATGAAGATAGATTTTAAAAGGGAATTTTTTTCACCTGTAAGGGGTGGGACATCACGATTAACTGTTTCTTCTGCTTCTTCTAAACCATTATTTATCGATGGCCTCACTTGAACCGCTTGATTTGAGTAAGCTGCTCCATTAGTTGATGTAGTCGTACTGGTAGTGATCTCATCCACCTGTTCCATATCAAGTTGTTTTACTATCTCTTCAGCTTCCACAGCCTGCCCTGGGGAATCTGATCCTGATGTTCCTGAAATCATCATTTAGCATAATATCATCACTTAAAAATTCTAATACTTAGGAAAACTAAATACAATTACCACTGTACAATTTAAATGGATAATTCACAGAAGAACAAAGCTGAGGATACCACTATTTTAGGACATTTTTTACAGGCATTTCAAACAATGAGAAATAAAAACTATTATAGGGTAAAGTAACATGTAGTTTTTCTTAAAATTCCAAGTAGTTTAGAAACACCTATTTGTACTCAAACAACAACCACAGCTTACAACTTCTTTTCTTTTTTCTTTCTTTGAGACAGGGCCTTGCTCTGTAGTTCAGGCTGGCCTTGAACTTACTATGTAGCCCAGGCTGGGCTCAAACTCACGGCAATCCTCCTGCCTCAGCCTCCCCGCAAGTGCTGGGATTACAGGTATGTGCTACCACATCCAGTTTACAACTTCTTTTCATTAAAGCAAGTACCACTGAAGACATACTACATGGCAGGTACTTTATTATCACCAAACAGCTCTGATTCTTTCATGCAAATACTAAACATTCTAGCTATTGTGGGCAATTGTAATTTTTCAACCAGAGGTAGTGACCCAAGAATGAGCTAAATGTTCTCTTACCCATGAAAACCTTTTTATTAAAAGACAAAAGAATTACTGATCAGCAAATCCCATCTCAATAACAAAGAGTGAAGTTATCCAATTCCTCCACTATGAAATGATCCCAACTCATTTCTTTTTGGAATCTTTCAAATATCATAACAGAATCAACCCCCAATATTCTCAACTTCCTTATGGAACCTTAATATCTTAAAAAATCTCTTTTCCTGATACCTTCCCCCTTGATGCTCATTATTCTCCTATATTCACTATACTAATTAAATCAAAGGTCATTTATCCCTATTGCTGCTGCCAGATACATGATTTTCTATTAATGTGGGAAAAAAAATAGCCTGTTCTTTTGAGTCTGATACACAGCTATACAATTCCTCACTTCTCTTCACTGCTGTCATCTACACTCCCAGGATCCTCAATCATAATCATAGATGCTCAACCCCTAGCTACTGGTTTACTTGTCTATTTAATACAGTATTTTTTCTGTTATTACAGGTGATTTCAGTGACTAATCTCAGAGTTCATGCCCTCTTCAGCTCCATCTTCACTCATACTATGCTTTAGCAGGTATTATTACTATGGTTATAACCTGGACATGAACACTAAGTATGTGTTCACCTCTGAGACCTAAAATATTAAGCTTAATATAAAATATATTAACCTGCTAACTTTTCAGTTATCTATAATATCCCCATTATATCTGATCTTCAAGCTTGATAAAAAGTCAGTCTCTTTATTCCAAACACATCCCCCAGAGGCTTCTTCCCTGCCTTTCTCACCTAGATTTCACAGTGCATCATTTAAACTACTCTTAAACCGGCACCCTCAGCATTCTTGCTCCCTTGTCCTTCCTCTGTCACAAGTTCCCTCTTGCTATGTATTCCAGGCTATCCTTGAATTCACTATGTAGCCAAGGGTAGCCTCAGACTTAACAGCAATCCTCTTGCCTCAGTCTCCTGAGGGATATCCCTCTTGAATCTATCTAACCAACAGGTTTCTCAGGCTACTAAAGGATAACACAATTAAAAAGACTGGTAAAACCCTCCAGATAAAACCTTCCAATCTTAACGAGGCCTACAGCATGCTGCTCAACACGTGTGTGTGTGTGTGTGTGTGTGTGTGTCTCAGCTTTTTTTTTCTTATTTCCTATAGCAACCATTCTAAACTATATTCTCGGGGCTGGAGAGAAGGCTCAGCGGCATAAGCGCCTGCCTGGCAAGCGCAAGGGCCCGAGTTCGACTCCCGGAACCCACGTACGAAAAAAAAGGGCCGGTGAGATCGCTCAGTGGCACGGGCGCCTGCTGGCACGCAAGGTCCTGAGGTCAACCCCCAGTACCCACACACACACAAAAAAATAATAATAATAAACTTTATTCTCTTCAAGACTGTGCCACCAGGACTATCTCAGTAAATGAAACCACCTCCTTTTCGCAAACACTGTAACTATCAAACATCAACTCCTCCTTCTCCAAAGAATGTTTCTGTTCACACCTTTACAGGTTCCTCGGCATCAAAAAATAAATAAATAAATCCCAAAAAACTCTGTCCCGTTTCAATTTAAATACTTTTACTGTTTTTTCAAGCCCAGCTCTATCAACAGTCTCTAGAAACCTTCTCCATTTTTCTTTCCTCTATTTTTTTTTTTTTTCTTTCTTCCTGTAAGACCCTTTCCTAAGGCAGAAAAACTACCTCTGGAGACTGTGACTTCTCTAGTTTTTCTTTCACACCCGATTTCGTAAAAGTAATCTACTATTGCTGGGCCGGTGAGATGGCTCAGCGGCTTAAGCACCTGCCCGGCAAGCGCGAGGGCCCTAGTTCAACTCCCGGAACCCACATGCGAAAAAGGGGCCGGTGATATCGCTCAGCGGCACGGGCGCCTGCTGGCGTGCGAGGTCCTGAGGTCGACCCCCCGGTACCCACAAAAAAAAAAAAAAAAAAGTAATCTACTATTGCTGTCTCTTTTTTTTGGCTTTTTGAGACAGGGTCTTACTATGTAGTTCAGGCCGGCCCTGAACTCATGGGATTATAGGTGTGTGCTGCCAGGCTAGGTCCTACCTCTTTTCTTACTCTACATTTTCCTAATTCAACGATAGTGGGCTTTCGAATCTAAGCACTCCTCTGAATTTGTTTTGGCAAAGAAACCAATTACTTTCTAATTATCAGGTTCAGTTGTCTCTTCCAGTCCTTAAATATTTTTCCCAAATTCTAAACTTGGGCTGCTGAACCAAATAAGCCATTTGCACCACTGGTTTCAACTAGTCACTAACAAGGGATGATATCATCTACTGCTTCAACTCAGAAATCTGAGGTCCACAATGGAATAACAATTGCTTCCTAGATATTTTTATTGGTTGTTTCATGGCATCTGAAAATCAGTCTGGCCAGAATTAAACTCAATTATTTCCAGAGAACTTTATTCTTTCTTGAATCTATTCTTGATTTTCTTAATCTCTTTTCTCTTTCACATCCAACCTGGGCCAATCTGTCCATCTCCTTCTTTTTTTTTTTTTTTTTTGTGGGTACTGGGGGTCAAACTCAGGACCTCGCACGCCAGTAGGCACCTGTGCCGCTGGGCGATATCACCGGCCCTTTTTTCGTATGTGGGTACCGGGAGTCGAACTCAGGACTTTGCGCTTGCCGGGCAGGCACTTAAGCCACTGAGCCATCTCGCCGGCCCCAATCTGTCCATCTTATATCCTCTGATTCTTCCTCTTTTATAAGACTACAATTAAAGCCTCATATGTAGTACTATAAGTCTACTGATTCTGTCTCCAGCCTCTGTAGAATCTAATCTACACACTATTGCCAAAGTGATCTTTTTAAAACATAAACCTGGCTACATTACCATATTTGCCAATTTATAATCTTTCAATTGTTCCCTCCTAAGAATAAAGTTCAAAGTTTTGGTTTTTTACAGGGGAGCAGCTGGAGATTGAACACAGGGCCTTTATACTGAGCTGAATTTTAGCCCTTTTTTTTAATTTTGTGACATGATCTCACTAAGTCATTAAAGTTGCCTAGGTTGGGCTCAAATTTGCAATAATCCTGCCTGAGCCTCTCAGAGTGCTAGGATTATAGGTGTGTACCATCATGCTCTTATCTTGCTAGTTCTACAATCTGACTTCTTAACTCTCTTATGTTATCCTTTCTCAAATACAAAGCTTCGTCAGTTGCACACATTTTCTCAAATATGCTAATTATTTTCTGCTGTGGAGCCTTTGCTCACATTATGCCTTCTATGTGCAACTCCCTTTACCACCTTTCAAAATCCAACTTTTCTATGAAGCCTCTTGTGAGCCACTAACCCCATCACCCAGAAGACAGGACCACTCCATTTGTTCAATACCCCACTGTCCAATGACTCTATCAATGCACCTATAAAATATTTAATTACATCTTATTCTGTTTTCTCTTTTGACAACACTGTGTGGATTCAACCAAGGGCCTTAAGACATGCTAGACAAGCACTCTATCACTGCCCTATCCTCAGCCCTTTTGAGTCAGGGTCTCACTAAATTACCCAGTCTTGCCTTGAATTTGAAATTCTTCTGCCTTAGCCTCTAATGCTGCTGGGATTATAGAAGAGTGCTACCACACCTGGATCACATCCCCTCCCCCAATAAAAAGTAAATTCCTTGAAGACAGGGAGCATGTGTTATTTATTTTTAAAATCTCCATTAACTAATGGTGAACACTATAGATGCTCAATAAATATATGTTCTATAAACTGAAATCTTCAGAACACTCCCAACATTTAAATACAAGTATTCTATTTCACAGATTAAGAGGCACTGGAATTTAAAGAAGTAGTGAAAGTTACTGTGGTTAGAGTAGCAAAAGTAGATTTTTTTAAAAAATTCAACTTCATTGTCTAGTCTCTTCCCTTTATGGCACCAATTCTAATATACCAGCATCTAGTTCTACAAGATATTAATATATGTTCATGTATGTCTAGGAGATACAGATAGGACTGAACAGTTAAAAGCAGTTTTTTGTTTTGTTTCTCTTATAGGACTCTACAGTCCTTTCATGTGGTAATATATATTACAGTATTTTCTCCCTCAAGACATTTTGATTTTACATTACAGCATTATGCCTTATTAAAATTACACTACTATCCAGAAACATACTTAGGACTAGAATTTAAGTAACCAAACAACCATTTAGTGATTCTTTTCCATGTGCTCAATAACTGTCTCAAAGCACCTTAATTCATTTGAATTAGGGTAGTTTTACTATTCATCTAAAATTCAAATGAATTGAATTACTATTTAGATTAAAAATCCCTAGGGGGAAAAAAAGTCATCAAATGATGATAAACTGGGTGGTTAAAACAAAAAAAAAAACTAGGGCCGGTGAGATGGCTCAGCGGCATAAGTGCCTGCCTGGCAAGCGCGAGGTCCTGAGTTTGACTCCCGGAACCCACATAAAGGAAAAAATGGGCCGGTGATATCGCTCAGCGGCACAAGCGCTTGCTGGCAAGCGCGAGGTCCTGAGGTCAACTCCCGGTATCCACATAAAAAAAAAAACAATAATAATAATAATAATCTAGGGCCAGTGATATAGCTCAGCGGCATAACCGCCTGCCTGGCAAGCGCGAGGTCCTGAGGTCGACTCCCGGTACCCACATACAAAGGAAAAAAGGGCCGGTGATATCGCTCAGCGGCACAAGCACCTGCTCACAAGCATGAGGTCCTGAGTTCGACCCCTGGTACCCACCAAAAAAAAAAAAAAAGCTTCAGAACTGTATTTTTAAGGAAATTATAAACAAATCTAAGTCACTGACAAAATATGCTAGTAAATTTAAAAAGATCTTTGAAAGAAACTAGAAAACCTGAATTTTTAAAACCCAGATTCTAGTTAATACTTGACTACATAAAAATGTCTCGTACTTACCATTTTTATTTGCTGGTGAAAAAAAGTTGAAGACAGGAGAAAATATGGTCCCCAACAACGTTGTCCTTGGAGGACTGCCAGAGGAAGAATTATCTTCTAATTTCCCATTTTGTTTTACATGTTGATTTGTCATTTCATAACTACCAGCTTCTAAAAAAATTAAAAGTTCATGATCTATAAATCACCAGCTTTTAGAAATGTGTTGTAAATATTCATTTTAAAAACACCCCCAAAAACCACTTCATGAAAACTGATTAATGTTAATGTTCAGAAGTGCTATTAAGAGATCATGAAATAGCCAGGTCTGGTGGCAAATGCCTATAATCCCAGCGCTGGGGAGGACTGCTGTGAATTAGAGGCCAGCTTGAGCTCCACAGTGCATTCAAGGCCAGCCTGAACTACATAGCAAAACCCTGTTGAGAAAAAAAAAAAAAAAAAAAGAAAAGAAAATAAATCATAAAATAAATCAATTGTAAGTCACTTGATCTATTGTATTTGCAGTAATTTAGAAAGGCTAAGTTTTTCCAAAGTACAGTTACATTTAAAATCAGTGAAAGTCTTCAAATCAACACAATATAAAAGAAAACGAAGGGCCGGTGAGACAGCTCAGCGGCATAAGCGCCTGCCTGGCAAGCGCAAGGTCCTGAGTCGTAGTGGACTCACCTAGTACGAGTGGGGCCTTGGGTTATATCCCCAGCACCACTTCCTCCAAAACACAAACAAAAACATTCATGGATACTGAGGTGCCATTTCAGAGTGATTAAGGAGAATAACCAGTTATTTATAAGTTTATTGTAAATACAGTAAAAAATTTTTTGAGACAGGGTCTTGCTATGTAGTTCAGGCTGGCTTTGAATTTGTGGAGATCCTCCTGCCTCAGCCTCCCAAGTGTTGGGATTACAGGCCTGCATCACCATGCCCAGCATCTTGTAAGTAATTCTCATTTTTTTTTTTTTTTGAGAAAATATAAAAATAAAATCAACTGGGTGACTACTACATTTCTTTCCTTTTTTGTTAAAACTTTTTTTTTTTTTTTTGAGACAGGGTCTCACTGTGCAGATAGCCGTGAACTCACTATTGTAGCCCAGGCTGGCCTCAAACTCGCAGTGATCCTCCTGCCTTAGCCTCCCAAGTGCTGAGATTACAGGCATGAGCCACCAGGACCAGCTTTGTTAAACCTTTTTAAATTTGTTTCTTTCTCTCTTTTCTCTCTGGTCTTGTCTCCTTGCCCATCTCAAGTCTTGTTTTGGACCACACTAGTCACTTCGAATAATAAAAACACATTGCTGTACTGATGAGGGGACACAACACACTGTTATTGCTGTCCTATTGACAACAGCTTTAATTAAAAGATAACTCCACACTCTAAAGTGTTGTTCTTTATACCTCTCTGCTTGTCCTTAATGTTTTTCTCCTTGTGGACTTTGAGGAGCTTCTCAGCTATTCAATAAGTACTGACAAGAGTTTAATACTGACACTTAGGCCTGATAATTCTTTGCTGTGATGGACTGTACTATGCATTGTAGGATGCTTGCAAGCACCCCTTACTTCTATTTGCTAGATGCTTATGCAACCCCCCTCCATAGGGTGTGTCAATCATAAAGGTCTCCAGATACTGATAAATATCCTACAGGAACAAAACCACTCCTAGCTAAGAGCTACTGGATTAAATGACCTAAGTACTGTACCTTCTGAGTCCTCAAATAGCATGATCCAGAAACAAGTTTTTGTACATATCTCAAATTAAGTCACAATTATTACTGCTCTAAGAAATACAATTATTAGAGATAAAAAATGTTGATCCATACACTGGTGTGTGTGTATGTATGTGCTGGGAATTGAACCCAGGGCTCCATGAATTCTAGGCAAACGCTCTACCACTGAGCTATATAACTACAGCCCAATCTGCTTATATTTTTATGCTAAACAGTTACTGTGCCTGTATTCTAATTCGAAGTAAAATTTTTTTGGAAGACTAATTTTTATTTCACTTCATGCTACTAATACTGAATATAAAATAGATTACAAAAATAAGGCAAAAGTTGCTAAAGCAGATTTTTAAAAACAGGTAAGGAACATGTCAGTGAGATCTCTGCTTCTAAGTAAAACCGTATCTAAACATTAACAAACCTCCATTTACTTGACTTTTCCGTCTTACTCGAGATATCTGTTTGTTAGGCTTTTCTCCTGCTCTCGGTGTTGATGTGATCAAATTATTATCTATATCACGTTCAATTCTACTTCGTTTCGAAGGATTTTCTCTCTCTTCCTTAAGATACAAGAGGAAAAAACATGCACTGAGCACATTCATTCTTCCTTATATGTTACATTGTTTTAAATGATAAAATATGGTATACTTTCTCTTGTTTTTCAGATCCTGGAGAAACAAAATGCAATTAATATCAAAGAGTGTAAATTAAAAAAAACAGGAAAATTTTGTTTTAAAAGTATCAGTGAAGTTACAGTACGCAACTACAGCATCCCCACGATATTGACATCCCATGATTCAGATCCTTTCCTGAGGCTCCCCTAAATTTTCCAAGCTATGGAAATACTGAATTGTACAATGTGCTCTGAATTTTTCAGCCAATTTTTCCTTATTGTTAGAACTGTTCTTAGGAAAAGAGATTATTTCCTTGAGCACTAAGGATAGGAGAAGGCGTCTCATTGAACTTGCTGGCACTAAACTCCCAAAAAACAGGGCCTGCCAACTGCCACATCTCTACTGCCTCAATTATTTAAATACCCACATTAACACCAAGGTCTCAAAGCTCTCTGTTTGTTGCCTTATTCAGGGCAGGTCCACATGACCAGCTGATACTATTCTTGGAGTGTGATTGACTAAAACAATATAGTTCCAAGCATTAGCCTGATTTATTTCTTTTTATTTGTTTGTTTTACAGTGCTGGGGATTGAATCCAGGGCCTCACACTTTCTAGGCAAGCACTCTATGATTAAGCTATACCACCAACCCTATTTTTCTCCATTTATACAACTGTTTTTCTCATTTGCAAAATTTTCTAGTCATCTATTGCATGAGTCTTTTTCTTACACTATTATAATATTTCTCTATAATTCCTTCCTGATTTAGTGAGACTACCTGAAACACATTGAAAAGGATTAGATTTTCAAATCTATAACTCTATGTAATTTATATACATCAGCATTCTTAATCGACTGCAATAACTTCTCAAATTTTTTGTATTTGAAGCTTTTATCCAAGCAACTAATACAATATACTATTACGCATTTTTGAAAGGTTGAGTACTACATTATTTTTTAAATAAATGATGGTATTTTAAATGGCAAAAATACAAAACAAGATATTACTGCAAACATTCAATATACACTTATACTTTTGTACAACAATTCATTTAATTTTAGGCTGCTCCATCAAAACAAGACAGTTTTATTGCACAAAATAAAGTTTTGGTAATGTACAACAAAATTTTTACTGTTTTATAGTCTCCTGTATTTTAAAATGATGAGCAGGAAGCTTCACATCTGAAACATGGAATTTCCATTACTAGAAAAGACAGAAAAAAAAAAAAATGAAAGAAAAGATAGGACTCTCTCTTTTTTTTTTTCTTTTTTGGTACCAGGAATCAAACTCAGGGCCTTGCACTTGCCAGGCAGGCACTGTGCCACAGAGCTACATCCCCAGCCCTAGGACTCTTTATAAAGTCCTTCAAAAACAAAAAATACAGCAAAGCTTAAATTTAAGCTTAAAGTTCCAGCTTCCCCTGAAAGAAGTTTCATAGTACAGCTGCTATAAACATAAATATACATCCTTGAAAACCTGCATTCTGCAACACTTAAATTAACAAGGCTTAAGGAAAAAATGAGTCCTTAAGGAAAAATGAGAGTGAGAGGAGAATGTTAGGGCAGATTACTTAATACTCCTATAACTTTGTAACTAAAACTACTAACAAAAACAATGACTGAGACCTCCACAGATAACTTGAGAAACTCTTGACAGGCAGGTAAAAGTAGCTGGACTATCACCTCAGAGCATAAAAAAGGGTACCAAAGGGTACCAGAGCATTAAAAAGGGTACCTCAGAGCATAAAAAACGGTACCAAAAACAATGAAGTAAAAACAAGGACTTAAAGGACCTCAATGGTGGAGATTTAAATTAGTAGCACTGTTGTTAAAATGGACAGCAGGGTGTGGTGGCATATACCTATAATCCCGGCACTCAGGAGCCTGAGGGAGGAGGATCACTGCGAGTAGCCTGGACTACAATAGTGAGTTCCCAGCTATCTGCACAGTGAGACCCTGTCTCAAAAAAAAAAAAAAAAAAAAAGGATGGCCATAAAAGGAAATGCAAATGCCATATTGGAAGAGTTCCTGCTAGACTCTACCTCTCTGGAAAGGGAACCCCTACTGCAGATGATCATTTTTAATTAAAAAATTAAAAAAAGGAGATGAAAAAGAAATACAAGGGGTATTTGCCTATGTAGCAGCTGAACTCAGTGTTTCTTCCTGATGAAATGTAAAATCAAACTCCTATTATTCAGAATCCTCTTGTCTAGAGAAAATCGTGCATAAACCAACATACCACTCATACTGATACTATTTTCCTATTTAACAATAGTGTATAAAATTGATACTGTGGAGGCACCGCATAAGACTGACTACACTGTGGTTATCTGAGAACACATTCAAAATCGACGATCCTACTCTTCAGAATAAAATACTGAAATGTTCAATAACTCAATACTGAAAGATAACATATCACCCAATCCCAGTCTTTCTTATACATCCAACTAGCCATGCAGTGCATAATGACATTTCAATCAATGACAGCATACATGACAGTGGTTCTATAAGATAATGGAGCCAAAAATTCCTATTGCTGAGTGATGTCATAGGTTAACACTCCTAATGCTTTTGTGTTTATGCTCATATAAACAAACCTACTAAGCTGCCAGTCATATAAAAGTATAGAGCATACAGTTATATACTTTACATAATACTTGATAATGATAATAAATGAAAAATAGTCTTTTTGTTGTTGTTGCTGCTGCTGTTGTTTTGAGAGAGGGTCTTACCATATAATCCAGGTTGGCCTCAAACTTGCTACATAGCTAGGTGGGCTTGAACTCCTGATACTCTTGCCTCAATTTCCCATACTCGGATTACAGAAGCATGCCACCATGCCCAGCTGTGAAAATACTACTTAAGTTACTCAGTGTGTGATATTTTATTATAGCAACCCCAGCAAATGAATACACACTCCTATTCATAAATGAACAACCTACGTCTTGATTATCTGAATACTTTCATGCTTAATTTATGGCAAAATCAGGAAGACAGTACAGATGGAACCTGGTTGATTATATAAAAATAGAAGCTGGGCTTAGTGATACACACATGTAATGCCAGCACTCTGAGGGCTGAGGCAGTAGAATCACAAGTTCAAGTCCTGTGTGGGGAACTTAACAGGGTCCTGTCTCAAAATAAAAATAAAAAAGGGTAGGAGATGTAGTGCAGCATGATTCCCCTGGGTTCAATACCCAGTACAGTACTGCAAGTAATCAAGCAAGCCATATAGCAAGGACACCAGTAGTCATGTGATCTCAGATATCATAATAGCAAAAGAAAGCAAACAAAGTAGACTAAGAGGGCTGGTGAGATAGCTCAGCGGCATAAGCGCCTGCCTGGCAAGTGCAAGGTCCTGAGTTTGACTCCCAGAACACACAAAAAGGAAAAAAAAAGGGCCGGTGATATTGCTCAGCAGCCCAAGCGCTGCTGGCAAGTGCAAGGTCCTGAGGTTGACTCCCAGTACCCTCATTAAAAAAAAACTAGACTAAGAAAGCAGGCAATGAAATTTCTAAAAACCAGTCTTATGCTTGTCTAAATTTTTCAAGTCTACTCACATAGCCATATAAACCCAGAAGAAAAGGAAAAGTACCAAGGAAACCAAAGGTGGCAGTACACAGAAATGAATAATTAAATTGGGTTTGAAAAGGACGCTAGTAAAAAATAAAGAGTAGTCTATCATCTAGTCAAAAGGACTAAATTAAAGACAGTAGATGATGTACGCACAAAATACTACAGGAAAAAAGTTCCTATAAAAAAAAAACAGGGCCGGTGAGATGGCTCAGTGGCGTAAGCGCCCGCCTGGCAAGCGCGAGGGCCCGAGTTCGACTCCCGGAACCCACATACGAAAAAAGGGCCGGTGATATCGCTCAGCGGCACGGGCGCCTGCTGGCGTGCGAGGTCCTGAGGTCGACACCCCGGTACCCACAAAAAAAAAGGGGGCGGTGAGATGGCTCAGTGGCATAAGCGCCTGCCATGCAAGTGTGAGGACCCGAGTTCGACTCCGGGATCCCACATACGAAAAAGGGGCCGGTGATATCGCTCAGCGGCACGGGTGCCTGTTGGCGCGTGAGGTCCTGAGGTCGACCCCCCCGGTACCCACAAAAAAAAAAAAAAGAAAAGAAAAAAGGGCCGGTGATATCGCTCAGCGGCACGGGCGCCTGCTGGCGCACGAGGTCCTGAGGTCGACCCCCGGTACCCACAAAAAAAAAAAAAAAAAACCTTCAACCTTTGAGCTAATGACAGAATATAAATAAATGACAAAATGGACAGCATAAGAACGAACTTTTCACCAAGAATAATTTCCACACAAGAGATTTACTATCCCTACACTAATCAGGTAAAGGCAGTACGTCTGTAGCTATTTTGGAGACAGAATGGTAAAGGAGAAATAGGTATTGGAGTCCAATATACTTGACTTTAAGACACCAGGGCCGGATGAGGTGAGCACACCTGTAATCCCTACACTTGGGGAGGCCAAGGCAGAAGGATCACAAGTTTGAGACCAGCCTGGGCAATTTAGCAAGAACCTGTCTTAAAATAAAAAGCTGAAAAAGGGGCTGAGGATGAAGCCCTGGGTGTGAAGGCCCTGGGTTCAACCCCTAGTATAAAAAATAAAAAATTCTAGCACTTCCAGTTGCTAGAGATGCTGTAGTGCATAGTAATTAACAGCGTATGGAGCCAGTGAGATAGCTCAGCGGCATAAGCGCCTGCCTGGCAAGCGCGAGGTTCTGAGTTCGACTCCCGGTACCCACATAAAGGAAAAAAAGGGCCAGTGATACCGCTCAGCGGCACAAGCGCTTGCTGGTTAAGTGTGAGGTCCTGAGGCTGACTCCCGGTACCCACATTAAAAAAAAAAAAAAAAAAAAAAGAATGTATGTTCTGGGCCAGGTGTGGTGGCACTTGCTTGTAATCTAAGCACTCAGGAGGCTGAGACAGGAGGACTGCTGTGAGTTCAAGGCAAGCCTGAAGTAATAGCGACACACTGTCTCCAAAAAAAAAAAAAAAAAAAAGTGTATGCTCTGAAACCAGGATAACTGGGTTCCATTCTAGCCACTTAAAGCTAAGTAATCTTGCACCTCCCTGTGTCTCAGTTTCCTCATCTGTAATATAGTGATGATTGGATCTACCTTGTAAGGCTTAAATAAATTATTAGACTTGAGAACACTCGGAACAGTGCTCTTGGCATATAGTAACTGACCCATAAGTCTCAGTGACTGTTACTTTATTCTTTACTATACTTTTTTTTATCCTGGGCAAGTTATTTATTAATAATTACTATTACAATGTATTACCTAAGTTCACTAAGTCTCAGTTTTCTCTTCCATAAAATATCAAAAGATAGCTATAAGGATAAAGGAAATGCTAGATATAAAGCATCTCAGTATCAGCTGTGAACACCTTTGCAAGTTCTGGGAAAAAAAGACACTATTTAAGATGCATACATAAGTAAGCATCATGTAAGATAATTTTAGAAAATAAGAAGATGGTTTATGATGATGTAGATAAAAATAGCAACATTAATTAGGGGTCATTACAAATAATACATGGTAAACTGAACTTTTTACTTTTAACATAGGGTCAGTAGACTGGGAAAAGAACCAATGTACCCTGATTTCAGTGAGACTTTTAAATACAGTACTAATTTCCATAATAACTTTATAGAATGTGACAAAGAAATCTAAGTTGAATAACAGTACAACTAAATGAACATGTAGCTATAAGAAAAACTACAAATAAGACATTAATTTGCAAACATATTTAAAATTCCCCTATTTTACTTAACATCTTTAAGTAAACAGGTATTAATACATTTTGACTAAAAAAAAATTTTTTTTTTTTTTAATTTTGTGGGTACCGGGCGTCGACCTCAGGACCTCGTGCACCAGCAGGTGCCCGTGGCACTGAGCAATATCACCGGCCCTTTTTTCGTATGTGGGTTCTGGGAGTCGAACTCGGGCCCTCGCACTTGCCAGGCAGGCGTGTACACCGCTGAGCCATCTCACCGGCCCTAAAAAAAATTTTTTGACAGAAATTTTGATAGAAAGATCCTGAGTGTTTAAGTTGACATGAAAAAAAATTTGCCGACCAACATAGATTGAACTAACAGCTAAGTATTTAGGAAAAACTACAACATGAAGTCACATTAACAAAAGAAAGGTCAGAGGAAATACTATGAGCAGAAGTTACAAGACATAGGAAAAACTTACCAAGATGTTTAGACATATTATCATAGGTATCATAAAATAAAATCTAGAAATATTCAAGCTAGGTAATGACTGAGGTTTTGCATGTGCACATTTAAGGGAACATAACATCTGTCTTCTAGTGAAAGAATACTATGTAAGGAAAAGTAGCATGTCTTCTAGAGAAAGAATACTAAAAGAATATATGAAAAAATAAAGAGTAATTATGAATTACTACTACGAGTAACAATTACAGTTGCTCAGGAGAATGAGCTAATAAACAGTCACCTTCTTCATCAACAGAGGCTGATGAAAACCCATTAGGTATTTAAAGAGATGGGAATTCATGTTTCTGGAAGAGATCTGATCTTAGTCACATGATTAACTTTACTAGAATACTTCCAGGATAAGACAAATTTATAGGCCGGTGATATTGCTCAGCGGCACAAGCACCTGCTCGCAAGCTCAAGGTCCTGAGTTCAACCTTCGGTACGCACACACACACACACACACACAAAAGACAAATTTACTCAAAGAAACAAAATGGACAAAAGCAATCACAGACAAAAAAAGCATCAAGGCCAAGAGTGGTAGTGCACCTTGTAACCCTAGCACTCTGGAGGCTGAGACAGGAGGATCGCTGCAAGTTTGAGACCAGCCTGGGCTACACAATGAGTTCGAGGCCAGCCTGAGCTACACACCAAGATCCTGTCTCAAAACAACAACAACAACAACAACAACATAAAAACAGCACCAAATCCTACATAAACACAGAATACATCAAAATCCAGATCATGGTTCCAAGTTACTAAGCTTTATTAATTAATTCTACTATTAAAAAAATCTACCACATAAGTCAATAGTAATTTTTCTGCTGGTGAAATAATAAACTTACATGTCAGTGTCCATTCTTTCTTAAAATAATTTTGTTTTAAGTAATACATTTCACTTTACAAATAGTATTAGAATTCTGGTGGACAAAAGAAATCCCCTTCCTAAATAGCAAATAAACATTAACAGGAAACTTTTTCTTTAAAATGTAAGAAAAAATAGGTTAAAAAAAACTTTTTTAAACCTCAAGTAAAAAAAAAAATAAGGAAACATTTTCTTTTGCTCCCCATTAGTTTAGTAATGTTCACCTTGAATCTCCATTAAATACTTTCCATGCGATAATCCTAAAAGTAAAATAACACCAAATGCAGGCATCCCCTTATAAGGGATTTATCAATACCAACTATTCACTATACATGCTTAGAGAATACAACCAAAATCTCATTTTTTAAAAAAATGTAAGTATAAAGCAAAACCACTACCTTGGGTGTGCTTCCTTTAATGAATTTTTTAATTGAAGACAATAAGCCGGTCTCATTCTTCGGTGGTTTTTCTCCTTGTGCAGGCAGGCTATCATCAACCTCTGAATATTTCCTTTTTGCTCTGGCAGTACGTGGTTGTGTTTGGATTGCATCTGATTGCTGAGAAGCTTTCCGTGTTCTCAGCCTCATTTTTTATGCGTGCCACATGTAAAACTTTAAGAGAAAAAATAACAAAGCTTATTAAAATTCAACCTAATATACACCAATGTGCCCAGGTTATATGATAAAAATACACTGATTTAAAAAATGTTGGTCTTGGGCCGGTGAGATGGCTCAGCGGCTTAAGCGCCTGCCCGGCAAGCGCGAGGGCCCGAGTTCGACTCCCAGAACCCACATACGAAAAAGGGGCCGGTGATATCGCTCAGCGGCACGGGCGCCTGCTGGCGCGCGAGGTCCTGAGGTCCTTCCCCCGGTACCCACCAAAAAAAAAAAAAAAAAAAAATGTTGGTCTTGCTGGGAATATAGCTCAATGGCACAAGCGCCTGCCTGGCAAGCACAAGGTCTTGAGTTCAATTCCCGGTATCCCCCCCACCCCAAAAAGGAACTAACATTTTAAGGAAAAAGCTTTATACTTTTTCTTTTCTAAGGCTTTATACTTTTTACTATCCCAAGTTATCTTCTTAACAACCTCCAAAATATTACATCTTATGATCTAAAGTAAGGATCCAAAGAGTATCCATATTCTTTCTGCAACATTATGGTGCCTGTACTACCCATGCCAACATTATCATTTGTTAATCACTCATTTATTCCACAAATTTACTGAGCAGTTAACCACATTTGAAGCACTGAGCTAGGTAAACATAAAAAGTAGTAAACAAGATTGGGAAGGATTTTGCCTTTAACTGATAACATAATAGGAAAAACTATCATTCAATGAATGAATCAAATTCATAGACATAATTCCAATAATCAACAAGCACGTAAGTGTAAAAGAATGGTTGAACTATTAAGAGATTCCAATCCTACTACACATAAAGATACTTTAAAAACTGAATTAAGTGAGGCATGGTGGTGCACACCTGTAACGCTGGTACCCAGGAGGCTGAGTCAGGAGGATATCAAGTTTGAGTTGGAGGTCAGCCTGAGCTACAGAGCAAGATCAAGGCCAGCCTGGATTACATAATGAGATTCTGTCTCAAAAAAAAAAAAAAAAAAAAAAAACCACTAGATTAATGGGCTGGGGATGTGGTTCACTGGTAGAGCACTTGCCTTGCATGTGTGAGGCTCTGAGTCTGATCCCCAGCACAGCCTAAAACAAACAAAAAAGCTTGGATTTATGCAGGAAAAAAAATGAGGCTATCTACTTAAACTCTCACTTTACAGATAACAAAATTAATGGCTGCAAGACTGCCACAACACGTAGAAAATTAAGGACATATCTTGAATTATAATCTGTGAAACAAAATACAAAGACTAAGAGATTTGAACTCTAATACAACTTTGGCTATACCTAAGCTATTATCACTTAACTACCTTTTTTTCACTTACATAAAGAATATATATTCAGACCTCTGTATTTGCAGGTTTAACCGATCATGGACAGAAAATACTGCATAAAAATCCTGTCTACTGAACACGTACAGACTTTTCCATTTATCGTAATTCCCTCTAGAGTATAACGACAATGTAAAAAAAAAAAAAAAGAAAAGAAAAGAAAAAAGGAAAAAAAAGAATGAAAGCTTGGGTGTATAAAATGAACATAAAAAAAAAACAACTTACATAGCCTTTTCATTACATTAGATATTACACATTATCTAGAGATGACTTAAAGAATGCAGAAGGATGTGTGCAGGTTATTTGCAAATACACTGCCATTTTATATAAGGGACTCATGTATCCATGGATTCTGGTGTCTAAGGGGGTCCTGAAAACAATCTCCCACAAAGGGTGGACTGTATCACCTTTTCATCTTGAGGTTCAAAATGAATGAAATACAAAGACAACATAGCTAATCACAGCAATGAATGCATTCACAGAAAAGTGTAACTCCAATAAAGCTTCTAAACTTCTGAAGGTATACAAATTCCTGGCTGTTAAGTATCTCTCTTTTTTTTTTTTCCAGGGCTGGTTATCAAGCTATGAACTTTGCATGTCCTAGGCAAGCACTCTTCCACTGAGCTACATCTCCAGCCCCAAAATTAACAATCTTCACTGACCAATTAGGAAGCCTCCAAAGTTGTGCTTTTATTAATTCAAACAACAGGAAAAAAACAATGCTCTTTTCTTAAACAGAGAAGCTACATAAACTGTCTACTTTAACAAAAACTCCCAGCTAGAGACTGTTGGGTTCTGCCAATTCATATGTTGAAATCTGATCAGCAATGTGATATTATTTGGAGGCATAGCCTTTGTGAAGTTATTAGGTCATGGCTGTGCCCTAGGACCAGCACTTATAAAACAGGCCCTAGAGAAAGCCAAGCATGGTGCTATATGCCTGTAGTCTCAGCTACTTGGGAGGCTGAGGTAGGTGGATGGTGAATTTGAGGTCAACCATAGCAACATAGCAAGACACTATCTCAAAGAAAAAAAACAAACAAAAAAACCCAAAAACAAACAAACAAAAAAAAACACAGGTCTCAAAGAGATCTCCAGCCTCTCTCATCATGTGAGGTTACAGTGAGAAGACAGTAATCTATGCGGAGACAGACCTTCACCAGACATCAATCTGCCTGAACCTTCTTGGACTTCACTGCCTACAGAATTGGAGAAATAAATTTCTGTTATTTATAAATTAGCCACATAGTTAATTGTATTTTTGTTATAGCAGCTGGAATTGATTAATAACATCTCCAAACTCCAAAGACTGACAACAAAAGTCTCAAAATATATTTTCAAACTTTGTCTCCTTAAATAAACAATTCTCAGTTTTAAATTACTATCTCCTTATTTTACCTGCCTTTTCCCCTAAAAAACAGGTAAACTTATAATAAAGTAGTTTATAATTCAAGGCATCTATTATTGACTTGGCCCTATTTATGGTACCCACATTTTATCTATATTCCTTTTCTTCTTAGGTACAGAAGTCCGTAGAAAAGGAAAATTTTTATATAGCAGAAACATGGGGACACTGTGTTTTTGTTTGTTTGTTCTTTCCTCCAGTACTGTGAATTGAATCCAAAGCCCCATGCATGTCAGGCAAGAGCTCTGCCACTGAGCCACATTCCCAGTCCTTTTTATTTTGAAACAAGGTCTTGCTAAATTGCCCACACTGGCCTCAAACTTTCAATTGTGCCTCTGCCTCCTGAAGAGATAGAATTACAAGCATGCACCACCATGCCCAGTTATTTTTAATCAATTTCTATAGGTTCATTTTGAAGACTCTTTCAAAAAACACCTAAGAGTAAGCCTACTTTAAACTCAGAATCATTAAACACAAATCATAAAATATTATGAAACAATATACTGATGAGACATAGGTCTTGAAAGCCTAGAGAAACAGCGGGCACAGTGGCTCATTCCTATAATCCCAGCACTCGGGAGCCTGAGAAACAGTTCAAGAACAGTATGAGCAACTTACTGACTTAGGGGACCTTGTCTCAAAATTTAAAACAAGGTACTGGGGACGTAGCTCAGTGTAAAGGCCCTGGATTCAATCCAGTACAGGGGGGGAAAAAAAGACCAAAACAAAACAAAACAAAACAAAACAAAAACCACAAAACATTGTCTTAGTTACTTCCTTGTTGCTGGGACAAAATACCTTGGCACTCACAGTTTGTAGAAGTTTCAGTCTATAGTTGGCTGACTCTAAGGCAGGGTGGCATGGCAGAGGGTCATAACAGAGAAGAAAAAGTCCATGGCTTGGCAGGCAGGAAGAAGCAAGCAATGAAGCTGCCTTCCCTCTTTCCCTTTGTATTCTATCTAGGCTGCAAGCTTATTGGTTGGTGCCACCCACACCTAGGGTGGGCCTTCCCATTACCCACATCCAGAACTATGCTAAACCAGTCAGTGGACTAATTTAGTTATCACACACCCTTAATCCATATTCACACGCCACAGATCCAGCCACTTTTGAAAAGCCCCACCTATAAGTGCATGAGACTTTGGGGAGACATCTAGATACAAACCATAACAGACATGTAAAGTAGTCCAGTCTTGCGGGGGGGGGTCACCTCATTAAAATTTAAATACTTATTGGTCACCTGCTAGTGGAATGGAAGCAAAAGGATAAAACAGTAATCTCTGCCCATGAGAAGCAAAGTCTAACAAGTAAGTATAGTATATACTTATATTATATATATAAAATGCTACTTAATGCTGGATGAAAAAAATAAAGAGGATTCTGGGAATGCTTAGGAGAAAGATCCTTTGAATTAAAAAATAAAAACAACAGGTATTCATCAGAAAGAAAGACAAGAACATTTCAAAAAGGAAACTAAAGCCTGGTGGGTTTTTGCCAATTCCAATAGTAGATTGTAAAAGGTATACTTAAACAGGATTGGAAGGGCTAGAATGTTTAAATTCTTTATGAACTTTCAAAACTGAGCACTTGAGCTAGGTGTGGTGGTGCACACCTGTAATCCCAGCACTCAGGATTGCTGCAAGTTTGAGGCCAGCCTGGGCTACACAATGAGTTCAGGGTTAGCCTGGACTACACAGCGAGACCCTGTCTCAAAAAAACAAAACAAAACAAAACAAAACTGAACACTCACAAAACAGATGAAGAAAACAATGTTCAAGTGTACATGGAATGGTCACCAAGACAAATCAAATGCTGAGCCATAAAAACCAGTCTTGACACTTCTCAGAAGTGCGAGTAGCCAATAAATACATGAAAAAAGAACATTTTTTGTTCAGCATCTCTGGCCATTAGAGAAATGCAAATTAAAACAACACTGAGATTCCATCTTACTCCAGAAAGAATGGCTGCCATTAAGAAATCAAATAACAGGGGCCTGTGAGACAGCTCAGCGGCATAAGCACCTGCCTGGCAAGCACAAGGTCCTGAGTTCTTTTTTTTTTTTTTTTTTTGTGGGTACCGGGGGTCGACCTCAGGACCTCGCGCGCCAGTAGGCGCCCGTGCCACTGAGCGATATCACCGGCCCTTTTTCTCGTATGTGAGTTCCAGGAGTCGAACTTGGGCCCTCGCGCTTGCCAGGCAGGCGCTTACGCCGCTGAGCCATCTCACCAGCTCAAGGTCCTGAGTTCAACTCGGAGTACCCACATACGAAAAAAGGGCAGGTGATATTGCTCAGCAACACAGGCGCCTGCTGGCATGCAAGTTCCTGAGGTCGACCCCCAGTACCCACAAAAAAAAAAAAAAAAAAAAAAAGAAAGAAAGAAAGAAATCAAATAACAAAATATTTGGCAAGGCTGTAGAGAAAAAGGAACCCTTCTGCATTGTCTTTGGGAATGGAAACTAGTATAATCACTATGGAAATCAGTAGAGATTCCTTGAAAGACTAAATATAAATACTATTCAACCCAGCTATACCACCCCTAGGCATAGTCCTCAAAGAACTGAAGACTGAGTACACTATAGTAATTCCTACATATCCATATTTATAGTAGCACAATTCACAAAAGCTAAACTGTGGAAAGAGCCTAGATCCCCAACAAAAGATAAATGATAAAGTAAATGTAGTATATACACACAAACAGTATTACTCAACCACAAAGAAAAATGAATAGCCAGGTGTGGTAGCACATGCCAATAATCCCAGCTCTCAGGAAGGCTGAAGCAAGAGAACTATCAAGGTCAAGCCCAACATTGGAAACTTATTGAAACCCTGTTTCAAAAATGAAAAAAAGGCTAGAAATGTAGCTCAGTGCAAGAGTCCCTGGGTTTAATTTTCACTACCAGAAAAGGGAACAGAGGGGGATGAAATCATGTTTGCATAAAAATGGATAGAACCAGGGGCTGGTGAGATGGCTCAGCGGTGTAAGCACCTGCCTGGCAAGCGCAAGGGCCCAAGTTCAACTCCCGGAACCCACATACGAAAAAAGGGCCAGTGATATCGCTCAGCGGCACGGGCGCCTGCTGGCGCATGAGGTCCTGAGGTCAACCCCCGGTACCCACAAAAAAAAAAAAAAAAAAAATTGCATAGAACCTGTGAGTTCGAGACCAGCCTGGGCTATATAGTGAGTTCAAGGTCAGCCTGAACTGCATAGCAAGACCTTGTCTCAAAAAACCAAAAAAAAAAAAAAAAAAAAAAAAAAAAAAAAAACCAAACAAAACGGGATAGAACTAGAAACCGTCACATGAAGAGCAATTAGCCAGACTCAGAAAGTTAAGTATCATGTTTTCTCTTATATGATAAGCAGAAGGGAAGAACTGAGAAAGGGAGGGGAGATGACAGGAAACCAGGAGTAGACTCCTGGAGATGGGGAAGGGAGTGGGGGAGAAAAAGAAAAGGGGAGCAACAGAATTGAAGTTAAGCTAATGTTAAATGCGTGTACCAACATCCCAAACCCCCACCATTATGTAATATTAATACATACTAATAAAATATAAAACTTGTCAAAAGAAACTTGAAAGAGAAAAGCAAACTAAATCTAAACTAAGCAGGAGAAATAAAGGAAATAGGTAATAGAAAAAAACTCAACGAAATCAAAGTTGGTTCTTTGAAAAGATCAACAAAACTGATAAAATGCACTAGAAGAGCAAGCCAGCATGAAAGAAGACAGAGAATGAGAATGAATATGAATCAAACTTTACAGAAATATAAAGATTATAAGGGAATTCTATGACCAACTGTATGCTAACAAATTAACCTAGATGAAATGGGACAGGTTTCTCTAAAGACATAACCAAAATGGACTCAAAAAACAAGAAATCAGAAAGACCGGTAACAGATGGAAAGAGTAATCAAAAAACTTCCCACCAAGAGCCAGGTGTAATCCCAGCACTTGCGAGGCTGAGGCAGGAGGATCATCGTGAGTTCAAGACCAGCATGGGCTACATGGTGAGTACAAGGCCAGTCTGAACTACGCAGTGAGACCCTGTCTTTAAAAAAAAAAAAAAACACTTCCCACAAAGAAAAAGGCCAGGACCATATGGCCTTATCGGTATTCTTACCAAGTATTTAAAAAATTAACAGCATTTCTTCCTAAATGTCCCCAAAACATTAGTAAGAAACACTGCCCAACACACTCCATGAGACCAGCCTTATCAGGATACCAAAAGCAAATAAATACACCACAAGAAAAGAAAACCAGGGCTGGGGATATAGCTCAGTGGCACAGCGCCTGCCTGGCAAGTGCAAGGTCCTGAGTTTGATTCCTAGCACACAAAAAAAAAAAAGAAAGAAAGAAAGCCACACATCAATATCCTTTATAGGGGCCAGTGAGATGGCTCAGCGGCATAAGCGCCTGCCTTGCAAGTGCGAGGGCCCGAGTTTGACTCCCGGATCCCACATACGAAAAAGGGGCCGGTGATATCGCTCAGCGGCACGGGTGCCTGTTGGCGCGCGAGGTCCTGAGGTCGACCCCCCGGTACCCACACACACACAAAAAAAAAAAAAATATATATATATATCCTTTATAAATGCAAAGGTGGCTCAAAATATAAAAATCAGGGGCTAGGGCTGGTGATATAGCTCAGCCGCATAAGCGCCTGCCTCGCAAGCACAAGGTCCCGCATTTGACTCCCGGTACCCTCATTAAAAAAAAAAAAAAATCAGGGGCTAGGAATGTAACTCAGTGATAAGAGCACTTGCCTAGCATGCTCAAAGCCCTGGGTTTGATCCCCAGCACCTTATTGCCCCAAAGTAAAAATAAAAAGCAATCAATAATACACAATATTAGTAGGATAAAGGAAGAAATCCACATGATAACTTTAATTGACACAGAAAAGGCATTTAATCAAATCCCCCTTTCATGATAAACACAATGTCAACAAATAAGGAATAAAAGGGAACTTCCTCAACCTAATAAAAGTAACGTATGAAAAACTTAGAGTACATATGTGGTAGAAGACTCAATGCTCTCAAAGATGTTCAATTCTCACCACTTTTTTTTTTCTTTTCATTACTGGGAGTTAACACATTCCCGCCACCTTGAACCATGGATCTAATGAACCATGGATCTAATCACTGTTATCGGTCTTTTTACTAGTAATAAAATTAGTAACAAGCCATTCAATGGGGCAGCCATGCCTGTACCACCAGTGGTTCAAGCCGCCCAGCGGTGAGGCATCCGAATTACGGTCCTGTCCTTAACATGAAATCCACGGCTTTCTAACTGAACTAAACGGTCATGAGGATGTTAAACCCAGGGCTTTCTAACTTAGCTATATGCCCAACCCTTTTTTTCTCTTTTGAGACAAGTTCTGGCTAAACTGCCCAGACTGGGCTCAAACTTGTGATCTTCCTGCCTCAGCCTTCCAGAATATTAGAATTATGGGCTTGCAGCACCACACCCTGCTTCACCATTGTACTCAACATTTCACTGGAGAGTCTAGTATGCAATTAGGCATGAAAAAATAAAGAAATCTGTATCAGAAGGAAAAGATAAAACTATCTCTTTGCAGATAATATGATCTATAAAGAATAATAAAAAAGTGGACTAACTAACTTCATAAAAATTAAAAGTTTGGTCTACCAAAAGGTACCACTAGGAAAACCACTAAGAAGGCAAGCAACTGAGAGAACATTCATAAAATACGTATTTCCCAACTTCTATCTAGAATATTTAAAGGAGTCCTACAATGCCATAAAACAGACAACAAAGCCAATTCAAAAAATGGGCAAAAGGGCCAGGGGTGTAGCTCAGCGGCATAGCACCTGCCTGGCAAGCACGAGGCCTGGAGTTTGATTCCCGGTACCAAAAGAAAAAAAAGGGGGGGGGGCAAAAGACTTAAAACACTTCATAAAAACTAAATGGCAAAACCGTAAGAATGATACATAATATTATTTATCATAAGTATAAGTTAAAACCATAAAAACATTCTACTTGAATGGCAAATATTTTAAGACTGACAAAAATAAGTAATAAATACGAGACAAGGAAACTCATGCTCTGCTACAGTAGCAGGAATAAAGTTTTTTGGCCAAGTTTGATGTTTCTAATATAAACACACCTAATTCTCTGACCTGGTAATTTCACTTATAAGTTTTTATCTAAAACAAATATAAACAGCCAGGTGTAGTAGCAGTAGTGGCACACACCTGTAATCCCAGCACTCAGGAGGCTGAGGCAGGAGGACTGATGTGAGTTCAAGGCCAGCCTGACCTACATAGCGAGACCCTGCCTCCAAAAAAAAAAAAAAAAAAAGACTAATATAAACATGTACATGACATACTTTTACTTTTTAAAAACAGCCGTATTTGCTGTGCATTGTGGCACACACCTGTAATCTCAGCATTCTGGAGGCTGAGGCAGGAGGACTGCCATAGGTTTGAGGCCAGCCTGGGCTACACAGTGAGTTCAAGGCCTGAACTACATAGGAGACCCTGTCTCAAAAAAAAGAAAAATAAAATAAAATAAATAAATAAATAAATAAATAAATAAATAAATAAAATACAATAAAAATGTAAAAAAGTTGTATTCAATACAGGATTATTGGGCTGGGGATACAGCTCAGCGGCACAAGCGCCTGCCTGGCAAGCAGAAGGTCCTGAGTTTGATTCCCGGTACCAAAAAAATAAAATAAATAAATACAGGATTATTTCTACTTCCATACTACAAACTATACACATGCCCAACAGAAAGACAAAGATTGTGGTGTTTTCACACAATGTAACAAATTATTGGCATTGACAACATGAAAGAATCTCACACACACATACACACAATGCTGTACAGTGGCAGACAAAAATACATTTTGACGACACCATAAGAAGAAATTTTATCAGCAACAAAAATGAAGATCAGAATAGAAGTTGCCTTGGAGGGAGGAAAGCTCTCAAATGTGATGGGGTGTGGATTTGTCAAAATATTACAGCTAAGATCTGTGCTCAAGATATTCACTAGGCTATGCAGATTCAGGAGTACACCCAAGGAAGCCAGGATTAAAAGTGAAAGAATTTTAAAAATAATAAAAATAATTAAGTAGAGACATCAATGGTTGCATAATACTGAGAGAAATAATTTGTAGGAAGTTACAACCAACCACCTTCAGGAGGGAGGAACATTCTGAATGTACAAGTGATTACAATGTTACCTAAAACAGCCAATTTTCAACAAAAACTTATGAGACAAGATAGAAACATGACCCAAAATCAGAGGAAAAAAATTAAATGAATATGTATTAATAATGTGCCACATTTACAGGAACCCAATGAAACATATACATAATTTAGTCTACATAAGACAAAATTAATTCTTGATCCCCCAAAATTTTCTTTCTTTCTTTTTTTTTTTTCAAGACAGGGTGTCACTATGTAGCCTAGGCTAGCCTCGACAATCTACCCGATTCAGCCTTCCAAGTGCTGGGATAGGCGTATGCTACCATGCCTGGCTTGATCCCCTAATTTTTTTTTTTTGGAGACAGGATCTTGCTATGTAGTTTAGGCTAGCCTTGAACTCAGAGCAATCCTCCTGCCTCAGCCTCCCACGTACTGGGATTACAAGTGTGCACCACTACGCCAGGTCCTTCCCCTAAAATTTTTTTTTTTATATGCGGGTACCGGGAGTCGAATTTAGGACCTCGCTCTTGCCAGGCAGGCGCTTATGCCGCTGAGCTATATCACCCACCCGTTCCTCTAAAATTTTGAAAGTCTTATTTCAGTGAAATATCGAGACTTATCTCTGATTATAAAATATATACGGGGGGGACGACTCAAGGCCTTTGAACTGAGCTACATTCCTAGCCTTATTAAATTTTTAAATTTTATTTTGAGATAGTTGTCAGCTTATCTAGGCTGGGCTCAAATTTTTGATCTCCTACCTCAGCCTCCCAGATGACAGGCATAAAAGTATACCTTGTTTTAAAACTTTAAGAGCACAGTAAAACATGAAAAAAAGATCCCATAATTCCTCCACCCAGAGATGACTGAAATATGGGTATTTCTGTTTTAATACACATATTTTAATCAATTTTGAATGACTACATTTAATGCCTCCTTTTTCCCCTTAAATAATTTCTTTTAAAAATATGAGGCTTTGAAAACTGGGCCTAATGGCACACACCTGTAATCCCAGCAATCAGGAGGCTAAGGCAAGAGTATCACTTTGAGGCCAGCCTAGACTACACAGTGAGTTCAAGGCAAGCCAGAACTACGTAGTGATACTCTGTATCAAAATAAAAATCTGAGGTTTGTTGGTTTGTTTGTTCATTTACTTATTGAGAGTCAGAGTCTCGCTATATTGCCCAGGTTGGCCTCAAACTCCAGGGCTCCAACAATCTTCTTGCCTCAGCCCTCATTACCTGGGAGTACACACGAACACCACCAACCCATTTAAAATTTTAATTTTTAACGGCCACATAATATTCCAATACACAGACAAATTCCCATAATATTTGATCATTGACTCGTTGAGAAATTAAACTAATAATAATTTCTAACAACACCTCAAGTGCAATAATTACATAAATTTTAGTCTATATTTCTGATTCTTTCCTTAAGAATCTATTTTTTTCTTTTCCTTTTTTTTTGGGGGGGGACGTTACTGGAGATTGAACCCAGAGCATTGCACATGCTAGGCAAGCACTCTATACTGAACTACAGTCCCATCTCTTTAAGGTAGTGTCTTAACCTGAGTGAGGCAGTGTACACCCAGAAAAGTACTTTCAACCAGCAGTATAAAGAGTACCTAAATTACTGAATCTTACTCATCAGATTTAATTTTTAATTTAAAAAAATTTTGTAGTCAAAAGTTAAAATTATTTTAAATTGTAAACTACCATAATAAAACAAAACTATGTATTCTAATATTTATAAACTACCTCTAGCCTCCATTTCATTAAATGTCTATGCATGCCTTTTCCCCACCTTTCCTAAAACTCAAACACAAAGCTGAAAGACCTCAATTCATCCCTCCCAATCAAAGCAGAAACATAGCACCTCAGAGCATTCCTGAGAAAAAGTAACCCAGCATCTGCTTGAATGCTTAACAAGACATATAGCTCATTACTTCATAAAGCAAACATTAAAAATGGGAGAAAAAATTAGTTCTGAGGATGTAGCTTGTGCCTAGTGTAAGACCTTGGGTTCAATCCCCAGTGGGGCATTTCAGTTCTAACAAGAAATTTTCTTAACCTGAATTTCCAAAGAACTTTACCTCACAGAACTATACTGGTGTGATAGGATCCCAATAAATAACTGCTAAACTCAATCTCTTGGTATTTCTTGCAAGTTACTGAAATTCTAAAATAAAGGGTTAAATGTCTGTGATTACCTGAATACTGAAACATAATTCAACCACATGTTACAAAGCACTATGAAAAAAGTTTTATGATAGTTTTCTAGTGAGGCTAATTCCCTATCTGTTAACTTCAGAAAGCTAATCCTCAAACTATTCTTTTCAAAAAAGCTCAAAACTAAAGTAACTACATTAATTACATTTATCTGAATGTGGAAAAGGTTAAAGTGATGTTAACACATAGCTGTCATTTATTAAGTACTGTATGTACAAGGCACTGTCCTAAATGCTTTCTAGTACTATACATTATACTGATTTTCAATCATATAATGTCCCTTATTTCCATTTTATAAAATAGAAAACAAGTAAGATGGCAAGAAATATTTTAATTAACAATTTCTGGATAATTTCAAATGAATACCTTGCAATGTGAAAATATTACCACAAAAAAATTTTAACTAGAAACCAGCATAGTCACACATACCTGTAATCCCAGCACTCTGGAAGGCTGAGGCAGAAGATCACAAATTCAAGCCCTATCTGGGCAACACTGTGAGACCCTGCCTCAAAAATAAAAAGGGAAAAAAATAAAAAATAAAAAAAATAAAAAGGGCCAGGGAAGCAGCTCAGTGCAAAGGTACTGGCGCAATTCCCAATACCACACACACACGCGTGCATGCACACACACACACACACACCCCACATCTGGTGATGGGGCTCAGTTGTACAATTCATGCTTAGATGCATAAGGCCCTACTTTCGATTCCCAGTACTGAAGAAAAAGGAGTTAAAGCTATCAAACTCTTAGACGGCTGTAACACCAAAAGCACAGGCAACAAAAAACATAAACATGGTCTGGTCTAAAATGGCCCACAAAGGGTCATATGTTCAGGGGTGAGGCTTCTGAAAATGCGAATGGATCAATGGGACTCTAACTTCATCAGTGGATTAATCTATTGATGAGTTTGTAACTGAATGCCCTATGGTGACGCTGGGCCTAACTGGAGGAAGGAGACTAGGGGCATTACTTTGAAAGGTGTATCTTGGAGGAAGTAAAAAAAAAGTCAGGATGTATTATGTACATGTAGAAACTCCCCACAATAAATGTAAAAATTATGTACTGCAAACATGTACTAATAAAAATAAAAAGTAAAAAAATTTTAAAAGGTTGTATCTTATCCCTGGCTCCTTCCTCTCTGGCTTAGGCTCTTCTCTCTCTGCTTCCTAGCTGCCAAAAAACTAGCAGCTTTCCTCCATCACAACCTTCTGCCACAAAGTCTCTGCCTGGCCTCAGGCCTGAAAGCTATAGAGCCAGCCCACCCTGGAGAAAAACCTCTGATACTGTAGTCAAAATAACTCTTTCTTCCTTTAAGTTGTTTATTTTGGGTATTTTGTCTCACTTGATGGAAAGCTAACACAAATAGGACCAAATCAAACATTAAAACATTTGTGTATCAAAGGATCCTATTAAGAATGAAAAGGCAATCTACGAAATGGGAAAAAATCATCCATCTTTAGAGATCAGATATATATAATATATAAAGAACTTGTACAATCAAAAACAAACAAACAGGGCCGGTGAGATGGCTCAGCGGCATAAGCGCCTGCCTTGCAAGCGCGAGGGCCCGAGTTCGACTCCCGGATCCCACATACGAAAAAGGGGCCGGTGATATCGCTCAGTGGCACGGGCGCCTGCTGGCGTACGAGGTCCTCAGGTCGACCCCCTGGTACCCACAAAAAAAAAAAAAAAGAAAGAAACAAAAACTCAAAAGACATGGTGTCCCACATTTATAATTCCAGCAATCAGGAGGCTGAGGCAGAAGGATTGCAAGTTGGAGGCCAGCCTGGACTACATAGTGAGTTCTAAACCAGCCTGGAATACACAGACTCTATACTTTTGTACTGATGGTGAGAATTTAGAATGTTGGCACTGCTATGGAAAAAATGGTTGGCAGCTCCTCAAAAACTTACACACAGATTTACCAAATCAGACCTAGTGGTACATGCCTGTCATCTCAGCTACTCAGGAGGCTAAGCCAGGAGGTTCATTAATTCAAGCCCATCCTGGGCAACTCAGACCCTGTCGAAATGAACAGAACAGAACAGAACAGGCCGGGAATATAGCTCAATGGTAGAGCACACACTTAGCATGAGTGAGGCCCGGGGTTCAATACCCCGTACCAAAAAAAAAAAAATAATAATTACCATATGCTTTTGATATATACCCAAAGGAATTGAAAGCAAGGACTAAACACTACATCCACATTATTCACAGCAGCATTATTCACAACAGTCAAAAGTAGAAGCAGTCCATCAATGTATGAACGGATGAACAAAATGTGATACATGTATACAATTAAAATAGTATTCAGCCTTTAAAAGAAAGGAAATTCTGGCACATGCTACAATACAAATGAACCTTGAGAACTATTTAATGAATATGAATTTTGGTTTGAGAAGATGGAAAGAATTCTGGAGATGGATGGTAATGATGGTTACTCAAGGTACTTAATGCTATTGAACTATATACTTCTAAATGATTAAAATTGTAAATTTAGGGCCGGTGAGATGGCTCAGCGGCTTAAGCACCTGCTCGGCAAGTGCGAGGGCCCGAGTTTGACTCCCGGAACCCACATACGAAAAAGGGGCCGGTGATATCGCTCAGCGGCACGGGCGCCTCCTGGCGCGCGACGTCCTGAGGTCGACCCCCCGGTACCCACAAAAAAAAAAAAAAAAAAATTGTAAATTTATATTATATATATTACCACATATTAAAAAAAATTTTTTTCCAAACCACTAATGGAAGTGTAAGCAAAGCTTTCCAATACAGTGAAAGGCTGAGACTGGAGTGGGAAAACAAAGTATCTTCTATTATTATTAACAAACTACTAGAACAAGGTGTAGGACATAATGGGAACAGAAAAAAAGCGGTAGGAAAAGAGATGAAGTAAAAATCTGCCCTTTTACCCCACCTTTTAAATAATTACTTCTTTTTTAAAAAATGACAAAATAACCAGCAGGCCAAAAAAGGGTAAATTTTAGGTATACAAATTATTGAAATATTTCATATCAATCTGGCCCAGTTTTTCTGAGCATTTCACAATAGGAAACAGAACACAAAGACAAATAGGGTTGGGAGAAAAACTGGGAAGAGATGACGAGCATTGTAGAAAAGCTGACCACAACACAGCTTTGTGGGAATCAGTATCTAAGGAAGAGGAAAAGACAACTGGGGCCAGTTGTGAATTACTCTTTTTCCACCATCAGTCTAGCCAATGTGAATGCTTTCCTTGGTCTAAAGTTTAAACCAAAAAGAAGGCAACCTCCGTGAAAATAAAATAAAATAAAATAAAATCAGAAAGAAGACAACTTGATGGGGAAAAAAAATCACACAATTATAATCTGCAGATGAAAAAAGGGAGCTACTATGACCAACTGGAGTTCTGCATACAGATCTATTATTATAAATTAATTGGGTTCTGCCTAGGCTAGAGAAAGCTGCAAATAATGTGCTATCAGCCTAGTAGCAGAGGAAAAAGAAGTATAAACTAAAAAATTAGTCCATCTGAGAACTGAGGGCCCTGGGCAACCAAGTAATCTCAAACCCAAGAAAAGACAAAGATCTTTGTAGGAGAGCCAGAACACAAGCACTGGTTCATCTTCAATACAGCAAGTCAAGAAACAGTGGTGCCATAAAAACAGGTTTAAAAAAACAAAGAATCTAAATTAATAAACTGAGAAAAAGTGAAGCTTAGGCTAGCATGAGCATATAGTAACCCTTAGAGTCATACATACAGTAGGAATTGAAATCCATTTGCAAGATCTTAGCCAGATCTCCAAGTGCTCAAAGTATGGGAACGTGGGACTGCAGAGAGTTCTGTGTACTAGAGGGCTGGAGGTAGGGAGCAGCCTCCACTACAGGAAAAGTACAAAGCCCCAACCAGACACTCTTCCCAAAAGAGAAACAAAACAAAACAAACTAAACTAAACAAATCAAACCACAACACTTCAGGCGCTGGAGGAAGAGCACCAAGCCCAGGAATCCCCCAGGGGCACAACTGCAAACATGGTTAAGAATGAAGGATGAAAGAAAATAGCCTTCTACCACTAGGGGAGGTGCAGAAAACAGACTTAGGCTCAATATCTTATACCTATGCCATTAGAAATCTAACCCTTGGCAGATTCTGGAAAATTCTTTTCCCAAACAAGACTTGCAAAGACACAGGTAGAGTCTGGTCTAGAAAGGCAAGATCACTGAAAGTCTTACTGCAGATGACCACAGACAGCACAAAGGACCTATTCAAAACAGACTAGACCAGAACAACTGAGATGTTCTTGACTCCCAGCAAGCCAACAAACACCAAGTAACACAACAGCACTCTACCTTTGGAAGAGAATCGGAAGCATCTATAAATTATTCAGTAAGGTACAAGCCAAAGCTGAGAGGTGTTCCGGAAAATTGAGAAACATCTTCACACACTCCAACCACAAACCTCACCACAAAGAAACAAGAAAAAGCCAGTAGTGTACTTAAGGAATGCTTTGCAGCAATAAAACTAAAACTGCCCTGACTAGACTGACTCATCTTTACATTTAAAGTCCAGGAATACAATATTCCAGGTATAAATACTATTTATGCAGTCTTAACAGTCCTATTCACAATATCCAGCATTTAGTAAAATATTGTGAGACACCCAAAAGACAACAGAAAATACAACCCGAGCCACGCGTGGTGGTGCACAACTGTAATCCCAGCACCCGGGAGGCTGAGGCAGGAGGATTGCTGTGAGTTTGAGGCCAGCCTGGGTTACGCAGTGAGTTCAAGGTCAGCCTGAACTACACAGAGAGACTCTGTCGCAAAAAAACAAAACAGGGCCAGGGATACAGCTCAGTGGCACAGCACCTGCCCGGCAAGTGCAAGGTCCTGAGTTCGAGTCCCGGTACCAAAACACCAGAAAACACAACCCACTACCAAGAAATAAAGCATTCAACAGAACCTGATCAATGAAGTTAGAAACAGAAAAGATGGGGGAGACGCAGATAGCTCAATAGTAGGGTGCTCGTATACCAGGCACCAGACTCAGTTTCCCAGAATTGGGGGGGAATAAACCCGAAACTTCAGGTTTTTTGGTTTTGTAAAATCAATAAATCGGGCTGGTGATACAGCTCAGTGGCACAGCGCCTGCCTGGCAAGCGCAAGGTCATGAGTTTGATTCCCGGCACCAAAAATAAATTAATTAATTAAATCAATAAATTAAGAAACCTCTGGCAAGAGCGAGAAAAAAAGACACAAACTGCCAATACTGGGAATGAAAAACTGAATGTCCTACAACTCCTACAGACTTTGAAAGGAAAAATTATGCAATATTACAAATTTATGCCCATACACTCACCAGTTTAGATGAAATGGTCAAATTTCTTCAAAAATATGAATCGCCAAAACTCGCACAGTAATAGATAACTTGATTAGTCCTGTACTTATTTTTAAAATTGAATCTATAGAAAAAATCTCCAACAGACAACTTGACATTTACTAGAGAACTCTACCAATATTTAAAAAATAAACCATAGCAAATCTACACAAACTTCCAAAACAATGGAAGCGAAGGTCACACTTTCTAACTTCATCTTAGGAGCATTTCCATGATACCAACATCAAAGATGATACATATTAACTGAGCCAGTATAGGTTTGAGTTTACCTATGTAATATCTGTAATAACATTTTATTACCTATATTTGAAGAATAAAGAGAAATTTTAACATGCATATATAGGCTTATCTTGGCTCAGTTCCAGGTAAATTCTTTTTTTTTCTTTTTTTTTCTTTTTTTTTTTGGGTACCAGGAACACAACTCACAACCTCACACTTGCCAGGCAGGTGCTGTGCCACTGAGCTATATCCCCAGCCCAGTTCCAGGTAAATTCTATTATTAGTAGAAAACAATAAACAAGTAAAGACTAGAAAACACGCATATTTAGGAAATAAATCTAATTAATAAAAATGATACAATTTAAAATAGATTATGTTGGGCCAGTGAGATGGCTCAGCGGCATAAGCGCCTGCCTGGCAAGCGTGAAGTCCTTAGTTCAACTCCCGGAACCCACATACAAAAAAAGGGCCGGTGATATCGCTCAGCGGCACAGGCGCCTGCTGACGCACGAGGTCCTGAGGTTGACCCCCGGTACCCACAAAAAAAATAAAATAAAATAGATTATGTCACAAAACATAGCAATGGTAGCAATATTTCAAGCATAAGAATTCAAGAGCCAGGTATAGTGGCACCCCCCTGTAATCCCAGCACTAAGGAGGAGGCAGAGGGAGGAAGAACGCCATGAGTTCAAGGCCAGCCTGAACTAGACAGCTAGACCCTGCCTCAAAAAACAACAAAAAAGGGCAGGTGAGATGGCTCAGCGGCATAAGCGCCTGCCTTGCAAGCGCGAGGGCCCGAGTTCGACTCCCGGATCCCACATACGAAAAAGGGGCCGGTGATATCGCTCAGCGGCACGGGTGCCTGTTGGCATGCGAGGTCCTGAGGTCGACCCCCGGTACCCACAAAAAAAAAAAAAAAAAAAAAAAAAAAAAAAAAAACAACAACAAAAAATTAAAAGTTTCACTTTTTATACATTTGAGCCAGATCTCATTTTATGATTATTAGCTGACTGCATGCCAGGCGTGGCAGCGCATACCTGTAATCCCAGCACTTGGGAGGCTGAGACAGGAGGATGGCTGCAAGTTCGAGGCCAGTCTGGGCTACATGGTGAGTTCAAGGCCAACCTGAACTAATAGTTGAGACCCTGTCTCAAAAAACAAACAAACAAACAAACAAACAAACCAAGAATAAATTACACACGCACAAAAAAAAGCTGACTACAGCCACACACCTCTAATCCTAGCACTTGGGAGGCCAAGGCAGGAAGATCGCTGTTTGAGGCCAGCCTGGGCTACACTGTCAGTTCAAGGCCAGCCTGTACTACATAGCAAGACCCTGTCTCAAAAACAAAACAAAACAAAAACAAAAAAACCTGACTGCTCAGCACTCCCACACTGGGAGTTGAAATTTGCTTTCAACTTTCCTGCAGCCCAGATAAAGGCAATAAAGGGGAGGGACACTGGAGAAAGAACCTCTTCCAAATATTTTTAAGCTGCAACATGAATTCTGCCAGTTTTTCTGGGCACCACCTGATATTTCCAACTGCCTTTTCAATATTGATTTGGTACCTCAAAACTGAATTCACTTTTCCCATCCCACCCAAATACCAAACTCTGTTCTCCCTACCATATTTTTCACACAAGTATGCTATCACTATCTACCTAATAAACCAAGCCCAAAATTTGGAAGCAATCCTAAACATTCTAATTATCACTCCTTTCCCTTACCTCCTATAGTCAATCATCAAACTGCAATGATCTTACCTCTAAAATATTTTTTCAGTTTCATCTCTTTAAGTCCACTGTACTACACAAATATCCCTATTTTCTCACTAGATTTTTTTTTTGGGGGGGTACTAGGAATCGAACTCAGGACCTCATGCTTCCCAGGCAGGTGCTGCACCACTGAGCTAAATCCCCGGCCCCTTCTCACTAGAGTTGCCATCAACTGCCTTCCAAATAAGGCCTAAACTCTGATGTTGTATATAAAACTGTACAATATCTACTCTTCAGTCTTTTTTAAAATGATATTTGCTACCCCATTTTTCACACTGCAGAAATAATAGTTTACTGCCCACTCGGTGCTATACATATTTCTGCACTTTTTTTCTTTTGTAGTACCAGGGATTTAACCCATGGTCTCACACATGCTGGCAAGCACTCTGACACCAAACTATATCCCCAGCCCTTGCAATTTTGTTTTTAGGAACAGGGTCTCACTGAATTGCCCACCTGGCCTTGAACTTGCAATCCTCCTGCCTCAGTATCCCAGGTAGCTGGGATTATAGGCATATGCCACCTCACCCAGCTTGTTCTCTTTACCTCAAACATTCTTTCAATTTTTCCACTTTTTCCTCCAGTACTGGGTACTGAGTCCAGGGGTGCTTTACCACTGAACTTTTATCCCAGGCCATTTTATTTATTTATTCTGAGACAAAGTCTCATTAAATTGCCCAGGCTGGTCTGGAACTTGCAATCCATCTGCCTAAACCTCCAGAGTAGATGGGATTACAACTGTAAAGCACCACACCCTGCTCTAATTCTTACTCTAATTTTTAAAAATTCAGCCCAAATATCACATACCCCAATAAATAACCACCTCTATATCCCCAAATTTGTGTAAACCCTGTGATTATCTCTACCTTTGCTCTTAACAGATCATATTGAAATTATCTGCTCTTACATATTTAATTGCACTGGACTGTAAGTCTTGAAGGCAGAGACCTGATCTACAATTCCACTAACCTAGCACACTAACTCAATCTGCACTGAACTGAATCACAATTTTTTCATTCATTCTTTTTAAAAAGACCAGAAAATGGAAGGAACATTATGTCACATAAAGAAACAATCCTTACTAAAATAATCAATTCTTGTTCATTTTAAAAAGGGACCTAGAAATCAAACTAATAATGCAACTTCCTTGTAAGATATCCTTCTCTTCACAAAATTCCTTATACCAAGCAATCTTTGAGGCAAACAATTATGATTGGAAACTGTTTTGTGCTAATAAGATTACAAGAACGATACACAAATAAGCTTGGCTAATAATTTTTTACTAAGGTCTTTGGTGCACAAATTTCTACCTAAACATGAAGAGAAAATAGTACATTACAAATGAAATATTCTTAACAAATTACTAAGGTCTAACTAATGTGCCCTCTTTCAAACACGTATATTCTGAATAACACAGAGAAGTGGTATACTGATATATCACACATTAAGAGGACAATAAGAGCCTCAGGTGGTAGCACACACTGGTAATTGTAGCATAGGAGAGGCTAAGGCAGGAGGATCATGGACCAGCCTAGGTTACAGCCTCATAAACAAAGAACAAAAAACAAAGGAGGTTGGGATGGGGGGTGGCAAAATTGGGTAGTAGCTAGTGTGGTGGCACACACCTATAATCCTAGCTACTCAGAAGGCTGAGACAGGAGGACCCCAAATTTGAGGCCAGCCTAAGCAATTTAGCAAGACCCTGTCTAAAAAAAAAAAAGTGGACAGGGGGTACGGCTCATTGGTAGAGCCCTTGCCTAGCATCCACAAGACCTTGGGTTCAATCCTCAGTACTGAGGGGAGGAAAAAAAAGTAAATATAAAGAAATTTGTAAAAAGATCATAAATCAAACTTAAAGGTGACAAAGTCAAGGCTTGCCATATAATTTAGGTATATACAATTATAGTTGTCTATGTAAATAATACATGTATGCAATATTCTGTATTAAGCTCCTGATCAACTAAGTAAAACCATCTAAAAAAAAATTTGTTTTTAAAGAGCAAGGGATTGAGTTCAGTGATAAAATGCTTGCTCAGCATGAGCAAGGCCTTAGGTTCACTCCCCAGTACCTAAATAAATAAAATTTAAAAAGTTGTCAAAATGGGAGATGGGCCTGGCTCAATTTCATATTAAATTTATTCTCAGCCCAAAAGAAATCTGAAACCCCCAGAACATATTTATTTGACTGTAAGAAAAAATTCAATGAGTTGTTAACAAAGAAGAAAAGTTATTAACTAAATCTTTAAAATCATTAAGTAAAACATGGTCTTTGTCCAAAATAAATCTACATTGAGTATCTGAAATAATTTCCCACTATTCTTATCACTATGTACCAAGAAAACTAGTCATTGTGATAGAGATAAACCACATGGGAGGTAGAAGATAAGGTTAACAGTTAATTTTTTTAGACAGAGATTTGGTATAATCATAATTCTCTAACAGAAGAATCCTCTTATTCACTACTACTAAAAAAGAAAACTAAAAAGCCTATTTCCAATTAATGGTTGTTTGAAAAGTCATTATGAGTATTTTAAAAATAATTTTTATCTATCTGCACATCAAAAACTTAAAACACTATGTAATTACCTTAATTTAACAAAACTTACCTAAAATAAGGTCAATGAAAGGTTAATCATTTTCAACTCAATATGTTAATCATACATATTTGTGGAATACCAGGAAAAAAGCAATTATTACTGAATACTCAGTTTCCTCTGAACTAAAAACATATTTATGTGTCCTGGAGCTGTAACAAATAATATATTCTCTTAGCAAAATATATTTTTAAATTCCTACCTAAATATTACTTTCACTAGTCAACAAATGAGAACACTAAAATTTTCTCTTCATTATTTATTTTTAGCAAATTCTCTGCTTTTTTTAATTCCCAATTTCTCCATGTTTTCTTCCAGAGGAAGAAAATATTCTTCCTGAACTATACAAACTGCTAACAAATTTTAATCTCAATTATTTCTGAAGTACTCAAATATCTTCTACTAGTACACTATTTTATGTTTGTTTTTTGGGGTTTTTTTTGCTGTTGTTGCTATTGTTTTTTCTGTTTGGCAGTACTGGAATTGAACCCAAGGCCTTCACATTGAACTACATCCCCAGCCTTTTTCAGGGTCTAACTGCTAACCTGCTAAATCCCCAGGTTAGGCTGGAATTTGTGATCATCTTGCTTCAGCCTCCCAGATTGCTGGGATTACAGGCGTACACCACTATACCCAGCTTTTTTATGCTTCTTTAACCAAAACAGTAAAGACATTTCCTTGTCCTAAAAAGTATTACAGCTATTCTGAAAGACTATTAGAACTCCACGTCAAAACATTGTTGATGATTCATGTTTAAGGTAGATATATTCTCCTGTATTCCATCTCTGTAATACAAGAGTGTATGAAGACATTAAAATATGGGGTCCCTAATGACGTCAATTAGCCTACTGCAATCTTAAATTCAAATTACATTTGTCTGTAACATCTTATGATTCATCTTGGGGCCACATTTACTCTCACTATTGCTTACTGTAAGTAAGATTCATAAAATTTCCAAAGGACTCCAAAGGGCTCCCATTATAATTCTACCCTCATGCCTGTCTTCTCTAGAATACACTCATATTCCACACCTTTCCTGGTCACAGCCAGTGCACATTAACTTTCCTGTGTTCCGCTGTCTCTGAACTGTCACCTGTGTGTGGCATCAAGTTTATTCAATATATTAATCTGTGCTATTATCATTAAAAGATAATAAAGTTTTTCCTGAGAATTTGTGGGGTTTTTTTTTGTTGTTGTTGTTGTTTGTTTTGTTTTTTGAGGCAGGATCTCACTGTGTTGTTCAGGCTGGCTTTGAACTCACTCACAATAGCCCAGCCTGGCCTCGAATTCACAGAGATCCACCTCGGCCTCCTGAGTGCTGGGATTACAGGAGTGCACCACCATACCCAGCCCAAGAATTTGTGATTTTAAATAGTATCTCAGAATTCCGCTGGGTGAGGTGAAACATGCCTATAATCTCAGCACTCGGGAGGCTGAGGCAAGAGGATCACCAGGAGTTCAAGGCCAGCCTGGGCTACATAGTGAGACCCTGTCTCCAAAAAAAAAACCCAAAGAAAGAAATTCCTTATGACACTGAAGATAAAGAAAGTTCTGTAGCGGCAATTCTCAAGTTATACCTCACCTCAACTACCTATTTACCTATTTGTGATGAGGATCCAATTATAATTTAATACAGTTTAAATTAAAAATTAATGTGGTCATACAACCACTAGAAAATTTGTGTCGGCTTAGATATATGCCTCAAGGCAAATGTCAAAGCTGCAATTGTACAGTTTAACATAGGTTTCATTATCTGATAAATATCCTCATCCTAAAAGTAGAGCAAATAACTCCCTATAGCCAACCCAATTTAAAATGGTTAAATAACTTTTTAACCTAATCGGTGAATTTTCATAAGGGCATACCACACACTGGCATGAGATCCTCTCAGCCTATCTGGTATTTGTTACTCAAAAGTATCCTTTACGGTCAGCCAAAGTGGCCCACATGTGTAATCCCACCTACTCAAGGAAGCTGAGGCAGGACTGCAAGTTTGAGGCCAGGCTGGGCAGCTTAGTGAGATCCAGTCTCAAAATAAAATTTAAAAGGATTGGAGGGGCCGGTGAGATGGCTCAGTGGTGTAAGCGCCTGCCTGGCAAGTGCGAGGGCCTGAGTTCGACTCCCGGAACCCACATACAAAAAAGGGGCCGGTGATATCGCTCAGCGGCACGGGCTCCTGCTGGCGCGCGAGGTCCTGAGGTCGACCCCCGGTACCCACAAAAAAAAAAAAATAAATAAAAGGATTGGAAATGAGCAGGGCATGATGGTAGACAACTGTAATCCCAGCACCGAGAGACTGAGACAGGAAGATCATAATTTCAAGCCCAGCCTGGGCAACTTAGCAAGACCCTGTCTCAAAATTAAAAAATTATAAAAAGGGCTGGATATATATAGCTCACTGTGTGAAGGCCCTGGGTTCAACCCCCAGTACTACCAAAAAAAAAGTTAGGAATGTAATAAAAATAAAAATAAATTTTAAACAGTGTCTTTTCTACTTTATGCATTCATAATAACGTGGTAAATTACAAACATTAGAATTTTTTTTCAAATATAGTTACATTTTTTTTCAAATTTTGGCAAATTACTTTATTCTTACCTCATTAATCCAAAGCATAGTCCCTTCTAGCCAAGAGTACTTAACACCATTTTACTCATTCAGCAATAAATTCTACACTTACAAGTCTAGAGCATCCTTTTGGAACAATACATCCAAGGTTCTTTAACCACAATTAGATGGGATTCTGTTGTATGATAATCTCATAAAGAAGCCAACTGACCAAAATCACAAACTTGGAAGCAGCTACATTAATTTGGGAAAGATAAAAGTTTCTCAAATCTTCATTTCTTAACAGTGGAAAATAACTTTCCTAACTCAAATGAAATCCCACAGGACACAGTATAAAGTTGAATGTTATAAAATGTACTAATCCTATTTGGTATTCTTATGCAATCCTACTTAGAATTTCTATATGGCTACGAGTCCATAAAAATTAAGGACTACACTACTTAACAGATTTTGCAACTTTCAAACCATGCTGAAAAGAGTACTAAAAGAACTTAAGTACTGAAGGAATGTAGCAGTAAACAATTTGGGAGAATTTTTTTCCCTCCAGTACCGGAAATTGAACACAGGACAACATGCATGCTAGGCAAGCACTTTACCATTGAGCCACATCCTTACCTCCAATTTGGAAGATTTCTTTAGTCCAGACTGGCCTTGAAATTACTAATGTAGGGCCGGTGATACAGCTCAGCGGCATAAGCACCCGCCTGGCAAGTGCGAGGTCCTGAGTTCAACTCGGTACCCACGCATAAAAAAAAAAAAATGAAAAAGAAAAAGAAAAAAGAAATTGCTAATGTAGCCCAGGCTAGAACTCCCAATCCTCCTGCTTCAGCCTCCTATATGCTGGGATTATATGTATAGACCACCATGCTTGGCTCTGTTTGGAAGAATTCTTTAAGATGTAGTCTGGAATGCTCACTCAGCTACCTGTAAACCAAATTTCATCAGAAACTACCCTGAAAGATCATTAATATACAGACAAACGCTGCACTAGACCAATAACTTATTTTAGATCCCTTTAAATTATGTATTTGGCCCCACTTTTTGGATAAATTGACTCAACAAGTATCCAACATCCCTACACTTTCACTTCCCAACCCCCATTCAACTAGCTCAACTCAACTGTAAAAGGCTGCTTCACATAAAAGCTAAATTTTGCCTTGACATTATGACCTTGGGAAAATCTACCAAATGAAGGCTATAATGATGTTTGTGTATTCCTGCTTGTGAAATTTAATCCTAATATCTTGGTAACAATAGTGAAGTTCTCCAAAGTGAACCTACAGAGCTGACAGCTTTTGAGTTATAAATAACAGATATGTAACACGGGTCATTTTTAGTCAATTACAGGGCGTGAAAAAAATTATAAAGACCCCAAATTCAACATGTTCAAAAAATTCTGAAAAACACTGAGTCTGCTTACATGAATAAAAGAAAAAGGATGTATAAAACTAACTTTAACTTGCCATTTTCCCGCTTTTGTAAGGATAACAGATGGACCACTAAACAAAAATGTAAAACTTGGCAACGAATGGTCAGTTGGAATATTAAGCAACTGTAATCTGAAAATTATGTAGATAAAGCCATCATTTTAAATCACTAACTTGTATACCTAGGTAGAGCAGTATCTTGGTGTTGCTTTACTAGCATCAGAAAGATAAATCCCTGCCTTGAAGGAACATCTAAGTACATTTCGTTTCAGCATCTTAGGAAAGTTTATTGGAAGTATCTCTTTAGGCATCCCTAAAGTGCTCTAAAGTGCTTAACATCATTTACACATCCAGCTACCACTAGGGTGAGAAGTAAACAAACACAATTTATTTATGCAATTATATGCCACAGACATCTGGTCAAGAATGCAAAAGTAAACACTTATACAGGCATTTAATGCTCAAAGAAAACAGAATATTAAGTTTAATAAGATTCAACCTTAACTGATTACCATAGAAACCAGAGGCCTCCCACATGGGCTGTTCCTTACTAGCACTTTTGATCTGAAAAAGTAACAATGTCAACTCAACATTTTAACAGTTCAGGAGGTGAACACAACTCAGTGAAATCCCTTCTTCCAGATTCTCAAAAGATACTTATAGGAACTGAAACAGAGCAACCCCTCCCTAAAAGCACCCTAACAGAAATACTGAAAATATCAAGTGGGCCAAGAGGATCAGAAAAAGCGATCTTCTAACTTACAGACCCAGAGGGAACACACGGCTGGTGACCAGGAACGTGAGATCGGGGTGGGGGTGGGTAGCAAAGTGAAATCTAACCCCAGAAATCACAACACAGGCCTCAGCCCAAGCGCTGAAGCTGGCGGGAAGTGAGCTCCCATTCCGTTCCCAGGGAAAAGTCCAGAGAAGAGCGGCTACACTGAGTGAACGGACGCAGCGCCGAACAGTGCATGCCTACCAGCGCATTGGAACCACTGAGGACCGGCGGAGAGCGGGAGGAGATCCGGCAGGCGGCCCTGGGAGAGAAGGACTAAGGTTGGCGGCAACGGCAACGTCTGGACGAAACAGATTACCTCACTATGACGACAGAGAAGTGTCCTCAGGCTCCGGCGATGGTCCCGACTGCGCAATGTGGGGTGTCCTTCCCGCTTAGCCCGCAGCAGCAACAGAACCAGCTCCTTCAGCCAGTCGCCATTTCCCGCCTACCGACCTGCTGCACCGCACAGACAGGGACCCGGATGGAAAGCGGCCTCCCTGCGCAGGCGCTCTGACTTCCTCCTCCCCCTCCCGCCGCAATTCAGCTAGGTGGGAGGGAAGGAATGCGGGCGGCCGAAGAGGGCGGGTCGGGGGTGGGGGTCGCCTTCTACTTCTGCGTAGCGGTTGGATTTCCTGACGCCCGAAGAAAGTCTCGAGTCCAGATTCCTGACAAAAAATGAAGAGAGCGCCTTAGGACTGGGTAGAGACAAGAAAAGACAAAAACCTATCAGGATGCCCCAGGGCCTGGGGAATATTTGTACTTTAGGGGCCTCCGTAGCCGGTTGTGTAGTGGTCGCCGGGGGAGTAGGGAGTAAAGCGTTAGGTTTGGAGAGGCGGGGACGCAAAGGACGATTTTTTTTTCTCGCTGTTAACGGAACTGCTTAGGGCCAAGGTGGGAGGGGGAGCGCGCCCTCGCCCCGGAGGCGGGGCTTAGGAACTTGTCGGCCTGGGGCGGCTAAGGTTTAGTAAGTGTGGGCGCGCCAAGTAGGTGGAGCTGAGGTGGACGGGGCGGGGCTAACGGCTTGGCGCGCTGGAAGAGGTAGTGTGCTGAGCTCGCCGGAGGCTGAGCTACGCGCATCTGGCTTCTTTCCTGGGACCCCGGTGGTTCCTAAGGGTCCTTTCTGCAGTTCACTGTCTAGAGAGCAGAGCATTCGCTCCTGGATCAGTCATACAAATTCGTGCCCTTCCGTTGCACGCGATGTCAGCGGTAGTTCTGCAGGCTGAGAACTCGGAACGTTCAGACAAATGGGCTCCCACCTGAAAATCTGGCTTGAGGGAGGGTCAGCTCCAACAGGGCGAAAATGTATCAAATATCAGAAAAACAAGCCTCGCGGTGGGGGAAGCATTACCTTTGGACCTTTGTCATTTTCGATATGCGGACACTGACTTCCCGGAATTAACAGTCTGTGGAAGACAAGTGGACAGAGTGTAAATGCAGTGGGATAAGATGACCACAAGGAGTGGAATGACAGGCGTCATAGGAGCATGCCAGAGTGCTCTGAGAAGTCTGGTAAGGTTGCATCCACGTGAAACAGGAGTTGGAGTTGCAGGAGTTTCTAAAAGTCCACAGACAGCTTGAGTTGAGCTCTACAAGTAGTTCTGAGAGCCGGGGAAGGAGGATTTGGAGTGGAAGGAAGGCGGTGCCAGATGAGACTGAGAGGTTAGCATAACCCCTTTGAATATGGTGGTTTCTGTTTCAAAATGAAGAGCAGGTGGGTTGTGAAAACCTGTGTACTACAGGTCTTGTCAGGGCTCAGAGTCCATTTGCTCCCTAAGAAGGCAACATTGATTGAGAGTAGACAGTATACAACGCACAGAACTGATAAGGTCCATAAAAGATTTCTGAAAGGCTGATGGGAAGGAGACGTAAAAAGAATTAAGATGTGTTATGTACCTGTACCAAATTCCTACGATGACTGTAATCATTATGTACTGCAAACGTACTAATAAAAAAAATAAAAATTGAAAAAAAAAAGACATGAATGCCTCCTTAAAAAATGTGCGATAGTCCTTAATGTGTATTTTACATGTCTGAGAATAGTTCATCCATATGAAAACTGTAAACATATACTAATAAAAATTAAAAATAAAAAAGGCTAATTGGAAGACAAACATTATGCAGACAATCTCACTCAGCTACGCCTATAATCCCAGGACCTGGGAGGCTCAGGCAGGAGGATCTCAGCAAGTTGGAGGCCAGCCTGGGCTACATAGTAAATTCAAGGCCATACCGAACTACATAGTGAGACCCTGTCTCAAAAAAAAAAAAAAAAAAAAAATGGATTTGGGACTCAAGTTCCCATTCTGTTCGTTATACTACCATTATTATGTTTGTTTAGAAAGGTTGCTAGTAATAAGTCTAAATACTTTGCAATTTATTAAACATTTAACACCATTTTCCCCAAATAATACTTACTTTTGTTTTTCACTGTAGCTATCATTTATATCCATGATTTACTGTCTTCTGCCCTAGCTGGGGATGGATGCAGGGCCTTCACACTAAGCTACATCCTCAACCTTTTTTTTTTTTTTTTTTTTTTTGAGACAGGATCTCACTGTACTGTTCAGACTGGCCCTTGAACTCACTACATAGCGTTTCGGCATTTAAGAGATAGGAGAGACCAAAGGGGAAAACGGGAGGATTTATTTTTAGATGTAATTGACTCAGCTAGTAAATCCAAAATGTTGAGCAAAGGACAAAGGCCAGGTTCCAGCTTTTATACATATGGTCAAGGGGGTTCATCTTTAGCATGGAACTTGTGGGTGGGCAGAAGGAGAACAAAGGTAGTTTGTCAAGCTGTGACAGTTTTGTATCTTGGTGGCTCTGCTCAGGCATAGCAAGCAGAATGTTATGGGAACAGGAGGCTATAAAATTTCACTTACAGGGACAAAAGTTACTGCTTTTAGACAGGAATGGTGGTGCATGCCTGTAATCCCAGCACTTGGGAAGCTGAGGCAGGAGGATTGCTGTGAGTTGAGACCAGCCCCGGCTATGTAGTGAGTTCAAGGCCAGGCTGAACTACATAGCAAGACTCTATCTCAAACAAAATAAAAACAAACAAACAAACAAACCAGCTTTTATCTGCATTAGAACAAAGAACAACAGCTGTAGGGAGGGGGCAGTTTGGGAAACTTAACTTTTTCTTTTTAAATCTTGCTTCAGTAGCTGGGCTGGCAGCAATCCTTCTACCTCAGCCTCCCTCCCAAGTACTGGGATTACAGGTATGCACCACCATGCCTGGCCTCCAAGCCTTTTTATATTTTATCTTGAGACAGGATCTCACTAAGCCACTAAATTATCTGGGCTGGGCTTGAATTTGGAATCCTCTTGCTTCAGCCTCCCAGAGTGCTGAGATTATAGGTGTGTGCCACCAAACAACCTCTTCTGCAATACCTAAGTGAGTTGTTATGAAGCTTAGATTATTTATTAAAGCATTTAAGAAGGTGCTTTCCTTGCTCCTTAAGTGATAATTGTTAATATCATTTTCAGTAACAATTATATCCAAGATTTTAGACTTAAAAGTTTAAAAAATATGAATTTAAAGTGTGAAATATATTTAAATGCAAAACAGAAGTCACAAGAAAATATGTGATGAAAAAACTAGTAGCATATGACTTTTTAAACTACTCAAAACTACTGTTATGTAGAACCATTAATGAAATAGGAATGTTCACAAAGTAATATATTAGAAGTATCTCAGATCTTCAACAGTCTTTCTTTCTTTCTTTCTTTCTTTTTCATTTTGAGAAAACAGTTTTATTACTGAGATGGGAGCAACTACATGCAAATTCAACAGCCAGGGTGAAAACCTCTTATTCTCTAAGACTTGGAAATCCATTTGTATATATTGTGTTCTTTCCTAAGACCTGGAAAAAACAGAAACCAACCATGTTCCAGCAGCTGATGAGTCTTTTCTTTTCCTTGTTAAAGAAAATCTGATGATCCCTCAGACAGTTCCTTCTAAAATAAATTTTCCTCTTCTCCCCCAGCCAGCCCCAGTGGGTTCACCTTTACAGGCTCTGGGGCTCAACAGTCTTTCATTAGGTCATTTATTCCAGATACAGATTGAGCATCCCTAATCTAAAATTCCAAACTATGAAATTTTCCAAAATCCAAAACTTTCTGAGTGCCACATGACACCAAAAGTGGAAAATTCCATACTGACCTCATGTGCATGTTGATGCGAGAGAGAACACAATCAAAATGCAGATGCACAGAAAAAATACTGCATAAAATTACCTTCAGGCTATGTATATAAAGTCTATATGAAGCATAAATGAGTGTCAATTTTTAGACTGGGGTCCCTTCTCCAAGATATCTAACTTATATACATGTAACATTACATATACATGTAAAAATCAAAACAATATGAAATCCAAAACACTATGGAATATACTTAACCTTTTACCTGAAACATACGTATGTGTACTCAATAATTCATAGTTATATTAATACTAATTCCATCTCCATGATGTATATGGTTTTATTCTCTTATTGTGACTCACTAAAGCAGTATTCATACTCAATACTGAAATATTAGAACTGCAGTTTTTCTCCATTATTGCAATTACTTGATGGCAGTATCCATCTGAAACTTCACATGGTTGAAACTAAACAATTTTCTCTCAAATTTGCTTCTCCCTCGGTGTTCTCCACCTTAATAAATTCTGTTATCCCATACCTTACATCCAATCTATTGGAAAGTATAATAAACTTTCAGAATATATTCAAGCCTTCCATATCTTCACATTCCACATCCAATAGAGTCAACCATTTAAAAAAAAGTATGACAGCTGTCCCCCTGCTCGGTATCTTCCCCAAAGAGCTTAAGACATCATACTACAGTGACATGTACATACCAATGTTTATAGCAGCACAATTTGTAATAGCTAAATCCTGGAAACAGCCTGTATATCCATCAACACATGATTGGATAAAGAAAATGTGGTATGGAATACTACTTTGCTATAAAGAATGACAGATTTGAGACATTTGTAGGAAAATGGATGCACCTGGAAAATATAATGTTGAGTGACACAAACCAGACACACAAGCTTAAATACTATGTGGTATCTCTCATTTGAGTGAGGCAAAGTACAAAGAGAATAATAAAGGATGGATAGAAGGGGACAAGGAGATGAATCTCTTACAATAGAGAAGTAGTCTAAGGGAAAAACTGTGAGGAGTGAGGAGGGGAAGGGAAATAAGTAGAATAAAGATATGCTGTGTACAGGAACTAATAACCTCAATGAATGCAAACATTATATCCCATAACATGGGCTAAAATTAATAATATCAACAAGAATGAAAAATGAGGTAGGGAAATTGGAGGAGGGAGGAAGGAGAGGGGAAAGGGATTAAAATAAAGAAACAAATGGTGGTATGTACATGTAACCACTCTCCAAGATGACTGTAAACTGCATGAACTGCAAACATGTACTAATAAAATTTAAAATTAAAAGAAAGAAACAGTCTCACCCTCATTTTAAAAACAGTCCTCTTTATAAGCCTGTTGGTCATGTTTACATATGTCTTCTTTCAAGAAATGTCACTTCAAGTCCTTTACCCATATTAACCTCTTGTAAGATGTATGATTTGCAGACATTTTCTCCCATGGGAAGGTGCTGAACTAGGGTTCACATTTTTAATTAGGAAGAATAATTTTTTGAGATCTATTTGCATAGCATGGTGACCATAGTTAATATATCACATATTTCAAAATCGCTACAATAATAACAGCTCTTAAGTGTTCTCATTTAAAAAATAAGTAGTATTTTTTTTTTTGAGATAGGGTCTCACTATGTAGTTTAGACTGGCCTTGAACTCATGGAGGTCCTTGTGCCTCAGTTTCCCAAGTGCTGTGATTACAGGTGTGCACCACCACACCTGAAAAAATAAGTTTGTAAGGTAATGGATATGTTAACTATTTTGATACAATCAAAACATCACCTTGTACTCCATGAGCATATACATTTGTTATTTGCCAATTAAAATTTAAAACTATTTTTTAAAAAGTATAAGCCAAATGTGGTGGCTCATGCATGTAATCTCAGCACTCAGGAAATCTGAAGTAAGAGAATCACAATTTAAGCCCAGCCTGGGCAATTTAGCAACTTAACAAGAGCCAGTCTCAAAATAAAAAATAAAGGGTTGGGGATATGAAGGTCAGTGTGAAGGTCTTGGGTTCAATCCACAGTACGACATATACACACTAAAAAAGTTATGTTCGTGGGGCCGGTGAGATGGCTCAGCGGCATAAGCGCCTGCCTTGCAAGCGCGAGGGCCCGAGTTCGACTCCCGGAGCCCACATACGAAAAAGGGGCTGGTGATATTGCTCAGCGGCACGGGTGCCTGTTGGCGCGCGAGGTCCTGAGGTTGACCCCCTGGTACCCACAAAAAAAAAAAAAAAAATTATGTTCGTACTGAACAAGTACAGGCTTTTTATTGCCCTTGGCTTTTTATATAGTACTATATAATAACAATTTACATAGCATTGTACAGTGTATCTACTATTCCGAGTAATCTAGAAGATCAAGTACATGGGAGAGCTGGTATGGTGGTGTATGCCCATGGTCCCAGCTATTCAGTAGCCTGAGGTGGGAGAATTATATGAGCCCATGAGTTCAACATCCTGGGTAGTACAGGGCAGGGTGGCACACACCTATAATCCCAGCACTTGGCAGGCAGGAGGATGGAGAATTAAAGGCCAGTTTGGGCTACATAGTGAATTCAAAGCTAGCCTGGACTACACAGCAAGACCCAATCTCATAAAACAAAAACCAAAAATAGCCTGAGTAACATAGTAATTCCTTGTCTCAAGCCAGGTGTGGTGGGGCACTTCTGTAATTCCAGCTACTCCAGAGGCTGAGGCAGGAGGATTACAAATTCAAGTGCAGCCAGGGCAATTTAGTGAGTTAGTGAGACCCTGTCCTAAAACCAAAACTAAAAAAAGGCTGGGCGTGTAGTTCACTGCAAAGGAGGTAGGTCCAAGCCCCAGTAATGCAAACAAGACAAAAACAGTAATAAATCAAATATATAGAAGCAAGTAAATTATATGTAAATAGTATGCCATATTGTTACTGCATGATGAATTTGGCAGGTATAATCCAGGCTCTTATATACAATGACTAATGAGTTGGAAGCGAACACTGAGTGGCAAGGGGAAAGCATCTACATTTATTTGTTTTGTTTTTTTATTTCTTGTTTTTGTTTCGGTTTTTTGAGACAGGGTTTCGATATGTAGTTCAGGCTGGCCTTGAACTCACTATGCATTCTAGGCTGGCCTTGAACTTGCAGTGATCCTCCTGCCTCAGCCTCCTGAGTGCTAGGATTACAGGTTTGTGCCACCACACCTGGGACGTAGGGTGATGTTCTAAAAAAAATTTTTTTTTAGTGTTTTGAGACAGGGTCTTGCTGTGTAGTCCCGCCTGGACTTGAACTCATTATGTAGCCCAGGCTCATGGCAATCCTCTTGCCTCAGCTTCCCGAATGCTGGGATTATAGGTGTGCACCACCAGGCCTGGCTGATGTTTTAAATTAAATAGGTGGAAAGGAGTGACTTCCTCAGCTCCGTTGTTTCTAACTGTATGAATATTATACAAAGGACTTGAACATACTCAGATTTTGGTATTCCTGGGAAGTGTTGGAACCAATCCCTTAGAGATTCCAATGAATTGACTTTATATACTGGATCCAAACATTTCTCATCACCACAGCCACCTTTCTAGTTCAATAATGATCATCTCTTACTAACATTCTTCAAAGTTTTCTTGCTTCAGTCCTGAACCCGTTCAATCTTTTCAACACACAAAGTGATTTTTTTTTTCTTTGTGGTGCCAGGGATTTAACTCAGGGAGCTACATCCCCAGCCTTTTTTGCCTTTTTCTTTTGAGACAGAATCTTGCTAAGTCAACCAAGAGAACCTCAAATTTGTGATCCTCCTGCCCTAGCCTCCCTGAGTAGCTTGGGATTACAGGCATGCGCCATTAATGAACACCTAGTTTATTTAATATTTCAAAAATAAATTTTCCATCACTTAAAATCCAGGGGTTGAAAAAAAAAAAAAAAAAAACACCCAGGTGTTGAAGATAAGCTCAGTGGCAGAGGTCTTTCCCAGCAGGCATGAGGCCCTGGCTTCACTCCCTAACAACACAATAAATAAATAAAATCTAAAGTCTTTTCTATGACTTGTAAAGTTCTTCATCACCCAGCTCTTGGTGTCTTAGTTACTTTCTTGTTGCTATGACAAAACACTTGACACCGCAAGTTAAAAGAAGAAAGGTTTACTTTAGCTCACAGTTTGCAGAGGTATCAGTCCATAGTAAGCTGGCTCCAGGGCAGGGTGGCATGGCAGAGAGGCACCGTAGAGGAGAAAGAATCCATGGCAGGGCATGCAGGAGGCAGCAAGCAGCAAGCCTCCCTTTCTCTTTTTATTCCATCCAGGCTGTAAGCCTATTGGTTAGTGTCACCCACACCCAGGGTGGGGCTTCCCATTATCCACACCGAGAACTACACTAAACCAGTTATCTGCACCCTTAATCCAGCTATCACATATCCTTAATCCATATTCACACACCCTAGATCCAGTCACCTCTGAAAAGCCCCACCTACGAGTGCATGAGGCTGTTGAGGGGGGGAATCTAGATACAAGCCATAACACTTGACTACCTCACTAAGCACATTTCCTACCTCTTGTTCTTTGTATTCCAGTCCGACTGGCCAAGTAACTGTTCTTTGAAAAAGTGCATTCCTGAATCAAAGGCTTTTATTTGTTGTTTCCGCAGCATTTTTATCTCTGGACATGTATGGCAATATGGCTAGTTGAGCAATTGAAATTTGGCTCATGTGACTGAGGAATTTTTAAATTAAAAAAAATTTACTAGCATATATTTGTTTGTTTGTTTCTTTTCTTTTTGGTACTGGGAATTGAACTCAGGACCTCGCGCTTGCCAGGCAGGTGCTGCTGTTTGTATTTTTTTTTTTTTTTTTTTTTTGAGGCAGGGTCTCACCACCTACTTCAGGCTGGCCTTGAACTCACTATTTAGCCCAGGCTGGCCTCGAACTCACAGTGATCCTCCTGCCTCAGCCTCCCAAGTGCTGGTATTACAGGCATGCACCACCACACCTGGCTTAATTTTAAATGTTATTTAATTTAAATTAACTTAAAATTTAAAATTAACATATGAACAACTATCTAATGGGTACAGAGTTCCCATCAGAGGTGTTTAAAAGTTCTGAAACTAGGTAGTAGCGATGGTTCTATAGCATTGTTATACGGTTAATGCTACTGAGTTGTATACTTTATGTTATTGTATGCTTTGCTAGGAAATGTACAATGGTAAAATGTGAATGTTATGTGTATTTTACTATAATAAAAAAAATAGGCCAGGGCAATTCAATGATGTGGTGAGACTCTGTTTCAAAATAAATAATTTTAGGGCCGGTGAGATGGCTCAGTGGCATAAGCGCCTGCCTGGCAAGTGCGAGGTCCTGAGTTCGACTCCCGGTACCCACATAGGAAAAAGGGCCGGTGATATCGCTCAGCGGCATGGGCGGCTGCTGGTACACAAGGTCCTGAGTTCAACCTCCGGTACCCACAAAAAAATAATATAAATAAATAAATAAACAATTTTAAAAGGAATTGGGGATATAGCTTAGTGCTAAGGTGCTGGGTTCAAACCCCAGCACTGAAAAAAAAAAAAAGGGATCTCTGTCTGGAAAATTCTTTTTCTGTGATAGAAGTCGGTGAACCTGCAACCTGCCCTGTGGGTGGGATAAGTCTAGATTCCCCATCTTGGTTTTAGGAACTCCTTGTACCCTGTCCAGTGACATTTCCTTTGGGGAGCCAGTGGCAAGAGATAAATGAGGCATGCAGACTAAGTCTTTGACTTCTCTGGCTCCAAGTCAAGCTGATGCTCACCTTGCACTATTATTAAAACAAAACATTATGTGTACATATTCCTGACAACTCCACAGATGTCTCTTCTATATCACATGTCAGACGGCCTTAAGTTTCAATGATTTACTGATAAAAACCTTATCTTTCTAAATCTTTTTTAGGTTGGTGAGGATAAGATTTTTAGTCCCTGGCTAGGCAGAGTCAGTGCCCCCTTTCAGCCTGAAGTAACTAGAAGAAGGCAGAATTTCAGTCCTTCTACAGCCCTTAAGAATAAGGGATGGGGCCGGTGAGATGGCTCAGCGGCATAAGCTCCTGCCTTGCAAGCGTGAGGGCCCGAGTTCGACTCCCAGATCCCACATACGAAAAAGGGGCCGGTGATATCGCTCAGCGGCACGGGTGCCTGTTGGCGCGTGAGGTCCTGAGGTCGACCCCCCGGTGCCCACAGAAAAAAAAAAAAAAAGAATAAGGGATGACTTGCTCCTGCATAGGAGAAGCAATATAGTGAAAATGGCCATACTTCCAAAATTGTTATACAGATTTAATGCAATTCCGATCAAAATTGCAACAACATATCTCACAGAATTAGAGAAAACAATCCTAAAATTCATTCGGAACCAGAAGAGACCTAGAATAGCAAAGGCAATTCTGGGCAACAAAGCAAAGCAGGGGGCATCACAATCCCAGATTTGCAATTATACTATAAAGCTACTGTGATAAAAACACTGTGGTATTGGCAAAAAACAGACCCGAAGATCGATGGAACAGATTAGAAGATGCTGAAACAACTTCAGACATACTAAGCCACCTTATCTTTGACAAAGGTGCCAAACACATCCACTGGAAGAATGATAGCCTCTTTAATAAATGGTGCTGGAAAAACTGGCTCTGCACATGCCAAAGATTAAAATTAGACCCATATCTTTCACCATGCACTAAACTAAATTCAAAATGGATCAAAGATCTAAATATTAAAACAGAAACATTAAATCTGCTGAAAGGTAGGATAGATAAAACTCTTGAAGACACTGGTGTAGGCAAAGACTTTATGAATAAAACCCCAATCGCACAGGAACTATCCCAAAGAATCAACAAGTGGGATCTCATCTTATTAAAATGCTTTTGCACAGCAAGAGAAACCACCAACAGAGTGAAGAGACAACCCACAGTGTGTGAAAAAATGTTTATGTGTGAAAAAATGTTTACCAGCTGTTCCTCAAACAAAGGATTACTATTGAGAACACACAAAGAACTCAAAAAAATCAGACCTCCCAAATTTAAAGATCCACTCCAAAAATGGGCATCTGAGATGAATACACACTTCTCAGATGAAGAAATACAAATGGCAAATAAATATACAAAAAATGTGCAACATCACTAGTCATTGGAGAGATGCAAATTAAAACAACACTGAGATTCCACCTCACTCCAGAAAGAATGGCTATTATCAAGAAATAGACTAATAACAAATGTTGGAGGGGCTGTTGGGGAAAAGGAACCCTTCTCCACTGTTGGTGGGAGCATAGACTGGTGCAACCACTGTGGAAATCAGTGTGGAGATTCCTCAAAAAACTAGGATTGGAGGTCCCATTTGACCCAGCTATTCCCTTTCTGGGTAATCTTCCCAGAAGAATTAAAAACATTGTACCACAGTGGTATAGGTGCACCCATGTTTATAGCAGCACAATTTGTAATAGCCAGATCTTGGAAACAACCCAAATGCCCATTAACGGAGGAATGGATAAAAAAGATGTGGTATTTTTATACAATGGAGTACTATTCAGCCATAAAGAAGGATAAACTGGAGACTTTTATAGGTAAATGGATGCAACTTGAGAAAATACTCTTAAGTGAAATGAACCGGACACACATGTATAAACATGGTATTGTCTCCCTAGTGTGAGAGAAACTGAAAGAGTACATAAGACCCAAAATGTACAATAGATATGGTAAAACAGGAAGAAACTGGTCAAAAGGAAAGAGAAACTGGGATGGGGGAAGGGGGAAAAGAAAGAAGGGAAAAGAAAAAAATTACATATATATATATATATATATATATATATATATATATATATATAAGATAGTTAAGATAGAAACACTACTAATTTTGCTTAGTTCATTGAGAAGAAAGGTTAAAAAAAAAAAGAGTAAGAGATGATAGCTGGGCGTGGTGACACATGCCTGTAATCCCAGCACTCGGGAGCGTGAGGCAGGAGGATTACTGGGAGTTCGAGACCAGCCTAGGCTATGAAGTGAGTTCAAGGCTAGCCTGAACTGCATAGTGAAACCCTGTCTCAGAAAAGACCAAAAAAAGAAAAAAAAGGATGGAAGTCTGGAGATGGGGGTGGGGGTGAAGCAGGATAGAAAAAATAAAAATAGGTAGAAAAGAGATAAGGAAAATTATAATTTTTAATTTTTTTTTAGAATAACTACAGCTTTTTGAAAACACAGAAGTTATTAAAGTATTTTTCCCTTCCAGGAAAAATTCCTAAGGGCCTTAAAGACAGTAAGCATGTAAACTGGGCTCTGGGACTGTGCACTTCACCTGTAAATCGAACTCTCTTCTTAATGTTCTGCCTAATAAACCTCTTTATGCATCTTAAAAAAAATTGCTCCTTGGTATTTACCCAAAAGAGTTGAAAATTTATGTCTACACTAAAACCTACAAATGACTATTTATAGCAGCTTTATTCATAATTACCTAAACTTGGAATAACCAAGTTAGGTGTATTGTGGTACATGCATACAATGGAATATTATTTAGCTAAAAATGAGATGAGCTATCAAGTCATGAAAAGATATGGGGTAATGTTAAGTGCACATTACTAAGAGAAAGTAACCAATCTGAAAAGGCTACACCCTGTTTGATACCAACTTATATGACATCCAGGAAAAGGCAAAACTGTGAAGACAGTAAAAAATCAGTGTTTAGGGGTAAGGAAGGAGGAATAGATGGAGCACAAGGGACAGTTACGGCAGTGAAACTATCCTGTATGGTACTATAATGGTAGATATGTATCATTGCACATTTGTCCAAACCCATGAAATGTATGACAGGAAGAATAAATTCCAATATGAACTACAGACATTGTTTGATAATAATGTATTCACATTGCTTTACCGATTATAACAAACATTCCACAGTGGTGCAAAATGTTGCCAATAGGGAAGGTTCTGTGTGAGTGTGCTTGTGTGTGGAGGAAGAGGGTATGGGAATGCTGCACTGCACTTCCTGGTCAATTTTACTTTAAATTGCCGTAAAAATTAATATCTATTGGAAAAATTAATACTTGATTCAGTTATTGAAAAATGTTTGAGTATGTTTGAAATGAATACACAGATCCACATAACAATATACTTTATGAACTCTAAATATAAATGTTGCCGGTGCGGTGGTGCATGCCTGTAATCGCAACACTCAGGAAGCTGAGGCAGGAGGATCACTGTGAGTTCAAGGCCAGCCTGGGCTACATAGTGAGTTCAAGGCCAGTCTGTACTACACAGCAAGATCCTGTCTCAAAAAATAAATAAATAAATAAATAAATAAATAAATAAATAAATATTTCCAATGACAATTTAGTGACCAAATTGAAATATGCTGTAAATGTAAAATACACTAAATTTCAGGTTAAATATACAAGAATATGAAGTATCTCAGTAGTATTCTATATTAATTACACGTTAAAATGGTAATATTTAGGGTATATTGGTTAAATAAACTATCGACATTTTTTATTTGCTAGAAAATTTAAAACTACATAAGTGGCATATCATATTTCTATTGGACAGTGCTGCATGTGATATCTACACTGCACGTCCATTCATCTGTTGATGGATATAAGTCACTTCCAAGATTTAGCTATTATGAATTGTGCTCTATAATCATGGGTGTCTTAGTTACTTTTCTCGTTGCTGAGACAAAATACCTGACATCCAAAGTTAAAGGAGGAAAGTTTTGTTTGGGTCACTGTAGAGGTTTCAGCCCATAGTCGGCTGGCTCCAAGGCAGAGTGGCACGGCAGAGGGGCATCACACAGGAGAAATACATGTAAAGCAGGGCAGGCAGAAGGCAACAAGCAGCCAGCAAGCAACAAACAATGACCCTCTTTCTGTCCCTTATATCTTATCCAGGCTACCCGCCCTTAGGGCGGGTAGCACTCACACCCAGGGGCAACCTTAATCCTAGCATCACATCATGAATCAACCCCAGCACAGCATCCTTGATCCCAGGGGTACACATTCTAGATCCAGCCACCGCCAAAAAGCCCCATCCATGACCACGTGAGGCTTTGAAGGGACGTCTAGACACAGGACATAACAATGAGTATAACTTTATCACTGTAATATGATGTCTTTAGCTCTTTTGAGAAAACACTTAGCAGGGAAATAACTGGGTTGAATGGAATTTTTAGTTTTAGTTTTTTGAACAATCTCCATGCTCATTTCCACGGTGGTTTTACAAGTTTTTACTCCCAATGACAATGTAGAAATGTTCCACAATCTCACCAGCATTTGTTATTATTTGATTTTTTTTTCTGGGTACCAGGAATTGAACTCATGACCTTGTGCTTGCCATTATTTGTTTTTTTGTTTTGTTTTGTTTTGTTTTTATGTGGGTACCAGGAGTCAACCTCAGGACCTCGCGCTTGCCAGCAAGTGCTTGTGCCGCTGAGCGATATCACTGGCCCTTTTTTGTCCTTTATATGCGTTCCAGGAGTCGAACTCAGGACCTCACACTTGCTGGGCAGGCGCTTATGCCACTGAGCTATCTCATTGGCCCCATTATTTGGGTTTTTTTTTTTTTGTGGGTACCGGGGGGTCGACCTCAGGACCTCACGCGCCAACAGGCACCCGTGCCGCTGAGCGATATCACCGGCCCCTTTTTCGTATGTGGGATCCGGGAGTCGAACTCGGGCCCTCGCGCTTGCAAGGCAGGCGCTTACACCGCTGAGCCATCTCACCGGCCCCATTATTTTTTTTTTTTTTTTTTTTTTTTTTGTGGGTACCGGGGGGTCGACCTCAGGACCTCGCGCGCCAACAGGCACCCGTGCCGCTGAGCGATATCACCGGCCCCTTTTCCGTATGTGGGATCCGGGAGTCGAACTCGGGCCCTCGCGCTTGCAAGGCAGGCGCTTATGCCGCTGAGCCATCTCACCGGCCCCATTATTTGGTTTTTTGATGAGAGTCATTCTGGAGTAACATGGACTCTCAGTATCGTATTAATTTACATTTCTATAATAGAGATGTTGAACATTTTTGCATGTGTTTATTGGCCATTTGTACTTCAGAGAAGTGTCTATTCATTTCACTTGCACATTTTTTATTGGGTTGTTAATTTTGGGGTGGTCTAATTTTTTTGAGTTCTTTATATATTCTAGATATTACTCCTCTGAGGGATACCTGGCAAAAATTTTTTCCATTTGTAGGTTGTCTCTTCACTCAGGTGATTGTTTCCCTTGCTGTGCAGAAGTTTTTAAATTTGATATGCTTCTCTTTGTTGATTCTTGATATTATTTCTTTGCTATTAGGATATTCTGTTCAGAAAGTCATGACGTACACCTGCGTCTTTAAGATTTTTACTTGTTTTATCCTCCAATAGATTGTTGTAATGCAATCTTTAGATATTTGATCCGTTTTGATTTTACTTTAGTGGATGACGAGTGAGATATATGTTTCTTTTTTTTTTTTTGCGGGTACCGGGGGTCGACCTCAGGACCTCGCGTGCCAGCAGGCGCCCGTGCCGCTGAGCAATAATCACCGGCCCCCTTTTTCGTATGTGGGTTCCGGGAGTTGAACTCGGGCCCTCACGCTTGCCAGGCAGGCGCTTACTCCGCTGAGCCATCTCACCGGCCCCCTTATCATACCATTTTTTTTTTTTTTTGTGGGTACCGGGGGGTCGACCTCAGGACCTCGCACGCCAACAGGCACCCGTGCCGCTGAGCGATATCACCAGCCCCTTTTTCGTATGTGGGATCCGGGAGTCGAACTCGGGCCCTCGCGCTTGCAAGGCAGGCGCTTATGCCACTGAGCCATCTCACCAGCCCTATCATACCATTTTTTGATTGTCCTTGCCAATGTGCTTTTCTCAGAGTACAGTAATTATTGTTGTAGAGGTCTTTCATTTCCTTGGTTAGGTTAATTCCTAAGTATTTAATTTTCCTAGATGCTATTGTGAATGGTATTGTTTTCCTAATTTCTTTTTTGTTTGTTTGTATGTCTTTTTTAATCTCCTGAATTTGTGTTCATCGACTCTAATTCTTTGCTAAGTTCATTGTTCATGTGTTGTATCATTTTGTTTAGCTTAACTACCTTTTTATTTGTGTCTTCTCTGAACTCACTGATCATTTTGTTTCGTAGATCCATTATCTATTTAGTTATATCTTCTTTGACCTCATCATGTACCTTACTGATGTTTCTTCGTATCTCCTCCATTATCTTTTCAAATAATTAGGCTGTGTGGCTCTTTATATCCTTCCCCCCAGTACCCCATGGATCATCTTTGGCGGAGTTAGTTTTTGGAAGCATACTGTTGCCTTGTCTTCTCATTGTTTCGATTGTTTTTTCTTTTCATGTTTAGTTTTTGTTTGTTTGTTTTGAGTTTTGTGGGTAGATTACAGTAGAAGACTTTGTTGCTAGTATGGAGACCTCTTTCCTTTTCAGTGATCTCTGGGTATGGCTAACTATAGGCTTTTACCTCTATCCCAAGATCCAACCACCTCTGCGTATTTGGGAGTGGAGGTTGCAGTGTATTTGACCCAGCACCCAGTTTCTGGGAATGGTCTGCAGTATTGTTAATGACACAAAGGCAACAAGATATTGGCATATTAAGAAAACCAATTATTAGTAACAACAATGTCATCTTGGCAATAGTAATAAAATCAATAATAGGAGTCGGGGATATAGCTCAGTGGTGCAGCACCTGCCTGGCAAGCGTGAGGTCCTGAGTTTAATTCCCAGAACCCCCCCAAAAAAAACCAACAAAAAACCCCCAATAAAATCAATAATAGTTATAGTCAAATTGGGTATTGACATACCCTATAAACCTACAATGTACTACTCTTAACCATAGACAAGAGATCTATAATTATAGTATAAACACTAAGACAAAACAAGTATTGACATACTACACAGTAAATATCTATTAACTGCAACAACTGTACCTCCACTAACAACAGAACGGTGTTTAGCAATAATAGCATAGAGCTAACTACCTAAAGATTCATAAGCTCAATGCTTATACTAATAAAGATACAGGGGGAGAAGTGGAGAATGAAACAAGTAAAATTTGAAAATTAGTAAACAAATAAAATTTGAAATTTCCATTAGTCGATGGAAAATTAGGAGAGAAAAGTAAGAGAGAGGATCCTATTGAGGAGTAAAAGAAAATTAATAGTGTTAGAGAAAAGTAACAGAAAAGAACAAACAAGAAAAAGGAAAAAAGAGCAAAACAAAGGAAGAAAAGAAACACAACAAAAGAAAAAAGTTCAAAGGTGCAAAGAAGCAAAGAAAAGAGAAGAGATAACACCAAATACCCATAAAACAATGAAGAAGACAAAAAAGAAACCAATGAAGAAAAAGAAAAAAATTCCTCTGTAGTTTTGAATGAGTGGTTTCCTTCTGGGATCTTCAGTTTTGGAATCTAGTATGTCATGATTTTCTTCACCTAGCTTCACAGGCTGTGGATTTGAGAGGCGCAACCCTTGCTCCGAGGCCCTTCTGCCCATACACTGTGGTAACCATCCAAGCTGAGGCATCTCCTTGCTCACGGTGGTTAATGGGGGAAGTGGCCAGACTGTTGATCTCCTCTTGATGTGGGCCATAGGGTGGGGGTTCAAGCAGAGTGCTGGATTCAATCCCAGCACTTTTATACCCAGCCATTTCTTCCCCTTCTTGCTCTTTCTCCTCCTCCTCCTCTTCTTCTTTTTAAATGTTTATAGTTATAGTCAAAGGCAGAAACATGAAGTTTTTGTTACACCCATAAACATGTGGAAACTGCTTACAAAGCAACTGTACTATAAAAAGAATGACATCCTTGCAAACATTGGTGGAATGGTTATGGCTCTCTTTTACCATAACGATTTGATACTCTACATAGGTTTTCAGACCTTCAGCCCGGCCCCCATCTTGATGCAATGATGCAAGACCTTATGCCACTAAAACATTAGTATGAAATATTGTTATTCAGTGTTTGACTACATACACAAATAATAAACTGGCAAGTATCTAGTTTCAAATTACATCTCTGGACTACAGCAAAATATTTTTGCTTTATACAATTATTCAAAGTACATTTCGTTGGAAGGGAAGAAGACAATTGGACATTCCCATGGTCCAATTTGAACTGATACTTGCCTTTTAGTTTCTTGAAAAAGAAGTTTTAAAAGTTATATGCATAGATTTCATTTAAATTATGCAGCAATCTTTTATTATTATTATTATTATTATTATTATTATTATTATTATCCCAGATCTTGTTTAATGAGGAGCTCTGTTATTAGATCAAGTACACTTCACAACTATAAGAACTATGATCACAAGCAAAAGGATAACAGTAACCAAAGCCTTGATGGCTTTTATTTTGCATCCACGCCACCACATTTGCCTTCAAAGTTGTTTGGATATGTTGCTAAAAGCAGTTGCATATCTGATAAGGTTTCTGATTTGTCCTGTAGTTATCTAGTCTCTCCTCTCTTTCAGTTATCTTTGTAATATTTTCTTGCATTAGATCAATAACTTCATCCACCTGATTCTGAACATGCTTAATTTTAACATTTCTAGGTCCAAATCTTGGTCCCTTAGAAAAAAGTCCTCCTCTTTATCTGAATCATCTTCCTTTCACTTTTCACAGAACCAGTGGCATCATCATCATCTAGGTGGCACTTGAACTTGGGAGGCATACTACTCCTGGAGTACTTTTCTATTTCCCAGTAAAGTAGTCACCACCTGAGGCTCCAGGGGGCTCCTGGCAGCTCTGCCCTGCAGCCTTCTGCAGGCGGGAGGCCAGGGAAGGAGTGGGAGGTCATGGTGGATGGGAAGGGGAGACAGTGGGCGTGCCCACCCAACCACTTCTGAAAATCACATTCACAGGACCCGGCTTCTCACTGTATAGGGTGGGACCCATGTCCTTCCTGGCCTGAGCTTAAACTTCTCAGAGGGTCTGTGTCTAACTTGCTCACTCTGCAGCTATCTCCTGAGGCTGTCTCTCACCCCTGTGCAAGGGTGTCTTAGTTACTTCCTTGTTGCTGGGACAAAATAGCCGACACCCACAAGTTAAATGTGAGGGTTTATTTTAGCTCACAGTTTGTAGAGGTTTCAGTCCATAGTTGGCTGGCTCTAAGGCACAGCCCCATGGCAGAGGAGAAAGAGCTCATGGAAGGCAGGCAGGAGTAAAAACCCCATGCTGTTTTTATAGTTTATAATAGCTGTGGGTTTTTCTTGGGACTTCCACTGCTGGCCAGGTCTATTATTTCTCCCTTGATCTGCTGGCTCTCCAGGGCTTACCTTCTCTCCCGGGGTGTTGGCCTCACGCACAATCAGGTCAGCAGGCACGGGTGCCTCTGGTGCCCCATGCAGAGGTGAAACAAAATGCAGAGCTGTAAGAAGTTGGTGGGTGGCTGAAGCCAGGGCATGGAATCCACAGGCTGTGCAGTCTACCTGTGGGGCACGGCTTCATGGCCTTAACGCTGTAGATCTGTAATATAGCTTGAGATCCAGGAGCGATTCTTGCTGCTTTGCTGTTGTTACCCAGGATTGCTTTTGCTATACTGGGCCTCTTCTGGTTCCATATAAATTTTAGGAATTTTTTCTTTTCTAGCTTGATGAAGAATGCTGTGGGTATTTTGATCAGGATTATATCAAGTCTATAAATCAATTTTGGTAAAGTTTTGACAATATTATTTCTGCCTATCCAGGAACAGGTGATGTCTTCCAATTTTTTCCATCTCCTTTTTCCAGGCTTCATTCCAAAGATCTTTCACTTCCTAGGTATTCGTTTTTTGAAGCTATTGTGAATGGTATTGTTTTCTTGATTTTTTTTCTCATTGTGTTCATTTTTGGTGTACTACATTGAACCTTAGGATTGGATCACCCCCACTTAAATTGATGACATAAGCAACTAAAATAATCATTTTTTTGGTTTCTGCTTAGCCTCCTAAAAAGTCTCTGGGATACATATTATGGACCACTACTCAGAAATTGAAATAAACAACCTATTGATACGAGAAATAATTCGAGAAAAAAAGTTTCTGGGATAATGGTGGAGCAGTGAGCAGCGGCAAACCAGGCTCTCGGAGATTGAGAGAGTAGACGCTGGCTGGCATTTGGCAACTTGGGGAAGAAAAGAAGGAGGGAGGTGGATCCCTGAGACCCAGGAAAGTTCTGAGGGGGGAATTGGAGCCCACAGGGAGAGTGAGGTGACAGACCTCAAGGCAGAAGAGGGAGGTAGCAAACTGCATTCTCCCTGATTCCCAGCTTGTGTCGTGAGAGATGAGGCTTGAGCCTAGAAGTGCGGTGCGGGCAGGGGACCGGGAGGCCTCTAGGGAGAAATGCACCACTGCTGAGCAGTGGATGTGGTAAGCTGCAGCAGCTTGTGAGTGACCACAGTTCAGACGTCCCCAGGAGGGAGTGATTGGCCACCATTTTGGGGTGGGGACATGTCAAACCCGGGACTCAGAGCAGCTGTGAGTTGGCTTCATCTCAGGACTCCCAGTGTCTGGGTGAGACACGACCCTGGGAGATGCCCAGGATCTGGGAACTGAGGTCAAGCTATTATAGACGGCTAAGTTAGGTAGAAATATAGTAGGCAGTCAGACAGGGCTGGGCCCTCGAGGGAGTCAGTGCAGGAGATGAGACTCCATCAGGACTGTGGCTGGAGATTAAATTCACAATGGCTAGTTTTCCATACTTCCCTAAAGGGGGAATGGAGGCTTGGGATTATTGATGACACCCTTTTGAGATTTCCCATTATCTCACTAGAGGTGGGCCATCCTCTCCCACCTACTAATACTGAGACAAAGACTAAGACTAAGACTGCTAAGACTAAAGACAAGGCCAAGACCATAGATTATCGACTAAGGTTAATGATGTCACCTGTGTCCTTGCTACCACTGGATCAATATTACCTAAGTGACTATACTTGCAATCTTATTGGTTGATCATAATTTTGACCCATGTTGTACCTGCCCCATGATTTTGCTCTATAAAACTTCCTTTGAGAGGTGGGCTCGTTGACAACCCATTCAGGCCCCCTCCTGTCTCAGGAGCTATTCCTATTCCCCAGTCCCCCATTCCTATTCCCCATTCCTTTTCTCCAATAAATTTTCCTACTCTTAACCTCCATATTTCTTAGAATTCATTCTTTGACTTCGGGGAACATGAACTTGGAGTATTTGACATCTAGCATTTCCCCTCTATCAAAGCCAGCAAGAAACACCCAAAATGTGGTCTGAACAGCTCGGGTTACAGACCCGCAACCAGTGACCAGTGTTAGCCAGAGCTTCTACACAGCTTCATTGGTTCCCCACCCTATTCTTACTGCAGGCTTGCTGGGATTATACAAGACCGATCTGTGCTCTATCTGCCTCCTTCATGTACCAGTGACAGCTGAGACATGCCCTAAAGTGGATACTACCTAAGAACTGTAGACCCCAGAAGATAACCACGGGCTTAAAATCTCACACTTTTCCTTTTTCTTTTTTCTTTCTTTTTTTTTTTGAGACAGGGTCTCCCTCTACAATTCAGGCTGGCCTTGAACTCACTATGTAGCCCAGGCTGACCTCAAACTCATAGCGATCCTTCCGCCTCACCTTCCCAAATGCTGGGATTACACCATCACGCCCAGCTTCTTTTCTTTTTGTTTGACTGTACATTCTTGTTTTTTCAAGAGTAGAAACATTGTTTTTAGTTTTTTGTTTTGTGCAGTTCTTGTTTTTGTTTCTTTGTTTACCTCCTGTCTTCACCAGTCTCCAAAAGCTTAATCTTCGTTTTCAATTTTGCTTCTAATTTCTTTCCCTGCTTCTGTTTCTCTATTTCTCCCCCCATTCCTTTTAAATTTTCTCCCCAGAGAGTAAAATCACTGAATTGAGGGGATATTTACTGTATACAATTTTCTGGTTTGTTTTAGATTTTGTTATATAAAACTACAAGTCTTGTTCATATGGTTAAAAGTGGCCAATTAATAGCTCCTACAGTTTGTCATTTTCTAGGCTGTGCTTGATGCTATTTTTTGTTTGTTTGTTTGTGTTTTGAGACAGGGTCTTGATATGTAGTTGAGGCTGGCCTTGAACTCATAGCAATCCTGCCTCAGCCTCCCAAATTCTGGGATTACAGGCATGTGCCAACACTCATGGCTCATTGCTATTGTTATTACTAATTGTACTGCTTTATCCAAGGTGACATAGTTGTTATAATCAGTTGTTCTTCCTTGTATGCCAAGACCAAGATTAAGAGAGGGTAATGAACAATACTGCAGGCCACATCCCCAATAAATCAAAGAGGTATGATCTCGCAACAGACTCAAAGCCAAAGCCAGCTACAAGTAGAAGATATTTCTGTAAAGTAGTCATTTCCTAAGGAGTTCTCTATACTAGCAGTAAAATTACTCACCATAAGCAATTTACAAGTGTCAATGCAGAAATTAAAATAAAAAAAGAAAAGAAAAAAAGAAAAGAAAAAGAAAGAAAATGAGAAGACACAGAAGCAAGATGCAACCCCAGACTTCCAGCTTGCCCAAAGCAAACCACGGAGCAGAGAAGTGGAACAATTCGAAAACCACCCACCTGAACTCTCTGAAATGATAATAGCAGGAGTAACAAAGCAGATGAATGAAGCTTTAAAAAATGTCTGGGAGGGCCGGTGAGATGGCTCAGCGGCGTAAGCGCCTGCCTTGCAAGCGCAAGGGCCCGAGTTCGACTCCCGGATCCCACATACGAAAAAGGGGCCGGTGATATCGCTCAGTGGCACGGGTGCCTGTTGGCGCACGAGGTCCTGAGGTCGACCCCCCGGTACCCACAAAAAAAAAAAAAATGTCTGGGAGCCAAGGACAAAAACCATATGATCATCTTGATAGATGCAGAAAAAGCTTTCGACAAAGTCCAGCACTCATTCATGATAACAACCCTACAGAAAATTGGAATAGATAGTCTTTATCTCAATCTGATAAAAGCCATCTATGACAAACCAACAGCCAACATCATACTAAATAGACAAAAACTGAAAGCTTTCCCTCTAAAATCAGGAACAAGACAAGGATGTCCACTGTCTCCACTCTTCTTCAACATAGTCCTGGAAACTTTAGCCAGAGCAATTAGACAAGAGAAAGAAACAAAAGGAATAACAACAGAAAAGGAAGAAGTGAAATTATCATTATTTGCAGATGACATGATACTCTACATAGAAGACACCAAAAACTCCACTAAAAAACTGCTAGATTTAATGAGCAAATTCACTAGTATGCAGCTGGATACAAAGTCAACACTCAAAAATCAACAGCCTTCCTGTACATGAATAACAAACTCACTGAGAGAGAAATTAGGGTAACAACACCTTTCACAATAGCATCCAAAAAAATGAAATACCTAGGAATCAACTTAACAAAGGATGTAAAAGACATCTACATTGAAAACTATAGTACTCTGAGAAAGGAGATGGAAGAGGGTATCAGAAAATGGAAAGATATCCCTTGCTCGTGGGTAGCAAGAACCAATACAGTGAAAATGGCCATACTTCCAAAATTGTTATACAGATTTAATGCAATTCTGATCAACATTCCAACAGCATATCTCACAGAATTAGAGAAAACAATCCTAAAATTCTTCTCTCCAGAAGAGACCTGGAATAGCAAAGGCAATTCTGGGCAACCAAGGCAAGGCAAGGGGCAAGACAATCCCTGACTTGAAATTATACTCTAAAGCTACTGTGATAAAAACAGCATGGAACTGGCAAACAAACAGACCCGAAGATCAGTGGAACAGATTAGAAGATGCAGAAACAACTCCAGACATACTCAGCCACCTTATCTTCGACAAAGGTGCCAAACACATTCACTGGAAGAAAGATAGCCTCTTTATTAAATGGTGCTGGAAAAATAGGCTCTGCACATGCTGAAGATTAAAATTTGACCCATATCTTTCACCTTGCACTAAACTAAATTTGAAATGGATCAAAGATCTAAATATTAAACAGAGGGCCAGTGAGATGGCTCAATGGCATAAGCGCCTGCCTGGCAAGCGCAAGGTGCTGAGTTCGACTCCCGGAACCCACATATGAAAAAAGGGCCGGTGATATCGCTCAGCGGCACGGGCGGCTGCTGGTGTGAGAGGTCCTGAGGTCGACCCCCAGTACCCACAAAAAAAAAAAATAATAAATAAATAAATAAATAAATAAATATTAAACAGAAACATTAAATCTGCTGGAAGATAAAATAGATAAAACTCTTGAAGACATTGGTGTAGGCAAAGACTTTATGAATAAAACCCCAATTGCGTAGGAACTATCACAAAGAATCAACAACTGGGATATCATCTTATTAAAATGCTTTTGTTGGGCCGGTGAGATGGCTCAGCGGCGTAAGCGCCTGCCTTGCAAGCGCGAGGGCCCGAGTTTGACTCCCGGAACCCACATATGAAAAAGGGGCCGGTGATATCGCTCAGTGGCACGGGTGCCTGTTGGTGAGCGAGGTCCTGAGGTCGACCCCCTCGTACCCACAAAAAAAAATAAAATAAAATGCTTTTGCACAGCAAGAGAAGCCACCAACAGAGTGAAGAGACAACCCACAGTGTGTGAAAAAATGTTTACCAGCTGTTCCTCAGACAAGGGATTACTACCGAGAACATACAAAGAACTCAAAAAAATCAGACCTCCCAAATTTAAAGACCCACTCCAAAAATGGGCATCTGAGATGAATACACACTTCTCAGATGAAGAAATACAAAAGCAAATAAATATATGGAAAAATGTTCAACATAACTGGTCATTGGAGAGATGCAAATTAAAACAACACTGGGATTTCATCTCACTCTAGAAAGAAAGGCTATCAAGAAATCAACTAATAACAAATGCTGGCGGGGCTGTGGTGAAAAAGGAACACTTCTCCACTGTTGGTGGGAGCATAGACTGGTGAAACCACTGTGGAAATCAATGTGGAGATTCCTCAAAAAACTAGGATTGGAGGTCCCATTTGACCCAGCTATTCCCTTTCTGGGTATCATCCCAGAAGAATTAAAAACATTGTACTACAGTGATATAGGTGCACCCATGTTTATAGCAGCACAATTTGTAATAGCTAAATCTTGGCTACAACCTAATGCCGATCAACCGAGGAATGGATAAAAAAGATGTGATATTTTTATACAATGGAGTACTACTCAGCCATAAAGAAGGATAAGCTGGAGACTTTTATATGTAAATAGATGCAACTGGAGACCATACTCTTAAGTGAAGTAAACCAGACACACATATGTAAACATTATATCGTCTCCCTAGTGTGAGAAGCTGAAAGAGTAAATAAGAACCAGAATGTACAATAGATATTGTAAAACAGGAAGAAACTGTTCAAAAGGAAAGAGAAACTGGGATGGGGAATGGAGAAAAGAAGGAAGGGAAAAGCAGAAAAAAATATACACATAAAATATAGTTGAGATAGACATACTACTAATTTCTCTTAGTTCATTGAAAAGAAAGGTTTGTGCTAATATTGTTTGGACTATTGAATTCCGGTATCTTGTACTCTGAGTAACTAATTTAAAGATAACAATACACAATGTATTAACCATTGTTACCCTCCTATTATCTTGTTTTGAAATTTTGTTCAATTTTTTTTTCTTTAAAATAAAAATTTAAAAAAAGTATCTGGGAGTTTCAAAAATTGCTAATTTCTCTTTTATTTATTTATTTATTTATTTAGTTTTTGTGGGTACCGGGGGTTGACCTCAGGACCTCGCGCGCCAGCAGGCACCCGTGCCCCTGAACGATATCACTGGCCCTTTTTTCGTATGTGGGATCCGGGAGTCGAACTCGGGCCCTCGCGCTTGCCAGGCAGGCGCTTACGCCACTGAGCCATCTCACCGGCCCTGCTAATTTCTCTTTTAAAAAATTTCTTTGTTCCCTACCTCCTCCCTTTCCTTTTTTCGTTCTTTCTTTTTCTTTCTTTTTTCTTTTTCTTTCTTCCGTTCTTTCCTTTCTTCCCTTTCCTCCCTTCCTCCCTCCCTCCCTTCCTTCTTCTCTTCCTTCCTTCCTTCCTTTCTTCTTCCCTTCCTTCCTTCCTTTTCTTCTTTCTAATGGTGCCAAAAGTTTATTTGAAAAATGAGAGGTGAAGGGGTAAGGGAAGAATTAGCTTTACAGAGTGAACTTGGGCTGAACAACAAGAGGAAAGGATAAAAGCAAAGATAAAAGTGCACTCTGCGTCCTAGTGGGCTGTCGTGAGAAGTCCCTAGCTCCTATATCTGCACTGCATGTCCTGTTTCTCTACTCTTGGTATGTAGGATGCATTCACATAATTGGGAAAATCTAGATTTCTGTTGCCAAAGGATTAAAGCCTCTTGGATTCCCTTGCAGTGATATACAGCCAATATTTTATATTTTATTTTGAGACAGGGTCTTGCTGCGTTTTTCAGGCTGGCCTAAAACAAACCTTCTGCCTCAGCCTCCCAAGTGCTGGGATTACAAGTATGCACCACCACACCGGGCTCAGTATTTTATGCGTGATCAGTGGCCTTTGGGGCTATGCTAGGGCACTGAACATCAGTGTTAAAACTAGGGTTTTTGTTTTGTTTCTCCTGGGTCTGTCTTTTTTTTGGCACATTTGAATTTTGTTTTATATAAAATGAGAAGACTTTCTCTTGAGCTCTGATGATGATTTTGAAATTAAAGGAGCGCTGGGTGTAGTGGTACCTGCCTACAATCCAAGTCCTCTGGAGGCTGAGGCAGGAGGATCACCATGAGTTCAAGGACAGAAGACAGTCTGGGCTATTTAGTGTTTTCAAGACCAGCCTGCACTACATAGAAAGATCCTGTCTTCAAAAATATTTTTTTATTTTTTATTTAAAAAATAAAATTTTTTGTTGTTGTTTTTGAGACAGGGTCTCACTATGTAGTGCAAGCTGGCCTTGAACTTGCTATGTATTCCAGGCTGGCCTCGAACTCACAGTGATCCTCCTGACTCAGCCTCCTGAGTGGTAAGATTACAGGCATGCACCACCATGCCTGGCTCAAAAATTTTCTTTTAAATTAAAAGAACATCTTGTTTTGGTGTGGGAATGATCCTGGATTATGCTGTGACTGATATATATTAGTTACTTGTACTTTTTTTTTTTTTGGATCTTTGGAAGAGGAAAATTACGAGAAATAAGTTTTATGTAAGTAATTTAAACTTGTTACTTGTTTTCATTTTCAGGATAAACAATATTTCAACCTTGGATGAAAATATTTCCAACTGTTTATTAATAAGGTGACTGTGTTTCACTTTAGGAAAACTGTTACACACCAAGATGTGTATGTTTGTGTGAGAAGACTTCAAAATTGAATTAAAATATGTAAATTTAAAAGTGGTTGTGGGGCCGGGGATATAGCTTAGCTGCATAAGTGCCAGCCTGGTAAGCACAGGGTCCTGAGTTCGATTACATGTACAAAAAAAAAAAAAGTCGTTGTGTATTTAGTATACTCCAGGTTCAGTAAGTAATCAATTCTTTAAGCAAAACAAAACCAAAAAAAAAACACCAAAAAATAAATACAGAAAAGAATGTCTCTCCCTCTAGCATATATATTTCATGAAGCAGAGATTTCATCACTGCTTTAACTCTCAAGCACTTTGAATGATTTTTTGTATATACTAGGTACTCAATAACTAGCTGAAGTAATGACCATTGTTCTGTCATGATAGGATTTTGTGTTAAGAGGTGGGATGTCCAGCATCTTAAGAGCTATCCATTAGTTTTATTTATTTGTGTGTTTTTGTATTTTTTTATGTGGGTACTGGGAGCCGAACTCAGGACGTTGCACCTGCCAAGCAGGCGCTTATGATTCTGAGCCATATAACCGGCCCTATTTTTGTTTTTCTGAAACAGTGTCTTGCTATGTAGTTTAGGCTGGCTTTGAACTCACTATGTGGCCGGCTGGCATCGAACTAGCAGCCACCCTCCTGCCTCAGCCTCTTGAGTGCTTACAGGCATGTGCCACCATGCCCAGTGGGTACTATCCATTGCTTTTGTTTTGCTTTCTTGGTACTGGGGATTGAACTCACTCATACTAAGCACGTACTATATACCTGAGTTATACTCCCAGCCCATGTCTGTTTTTTTTTTTTTTTAATGTGGGTACCAGGATTCGAACTCAGTACCTCGTGCTTGCCAGGCAGGCACTTATGCTGCTATCTCACCGGCCCCCATGTCTGTTTACACATGTATGTGCGTATGGTACTGGGTGTTGAACTCAGGAGGCTGGCCTCTAATTTGTGCCCTCAGCCTCCCAAGTAGCTGGGATTACCATGCCTGGTCCCATGTCTGTTAAATTTTTCTTTTTTTTTTTTTTTTTTTTTTGAGACAGGGTTTCGCTATGTAGTTCAGGCTGGCCTTGAACTCACTCTGTAGCCCAAGCTGTACTTGAACCCATGGCGATCCTCCTGCCTCAGCCTCTTGAGCACTGGGATTACAGGTGTGCACACCACATATCTATTAATTTTGAACAGACCCCAAATCCACATTTCTAGGTTTCTTAACATTTCCAGCACTGAAGGGTATAAAGAATATGTTATAGAGACTGGATTCTGTTATCTTCTCTAAAAAGGAATTTTTTTTTAGTAAGCATTCCAGTAACTGAGTGGTACCTAAACTTGTGTATTTTAGCACGTATTTATGGAAAACCCAAGAAGTTTTCCAAGTTCTTAGTGGCAGGATCCAATCTCCACAACTGTCTCCCTTACCAATGCAAAGGTATCTCGGTTCATGAATTTAATTCGTTCCATGATTCTGGAAAAGAGGCCATATTTGTGTCCATGCAGGAAAGACGGCCACAGTTGTGTTCATCACCTGATGCAGAGTTCGCAAATAAAAACAAAATTTTGCCAAAAGCTTCTGTTTGCTAACCAAATCGTTCACAAACAAAAGCATTAGTGAACTGAGGTACCACTATATTGTCAAGGGCTCGATGTCAGGCTTCATTAGGGAAGGTGTAGAATAGGCGTTTGTTTAGGGCAGTGGTGGTGACCCTATGGCACGCATGTTAATGTGTTTTTAAGACAAAAGATGTTAATGTAGTTGTTTTTTCTAAACTAAAACCTCAGTATTCAGGTTTAATTGCAGTGTTGGCACTTTGCGATAAAAAAGTAGGTTTTGGTTGTATTTTGGGCACTCATCCATCTCTAAAAGTTTCGCCATCACTGCTTTAGGGGCATCATTTTTGCTCCTAAATAAGGAACAGGCTTTCTCTCTTCTTGACACCCCCCCCCTTATTTGCAATGCTGGGGATAAGTTCCAGGGCCTTGCGCTTGCTGAGCAAGGCCTCTACCACAATCAGGTGGTCTTCATCGAGCATGTATGTACAGCCAAGCCCTGAGCTATGGATTTGTGGGAACGCTTATATGAATTTTTCTTTTGTATTTTTTTGAGACAGGGTCTCACTGTGTAGTTCAGGCTGGCCTTGAGCTCACTATGTAGCCCAGGCTGGCCTTGAACTCACAGTGATCCTCCTGCCTCAGCTCCCAAGTGCTGGGATTACAGGTGTACGCCACTGCACCCGGCCCCCTTATATGAATTTCTGAAGCTGCGTCTCTGAATAGCTCCCCCTTCTGTGTGCTCCTCTTTATAGGTTCCAACTTCTGAGCTGTTCCCCACTATAAAGTCTTCTCATCTCAGCAGAACCACTCTGCTCTGCTCTGCCTCTGGCCTTTTTACACCACAGGATGCTAGGTGACCATGAGGCTCACTGGTTGTTTCCCTTCTCTCAGACTGCAGTCTTGGGCTGCCTGAAAACAGCTGCCTAAGGTATCTTGTCTAGTCTTATAGCTGCTACTAATCTAAGAGGGCCTAGTCAAGTTATTCCATTATGGTCAGCAGAAGTCTTCCTTCCCTCAGATACTGTATTTTGAAGTGAAAATAAGGGAAAAGCAGTAGCCCCTCTCAAGTACCAAAACCACGAAAATACCATTTTCTGAGCTGGGCAAGGTGGCTCACACCTGTAATCTTAGCTACACAGAAGGTCAAAGCAGGATGATGCAAGTTTGAGACCAGCCCAGGGAAACCTGAACAGATTGCCTCAAAATAAAGCTGGCTGATGATGCAGTGTAGCTCAGTAGTAGAGGGCTTCCTAGCAGGGATTCAATCCCCAGTGTGGGTGGGGGCAGAGGCGGGGGAGAGAAAAACACAAAGAAAACTTCTGGAAGCCATAGTTAGAGCTTGGCAGGGGGAGATAGCCTGAGAGAATGAAGGTAACGAGTAGAAAAAAGCAGAAATGGGAGTTGAAACAAAATCCTGGCAGCGCCCTGTTTTCAGTTGTCTTCAAGTCCAAGGGCCTCATACACTTTTCTTACATGGACCATTAAATTAAATTTCCTTTTTTTTTTTTTTTTTTGGTTGTGAAGACAGTCTAAAAAGGAACTGGACTGGGCTAGATGTGAACCATGAGAACTGAAGATTGATGGCCCCATGGGAAGCTAAGACTCAATCAGCTTTATCTCCTGGGAGCAGTCTCCAAGGTCAGCAGATGGGACAGCTAACTGCCTCTCCCACATGCTTTTTTTTTTTTTGCAGGGGTAGGGGGTATAGGTTTTTTTAGATTCTCTGTCCTCATATTGCAGCAAATTTTGTTGTTAACATGACTATACAGATGAGAAGAGGCACGAACTTCATATAGTATAAAAAATAAAGCAACGTATTTTAGAAATATTTTGAAGTCTTATCCACGTTTTCTCTGGAGTCACCCTTGCTTGTGTATTTTATATTCTGCACTTTTGCTTGATGGTCAGCAGCAGTGACCTGAACTTACAACGCTCTCCCTGGTGTCCCTTCCATACCTCTCACTTTGGCTTCATTTCTCTCCCCCTTGCTCATTACATCCCAGCCACACAACTGTAATGTTTCTGTTGAGTGAAGATCTGATTATTTGGAAACTTGAAGACCTTGAAACTTTGGGACTTTATTTTTAATAGTTCTTTATCATTGTTGAAAGTTTCCTGGTTCATCTGTTTGCTTGTGCATTGTTTAACCACCCCCACTTGAATATAAGCTCCGGACAGACCCGGTCTGTCTCATCCACTTCCCTTACTACCTAGGAGAGCGCTGGGCACACACAGAAGGCACTCAGTTCCTGCTGTGTAAACCGGCCCTACAGTGAACAACCTTTGTGTAAAATTTCTGCTCTTCTAGTTTAGCTTAACTTAAAATGGGGACTAAGTTTACTCAAATTTTAGTGTGAAGATGTAACATGACTTATTTAAGTAAATGTTAATAGAATCAGCAAAACAGTGAAATAAGTTTAATTTTTAATTTATTAGAACCCAGTAAGTGATGATTTTAAAAGCAGATTTCCCATCAAATTAATACTTAATTCAGGGCAAAAATACATTTAAAAAACCTAAATCTTAAGGCAGAAGTAAAACATTATAAAAACAGCATATCTATTACAGTTTGTAGAATGTCATATTTTTAAGAGAGTCACATAGTATTTTATAGCACTAAAATGTGTTAATACAGTCAGAAATATTACCCATTGATCCAAGATTTCTCAGCCTGTAAAATGCCTCAGTTGCTAATTGAAGAAATTTTGCTGTGTAAGTAATGGCTACCATATAACCAAGTGATCACTTTTTATGTCAAAAGAACTAAGGCAGGTAATTTTACAATTTTCATTTGTAAAAGTTTTAGAATATTAAATATGAAGTATTACCAGGAATATTTTTATATTTATCTCCCCATGCTAATTCTCAAAGGATGTATATCACTTCCCTTTAACTCCATTTAAAAATTCTGTGAACTCTTAATACCTATTCATTATAAGCCCGTCCTACTGATAATGAAGGCATAAATTATTTACTTTGATATGGTAGAAAATAATTATAGTCAATTACTGCATCTTTTTCTGGTCATTAAATAACTTCAAACTGAAGTCAAAAAAATTTTGCACCTCAACAAGAGAACAATCTATTTCTACAAGTTTCAATTATGACTGGAACCTAGGGGTGGGAGGCAGGGGGATTTCAGGTTTGCTTGTCTGTTTTGTGGTGCTGGGGACCAACTAGGGAGGTGTTCTATCACTCACCAATACTTCCAGCCCAGTATTTCATATTTATAGTGAATTAACAGTAGCTCTTCAGAAAAACAGGGTTAACAACCTTAAATTTCTTTCATGATCAACACCTTTTGTTTTTGCATTGGATAAGATGCAAAAGTGCTTTAATCAGAAAACAAGGATTAGCTTGTCACATAAGTAGCTTACACAGTCTACTGAATAGTGTCAAACAAGACAAAAATTTTTTAAGTCTAGCAAATGAGGTTGATGGTATCTTAACTAACACAGTAAGTAATTACAAAGATTCCTTTTTATTACAAACTTTAAGCTATTTTTATAAAACAGCTATAGACCTCACTGTACTTCTATCCTTATTTTTGCATTAATAAAAACTTGTTAAAATTCCTTATGTAGTTATTTCTGAAAAAAATCTAGTCAAAGAAAAATCACTAAAACTACCAGGAAGGCTTTGAAACACAGATTGCAGATTCATTTCAAAGTAGATTTAGCCCCTTTCAGGACCTGGCATTTAAATCATGAGTATCTTCACCAATGCAAACAGTGAAAATAAAACTTTAGTCAGTGCTGGCTATAGTTAAACAGTACTGGTATTATGGGGGAAAAAAAATTAAAAATGCATTCAACAATTTCAAGCTAAGAATAGCTGATAAATATTTATGTCTTTGAAGGTTATCTTAAATTCCATGAGTCCTCAACTGAAAGCTAATCTGCCAAAGAACATCAGCACTTCTGTAAAATAAAAGGAGTAGGAAGGTGATTTTGTTCACATGTTGTGTAATGTTTGGCATCCAGTTTCCCTCATTTATGTAACTATTCTAGGCATCACTCCTTGAAGAGCGTGGAAGGAAGGGTAGACAGAACAGAACACCTGTCAGGCTAACAAGAATATATTAGTGTATAAAACCTTTTCAGCTGAGTAACTGTTCTCACTGTGGTTATGCTATGTGCAACATATAACCTGTACAACAATGTTCTCTTGCTATTTGTGGAAAAAATTAAGCTTAATAAAATGTGAAATATACATTAGTTTGCTTTAAATGCAAAGATTAACTGTTTTTGGCTCAACTGTATCATAATCAAAAAAGTCTCTGCTTTGATAATACAATATGAGAAAGTTCACATATGTACATGGGTACATTCCTTCATCAAAGTTTTTCCTTAAGTCTACCTCAATGTATCTTTACAACTGATACAACTGATCTTCACAACAAAAGTCAAAAATGACAAAGTAGAAATGATTCCATTTTACAGCACTTTAGGTTTTGTGAAATTTTCCTTTAGGATTTAAAGGACATCATTGAAACGCTGCTTTCCATAGTCTGCAGGATCCATCTGAAGCTCTCGTTCTTCATCATCTGTAAGTAAAATAATTACACATCAAGAATAATATTTTTAAAATCACTGGAGAAATCCAATTTAAAATGTTTCTATTATTTTCAGCCTTAGGATCATTTTTTCTTGTTATTTCTCACCTAATGTAAACAGTGCTCTATTTCTTAGTTGGCTGGCTAAAGAGTGGTAAGTCTAACTGTTTTGGAGAATTACTTAATTTAAACGAATTTTTTGATGACAATACGAGATGTAGAGCTAGATATAACATATATAGCTAGCAAAACTTTAGGAACCCACAATGTTGAGGAGTCAATCCCCTTATATACATATATTATTTCTATGTATATGAAAGTTTAGGGCCCTTAACTAAGCTTTGGTAGAAAGAAACGTTTCTATGTATATTTCATGCATTTAAAAAAACAAAGCCTTTTCTAATTTTAGGATTAACCTGTATCAGTAATATAAAAATTAGAAAATAAAAGAGGAAAATAAAGGTCACTCATAATCCCAATGTTTAACATTGCTGTGAATTTCTGTGCTTGTTTGCAAATATCTTACCCTTGACTTCCTAAATGAAGTATGCTAACTGAAACTTAACCTCTTTTTTACCACAAAGAAAAAGAAATATTATATGGCATCATTAGTAAGATCCTCAAAGCTTCCTTGTTTAGCTCTATTACATATATAACTCCAAACAGTGCTTTAGGAATTTGACTTATTTGGCCACTGACAAGTTTTTCTGCCTTCTTGGTTAGCAGCTGTCACTCTTGCACTTTTGTCAGTTTAATCTGCCAACAGCAATTCTTTTCTTCAAAATTCTGGTGTAAATCACAGGTTTTGAAATAATACTGCTCTAAACAAAATTATATTAGAATAACAATGAAAAGTATTTAAATCTGAGCCTGGGAGACTCCCTTTGGAGGACATGACTTTTTATGACATTCTTATTTTAGGTTTAAAATTTTGTTCTTTCAAAAGTGACAAAAAGCCAGAGCACCTGCCTAGCATGCATGAGGCCCTGGATTCAATCCCTAGAACTGAAGGAGAAAAAATTATCAAACTATCCAACCTGCTTCTTCCTTTCAACAACGTCCCCATTAACCCGTTCATAATGGGGTCGTACATGCGTGACTGTCCCATCTCTCGGCTTGTACCACATGATGGGACAGGCACGCATGTACCACTGGTGAGTCAATCCAGTGGGAAGGTGTTAAACTCACAGAAATTCTCATGCAGAACTGCAGGAAACCATTTTGTACCATGTTCTTAAACTGCTCACCTATCTTTAATAATATATATATATTTTTTGTCTTTTTTTTTTTTTTGTGGTTACCGGGGGTTGACCTCAGGACCTTGCGCGCCAGCAGGCGCCCGGGCTGCTGAGCGATATCACTGGCCATTTTGTCGTATGTGGGTTCTGGGAGTCGAACTCGGGCCCTTGCACTTGCCAGGCAGGTGCTTACGCCGCTGAGCCATCTCACCGGCTCTATTTTTTGTCTTTTTGAGACAGAGTCTCACTATGCAGTTCAGGCTGGCCTTGAGCTCACTTTGTAGCCCAGGCTGGTCTCGAACTTGCAATGATCCTCCTGCCTCAGCCTCCCGAGTGCTGGGATTACAGGTGTGCACCACCACGCCCAGCTAATAATATAATCTACTAGGTATGATAACTACAAATCTGTTATTATATGTGTGAAAGGCTGAAATTATGTCTTTATTCACATTTGGATTTTGTAAACATGCTAATCTTTTTTTTTTTTTTTTTTTTTTTTTTAAAGTTTTTTGAGACAGGGTCTTGCTGTATAGTCCAGGTTGGTCTTGAACTTAGTATGTGGCCCAGGTTAGCCTTGAACTCACAGCAATCTTCCTCCCTCAGCCTCCCAAGTGCTGGGATTACAGGTGTGTGCCACCACCGCCAGTCGCTGATCAATTTCTTATCAAAAAAACTAGCTGCATTTCAAAAGATTATCTTTGGTTTTAAAAGGGAAATAATCATGGGCACCCAGGTATGGTGGTTCACACCTGTAATCCCAGCACTCTGGGAGGTTGAGGCAGGTGGATCCTAAGTTTGAACCCAGCCTGGGCAACTTAATGACTTAGGGACATCCTGTCTCAAAAAAAAACAAAAAACAAAAAACAAACAAACAAAAAAAACAAGGACTAGGGTTGTAGTTCAGCACAAAGGTCCTGGGTTTAATCCCCAGTACTGTGGGTGGTGGTAGTGGTAGATTGCTGGCACTTTTCCAGAAAGCTCTCCCTAGAATCCATCTTATAAGACATCATCTTATGGCTATAAATGCATCTTTCAAGACATTAGTAATTAGCTGGAGATGTAATTATTAACAAACAGTAGAAAATTTCTAGAAATTTATTAGGAAATTTACTGAAGGAAAAAATGTTAGTTCTTTGAATTTTTAAATGAATAAATGTAAAGAGAAAATGAGACATGAGCAAAGGTTTAAGAACAGAAAAACTGAAACCTGTTCTTGGTACCTGTTCTAGATACTTAACGAACATGATCTAATTCCTTAATGACTTTGGACCTCTAATTATCTTCTCACAGAATAAGAGTGACAGCTGTTTTTCCTTGCACAGAATAAAATAATGTATACAAAGGTAGTCTTTACTGCAGAGTCCTCTATAAAAAACTTAAGCTCCTCAGCAAAATTTTAATCCATTTATGCCAGAGGTTGCAATTTTTAAATTTTTTGGATGACATCCATACACGTTACCTAGAAAAATTCAAGGAACAAGAATTTGAAGAGGAAAATTTTTATTATGTTAATCCTTATTTGTAGTGTTCCAAAAATGGAACATTAGGTATAAATGGGTTAATGATGTTCTCACATTGTTTTTCAGAATTTCACAGGACTTTCTGACTACGAATTGAGCTATCACTTACATTAACTAGAGTCCATTTTCAGTATAACTATTCTACCTAGAATTCAAGTTTCAATCAACAACCTCTTTGTATTTATCTGTAAAGCATTATGAAATTATCTGACCAAATTTGATACAGGATAATAGATAAACAGCAAACATAATTATATGGACTATAATTCTTGTTCATTTTCTATTTTATTTTATTTTATTTATTTATTTATTTATTTATTTATTTATTTATTTATTTATTTATTTATTTTGGAGTACTAGGGATTGAACCCAGGGTCTTTGCACTGAGTTACATCCCCAGCACTTTTTTCTTTTCTTTTTTTCTTTTTTGAGACAGGGTCTCGCTATATAGTTCAGGCTGGCCTTAAACTCACTATGTAGCCCAGGCTGGCCTTGAACTCCCAGCAATCCTCTTGACTCAGCCTCCCGATCTAGTTCATTTTAGAAAGCAGCAAAACCTGTAAGCTAATCAAGGTAAAATTATTATGAAAAGAGATATAAAGATATTCATATTTTATTAAATAATTCCTAAATTTCCTTTGAATTCAAGAAAGTACTGTTTCTACAAAAAAGCTCTACCAAGCAAGAATTTGGGACAGTAAACTCCATAAAGGAAATACAAGTTAATCCACAGGAATTAACTATAATTATCTTCTAAAACAGGTAACCCAGATAAAAACTTCTAGATTTGATTTTACTTTTCAAAATTATTTTATTGAACAAACACTTATGTAGTGCTTACAGTGAAAGCCTGCTTTAAGTGCTGAACAAATATTAAATTATTTAACCCATATAACAACTACTGAGTTAGGTTAAATATTTCTGTTTTACAGTTGAGGAAATTAAGGCACAGAAGTTAGGTAATTCACAAGCTCACAAAGCTAGTATAATGGAGGTAGGATTTGAATCCTGGTAGCTTGATTCAGAATGCAGGCATTTAAGCACAATGCTAAGCTTCCTTCTAAGATATACAAGAAGTGATTGAAAAATACAGTGAATGTTTAAATTAAAAAAAAAAAAGTATTACAGTACAGTACAGTAAAACCCATTGCTTTTAATCCCCCTCAAAGTACTCTCCTTCATTTGAAACGCATCCCATCATTCTGGTCACTTTCTGAAAGTCCTCTTCTGTGAATGACTTTAGGAGGTGTTGTCAAAAATATGGTGAATGTTGCTGCCAAATGCATCCAGTGGAAAGGCGGGCTTGTGAAATCATTACGGTGTGCCCTCCTCCACCTTTATCACTGGACCTGGTACCATGGGACTTCTGGCTCCTCTCCAAAGTCAAAATGACCATGAACTCCCTACTGGCAGACAGGCTGCCAAACCCTCCATTTCACAATTCAGAAATTTGGAGATCAGAGCCAGAGCTTCCTTAGCTAAAGCCAGAACCTTAACCTGTGGCCGCAATCCTGAATCCTAGGGATCTCACAGTTGGAGAAAAAACATATTCCACTACCCAAAACAGCAGTAAAAACCCTCTAGCAAGAGAACCTTTATAGTACTTCTCAAGTGCATGATTCAATTTTTCATATCTTTGGCTGGAAAGTTCCAAGGGTTTCAGTAAAGTTTTTACTTTCTCTCCTGGGTTTGAGAATAGATGTGTGTCAGGCATCCTGAAATCTGAATCATACTTTCCCACAATACTTGAGTTTTATATGTAATAGCTCCACAGTAAATTTGGGCACAGAGGTTTATAACTGAGAAGGACCATCCCTCTCATACACAGGTGAAGAAATTGTGGCCCAAGAGTTTAAACGCCCTAGGAAGCAATAGGCAGCCTGTTTCTTGACTGTCAGTCCAGTGGTTTCTACTACTCTGTTAACTGCCTGCTGTGGCTATAAGAGCAAACCTAACTGGAAACCTGATACTTCTACACTGGCACAATGAAGAAATGTTTTATATATACATATTCTGACTTAATAATAAACATTGGAAATCCAACTTGTTGATAAATCAGGAAACAGCCATAATTCCTTCTCCCCATTTTGTGGACAGTTATATTTATAATTAAATACCCCTTTTTAGTCAGTTTATGCAATTTATCCCTCTTTATTTCCTACAGCTGGTATTTTTACATCTTCTTGTCCTGTATGATAAGGAAGTTCCTTTTCTATCTGCCCTATCTTCTTGCCACTATGGTCTAATGAACCTCAGGATGAGATGAGAAATATTAAATGGAAACTCTAAGTTCAAGTAAGATTTACTTGCAAATAAAGAAATCTAAACATTTAACAATCTCCTCCCTACTTCATTGAGGATATCATCTTAGGTCATTTCTTTATATTCCACAGAATCAATTAATTTATTTTCTTGTGAAAGGAAAAGCAGGACAGTATGAAGGTTCTGGGGACCTGAAGTGGAAGATAGCAAAGAAGAATAGGAGTGGGGAAGGAGAAAGGGAGAGAGAAGGCATTGAAAATTAACTTACTACTGTGGATAAAACCCATAAAAAGATTAAACTGAAATTTTCTGAAGAAACTCATCAACTCTAAGACAGTCAAAAAAATACAAGGAAGTTATTATCAAGAATGGCTGAAGTTAACTGCTATAAGAAAACCCTCAACATTATCCAATGAAAGCATAGAAAATCCTTTAGGAAAAAAACCTGGAGAATATTCAAACTGGAAACCAAGCAAACTTTTAAGACCAGAAGTTAAAGGGTTATTACCCAAATCACAGTTATAAGAACAAAAGCTTGATGGTAAAAGCATAAAATTACAAGTTAATGATATCATGAGCCTTGTGTGCAAAGGACTGTGGGAAGGTGAGTATGAAGGCAGAAAAGGATACACACAAAGTAGAAGGCAAAATAAATGACAATTCTTGCCCTCCAAGAGTTTACTGGCTAACCAGTATATAATATACATGCATGAAAAAGCTTTGAAGTATGATACGCAATTGCAAATAAATATAATAAAAACAAATCACAAAATGAGAAAAAAGATAAAATTTATTAAATTTTAAGGGGTAAGATTATAGAAAGAATGACATTTGATGGATATAACCAAAATGCATTTGAAAAATTCTCACTGATAGAACCTCATATAAGTCCTAGCACTTATTAATCTCTCTTCTATCTCCAATAACCATATTTTTCCAAAAAGTAGAATGTACTATTAAAACAATGACTAGGTAGAAGTCAGAGTCTCTGGTTTCCCTTTCTGTAAATTATTTATTTTTCTGTTACTATGGATTGAACCCAGGGGCATTTTAACACTGAGCTACATCCCCAGACCTTTTTTATTTTGAGACAGTGTCTTGCTAAATTGCCTAGGCTGCATCAAACTTGCCATTTTCCTGCCTTGGCCTCCCGAGTAGCTGGGATTATGAGCACGTACCACCATGCCCAACTTTTAGTTTCCTTTTCGCTAGAGCACTCTAGATCAAGTATATTTTCTTCTGAGTTTTGAAAAACAATTTTTATCATGAACCTAAATAAAAATTTAATTAATATAAAAAGAGCTAAGGAAGAAATCAAAACAGTTACAGTGAAAATAACTTTCATGCATCATATTATAAAAATCTTATATATTACACCCTAAGGTCATAATCAACTTTTACAGAAAAGGTTTTAAAACTCCACAAATAACTACTGAACAATAAGCAGGCAAAAAACAAGCCTAAAAACTTGCAATAAAGCAAATATACTCTGCTATGCATACATGGGTGGGGCTGCATGCACACAGGTAGATTCTGAACTTTTATTAAGGTGAAAGCTCAGAAGTAACAGTTAACAAGAAAAATATATTGAATCTGTGTATTAAACATAAAAATGTATCTTTACAAACTTATTACTCAATATAAATTCTAAGCCTCTCAGAAAAATTTTCACAACATTCCTATGCTGTATCAGTGGTGAAATAATTTCAGCTGCAGTATGAGGGAGCTCATTCCTTTTGTGGCTTTCCTTATAACAAAAGTGCTACCTGAGCCATACTTTTACTTAGAACAATGCAATGTTTTCAGATGAGGAACTGGAAAATAATTATTTTTCTAGAAGCATTTGTCTAGATCATTCTAAAAATTTCTGTGGATTCTGAGTTCCAAATTACACAAAACTAAAATTTTTTAAAAAGTAGTTATTGATCTATTTATCATAAAAGTATTCAAAGCAAAACTTAAAAAACTGCACAGAACTTCTTTGAATTAATATTAAGATTATACTATTATAGTATAGGTGGGGGAAATTCTACACAAATTCAACCAAAAAATGTAGAGGTGGGGTTTCACCGTCACAGCATGGAGGTCAGGCCCACGCTCACCTTGGACGTCTTCCTCTCCACCATCACCATCTTCTTCCTCATTGTAAGCCAGCTCAGCCTGCTTGTCTGCCTCATACTCACCTACGTTACCATCATCCCCATTATAATCCGCCAGTTTAGAGCCATGCTGCGGATCAACAGGGGATTCATTTTCATCAAAGAACCGGCCTGTGAAGTAGGTACAGGATTAATTATAGAATAAAGAGAGGATAAAAGAAGGGACCTATACTGAAGGCAGATCAGAGAGTAGACAAGTGAAACCTGGCCACTTTCAGGGTACTGGTTATAAAAAGAAAACATTTCATGAAGGTTTTCCCAGAGAGCAATGAACAAGAGTGAAAATCCTAAAAACACTGTTTTCCTTTTTTTTTCTTTTTGAGGTCCTGGAGATTGAACTCAAGGCCTTAGCATGTGCTAAGCAAGAGCTCTACCACTGAGCTATTTCTGCAGACTCCTCGCTCCCCTGCCCCACCATTTTTTGAGACTGGATCTCACTAAGTTGTCCAGACTGGCCTTGAACTTGTGATCCTCTTGCCTCAGCTTCCCCAGAGGCTGTGATTACAGAAGCATGCGATCATGCTGGGTTTGAAAATAACTTTTATTTAAGAATTTCTCTTTTGTTTAGTACTTGCTACTTAAGATTTGAATGTTTTCTTAAAGAAAAGGGCACTATTTTCAGGACTGTTTTTCTAATGACCTAACGATACTTCAATACTTTAGGAGAATAAATCATTTTATTACTAGATACAACACATACTTGAAATTTGCAGTCACTTTCCATGAATAATTTTGGAAACCAATCTCCTAATCTAATCTCTCTCTCTCTCTCTCCCCCCACCTTCTCTCTCTCTCTAGCAGTAGGGATTAAGCTCAGGACCCACTCTGTCCACTAGGGGAGCACTCTACCACTAAGCTAGATGCCCAGCCATTTTGAAAACTTTCAAAAAAAATAAATGAGTACTATACAGGCTAGCATATTTTTGTATATTAAGACAGATTAACACGTCTGAGGGCTATCTCAAATTCCTTCATTAATACTGATTCACTGTAACTATGGACTTCCACGGAGGAATGACAAAGAGTAAGAATCAGAATCCCTATTGGTATGTGCTTTGAAAAAGCATCCCAAATAATTCTGGTTTATGTCATCCCATTTCCTAAAGTAGATTAAAAAAAAAAAAAAAAAAAGGTCAGTGAAAGCTTATGGAAGTTGGTCTACACAAGACTGTATTATACATATTCATAACAATTTATGAAGAGGAGCAATAAACATTATACATACTATAGAAAGCTATTCAATAACTAGACATGGAAAATAAAAATGTGAGGTACACTAAGATCACAAATGCAGGTAAAACTCTACTTGGACATTAAATTTAACTAGCATAAAATTAAATGTTATTTGAATCCCTCCACAGTGGTTGGAGGTGGATCACTGGGGGTGTGAGCTGAAAGGGTATTTTCTTGTCCCTGGCTCCTCCCTTCTTCTGCTGCTTCTGGCCTGCCATGGGTTGAACAGCTTTCCTCCATCAGGCCTTTCCACCTACCATTTCTGTCTAGGAGCCAGTTGACCATGCAAAGGACTAAACCCTCTAAAACCGTGAGCCAGAACAAACCCCTCCTCCTAGTCAAAATTGTGAGTATTGGGGATTTTACTCCGGGGCTAGGAAAGTAACTAATAACAGTGTTTCCTCTCATTTCATTCATTAATTTGTTCTTTTTCCTCTTCCTCTTTCCCTTGTCCAAACCTACTGGGTCAGCCTTAGCACTAGCAAAGGATAAGGGGGCCTGAGGTAGGAGATAATGTTCTAATTTTTGAGAAGTGATACCAGACATACATTAAATATGTAAGATGATTATATTAATCTTATATATATTAAATAAGTGTATATCTCAACTTTAGTATTCAAGGTTTTGTTTGTTCATTTTTGGTACTAGGGATTGAGTCCAAGGCCTTTGCACTAAGCTACATTCCCCTTCGTTTTTTTTTAGACAGGGTCTTGCTAAGTTTCTTAGGGTGGGCTTGAACTGGAGGTCCTCCTTCCTCAGCCCCCCCAAAGTACTGGATTTATGGGTGTATGCCATCACACTGGCTTTAAGTATTTTTTATTTTTATTTTTTCAGTGCTGGAGTTTGAACCCAGGGCATTGCACATGCCAGGCAAGCGCTCTTCCACTGAGCCACATCTCTAGCCCTCAAGTACTCCTTAATATTCACAATAACTAAAGAACAGGTTTTTATACGCCATACTTGATTTCTTTTCTAAACTGATGTCAAGAAAAAATTTCACCAAGGCTTTATTTTATCATATTTAAGAATGCAGCTGCCTGTAATCCCAGCTACTTAGGACGCTGAGGCAGGAGGATCAAAAATTTAAGACCAGCCTGGGCAATTTAGTGAGAACCCATTGAACCTGTTTCAAAATAAAAAATAAAAAGGGCTGGAAGCACAGCTCAGTGGTAGAGCATTGCTGGGTTCAATCCCCCATACTAAAAAAAAAAAAAAAAGACAATACCCAGATTGGAGCAAACCATTTTTTTCAAATATTTTATAAAAATTTTTCTTATTAAACATTGGATATACAGAGAAGTGTAAAGAATATAACAAACATCCATGTCCCCATCACCTAGAGCTTTGTCTTATTTTTACACTTGTTGCCATACCTGTTCTACAGCTTTTAAAGAAATAAAACTTTATGGATATAATTCAAGTTCCTTGAGTACCGTTCCCTAGCATTTTTTCCCCATCCCAAAGATAACCTTCACGTTAAACTTGGTGTTAAGCACCCCCATGAGTTTAGGTACTCATGAATAAATTCTCATGGTTCTGATTTATAATTTGACTCATTGTTTTATACTGTATGATGATGTGAAAATGAATAGTTTTCATTGGAAAACTATTTTCAATTTTGATCTTTTTCTGGATTGTAATACACAGTAGGCTTGCACTATTGGGTGGCAGCAGAAAACTGTAGCTTCCAATCAGTTACATGATTAAAACCATAAAGAACAGGTGGGAATGGTGACTCATGAGTATAATCCCAGGTCTCTGGAGGCTGAAGCAGGAGGATCCTAAGGTCGAACCCAGCCTGGGCCAAAAAAAAAAAGACTGGATATCTCACTCCTGTGCTTCACTTCCCAGAAGGTGGGGGTGTGGATAAATTTTTACAACAGGGAATAATCACATCATGAGTCAAAGAGCATCTGGACTTGTTCTTGCTGTGGGAGGGGAGGGCTGGAATCTTTTTTTTTTTCTTCTTTTTCTCCCCTTCTTATTTTTTGTTTTTTTAAATTTTATTTATTTATTTTTTTAAAGACAACAAGTAAACATTCTCATGTATTAACAAACTCAAGCATTAGAGAATGTACAAATACCTTTTGGAGAAAAATATTACTCAGTATAAGATTAAGCCATGTAAAAGCCAGGTAAAAATAGAAGACTAAGGAACGGAATAGACACAGTGAAATTGCATTTTCATACTAGGGAGACAATATGATGTTTACAAATGTGCATCCGGTTTATTTCGCTTGTGAGTATTTTCTCGAGTTGCAGCCATTTACCTATAAAAGTTTCCAGTTTATCTTTCTTTATGGCTGAGTAGTACTCCATTGTATAGAAATACTACATCTTTCTTATCCATTCCTCGGTTAATGGGCATTTGGGTTGTTTCCACGATCTAGCTATTACAAATTGTGCTGCTATAAACATGGGTGCGCATATATCGCTGTTGTATGATGTTTTTAATTCTTCTGGGAAGATACCCAGAAGGGGAATAGCTGGGTCAAATGGGACCTCCAATCCTAGTTTTTTGAGGAATCTCCACACTGATTTCCACAGTGGCTGCACCAGTCGACACTCCCACCAACAGTGAAGAAGGGTTCCTTTTTCCCCACAGCCCCTCCAGCATTTGTTATTAGTTGACTTCTTGATAATAGCCATTCTTTCTGGGGTGAGATGGAATCTCAGTTTTGTTTTAATTTGCATCTCTCGAATGACTAGTGATGTTGAACATTTTTTCATATATTTATTTGCCATTTGTATTTCTTCATCTGAGAAGTGTTTATTCATCTCAGATGCCCATTTTTGGAGTGGGTCTTTAAATTTGGGAGGTCTGATTTTTTTGAGTTCTTTGTATGTTCTCGATAGTAATCCTTTGTCTGAGGAACAGCTGGCAAACATTTTTTCCCACGTTGTGGTTATCTCTTCACTCTGTTGGTGGTTTCTCTTGCTGTGCAAAAGCTTTTTAATGAGATCCCAGTTGTTGATTCTTTGTGATACTTCCTGTGCGATGGGGGTTTTATTCATAAAGTCTGCCTACACCAATGTCTTCAAGAGTTTTACCTATTCTATTTTCCAGGAGATTTAATGTTTCTGTTTTAATATTTAGTTCTTTGATCCATTTTGAATTTAGTTTAGTGCATGGTGAAAGATATGGGTCTAATTTTAATCTTCAGCATGTGTAGAGCCAGTTTTTCCAGAGGGCTGGAATCTGACTTGCTGAGCTGAGGTGCCCCATGCCTATAAAATGGATAGCCTAGGGGCCAGTTATATAGTTCAGCGGCATAAGTGCCTGCCTGGCAAGTGCGAGGTACTGAGTTTGCTCCTGGTACCTGCATATTAAAAGAAAAAAAAAAAAGTATAGCCTGGACACTAAGACTAAGGCAAGCTTCCCTCGTAATGAAGAATGTTACAGTCACTGACCTAACTCCATTTTGTTTCTCTATCATTTCATCTGCCTCTTAATATTTTTTTCCTTCTGGGCCACTCTTTTCTGTAGTCACCCTGGTTTCCAGTAATAACAAGTCTAATCAATAAACATCTCTATGACAGAGAACTGAAATTACCCACCCTACAACAGCGAGTCTTGCAGACAGATCACCCCACGATGAGACTGCCTTTCTAAGTGGGAACATATACCCCAAAATGATAACTGAGGCTGCCCTCTAAGCAGGAGCAGTCATTTCACAATGGGCACTGCACTGCTCTCAGTCCTGAAATAAAGAACCACCAGATCATGGCAAATCCCCTAGAAATGCAGATCCTTAACTATCTTTGTTCCCCTTCTCTATGAAACCTCAATGTTTCCGTCAGCCCTCTGAAGACAGATCTTGAACCTCGACGTGGCCATGCTGCAGAAGCACCTTCCTTGCCTTTCACCACTGCTTGTCTCCCTGATCAGCATACTGGAACAGGCAGCTAAGCCCAGTTGGCTGAGACGCCCAGAGGTAGGGCTTTTGCCCTAAAACTATGGTAACGTAACAATTCACTTGTGTCTTCACATGTCATTGCTGGAAGAATTAAGCACATCCCATGCAACTCTACTGGGATGGGACATCTGGAAGCTTGTGCTGGTTTTCTCCTGGACCTCATCCCATGTGCCTTTTCTTTTTGCATATTTTATTTTATTTATTTTTTTTGTGGGTACCGGGGGTCGACCTCAGGATCTCGCGTGCCAGCAGGCGCCTGTGCCGCTGAGCGGTATCACTGGCCCTTTTTTCATATGTGGGTTCCAGGAGTCGAACTTGGGCCCTCGCGCTTGCCAGGCAGGCGCTTACGCCGCTGAGCCATCTTTTTGCATATTTTAATCTGTTTTCTCTTGGTGTACTAAAATATAACCATGAGTATAACAGCTCTTTGGAGTTTGGTGAATTCTAGTGAGTCATCAAGCCTTATTGTGGTCTTGGGACTTCCAACATAGCATCCTAACATATCTATTCTGCAACTTACTTTATTCCCTCTCATGGCTTCTCAGATGTAACCATGTTGATAAATATGGCTTTGTTCATTTTAACCTCTATGATGATTTCATTAAATGTGTAATAGTCCTCTAGATCCTCTAGTTCCACATCCACAGACTGAAACCAACTGTAGATAGGGGTACTTCAAAAAAGAATATATATGTGTACTAAGCATATAAAGACTTTCTTCTTTGTTTTGAGATAGGATTTTTGCCATGTAGTAGGATGGACTTGAACTCACTATGTAGCTCAGAGTGGTGCTGAACTTGTGGTCCTCTTGCCTCAGTTTACTGAGTGCTGGGATTATAGGAATTCACCACCCTGCCTGGCTCAGACTTTTTCTTATCATTATTCCTTAAGCAATATAGTATGACAAGTATTTATACAGCATTCATATTGTGTTAGGTCATATAAAAAATGTAGCAGGGGGCCAGGGATATAGCTCAGTGGCACAGAACCTGCCTGGCAAGCTTGAGGTCCTGAGTTCAATTCCCGGTATCGCCCCCACAATGTAGCAGTAGTTTAAAGTATACAGGGTGATGTGTGTAAGTCATGTGCCAATAGTATGCCATTTTATAAATGGGATTTGAGTATCTATATATTTTGGCATCTACAGGGTGTAGTGAAACCAATCTCCTGCAGATACCAAGGAACAACTATATACAGTACCATAATTTAATCATTTTCATACTGCTGGATTCCTAAGTTGTTTTCAATTTTCAGTGTTATAAACAATGAACTTGCCAGGCACAGTGGTGCTCTCTGGAAGGCCGAGGCACGAGAATCACAAGTTCAAGCCCAGCCTAGGCAACTTAGTGACTTAGTGAGACCCTTTCTCAAAATAAAAAATAAGAAAATATCTGAGGTTCAGTGTGAAGGCCCTCAGTTCAATTTCCAGTACCACCACCACACCAAAAAAGGGACTATATATGTACATATATATATATATTTTTCTCCCTTCCCTATTTTCTCTTACTTCTAACTCTGTCTGATAAATGCTTATGCCTCTCACTGACATATATACAAAATCTTTTTCTGAGATGATGGTCAAGAACTAACCATTTATTTGTTTTGTTTTTTTTGTTTTTTTGAGACAGGGTCTCACTATGTAGTTCAGGCTGGCCTTGAACTCACTGTGTAGCCCAGGCTGATCCTGAACTTGTGGTAATCCTCCTGCCTCAGCCTCCCAAGTGCTGGGATTACAAGTGTGTGTCACAATGCCTCGCCTGTTTTGTCTTTTTTTTTTTTTTTTTTTTTTTTTTGGGTACCGGGGGGGTCGACCTCAGGACCTCGCGCGCCAGCAGGCACCCGTGCCGCTGAGCGATATCACCGGCCCCTTTTTCGTATGTGGGTTCCGGGAGTCGAACTCGGGCCCTCGCGCTTGCCGGGCAGGCGCTTAAGCCGCTGAGCCATCTCACTGGCCCCTGTCATTTGTTAATCATTTATATTAGCTTTCTTTTAGTTTCTACCAGGAAATATTTTATTGTAATTTATACTAAAGTATACATTACATAGAATTTATCATCTTAAACTGTTAAGAATACAGTTCAGTGGCATTAAGTATACTCACATGACTGTGTAACCCTCACCATTTTGAATGTTCAGAAAGTTTTCATCTGTACACAGAAATTCTGTATCCATTAAACAATAACTCCCTCTCCCTGACTTGGATCCTGGCAACCACTACTCAACCATTTTTATGAATCTGACTACTCTAGGCACTTCATGTAAGTGGAATCCTGTAGTACCCATCCTTTGTGATTGGCTTATTTCATTTAGCAGAATGTTTTAAAAGTTCATCCATACTGTAGTATTTATCAGAATTTCCTTCCTTTTAAGTCTGGTATCCCACTGTATATGCACACCATATTTTATTCATCTATCAACTGGCATTTGGGTTGCTTCCACCTTTTGGGTATTGTGACTTGTGGTGCTATGAATATAGGTGTAAAACTATCAGTTCGCGTCTTCCTTTCAATCCTTGAGTGTATAAACAGAAATGAGGAGTATCTTATTGGGGGGGGGATCTCACTATGCAGTCCAGGTTGGCCTTGAACTTGTGATTCTTCTGCCTCAGCCTCTAAAGTGTTGCAATGCTGAGATTACAGGCATGTGTCACCACACCCGGCTCTCTCAATTTTTAAACATACATTTGAAAATATTCAGTATTTCTGTTCTCTTTCTAAAGAGGATATAGACCTTAGTTCGCCTTACCCCTGCATACCCTCTTTGTTATTATTACTGTTTTTACTGTCTTAACACAGAAACAGTTTTCTTGAATCACTAGCTAATTAAATTTACCATTAGATTTTATCAATTAAGATTTTATGTTTTTTTGTAGCTGTTAACCCTGTTCTTTTTTTTTGTGTGTGTGTGGGTATCGGAGGTCGAACTCAGGACCTCGTGCGCCAACAAGCGCCCGTGCCGCTGAGCGATATCACCAGCCCTTTTTTCATATGTGGGTACCGGGAGTCGAACTTAGGGCTTCGTGCTTGCCAGGCAGGCGCTTATGCAGCTGAGCCATCTCACCGGCCCTCAAATTTCTTTTATTAAAGAATAAACCATACTCTTCTTCTGTTGAAGGTCTATGAGAGGTAATCTTAGTCTTAATAACTGAACACATCTTCATTTTGTCCTCACTAGCTGGTGTAACATTCTGTATTGGCAATTACTTTCCATTTATCATACTGAAGACGATATTCCACTGTATTCTGTTATTTGATTTGCTGATGAAAAGTCTGTTGTTAATATAACTCATTCCTGGGAAATAACCTGGATTTTCTTCATCTATCCTATCTGACATTTAGTAGGTACATTCAATCTCAGAAGCCAAATAAATCTATCTTCAGTTGAGGAATATATATATATATATATATATATATATATATTTTTTTTTTTTTTTTTTTTTTGTGGGTACCGGGGGGTCGACCTCAGGACCTCGCGCGCCAACAGGCGCCCGTGCCGCTGAGCGATATCACCGGCCCCTTTTTCGTATGTGGGATCCGGGAGTCGAACTCGGGCTCTCGCGCTTGCCGGGCAGGCGCTTAAGCCGCTGAGCCATCTCACCGGCCCAGTTGAGGAATATTTTTAGCTCTTTAAATTCTTGAAAATTCTTGGCAAGTATTAGTTACTCACCACTACCTCCACTGTCTTCTTAAAATTGTTATTTTATGTACATTTTCTGTCTGTCCCAACAGCTCTGCCATATACACACACGGCACATAATATATTTGTATCTATATGTCCATCTTTGTCACTTTGTGCTGCTATCTTGGTGGATATCTTAGCACAAAGTTCCAAATCATTTCTTTTGGTCGAATGTGTTCCTGGTCTACAGTCTCACACTTGAGGTCCCCCACTACCCTGGTATTGGGGACTGAACCCAGAATCTTTACACTGTGCTGCATTCCCAGCCCTTTTATTTTTTATTTTGAGATAGGCTCTCACTAAGTTGCTGAATTGCCCAGGTTGGGCTTAAATTTGCAATCCTCCCGCCACCATGTCCAGCTCCCATACTGAGCTTTCAGGCCAATAATTATTTTTCATTTCTAAGATATATAATTATATTTTATATGTACCTGTTTTTATTTCTTTCTTTTTTTTTTTTTGGTACCGGGAATTGAACTCAGGACCTTGCGCTTGCCAGGCAGGCGCTTGCCAGGCTGGCGCTTGTGCCACTGAGCTATATACCCGGCCCTGTTTTTATTTCTGCTTATTTCTTAATCTTTTTAAATTATTCTGTCATTATCTCTTTTAGTACTTTAAAACATACTTTTAAGGTTTTAGCAGACTGTTATATAAAATAATTTTCATATTCCATTTCCTTTTTTTTTTTTTTTTGAGACAGGTCTTGCTATGTAGTTCGGGATGGTCTTGAACTCACTATGTAGCCCAGACTGGTCTCAAACTCATGGTGATCATCCTGCCTCAGCCTCCCAAGTGCTGGGATTACAGGCATATAACACCACACCCGGCTTCATGTTCCAATTTTTAATGTATCTTTTGGCATCAAGTTTTTTCCATGACTTTTTTTTTTTTTGTGGGGGGTACCGGGCATCAAATTCAGGACTCATGCTTGCCAGGCAGGTGCTGCGCCACTGAACTAAATCCCCAGCCTTTCCCATAATTTTAGAATGTTTATTAATTTTCATTGTATGGGGAGTGTTTTATGTTTCTCATCTGTATTTCTCTCTTCATGTTCACTCCTATAATCTATAGTCTTCTTCAACACCCAGTTCCTTAGTCTAGGAATAGATTTTCTTCTATTTTATTTTCTTATTAGTATCTGTTTGCAGCACACAATAACTATATTTATCATGGAGAATTCATACATAATACATCTTAATTTAAAAAAAAAAATCCCTACCCCCTCTTCATTCCCTGCTCCTTCCAATTCTTGGTCCCTTTCCCATTTGCAAAAGCTCTATTTTCATCATTTTTTGTCCTCAATTTTTTCCCACCCCCTTTCCCTCCCTTCCTTCCATCTCTTGTGCCCCCATCCATTTGAAAAAAATCTCCCTACTTCCTATTTATCTAACTTCTATTTTGCCCTCCCCATATATATGTTGAGTTTCCTATATGAGAAACCATGTGATATTTAAGCTTGTGAGTCTGATTTATTTCACTTAATTTATGGTCTCAAGTTATATCCATTTATCTACAAATGCTTCAAGTTTATGCTTCTTTAAGGCAGAATAATACTGCATTGTGTATAAATGCCACATTTTCTTTATCCATTATGTTGATGGGCATGTAGGCCATTTCCAAGATTTTGCTAATATAAATTGTACTACATAGTACTGATACAAAAACAGGCATGTGGATCGATGTAACAGAATAGAGGAAGCCGAAACAACCCCAGGCACATTCAGCTATTTGATATTTGACAAAGAGGCCAAAAACATACACTGGAGAAAGACAGCTTCTTTAATAAATGGTGCTGGGAAAACTTGCTATCCACATGCAGAAGATTGAGTCTACACCTATATATCTCACTATGTACTAAACTAAAATAAAAATAGATCAAAGATCTAAATGTTAAAACAGAAACACTTAACCTGCTGGAAGATAAAATAGGTAAAATTCTTGAAGACACAGGCATAGGCAAGATTTTTCCAAACAAAACACCAATGTCACAAGAAATAATATGGCAGATCAACAAATGGGATCATATCAAATTAAAAAGTTTAAGCACAGCAAAGGAAATAACCAACAAAATAGACAACCTACAGGACAAGAAAAAATTTTTTGCCAGCTATTCACTGGACAGAGGACTAACATCTAGAATATATAAAAGAACTCAAAAAATTTAGGACCCCCCCCCCACAACAAAAGACCCAAGCAAAAAAAATGGGCAAGTATAATAAACAGCTACTTCTCAGAAGAAGTACAACGGCCAATAAATACATGAAAAAATGTTCAACACTGCTGGCCATTAGAGAAAAGCAAATTAAAAAAACACTGATATCATCTTACTCCAGAAAGAACAGCACTTATCAAGAAATCAGACAATAAACACTGGCAAGTATGTGGGAGAAAAGGAATTCTTTTACATTGTTGGTGGGAATGTAAACTGGTACTATCACTATAGAAATCAGTGTGGAAATTCCTCAAAAAACTAAAAATACATTCCATTTGACCCAGCTATTCCCCTACTAGGTGTCTTCCTGAAAGAGTTAAAGTCATTATATTACAGGGATGCATGCACAGCCATGTTTACAGGATTAGAATTTTTTTTTTTTTTTGTGGGTACCGGGGGGTCGACCTCAGGACCTCACGCGCCAGCAGGCACCCGTGCCGCTGAGCGATATCACCGGCCCCTTTTTCGTATGTGGGTTCCGGGAGTCGAACTCGGGCCCTCGTGCTTGCCAGGCAGGCGCTTAAGCCGCTGAGCCATCTCACCGGCCCAGGATTCGATTTTATAATCACATTTCAGAGCTTCTGTTCCATGATGCTACTGAAGACAGCACAGATTCAGCATAAAACCAATGCTGGTAATGTTTAGTTCATGGTCACAAAGTTGGTTGCTGAAATCTAGTGTTTTACAGTAGTCAGCAACAGTTTATTTTCTGCTTCCTCTGTTAAAAGTGATGAGACAATAATTAGATCTCAGCTGTAAGCAGTAAGCCTGGCTCTCATTTCAAGTGGCACTATTTTATTCTTACTTATCCTAACAGTCAAATTCCTAGAAACCTGCATTTTCAGCCTTGGCACTCAATACACTCTATTGCTGAGTTCCTTTCATCACCATCCATTTTCTTCCTTCTTTTTGGTGTTGGGGACTGAACCCAGGGCAATGCTCATGCTAGTAAGTGCTCCACCACTGGGCAACATCCCGACTCTTGTTTCTTGACCACATAACTTTTACCGTCAGTTTCAGCCTATCAATACCTATCAATACATTTTTAGTTTTTCTTATCTTTTTTTTTTTTTTTTGGCAGTGCTGGGTATTAAAACCAATCTTTCACATGCTATGCAAGGGTTCTACCAGTGAGCTACATCCCTAGTTCTTATATTTTGTCTATCGTTATGCATATGAGCATAGTGAATGTGTCAAACTTGGACTTGCTAAGCTTGGACCAGAGGCTGAAAAATACTTTAAAAATTCCATATATAAGCCAGGTCTGGTGTGAACACCTGTAATCCCAGCTATTAAGGAGGCTGAGGCAAAGTGAGGCAGGAAGACCATGAATTTGAGGTCAGTCTGGGCAACCTAGCTAGACCCTGTCTCAAAAAAAGGGTTAGGATGTAACTCAGTGGCAGCACACTTGGCTAGTATACTCAAGGTGCTAGGTTCAATACCTAGCATGGGGAGGCGGGAGCAGAGGAGCATATTTGATATGTAAAGGAAAACAATGTATTCTTTGATAGATTAGCTTACTTCTCCAATGTTGTTGAGGAGAATCTTTAACCACTGTTAATTAAGCAAATGTCTGAAGCCATACAGAAAAGCACACCTGAGATACAGCTTGATCAGCAATCACTCCCTACTGTTTGGAATAACTGTTGTTTCCTTGTGACTTTCAGTATGGGGCTGACATTTGAAGTGAACTATTTTTCAGTTTAAGCCATCTAAATACAGGCAGTATTTTCTTTCTAACTGGCAAAAAAGGTGGACCTCTCATAGGTTCTTGGTTTCAACTGTTTTGAAGGATGTCTGAATGTGCCCTTGAAGTATCACCTAAACTATACTTTATGCTATCATATAGCCGATATTCTACATTTTAAATCAGACAAACATATTTTCTAAATATGGCAAAACATCCCCAAAATATTCTAACCATGTTTGCATGATATGGTAATTCAAAATTAAAATTATAAAAATATGCACATTTTGTAAATATATCACTAAATATATTAAGCTATAAAACAAAATATTAAATTTAAAGTTGCCCAAAATATTGTGGTGATCACAATATAAGGTCTAAAGCCCACCCCATATCTAATAGTAAATGTTTTCAATATAATTTTCAAGAGGCTCTAATTGCATGTTATGTTGTATCTAGACTTAAGTGCTTTTATATTTCACTATGTTTTTAATGTCATTTACATTTGTTGATCTCTTTCACACACATTTGATCTCTACAGAAGTAAAATCAGATAAAGATATGGACTGAGATTTTATTTGTTCTGTCTCTATGATGCAAAAATAGTCAAGTAAGACAGAAAAACAAATTCCTGCTGGGCTTGGTAGCACATGCTGTAATCCCAGCATTTAGGGAGGCTGAGGCAGAAGGACCGCAAGTTTGAGTATCACTGGGGCAATTTAGGGAGGTCTCCTGAGGATTAAAAAGGGGGAGGTGGCTGGAGATATAGCTTAGTGGTAGGGCGCCCCGGGTTTGATCCCCCAGTATCATAAAAAAAAAAAAGGAAAGATTCCTTTCCACGGTTAGACTAGTCCTCTTCCCATGTCACCTTTTCCATTAATCAGCAAGGCCTTATCGTGGCAACACTGCTTTGCCTCTGACGTTTTCAATTTAGTATCATTTCTCTTAAGACCACAATCATTTCACTTACCTTTTTCAGTTCTCATTCTGATGTTTCTTAGTTGCTAAATTTCACAGTTAATACTTGTCTGTCATGTTTAGCATAACCTTTCTATAGTGCCATGAATTCCTAAAGACTGAACCTCTGTCCTTGGTCAGCTAGAAGATCTTTCTCTATATTCTCATGCTGTAGGAAGGGGTCCCAAACCCTAACAGCTTTAGGCAATGGACAAGTAACATGGATGTACTATGTCAGGAGTTAGACAAAACTGAACAGGACAAGTATCATTGTAAAGAAAACAGTTATAATTAGTTCCAGTGATAGCATCAAATATTCTCATTTAATAGAGTTCACATACGGAGAAGTTTATATGAAATCACTTGATTTTTTTTAATGATTGGCAACAATTTCCAATTTTAAAAAAATAACATTGTGTGGGTCCAAAAAAAATTTATGTTGGCTGGATATGGCCATGGGTGATCAGCTTTCTATCTCTACAAAAGATTACTTTTGTCATCTAACAAAATTTTGGGAACACTTAGATCTAACCTAGGGGGAAAAAAAAAATCACATTTTCAAATTTAACCAAAGCCTAAAAGCCATTCCTATAAACTTTGATCTTCCTATGGAACATGTAGGCTTGTCTTTCATTTTCTATTGAAATATTCTATTTTCTCTATTTTGAATGCAGAAATAGACATAAAATTAACAAAAGCATAGAAGAAAAATGCCCCTAATGCTTCTCGATGAGGAACAACATCAGAATAAAATGGCAAAATATTTTTTTATTTTTGCAGTGCTGAGGCCACATCCTCTGACCTTTTTTTTTAAAATTATTTTGAATGCTCATAAATTGCTAAGGTTGGCCTCAAACTTGGGATCCTCTTGCTTCAGCCACCCCAACCAGATTATAGGCATTTGCCACCATGCCCTGCTTGAAAGCTGGTTTAAGAACAGTCTTAGACAGTAATAAAATGGGGCCAGAGAATACACCTCAGAAGTAGAAGATACGCTTAGCACGCTCAAGGGCCTGGGTTCAGTATCTAGCACCATGAAAACCAAACAAAACCTAATAAACTGAAAAGAAATGTGCTTGAAAGAAAAAAATTAGCTTTTTACAACTTAAAGGTAAGTTTAAATTATTATGAAGCAGTAGTTTTCAAACCCATATTGTAGGGATAAAGACAAGACTTTGCAAAAATGTAAATTTTGGAGATGAGTTAAAAGCAGTAAAGAAATTTAATGTGTGAACAATAAACCAGAAATAATAATACTAAAGGGAAAATTAAAAAATTAAGAATCTTGAAATAAATAAGTATAGAAATAATTTGGATTATTACAAATTCCAAAGAAGTGAAATAATTAGAAAAAAATTGAGTAGTATATTTATGCCTAGATGGAAAATAGACAATTTTCTATAAAATAAACGGAGGTTGTTGTCGTAAGAGTCAAGATAGGGGGCCGGTGAGATGGCTCAGTGGCATAAGCGCCTGCCTGGCAAGCTCAAGGGCCCAAGTTCAACTCCTGGAACCCACATACGAAAAAAGGGCTGGTGATATCGCTCAGTGGCACGGGCACCTGCTGGTGTGCAAGGTCCTGAGGTAGACCCCTGGTAGCCACCAAAAAAAAAAAAAAAAAAAAAAAAAAAGAGTCAAGATAGAAGCTGGGTGTGGTGGCACACACCTGTAATTCCAGCACTCCGGAGCCTGAGCCAGGAGGATTGCTGTGTTCGAGGCCAGCCTGGGGTACAAAGTAAGTTCAAGGCCAGCCTGAACTGCATAGTGAAACCCTGTCTCATTAAAAAAAAAAAAAAAAGAAGAGTCAAGATACATACACTTGGGCCGGTGAGATGGCTCAGCGGCTTAAGCGTCTGCCCGGTAAGCACGAGGGCCCGAGTTCGACTCCCGGAACCCACATACGAAAAAGGGGCCGGTGATATCGCTCAGCGGCACGGGCGCCTGCTGGCGCGCGAGGTCCTGAGGTGTCCCCCCGGTACCCACAAAAAAAAAAAAAAAAAAAAGATACATACACTTGAATATATATATAAACTTTTTGCGCCATATTCAAAGCTGCAGGATACAAGAGCAATACACAAATATCAGTCGTATTCAATGAACAATCATAAAAAATATTAAAACTATTTGATATATAAGAACGTCAAAAGAATAAAATGTTTAGGGATACATTTATTTATTTATTTTTTTGTGGGTACCAGGGGTCGAACTCAGGACCTCGCGCGCCAGCAGGCGCCCGTGCCACTGAGCGATATCACCGGCCCCTTTTTTCGTATGTGGGTACTGGGAGTCGAACTCAGGACCTCACGCTTGCCAGGCAGGCACTTATGCCGCTGAGCTATCTCACCGGCCCTATGGATACATTTAACCAAGAGTTTTAATATGAAAATTACAAAACATTGCTGAAAGAAATTAAAGATCACTTAAATAAACAGAAAGACATACCATATTCATTGATTGGATGATGTAGTTAATATTATTAAGATGGCAATACTCCACAAACTGGTCTACAGATTCAATACCATTCAACCATTCCCATTAAAATCCCAATTGTGCTTTTAGTAGGAAAACAGATCCTAAAAGTCACATACAAATGCAAGAAATCATACATAACCCTGAGTAACTAGTTTAAAGATAACAATACGAAATGTATTAACCATTGTTACCCTCCAGTTATACTGTTTAGAAATTTTGTTATATTTTTTCTCTTTTCTTAAAAAAAAATCATAGATAGATCAATAACTGTATAAAAAGAACAAAATGCCTCATATTTCTTAATTTATAAATAACACAATCCTTACGTCTAATACCAACATAAGGATAAACATAAAAACCAGTGGAAGGTGAGTGATAAATCAGAAGTAAACCCATACATCTGTGGTCAACTGATTTTTGACAAAGATACCAAGATCACAAAATGGAGAAAGAGAAGTCTTCTTACAAAAGGTACCTGGATAAATGGATGTGCATAATGAAAGGATAAAGTTAGACCCTTATCTTGCACCACACAGAAAAATTAATTAAAATAGATCAAAGTTCTAAATATAAGAGCTAGCCAGATGTGGTGGTGCACACCTGTAATCCCAGCACTCAGGAGGCTGAGGCAGGAGTATCACCGTGAGTTCCAGGCCAGCCTGGGCTACATAGTGAGTTCAAGGATAGCCTGAACACATATGTAGCAAGACCCTGTCTCAGGGGAAAAAAAAAAAAAAAAAAAAAAAAAAAAAAAAAATAAAATATATATATATATATATATATATATATATATATGCTAAACCTACAAAATTCTTAGATAAAAACATGTCTGTGACTTTGGCAAAGGTTTCATAGATATGAACCAAAAGTATGAGTAGCAAAAGAAAAATAATCTGAATTTATCAAATTTAAAAACTTTTGTGTATCAAAGGCCACTATTAAAAGAGTGAAAAGACAATCCACAGAATGGGCAAACATATTTGCAAGTCAAGTATCTAATGAGGGTCTAGTATCCAGACTACGTAAAGAAACTCTTACAGCTCAACTGCAAAGCAAATAACCTAATTGGGCAAAAGGAAACTGGCAAAGCTCAATGGTAGAGCACATGCTTTGCATGCATAAGGCCCTGGGCTCAACTGCTAATATCACCAACAAAACAAACACACAAATAAATAAAAATTAGTATCTGGGCTGAGGATGGAGCTCAGTGGTAGAGCTTTTTTTCTTTCTTTCTTTTTTTTTTTTTGGTACTGGGAATTGAACTTGGGACCTTGCACTTGCCAAGCAAGCACTGTGCCATTGAGCTATACCCCTCGCCCTCTTTTTCTTTTTATATATATATTTTTTCAAAATTTCAGGACAGGGTGTTGGGAAACTGCCCAGGCTGGCCTTGAACATGTGATATTTTTGGCCTTAGCCTCCCAGTGTGCTGGAATTATAAGCACGTGCCACCCAGCACAGCTACAGTATGTGATAAAAGCTGTTGCTTAGCATGTGCCAGGCCCTGGGTTGATCTATATAGCTAGCATAAGGACAAAAAAAAAAAAAAAAAAAAAAAGAAAGAAAAGAAAAGGCAAAAGACTTGAATGAATATTTCTCCAAAGAGGACATACAAATGGCCAACAGTACACAAAAAGATGCTCAATATCATTAGTGATTAGGGAAATGTAAATCAAAACCACAATGAGCTTGTCTAAGGTGTGTGAGGCCCTGGATTTGATCCCCAGCACTGCAAAACAAGCAAACAAAAACCCTCAATGTGATATTACTGCATAGAAAGAGAGAGGAAGGGAGGGAAGGAAAGAAGGAAAGAAAAGAGAGAAGGGAGGGAGGACTATATAGTGTTGGTGAGGACATGGAGATATTTAAACTCTTGTATATTGCTGATAGAAACATAAAAAGGTACAGCTGTTGTGGAAAACCATTTGGCAACCCCTCAAAAAGCTAAACATAGAATCACCATATGACTCAGCAGTTCCACATCTAGGTACATAAGCAAAAGAGATAAAAACAGGTGCCTAGCAAAGACCTGTGCTGCCGGAATCTTTTTAGTAGCACCATCTACTCACAATAGCCAAATATTCATCAACAGAGGAATGTATAAACAAAATGTATCCAAACAACTGAATATTATCCAGCTATAAAAAGGAATAAAATATTGATACATGCTACTCCATGCCTGAACCTTGAAAACAGGCTAAGAAGCTAGACACTAAAGGCCACATATTTTATGATTCTATTTATATGAAATATCCAGAATAGATGCATCCATAAAGACAGAAAGCAGATTAGTTGTTGCCAGGATAGTAGAGAATGGGGAGAGACTATTTAATAATTATGGGGTTTTCTTTTGGGTTGATGAGAATGTTCTAGAACTAGAAGTGATGATGACTGCACTACACTGTAAAAACATTAAATGCCACTGAAATGTATATTTTGGTGAATCTTATTATGACAACAAAAATTATTTTTAATTAAGAAAAACCTTATACACAAAACATAACGTCAGGAAAGACAACAGAAGAATAAAACTTATCAAAGTAAATTATAAAAAGTTAGTATGTGTGGGCCAGTGAGATAGCTCAGCGGCATCAGCGCCTGCCCGGGAAGCACGAAGTCCTGAGTTCGACTCCTGGAACCCACATAAAGGAGAAAAAGGGCGGTGATATCGCTCAGCGGCACAAGCGCTTGCTGGCAAGTGTGAGGTCCTGAGGTCGACTCCCGGTACCCACATTAAAAAAAAAAAAAAAAAAGGTAAGTGATTAAAAAGATTCAATATGAATATATAGGACAAATCTACAAAGTTCTTGCGCTAAGTGATCAAAACTGATGTGCAGATTATATACCAGAAAATAACTATAATAAAATTTCTCACATAAAAAACACAGATCAGCTGGGCACAGTGGTCTACCCACAGTCCCAGCTATTAGAAGGCCAAGTCAGGAGGATCATCTGCGCCTAGCAGTTCAGAGGCCAGCTTGGGCAACACAGTAAGACCCTATCTCAAAAAAACACAAAACAAACAGAAATAAAAAAGATAAAACAGAAAGTAAAGACAGGCTACCAGAAAGTAAATGCTTACTAAAACATCTTTAAGTAAGCATTCTATTCCAAAAACCTTAATAAAAGATAAAAATCAATGTGGCCAGGTCACCGAAAAATGGATAAACTTAAATATCTCCAATGGTACTGTAAGAGTGTTCTAAAGAACACTCCGGCAATATACTATATAATAGGAGCTAAAAAGCTAGTCAAGTATGTTGACTTAGTAATTTCATCCTTAAAGCTATACTTTTCATTCTTTTCTGTACCAGGGAATTTGAACCCAGAGCCTCAGAAGGCTAGGTAAGCAGTCTACCATTGAGCCACATCCTTAACCCATTTTATTTTTATTTTGATCAGGGTCTTGCTAAATTTCTCAGGCTGGCCTTGAACTTGCAGTATTCCTCCCTCAACCTCCCAAATAGCTGGGATTACAGCTGTGCACCACATCAGCACTACTGTTTTCTTCAGTAGTGGGAACTGAACTCAGGGCCTTCGCACTGAGCAACATCCCAGCCCTGTTTTTATCTTTTACTCTGAGACAGAATGTTGCTAAATTGCCCAGGCTGGGCTTGAATTTGTGATCCTTCTGCCTCAGCCTCTCAGAGTACTGGGATTACAGGCACGTACCACCACTCCTGACTGGGACTACATTTTTTTTTTTTTTTTTTTCTTTTGTGGGTACCGGGGGGTCGACCTCAGGACCTCGCGTGCCAGTAGGTGCCCGTGCCGCTGAGCAATATCACCGGTCCCTTTTTTCGTATGTGGGTTCCGGGAGTTGAACTCGGGCCCTCGCGCTTGCCAGGCAGGCGCTTATGCCACTGAGCTATCTCACCGGCCCCTGGGACTACATTTTTACAAGAACATTCGAAGTAGGAAGCATAGGAAATAATCTGAAAAAAAAAAAAAGATAGTCATGACAATTAAAAGAAGAAAATATAGTATATGTGCTGCTGAAGCGAGCACAAAAGAAAATATAAAGTGATCTAGATAGTCAAGAGTAAAACTGCATGTGTGTATGTATATAATTAAAATTGTAAGTACATAACTAATAGGTAAAACAGTATGTAAGAAATAATGTTAAAGCAAATAAAAATAGCACATGTGTTGATTTCAATTCTATTACATTAATAATACTTAGAAAAGAATTTAGGCAGGGGATATAGCTCAGCAGCACAGTGCCTGCCTGGCAAGCGTGAGGTCGTGAGTTTGATTCCCAGTACCAAAAAAAAAAAAAAAGGAAAAAAAGAAAAAAAAGAAAAGAATTTAGAGCAAGAATTTAAAACTCAAGACTCTTTTCAATATAAATTGTATAGTGATAATTTCCCAAACATTATTTTCAATTATATTTTTTACCCAAAAATAGGTAATCCCCCAAAGTAAGAGACAATAAATACTTTTATAGAATAAATGTAAGTTCAGAAGAAAATATTAAATGACCAAATTAAGATATCTTATTTTGTTAGTCTCTTACTACAAATCTCTTGTTGAGCTAAAAGTTTCCAGGCAAACTCCCCAACAGGATTTTGAATAAAAAAAATTTTTTTTTTACTATATTTAAAAGGTTAGTCACATTCTTGCAAATAAAAATATTTTCATGTAATAGTTTAACCAAAATACCAAAAAGCAATATTCATATACATGTAGAAATGTGATGAACTGTTAAAAGATCAACAAAAAAATCCTGAATAAATTCACAAATACTAACACCATCTAGTTCTCGATCTGTGTAGAAGTAACTGCCTACACGCTGCTCTGAACAGGCTGCTGCCACAGAAGCCATCATAAACACCAAACAAAAACAACCTAGAACTGTCAGACATTCTGTCTGTTCAGAGACTAAGACAGGAAGGAGCCATGAAAAGAAAGAATGAAAGGCACAGTTGAAGGGAGTCGTCTTAAGTAAGGGGCACTTTGCTGTTTGAAATTCTCCCTGCTACCAGAATTTCTTATCATCCTTCCTGAGAATCCACCAAATAGACAGCTATGCCGATTAGCAGGGATTATCCATTACCAAAATCAATACCTCTGAAATAATTAAGTACAATACTTTATTACACAATACTATGAATTTGTTCAATTGTTTCACTTTTCTCCACTTAAATGAAGCAAGCTGCAAGTCAAAGGAAGCAGTATTGAGCCACTCGCTATTGCAGTTCCCCCAGAATGCTCCATTTTTCCAAATTTCTGGTCAAAGTTCCCATCTATTAGCCTAAAACAGTACATCTTTTCTCAAATAAATTTAAATTAATAAATAATAGCATTTTAAAAACATCAACTCACCTGAAATTTATTATTTAACACTGGAGAACAGTGTTCTTTAAAATAATCTATTTAAAACCTGAATTTTAACATCATCACACTTTCTTTATAGAAATCTCACTATACTTTATTACAGAGTATAACAATGAAGACCTTAATTTGCTCTTGTACAGAAACATATTATATTTAAAGAAATTTTTTTAGCATAATATTCATCAATTGACTCTTACTTTGCTTCAATTTGTGGAAATCACCGACTCTATCCTTGGTGGCTTGCTTTAGTGTATCTGTTTGAATTCTGGGTTCATTCTCCAAGTGTGAGCCAGGATTTAAACGCTGAAGAGGATTGGAAGGGTCCTGTTTTGAAGTATCTGGGTTACCATTGTGGTTTACATGTGAATCTATGGCATAAAAATATCAAATTAAAAAAACTTTTTTTGTGTAAGAGTGTCTCAGTAAGTGATTAAGTTGCCCTGGCTGGGCTTGAACTTTTGATCTTCCGGCCTCCGCCTTCCTCAGTGCTGCATAACAGGTGTGCACCACCATGCCTGGCAGAATTCTTTTCCAGAAGAATTTCATAAGAGTTGTTTTAGAAATGCTAAAAAACACAGCTGTCTGGGGCCGGTGAGATGGCTCAGTGGCGTAAGCGCCTGCCTTGCAAGCGCGAGGGCCCGAGTTCGACTCCCGGATCCCACATACGGAAAAGGGGCCGGTGATATCGCTCAGCGGCACGGGCGCCTGTTGGCGCGCGAGGTCCTGAGGTCGACCCCCCGGTACCCACAAAAAAAAAAAAAAAAAAAACACAGCTGTCTGAAATTGAGTGATCATGTGAAATTTTTTTTTTTTTTTTTTTTTTGAGATAGGGTCTCACTGTATAGTTCAGGCTGGCCTTGAATTCACAGTGATCCTCCTGCCTCAGCCTCCCGAGTACTGGGATTACAGGTGTGCACCACCACACTCAGCACCACTATTTTTAAACCTATTTACCAAAGAGATATACCATAGAACTCGAAGATTAGTATAACAATGACATGTGATGGCATATGTCTGTAATTCCAGCTACTCAGAAGACTGGGGCAAGAGGACTACAAGTTCAAGGCTGGCCTGGGCAACACAGTAAGACTCCTGTCTTAAAAAAAAAAAAAAAGTAAATAGCAATTAAGCCCATGTCTTAGCCTCCCTCACAAGTCCATATTGCTCTTAGAAACATCTAAAATTTATGATATCTAAGTCATCTTCATCTAATAAAGACTAAGAATTGTTAATTTTGTATTCTTTCATAGTAGCAACTCCTTAAGGTAACCTCTCTTTCCCTCACCTCCTCTTTTCCTTTATCCATGTCTTGATTTAAATCCTTAATTTTGGAATCAGAAACTTCTGTGCCATGGGTTTCTATATGTTTCCTTTCCATCATCTCCCCAAGAAGCTCCTTTTCAATCTTATCAGTTCTCATTTTAGGACATTTCTAGAAAATCAAATAGGTGTCAGTAATAATCAAACACACGCATAAGTATGGGTTTAAGGTAGGTGATTATAGTAGGTTTATGTGTGAAACAACTGAACACATTTTGGAGAAAATAAGTCTACATGGTCTTGCAGAGATAAAAAAAGAATATAGTTCAGAGTGGCACAGTATTTCTTTTAAGAAAAACTATAGTAACACATTAAACAAAGTATAGTTTTAGATGATTTCTCCTTGAGTTTTTAATAAATGCTAACCTGGCGTGGCACACTCCTATAATCCCAGCACTCAGGAAGCTGAGGCAGGAGGACTACTGCTGGTTTGAGCCCAGACTAGGCTACAGAGTCAGTTCAAGGCCAACCTGAACTACAAAGCAAGACACCGTCTCAAAAAAAAAAAAAAAAAAAAAAAAAAGCTACTTCGCTGTGTTGCTAAATGACATATTTTAGCTACTAGATAACAGTATATAACCAAAGCCAAGCACAGTGGCTCAAACCCATAATCCCAGTACTCTGTGAGGCTGAGGATTATAAATTCAAGCCTACCCTGGGCAACTTAGTGAGACCCTATCTGGAAAAAAAACACAAAAAAACAAAAAACGCTGGGAATGTAGCTCAGTATAAAGGTCCCAGGATCAATACCCAGTAACACAAACAAACAAACAAACAAACAAACAAAACAGTACATTGGTTTTCGAACACAATGCTATGAATAAGACTTCATACCTGGAGCCATATTTGGGGAGAGAGGTTGTCCAGTTGGAAGATGGGAGACTGTCTGATGATTTTCATGTTGAGAAACTAAAACAGGGGGCTTCCTTAAAGCTATAAGAAAAAAATACATCTACATTATTCCTACTGATTATCTGATTTGTACAAACCAGTATCATGGATCTATTTACCCTGCACTAATCCTATGATGCCCATTCTAATCTTGTAAACTTTAGAGTTGATATATTAACTAACTCATTTATGGTTACTAATTGATATATTGTACCATCCAACACAGATTTTGGTGATCAATAAATCTGACCAGAATATAACAAGTTCCGTGACAGTACAAACTCTGTCTTGTTCACTGCTGTATCCTTAAACTCAACAGTGATTTGATGAATACATAAGTAAGTTAATCTTTTCAGATCCAGGGATTTCCAACAGTGAGATCTCTTTATACAGATAGTACAAATAAAAAATGACATTTATAGAAAACAGTAGGATTATGCTATCCTTAGTTCCTCAGGTTTAAAATAAAGCCTCAATATGACTCCAGTAATTTGAGATTTTATTATGAAGATGGAAAATTTGTTTTGAGCAAAGGGCTTTACTAACAAAGAGATACATACCTTAGGGGGCATTATTTTCTCTTAAGAATTGAAGGCAACAGGGAAAACGATGAGTTTTTTTACTCATTACCACTGCTCTACTGTATCCTGGGCAGGCGAACATGACAGAAAGGCAGACAGTAAACAAGAAAACTACAGAGAAAGAAAACATCGGGCTGGTGATATAGCTCAGTGGCATAAGTGCCTGCCTGGCAAGCTTGAGGTCCTGAGTTCGACTCCCGGTGCCCACATTAACAAAAAAAAAAAAAAACAAAACAAAGAAAGGAAACATCTACAATTTCTCTGCCCCTTCCACCAAAACTTAGGATGCAACATGTGATGATGGTGGCATCATAAAATGGAAGGGGTCACTGCTCAGAGGAGCACTGCAGAAAACCACTCAACCTGTATCGGCCTGTAAAGGGAGCAATAAATAAATCTTTACTGTTCTAAGCCACTGTAACTTCGAAGTGCATTAATAGATCATAGTCTAGTCCATCCTAATTGGTGTACCTAAGTTATTTTTACAATCCTCAAAGTTTATTTCAATGATTGTATTTTCATTTATTATTACAGTTTCTAAACCTAAGTACCAAGAAGTTTGAAATTCACTCTAAGGGAGCACACCATGCAACTTTATAGAAGGTTGAGGTTTTCTGTATCTCACTTTGTTCCCATTACTTTGTTCCTACTGTTACCTGCAATGCCTAACACACGTTTGGCACACAAAACAGCTAAATATCAATTAAAATCTTAGCAGAATGGCACTTGGCAAGTTTAACAATACAATTTTTATTTGCTTATAGACTCTGAGGATACTAAGCATCTGACAGAAATACTCAGGAAGAGAAGAAGTCAATCATAATGTACAAATCTGTTGATCATAGCTGGCTTCCCTTCTATACAATCAGAAGAGAGACTGGTGCCTCCATTATTAAACAAGTGGTCATTCATGTCCTTAGCTTTGTATAATAATGCCTCCTACTCAAGAATCAGGTGACTATTTGAGGAAAGACTATGACTTAGTTGTGTAAAACAAAGCTGGATTTAAAAGGGACTTTATAAAACACCCAGATGGGTTTAGAAATAATATAGCAGTGACAGAGTAGTAGTATATAGCCCTTATAAACTTAATAGGGTAGTTTTTCTCTCATTGATTGATTGATCGAGACCAGATCTTGCTATAGTCCAGGCTGCCCTTGAACTTGTTATGTAGCCCAGGATGGACTCAAACTGGTGATCTTCCTTCGTCTCCAGAGTAGTTGGGATTACTGGCACATGCTGCCACACCTGACTTGACTTTTTTCTATAAACATCCAAGTATCTAATTTTTCCTCTATAATAATAAGATTATATTCTACTTGCATTTCTGTAACCTGTTTCTCCTATCTTAAAAACATCAGCTATCTTTGTATGCCAATATAGCTCAGCATCACCATTTTAATGCGCATATATCACATATTATAGATATAACAAATTTAATGAACACCTTTTGTGGTTTCCAACTTGTCATTATAAACAATTTTTTCTATTTTAAAGAGAAGAAAAAACAAAACAAATTAAAAAAGAACAAATTTTCAAAACAACATAATAGGAGGGTAACAATGGTTAATGCATTACGTATTATTATCTTTAAGTTAGTTATTCAGGATACCAGATATTAGCATTCAATTGTCCAAACCTTATTGGCACAAACCTTACTCTTCAATAAAACTGGTAGTGTATCTATCTTAACCGTCTTATATATATATACAATTTTTTTTTCCTTTCCCTTCTTTCTTTTCCCTATTCCCCTATTCCAGTCTCTCTTTCCTTTTGACCAGTTTCTTTTTGATTCACCATGTCTATTGTACATTTTGGATCTTATTTACTCTTTCATTTTCTCATACTAGAGAGACAATATGATGCTTACACATGTGCGTCCGGTTTATTTCACTTATGAGTATTTTCTCGAGTTGCATCCATTTACCTATAAAAGTCTCCAGTTTATCCTTCTTTAAGGCTGAATGGTACTCCATTGTATAAAAATACCACATCTTTCTTATCCATTCCTCAGTTGATGGGCATTTGGGTTGTTTCCAAGATCTGGCTAGTACAAATTGTGCTGCTATAAACATGGGTGCACATATATCGCTGTGCTACGATGTTTTTAATTTTTCTGGGAAGATGCCCAGAAGGGGAATAGCTGGGTCAAATGGGATCTCCAACCCTAGTTTTTTGAGGAATCTCCACACTGATTTCCACAGTGGCTGTACCAGTCAGCACTCCCACCAACAGTGAAGAAGTGTTCCTTTTTCCCCACAGCCCCTCCAGCATTTGTTATTAGTTGATTTCTTAATAATAGCCATTCTTTCTGGGGTGAGATGGTATCTCAGTGTTGCTTTAATTTGCATCTCTCGAATGACTAGTGATGTTGAACATTTTTTTGTATATTTATTTGCCATTTGTATTTCTTCATCTGAGAAGTGTTTATTCATCTCAGATGCCCATTTTTGGAGTGGGTCTTTAAATTTGGGAGGTCTGATTTTTTTGAGTTCTTTGTATGTTCTCAATAGTAATCCTTTGTCTGAGGAACAGCTGGCAAACATTTTTTCCCACGTTGTGGGTTGTCTCTTCACTCTGTTGGTGGTTTCTCTTGCTGTGCAAAAGCTTTTTAATAAGATGAGATCCCACTTGTTGATTCTTTGTGATAGTTCCTGTGCAGTTGAGGTTTTATTCATAAAGTCTTTGCCTACACCAATGTCTTCAAGGGTTTTACCTATCCTACCTTCCAGCAGATTTAATGTTTCTGTTTTAATATTTAGATCTCTGATCCATTTTGAATTTAGTTTAGTGCATGGTGAAAGATATGGGTCTAGTTTTAATCTTCGGCATGTGTAGAGCCAGTTTTTCCAGCACCATTTATTAAAGAGGCTATCTTTCTTCCAGGGAAGGTGTTTGGCACCTTTGTCAAAGATAAGGTGGCTTAGTATGTCTGGGGTTGTTTCAGCATCTTCTAATCTGTTCCATTGATCTTCAGGTCTGTTTTTTTGCCAGTACCACACTGTTTTTATCACAGTAGTTTCATAGTATAATTTCAAGTCGGGGATTGTGATGCCTCCTGCCTTGCCTTTGTTGCCCAGAATTGCCTTTGCTATTCTAGGTCTCTTCTGATTCCAAATGAATTTTAGGATTGTTTTCTCTAATTCTGTGAGATATGCTGTTGGAATTTTCATTGGAATTGCATTAAATCTGTATAACAATTTTGGAAGTATGGCCATTTTCACTATATTGGTTCTTCCTACCCAGAAGCAAGGGATATCTTTCCATTTTCTGATATCTTCTTCAATCTCCTTTTTCAGAGTACTGTAGTTTTCAGTGTAGAGGTCTTTTACATCCTTTGTGAGGTTGATTCCTAGGTATTTCATTTTTTTGGATGTTATTTTGAATGGTATTGTTTCCATAATTTCTCTTTCAGTAAGTTTGTTATTGGTGTACAGAAAGGCTATTGATTTTTGAGTGTTGACTTTGTATCCAGCTACACTACTGAATTTGCTTATTAAATCTAGCAGTTTTTCAGTGGAGTTTTTGGGGTCTTCTGTGTAGAGTATCATGTCATCTGCAAATAATGATAATTTAACTTCTTCCTTTCCAATCATTATCCCTTTATTTCTTTCTCTTGTCTAATTGCTCTGGCTAAAGTTTCCAGAACTATGTTGAATAAGAGTGGGGACAGTGGACATCCTTATCTTATTCCTGATTTTAGAGGGAAGGCTTTCAGTTTTTGTCCATTTAGTATAATATTGGCTGTTGGTTTGTCATAGATAGCTTTTATCAGATTGAGATAAAGACCCTCTATTCCAATTTTCTGCAGGGTTTTTATTATGAAAAGGTGCCGGACTTTGTCAAATGCTTTTTCTGCATCTATTGAGATGATCATGTGATTTTTGTCTTTCATTCTGTTAATATGGTGTATTACATTTATTGATTTATATATGTTGAACCATCCCTGCATCCCTGGGATGAATCCAACTTGGTCATGGTGTATAATCTTCTTGATGATTTGCTGGATTCTGTTTGCCAGTATCTTATTGAGGATTTTTGCATCTGTGTTCATTAGGCAGATTGGCCTGTAGTTCTCTTTCTTAGTTGGGTCCTTCTCTGGTTTTGGTATCAGGGTAATGCTTGCTTCCAGGAATGAATTTGGGAGTACTGCTTCCCTTTCAATTTCATTAAAAAGTTTGAGAAGTAGTGGTGGTAGTTCTTCTCTAAATTTCTTGTAGAATTCGGCAGTGAATCCATCAGGGCCTGGGCTTTTCTTTGTTGGGAGGTTTTTTAATTACATCTTCGATTTCATTGGTTGATATTGTTTTATTTAGGATTTTTTATATCTTCTTGATTCAGCTTTGGTAATTCATACGTATCTAGGAATCTGTCCATTTCTTCTGCATTTTCCATCTTCGTAGAATATAAATTTTCAAAATAGGTATAGATGATCTGGATTTCTGCAGGGTCCGTCATGATATCACCCTTTTCATTTTCAATTGCATGGATTTGAGTCTTTTTTTTAAGAAGGTTGGATAAGGGTTTGTCAATCTTAATTATTCTTTCAAAGAACCAACTCTTTGATTCATTGATTCTTTGTATTGTTTTTTTGGTCTCCAATACGTTAATTTCTGCTCTGATCTTTATAATTTCCTGTCTTGTACGGGCTTTTGGCTTAGCCTGCTCTTCTTTTTCTAGAAGTTCGAGGTTCGCCATTAAGTTGTTTATTTGCACTTGCTCTATTTTCCTGATATAGGTATTTAATGCTATAAATTTCCCTCTTAGGACTGCTTTCATTGTATCCCATAAGTTCCGGTATGTTGTACTGTCATTATCATTCAGTTGTAGAAAGTGTCTAATTTCTTCTTTAATTTCATCTGTGACCCATTGGTTGTTCAGGAGGGTGCTGTTTAATTTCCATGTGTTTAGGGAGTTTTTGTGATTTCTTTTGCCATTGATTTCCAATTTCATTGCACTATGGTCTGATAATATGCATGGGATAATTTCGATTCCTTTGCATTTACTTAAGCAGGTTTTATGAGCTAGTATGTGGTCTATTTTGGAGAACGTCCCATGTGCAGCTGAGAAGAATGTGTATTCTGATGTTGTGGGGTGGAATACTCTGTAGACATCTACGAAGTCCATTTGTTCAAGTTTGGTTCAGTTCTAGTATTTCATTATTGATTTTTTGTCTAGTTGATCTGTCTTTTGTGACAGTGGAGTATTGAGATCCCCCAATATAACTGTATTAGTGCTTATTTGATTTTTCATGTCCTTTAATACTTGTTTTATATAGCTGGGTGCACTGGTATTTGATGCATATATATTTATGATCGTTATCTCTTCCTCTTGAATTGTTCCCTTTGCAAGGATGTAGTGACCGTCTTTATCTCTCTGAATCATTCTTGGCTTCACTTTGTCTGCAAAAAGAATAGCTACCCCTGCTTTTTTCTGGGTTCCTGTGGCATGGAGTATTGTTTTCCATCCTTTGACGTTCAGTCTATGAATTTCTTTCTGAATTAAATGTGTTTCTTGTATACAGCATATTGTTGGATCTTGCTTCTTGATCCATTTTGCCAGTCTGTGCCTTTTGATTAATGAATTGAGACCATTAACATTGATGGTTAAAACTGTATGTATTGAGTTATACCTGTCGTGTTATTTTCCTGTTGTTGGTTCCCACTCTTTGCTTGTTTTTCCCCTCTCCCTCTATTTATTATCTGCCCTGCCTGGTGGATTCCTTCTGTTTGGGTTCCTGGAGTTGTAGTCCTTGTTATCTCTTTCTAGAATGTCCTTCAGAACATTTTGGAGTGCTGATTTGGTGGTCATAAATTTTCTCAGATGTTCTTTGTCATGAAAGTATTTTATTTCTCCATCAATTTTGAAAGATAGTTTTGTAGGGTACATCAATCTGGGTTGAAAGTTATTTTCTTTTAGAGCTTGAAATACGTCATTCCAAGCTCTTCTTGACTTGAGGGTTTGTGCTGAAAAGTCAGCTGTGATTCTGATGGGTTTTCCTTTATAGATGATTTGTCTCTTTTCCCTAACAGCTTTTAAGATTCTGCCCTTGCGTTGAATTTCTGGGATCTAGACTATGATATGTCTGGCTGAATTTTTTTTTTTTTTTTTGATCATGTCTAGTTGGAGTTCTATAAGCCTCATTTATATGAAGATCAAATTCTTTTTCTCTTCCAGGGAAGTTCTCTGTGATAATGTCTGTGAACAAGGTCCTAATGTTATTTATGCTATCTCCTGCTTTTTCATTTATTCAAATTATTCCTAAGTTATTTATCTTTGAGTCATCTAGCAGCTGCTGAATTGATTTTTCATGGTCCCTTGCTATTTTTAAGAATTCTTTCTTTTCATGATCACTAATTGTAAGCCTGTCTTCTATATCTGAGATCCTGTCCTCACATTGGCTTAATCTGCTACAAATACTTTCAATGGAATTTTTGTTCTCCTGGATATCTGCTTGAATCTGCTTTATGGATTCCATTTCTTTCCTATGCTGAGCATTCATGGTTTCTATAATTTTCTTAAGCTCGTCTATTTTTTTGTCTGTATCAGTTATAGTATCCTTAAGCATGTTCTTCATTGTGGACATTATCTCTGCAGTTATCTGTGAAATTATCTGTTTTAATTTTTTCCAGAGCCTCATTCAGTTGCTTTGTTGTTACCACTTCAGATAGGCCAGGTGGGTGGCTTTCGGATTGTCCCAGCTCACTGCCCCCTAGGTTTGCCTTTGGTGAATTGGATGTGTGGGGTTGCATCTTAAGTGTTGTCTCACTTTCTTTTCTTTCTTTAGTTTAATTCCTGGGGTGATGTTTGTAAATTACCTATGGTAGGTTACTTTATTGCTAGTGTTCAAGATCCTTAGGAGATGACTACGTCTCTGCAGTATCTTCCAAGTGAAGCTTGTTTTTGGGTTTTGAGCTTGCTGCCAGATCCTACCTCTTCAATTTGTTGGATATGAGAAGTTGCTACCTGTTTGGCCCAGTCCTTGGTTCTTTGGTACTGTGCCACTGTATTTTCTGTGACTGTTAGTCAATCTCAATCGTGAAATATCAGGAAGGAAAGCTATTTAGAACAATTATGTCACTTTTGGCTATAATGGTACCTACCTAAAGCATCAAACACAGCCTAGAAAATGACAGACTGAGTTAACCAGTTATTTGCCACTTTTAGCCATATAAAGTAGAGTTGCGGTTATATAACAAAATCTAAAACACACCAGAAAAATTATAGGCAGTATACAAGTCCTTAATATGTCAATTTTGCCCTCAGGAGTTTAAATTTAAAATGAGTTAAGGAGGAAATAGAGTATTGGGAGAAGAGGAAGGAATTAGATGTAAGGTTGGAGGACCAAGAGGGATCCCACTAACATTGGGAAACTGGTGCAGAGGACTGGTGGGAAAAAGAGAAGGAACGGATAAAAGGAAGAAAAGATCACAACCACAATCACAAAGAGGTTAGAGGCTCTGTTTACACTCATATAAAAACCAGAGAGAATAATGAAGGAAAGAGCAAATAGACAAACAGAAACAAAAATGAAGACAAAAACAACAAAACAAACAAAACAAAAATACCCCCCCCCAAAAAAACCCCTTCACCAGAACAAAAAACAAATGAGAGAAAAAAAAAAATATAAAAAAATAAAAAGAATCAGTTCCAGGTGTTGACTCTGCTGTAGGCAGGCACCCTGTGGTGACAGAGTCCTGTTCCATACAGGTCGGTCCCAGTAAAGAGGAGTGGCCCTTTGGCGGCGCAGTGAGCAGAAGCATGTACTCTCAGGCGGAGACCAGTCTCGTTTGCCGGCCGCCGTCAGCGCACTTTCCGCGGGCCTGAGAGCCGCCGCACCCCGCTGAGTCCCCAGCTCGAGTCCGGAGCGCTGTGTTTTCCCGCCACTCTGAGTTTCACCGCACCCCCCACAATGGCGCCCGTCCAATCGCTCTCTGGTGCAGGACAGCTGTGCCTGAGAGACACTCACCGCAGGCCAGCGCAGTCCTCCCCCGCTCCCCTGCCCCGCTGCTGTCTCCTGATCCTCTGCGGAGGCTCCCCGCGGTGCTGGCTGTCACCGTGTGTCCACAGATTAGAGCTTCTGTCGCTGCAGTTCCTGGGACAGGGAGAAGGTGCCACGGTCTCCTCCTTCTTCTTCGTTGAAAGTACCCTTCACTGAGTCCCGAACTGCACCCTGAGTCCCGAACTGCGCTTCAGAACTTTCCTGGGTCCAGGGGAGGCACCTCCCTCGCTCCTGCGCTCTCCTGGTCACTGTATTCCAGTGCTCCAACGGCAACTTTTAGAGAGTTTCGCTGCCTGCTTCTTACACATCCGTCATCTTTTTCTTCTCCTTTCTTCTTTTCTAGTAAATGGTTTCAATAGTATAGATTTCCCTGTGAGCATATCTTTTCTGTGTCCCACAGATTTTGCTAAGTAATATTTTTGTTTTCATGTGGTTCAAAATACTTTTTTTTTTTTTTTTGTGGGTACCAGGGGTCGAACTCAGGACCTTGCGCTTGCCAGGCAGGCGCTTATGTCGCTGAGCTATCTCACCAGCCCTCAAACTTTTTAATTTCTCTTGATTTTCTTCAACCCATGTACTATTTAGAAGTGTTGTGTAAATACCTATTTGGGGATTTCCCAGTTACCTTTCTGTTACTGATTTCTCAGGTTAATTTGACTGAAGTCTGAGAGCAGACATTTTATGATATGTATTCTTTTAAATGCGTTAAGATGTGATTTATGGTCCCAAATGTGGTCTATCTTATGAGTGTTCTATGTGAACTTAAGAAGAATATGGATTCTGCTGTTGTTGGTTGAAGTAGTGGATAGACACTAATTCTGCCCAGTTGGTTAACGGCAATTACATCTCTTTAATTAAAATTTTTTGAATAGATAATTTATGAATATTATACAATATTTAAGAGGCTCAAGAGGTTATATAATGAAAATTAAATTACATTTTTTTTTTTTTTTGTGGGTACCGGGGGGACGACCTCAGGACCTCGCGCGCCAACAGGCGCCCGTGCCCCTGAGCGATATCACCGGCCCCTTTTTCGTATGTGGGTTCCGGGAGTCGAACTCGGGCCTTCGCGCTTGCAAGGCAGGCGCTTAAGCCGCTGAGCCGTCTCACCGGCCCTAAATTACATTTTTGTCCCAGTCTTTCCCACTAGAAAAACATTATTACCAGTTTCAACCTAGAGCATTACTGTCGAGTAGACTTTTGGAATAATTATAATATTCAATGACCAAGTTGCACCCCAGACCAAATATACCAAAAATTGCCAGAGTAGGACTCTGGCATTAGTATCTTTTTAAAAGCTCTCCAGTGATTCCATTGTGCAACCAAAATTGAAAGCCTCTGTTCTAGAAAATTCATTATCTTACTAGACCTACCTAGTATTAAAAAACCACAAGCACTAATTTTCTCTAAGTTACTAATTAAAAAATAACTTTCAATTGCTTATGTACATAAAACTCTTTTTACCCTTTGCTATAGTTTGGATGTTGAATGTCCCCAAAGGCTCATGTGTTACAGGTGTTGTCCTCAGTTGGAACTGCTAGAAGGTGCCATGGACTTTGAAGGAGGGGCCTTGTGGAGGCCCTTAGGTCACTAGGGGATGCTCTTAAAGGGGACTGTGGGAGCCCAGTCCTTTTCACTTTTGCTTCCTGGCAGTAAGATAAGCAGTTTGCTCTACTACACACTCCCCATCTTCACCATCCAACATTCCCATCAGAGAGGCCTGAAAGTAATGGGTTAGCCTGATCATGGACTAGAACCCTAAAATCTTTGAGCCAAAACAAGCTTTGTTTTTTGCTTTATAAGTTAATTATCCTAAGTACTTTGTGACAGAAAGCTGACTGACACACTCTTATAGGGTTTTCCTCACAATAAATCATTACAGGCAACTTTATTTTCTAATTTTGGTGGTGGTACTGGGAATTGAACTCAGAGAGGCAGCCTAGCACTGAGCTACATCCCCAGACCTTTTATTTTTTTTTATAAGGCAGTGGCTTGTTAAATTGTCTAGGTTGAGAATCTAATTTGCCTCTACTCATGAGCCTGCCTCAGTGTCCTGGGTAGATGGGATTATAAGCATGTGTCACTGTGATTTGCCTATAAGCAACGTTTAATATGAGGTGGACTGGATCTTAAAACTAGAAATAATCTGATACAAAAATGAGCAAAAATGATTACAAGGCAATTCATAGAAGGCAATCCAAATGGCAATAAAAATATGAAGAGACAGTTAATGTCTTTAGTACTGAGAAAATTTTAGTTAAAAATGAGATTACAGTTCATAATCATCAGATTTGTAAAACATTACACCAGCAAACTCATATTGGTTATGATGTGGACAGATAAATAGAAACTGTCATATATTACTAGCAGAAATATAAACTAATATAAATATAGTGAAGTAAAGATATTCTATAATGCAAGAATCCTACTTTTGACTTCATATCTTTGTATACAGTTTCATAAACATGGTACTGGGGATTGTTTATGGGTTACCAGTTTGCTGAACTGTTTTTCTCTTCAATTCTCAGTGACTAGGGTAAAGACAGATCCCCAGGCCTGTCCTCTAGCCAATGGTAGTTCCATTTTAAAAAATTTCACTGTACGAATCAAGTATTGGAAGCATCTAGAACTCTAACGCAAAAAAGAAGACATACACAAAAACAATGCAGAGGAAGTCCTCTAATATGCCATGACAATGGAGACAGTGTCTGTGTATAATGGTATTTTGGCATTAACGTTAAATGTGTTCAAAATGTATGTATGTTTTAGGTGTTTTTCCCAGTTCCAAACTATTGTGAGTTAATATATGATAAATTCATGGGATGAAATTCAGATATAAATTTTTTGGCATCTCATCAGAAAAAGCATTATTCACTCCTATTAATTCAAACAAAATGTTTGCATGCTTTTTTAAAATTAAGGAAGCAGAAAAGGCAAAATTTTTGTCTCATTCAAGTCATTCATGTATGAAAAACATTTCAAAACCAATGTCCAATAAAGACAATATACCCAAAAATGGTTAAGACAAGATTTCTAAGAGTTTCTGTATTCTCATTTCATTGTATCTTAACTCTGAAATTTCTTGGTGGTAAGGTAATAAATTATGACCAATGAGAAAATAAATTGAGACATTACACATTCAGAATAGTAATGATAAAATTTATCTTAATATGTGGAAATGGACAACAGATTAAGAATTATATATTTAAGCCGGGCATAGTGGTGCAAGCCTGTAATCCCAGCATTCAGGAGGCTGAGGCAGGAGGATTGCTGTGAGTTTGAGGCCAGCCTGGGCTACATAAGCAAGCTGAAGGCCATCCTGCACTACAGAGCAAGACCCTGTCTCAAAAAAAAAAAAAAAAAAAAAAAAAAAGGAATTATATATTTAAATGTAAACAATATACTTTTTTTTTTTTTTTTTTTTTTTTTTGTGGGTACCGGGGGGGTCGACCTCAAGACCTCGCACGCCAACAGGCGCCCGAGCCGCTGAGCGATATCACCGGCCCCTTTTTCGTATGTGGGATCCGGGAGTCGAACTCGGGCCCTCGCGCTTGCAAGGCAGGCGCTTATGCCGCTGAGCCATCTCACCGGCCCAACAATATACTTTTTTATTTTTATTTATTTATTTTTTTGTGGGTACCGGGGGTCGAACTCAGGACCTCGCGTGCCAGCAGGCGCCCGTGCCGCTGAGCGATATCACCGGCCTTTTTTTCGTATGTGGGTACTGGGAGTCAAACTCAGGACCTCGCGCTTGCGAGGCAGGTGCTTATGCTGCTGAGCTACCTCACCGGCCCCAACAATATACTTTTATACATAGATGACATGAAAAATAAATGCATACAAGCAGGTAACCAATCCTCGCTCATATATTTGAATAGAGTGTCTCTAAATATCATAAAACTACAGTTTATCCTTGATGAAACTTCGGGATGGCTTAAGAAATAAGTAAGGGCAATGACAAAGAGTTCGATCAATCTAAAACTCATGCAGTTTAGGAATACAGTAGGTGTTGCAAAAATTCAAAAGAATATAGGAGCCTTTTTTCAATATTGGTTTCAATTAATGTATCAGTGGTGCTCAAACTTTAGATTAGAATCACTCAGAGAGCTTGTTAAAACATAGATTGCTGGGCTGCATCCCTAAAATTTCTAATTCAGTAAGTATGGAATGAAATCTAAGAATCTGTACATAATTTTTAACAAGTTCCTAGGTAATCCTTCTACTGTTGGTCCAGAGAATACACTTTGAGAATCAATGGATTACTTCATTGTCTTACAATAAAACTGTGCTCATTCTAATTCTACATCTTCAAATTCATGTCATTGTTTATTTTAGGAGCATATAGTATGAACTGAAAACCTACAGGAATACAGACATGAAAGAATTTGAGAAGATAACAATTATACAAATAAAAGGACTAATTTACACCTCAGACATTTGGCAATTTCAGACACGTACAAATGGATGTAATCACAGAGGTGATCATTGAAACAGAAAGAATAAGAGCAATGAAAAAGAGGTAAAAATATGCTGTCACTTTGGATTTTTCCACCATAATAAATTGAAGTTGGCATGGAGAATTATGTATAATAGTCCAGAAACAGAAATGGCAATAAAAATAGGAAGAAAAATACTGAATAGGGATTAGGCTATAACAGCAAGTGGGCTTAGGACTTCAAGGGAAAACAGATAAGAAGCATACATATTAATGAAGAAAGAGATATACACTGGTGGCCATAAAAGAAGGAAAAGAAAACAATAGTAAATAAACTACCCAAAACTGTAGAGTAATTCACTGAAAGGATAAACCAAGCCCTAAAGCCTTAGTAACTCCTATAAGGTATCACTATACCACCATAAAGCGTACCAACAAGGCTAGAGAGAGCTCAGTTGTGTAATGTGTGCTTAGCAAGTATGAGGCCATGGGTTCACTCTTCAAAAGGCAGCAGGTCAACATCATAGCAATCTATAAACATTGAGTATGAAATAAAAGAGCCCAGTCTACTTTCTCAGTAAACATAAATGACTAACACAGCACTATTGTCATGAGCAATAACTGAGTCATTAAGAAAAAGTTAAAAAAGGGCTGACTTTTATGAAGGCAAAAACAAGCATTTTATGTATTTAGTAACAAATGTCCTAAAAATTATATATAAAAAAGTCCTGGTAATTAAGGGGTGGTTAGTTAAGAAGAAATATCAATAATTAACCAGACATCTGTGACCTTTCCAAGTTTCAGCCCAAAAGACAATGGGGCCACATGAAAAATAATATAATTGCTTTAGCTGAATTCTCTTACGATTTTTACTTACAGGTGGGAAGATCATCAACTTTAGCTAGGTCATTCTCTTCTACTCCAGGCATCCCTGCATCACCATCTCGTTTGATTTGCTCTGCCCAAGTAACAAAAAGATATAACTTCTATATCTTTTTCTTATATAAATGAAAATGTTTTGAAGGAAAGTAACAACCAGTTTCTAAAACAATAGCCTATACTGATTGAACACCTTTACTTTTTTCTTTTCTATCAAAGGATACAAAGTTTAAACAATAGACACCTAATCATATCTACCTCTGAACTAAAATCAATTTTATGATTGAAAATGTTCACTTCGAAATGGGATGAAAAAGTCAACATCATATTAACACAAAACAAAATATAATAATACCTTTCCCATGTGGAATATGATTGCTTGAGGGTTCTTCATTCTTATCTGCAGCATTCTCATCTACTTTTGGAATATTTTTAGGTACTGCATGATCATTCACACCCAATTCATTTCCATCATTTGATTGAACCTTGTGGGCCTCTTGCTGTTAGATAAAGATTTTGTAACAGTAAATATTTTCCAGTTCAAAATGTTAAACCATTGGTACAACTATTAATTAACTGTTCTGAAGCAGTTCATCTTTTAAAACATGTACATGGTTTCAAATTCGGAGATGTGGAACATACTATTATTTTCTGTTCAGCTTTATTGCTGATATGAAATCAAAGCATTATCAACATTTTAAAAAGCCTATAATTATAGAAAATGGCCTAAAGTGTTAAGCAGAGAAAATTTTCTTTCGCTACATGGAGGAAGGATTCTATAACACAGCCTGCAGAGCAGTGTGGGTTGCTGTGGTGGCCTGCAGTTGGGCACTATCCCAGGTGCAAGGGGCAGAATGGGTTCTCTGTTGGCACATGCTGGCATCAGGTAGATGGCAGAACAGGAAGAATTAGGCACATGGATGCCCCCTAAAGTGTAAAAGATGGCTACTGAGATTGTCAGGCTTTCCTTAAGCAGAAACAGCAAGAGAGAAAACCCATTAACTCCTTCTCCAGTACACTGGCCACCCAAGCACAGCCAGTAATAGCAAGACAACACGTAATTTTAAATTTACAGAAAAGAGCTTATATTACCAAGGTATATTTACAAAACTAATAAACCCAATATTAGTACATTATTATTATTATTATTATTATTATTATTATTATTATTTTATGTGGGTACCAGGAGTCAACCTCAGGACCTCGCGCTTGCCAGCAAGCGCCTGTGCCACTGAGCGATATCACTGGCCCTTTTTTCCTTTATGTGGGTTCAGGGAGTGGAACTCAGGACCTCGCGCTTGCCAGGCAGGCGCTTATGCCGCTGAGCTATCTCCTCAGCCCTAGTACATTATTATTAACTAAACTCCATACTTTATATTTCCCCTAGGTCTTTTTTCTGTCCTAACTCCCAATTTGGGCCACTAGATTATTTGTTTGTTTCTTTCCTGGTACTGGGGATTGAACACTGAAATACATCCCCAGCCCTTTAAAATATATATTTTTTTAATGTTGAGACACGATCTCACTAAATGGCTAAGTTTCCCAGGCTGGGTTCAAACTTGCAATCCTCCTGCCCCAAATGATTATAGGCATGTGTCATCATGTCCAGCTACTGTACTACATTTACGGTCTCAAGTCTTCTTTTCCTCTGCTCTATAACAGTCTCTCTGCCTTTGTAGCACAAAAGTAGTAAATTTTATTTATGGATACTAAAACATGAATTTCTTACAATATTCTCATGTCATAAAATACACTTTTTGAGTTTTTTCAACTGCTTAAAAATGCTGGATTTGGCCTGTGGTCTATAGTTTGCTGACCCTTTTCCTAAAATAATTTCTAAGATAAATAGTGTTTTGGTAATTAATTAGTAAATTAATATATATCATACAAATAAATCCCTGAATATAATTTATGCTTGTTTCATATAGTTAATATTGGATTTGTCCCTATGAAAAACTAACTCAAATTTCCCAGAACTAACTTGTAATACAAATTGAAGAACAGGAAATTAAGGGCAGGGAGTAGAATCAGTGAGCTGGTCTACAAGGTAAGGACTGGTGTGCCACCTGAGAAAGAAATTCTTCAGCAACCTCCATCCCTGCCCTGACTTGTTCCAATTAGGGCAGGATAAGGGAAAGAAAGAACTGAAGAGGTACCCAATAATCAATAATATTAAAATAGCCTAGTACAGAAAAGCAGAACAGGAGACCTACACCTGCCTGGAAAAAAAAGGAAAGCCTACATACTAGATTTGGAAAGACACAACTGTGCAGCAAACCTCTCTTCCTTTTTGTATTCTACTAATCTTTCAGCATCTCAGTACTATCTTCTGGCTTTCCTCAAAGCCACTACTATAACTACTATAGTCACTTATTCAAGCCTGCCTTCTCCCACCCATCAAACCTCATCTGTCTCCAAAGTAGATCACAGGCAGCAACTATTGCATTTTGTGGATTCAAACAATGAAAAATAAATGATACTCTCAACATTCTGCCATAATACTATGGAAAAGCTAAGAACAAAAACCCAATGTCTTTAACTTGTTTTCTTTTTTCTTTTTTTTGGGGGGGGCACTGGGAATCGAACTCAGGACCTTGCACTTGCCAGGCAGGCGCTGTGCCACTGAGCTATATCCTAGGCCCCCAGTGTCTTTAACTTGAAGGTAACATGCTATCAGAGAGCAAAACAAGTACTTTTCATTATTAAATTTCTCTTCACTTTCGATCACAAGACTACATAAACCATGCCTAGTCAGATGAAGTTATAGAATATAAACAATTATTCATGTCCATAATGGCTAGTTATCGTCAGAAAAATTCTATTTCTAAAATAACCTTTGTGACATAGCAACTTTTTTTTTTTTTTTTTGGTGATATAGTAGCTTAGGATGCATAAATTAACAAAAGAATCTGCCAACTTAGAAAGTACGAATGAGGGATAGGTAGAGGTGCAGTATGCATGAGGCCCTGGATTTGATCTCTAGCACAGGAAAAAACAAAACCAGAAAAAAGAATCAAAGTTGGTTGCAGAGTTTAGTGCTTTGTTTCTGTTTTAAGAAAGGATATGAGAATAACAGATTGATAACAAATGAAAGTGTCTCAATTTTTTTCTCTTTCTCAAATGTATAAAATAGAATAACTGATTTTCAGTAAAATGTTATCTACCTTAAAATCTGAGAAGTATATTACCAATAAAAGTTGTTATTACTAATTGCCATTGTTACGGTTTGTATCTTGATATCCCCCAAGAGCTTTAGGTGTTCACAGGTGGGGCTTTTGAAAGGTGACTGAATTGTGGGGGTGCTATAGCTAAATGTGATGTTAGGAGGTGGCTGCCTGGTCGGAAGAGGCGGGTCGCTGGGGTCTTGACCTGGTAGGGTGTAACTACCTCCCCAGTTCCTCCCTTCTTGCTCTGCTTCCTAGCTGCCACGATGTGAACAACTTTCCTCCGCGCCAGGCCCTTCTACCATGCTGTTGACCATGCAAGGACACAATCTTTTGCAACTGTAAGCCCAAATAAAAATTTCCTTCTTTAAGCTGTGGTGTCAGGTATATACTGTCCCAGCAATGAGGAAAGTGAATATGACAGCTATGTTCTCCAGGTTGCCCTCGAACTCCTGGACTTGTGATCTTCCTACCTCAGCCTCCCTAACAGCTATGACTATAGGCGTACACCACTGCACCAGGATTTAATTATTTTTAAGAGTCAGATAAAAGCTATGTTAATTCACAATTAGTTTTAAGAGTTAATATTCAGTGGGGTGTGATAGTGCATGCACGCTTGTAAATCCCAGCACTCTAGGAGGCTGAGTCAGGAGGATCTCAAGTTTGAGCCAAACCTGGGCTACTTAGCAAGACCCAGTCTCAAAACTTAAAAACCAAACCCCAAACCAAACCAACTCAAACCAAAATATGGCTGAGGATGCGACTCAGTGTAGATTGTGGGTTCAATTCCCAGGACCACCAAAAAAAATAAATTAAGACTGTTTTGCAGTTGTAGAGCCCTTGCCTAGTATGCGGAAGACCCCAGGTTCAATATCCAGCACTGGAAAAAAAAAGTTAAGGTTTTATCATTTATAAATGTCTGATTACTTGACAATAAAGCCATTGTGAATCATTTTTTGGATTAGACAGGCTAGAATGCTTAAAAATGTTTTAAAATAAAAGTACAATTTTAATTTCTAATTACATGATTTATAACAAACATTTAAATTAAGTATATTGTTTTAAATTTACCTTTTGTTCTTGCAAAAACTGATCTGCTAACTTTTTAATATTTTCTTCATGCTGTGCTCTTAATTCCTTGATCTGCTGTCCACACTGAAAACTAAATTACAAAGTCATTCTTTTAGATTATATTGTGTTGGGTTGAATACTCAAAGTTGTCTAGAAGTTGATACAATTAGAAAGACAAAATATTCAGGTAGAAGGGAATGGGCATAAAAATGACAGGACAAATAATTCAGTCAAAATTTTAAAAATATTTTAATAAATAAAGTTAATCAAAAACAGAAATTAGAAAGATGAAAACAATTCTTTTTCTATTACTTTATAAATTGCATCTATTAAAAATAATTGTCAAAGCCAACTTCAATCATAGAAGAGAAATATGCTACAGAAAACTGTGAGACCAAGCTATAGTAGTAAGAAAAACTGATAATGGCAGCTATTGTTTGTTAAATGTTCGTCCCTTCCTTCCCTTCCTTTTCTTTTTTCTTTCTTTCTTTCTTTCTTTCTTTTCTTTCTTTCTTTCTTTTCTTTCTTTCTTTTGTTTTCTTTCTTTTCTTTCTTTCACCTTCCTTCCTCTTTCTTTCTTTCTTTCTTTCTTTCTTTCTTTCTTTCTTTCTGTCTGTCTGTCTGTCTGTCTGTCTGTCTTTGCCTTTTTGAGACAGGGTTTCACATGCAGTTCAGGCTGGCCTTGAACTCACTTTGTAGCCCTGGCTGGCCTTGAACTCTCAGCAATCGAGTGCTGGGATTAGAGATGTGAGCCATCATACCCGGCTGTTAAATGTACTTTAAACACTGTAATAAAAGTCTTAGCCAGAGAATAATGGGAAGTGAAGAAACTAGAACACACTAACAAGAGAAAATGGGATAAAATGCAAAACAGATGAAGATACTGACTTTCCCCTGTACAAGCAGTCAAAAGATACAAATAGACTGTTCATGTAAAAAGAAACATTTACAAGTGAATAGAAAAGTTTTAGCTTTCACCATTATAAAATGCAAAGTAAACTTCCTATATGGATATATGTTAGTCCCTTAATCCTGTATTAGCAAACTTAAGTTAAAATGATAACCAACATTGGTAGGGTGAAGAGAAACATCTGTTTTATAAATTATTATAATCATTTTAGAAAGTAATCTTTGCTCTAAGAGCAACAAAACTGGCAAAACACTGTCGGGAATTCTACATTTGAGAATACATACAAGTGAAATAATGAGAGGGAATCTTTTGCATAAAAAATTTTTAAAGCTGTGATAAAAGATTTAACAGTGACAAAAATATTTCCAGAGTGGTCCCACAATTGGGAGAAAATAAACAAATTTTGGTACATTAATATCTGGAATAATATATTACCCCCCAATATGTTAAATCTTCAATCCTATACAACAGTGATGGCGAACCTTTTAGAGACTGAATCTCAAACTGCAACCCAAACCCACTTATTTATCGCAAAGTACCAACACTACAATTTAACCTGAATACTGTGGGTTTAGTTTAGAGAAAACCACTCTACATTAACATCTTTTGTCTTAAAAGAAAAATACAATAATACATGTGCCTTAGGTTTGCCACCACTGCTACTGATATATGGAAAAGTACTGAACACTGTTAGGTTAAAATACAGGTACAAGGAGATGCATATTGGTAAGCAAGAACAGTAAGAAGTAAGGAACAGATAAACTATTTCAAAATATGGTGAATCCTTCTAGTTTTTGGTACAGATCTAAAAATTACCCTTTACCATAAAATTGATTAAAGATATAATAAAAGTTTCTAAAGAGTAATTGCTACAAAGGCCCCTAAGAGTTTCCCTAGCTTTACTACCAGATGTGTGAGCAAGGGTGCTTAAGTGTAGAGCAGGAAAAGCAGCCAATTCTTAGTCCCTCAGCTCTTCTGAGGATGCCTCAGTGCTGACTTCTTCTGGATGCCTCTCAGAAAGCACAGAAGCTACTTTCAGTCTTTGCCACATGTTATTTGATAAAACTCTGTAACATTTCTGTCACCATGAACCCTACAACATGGACAAACACAGTATGTCTTTTAAGAGATATCTGTATATGTTTAACATATCAAAATAAGAGTATGGATTTCAAAGAGGCACTGAAAGACAAAATAAAACTAAAATACTTTAAAATGCTAAATAAAATGAAAAAAGAAAAAGTCAGAAAAAAAGAGATAAATGAAGCCCAAAAGTTGGGGACAAATATTTCAGATTCATGAATACCTGCAGCATGTAGTATCTTACCTTTCATATTCTAACCTCTTCACAAGGTAAGTGTTGTTCTTTCTATACTCCTGAAGCTGGTCTTCTTGTCTAAGAAACTCCTGGCGAAGCTCAGCAAGTTGCTCTAGCCACACAAGAAGCAAAAGGAATCCAGTTTACTTCATTGCAATGCCTCTTGCTGAAAAGCTATGGGATTCTTCAATCACATACACTCCTCAATTTCTTTACTTATTTCTCAGGAAGTTAAATTATATAATTAGCAGCACATTTGATTGCCTTCTGTAACATATCCTGGTCAATAAAATTTATCTTTAAAACAATATCTCCTTAAATAGTTTCACATCAACCTGAAATACTTTTAAAGTTGCACTTCATATTGTGTAGGCACATACCAAACTGTAGAGACAGTACCAAAACCCGCCTATCTCTATAAACCTACCTGCTTTACAGAAGTAGAAAAAAAAAAATCACACTCATAGATACAATTAGAATGGGTACTGAATTCAAGAGTTCTTTAGTCTACTAACTTAGGTGTCAATCACATCAGAGATCATTTCTAGTTCTGGTATTGACGCTAGATCCACATAACCCAAAATACCATTTTAAAAGCTCATAATTTCTGGTCTAGGATTTAAAGTTTTCAGCTGTAATAGACACAGAAATTCTAAGTTGGATAGTAACTTGACCACATATGCTTTTTTATTGTTTTGGTACTGGGGGCTGAACTTAGAACCTTCGAAATGAGCTGCATTCCCAGCCTGCCCTCCTTCTGTTTTTTATTTTATTTTTTTTGGTTTTTTGATACAGGGTCTTGCTTTGTAGTGCAGGCTGGCCTTGAACTCATGGTGATCCTCCTGCCTCGCCTCCCAAATCCTAGAATTACAGGCATGTGCCACCACACCTGGCTACTAGACCTTTTTTATTCTGAGACAAGGTATTGCTAAGTTGCCCAGGCTGGGCTTGAATTGCCATCCTGCTGCTTCAGTTTCCCGAAGTGCTGGGATCACAGGCCACCATGACTGGCTCCGGATGCTTTCATTTTCTCATCATCTGAGTCCATGGGTGAAAAAAATGCAGGAAGAGTAAGTATCTTTTTTTTTTTTTTTTTTTTTGTCTTTATGAGACAAGGCTTCCCTATGCAGTTCAGGATAGCTTGAACTCACTTTATAGCCCAGGCTGGCCTCGAACTTGCAGCAATCCTCCTGCCTCAGCCTCCTGAGTGTTGGGATTTTAGGTGTGCATCACCATACCTGGCCAGTATCAATTTTTTGGATAGATGATTTAAAAAATTAGCTAACAGCCTTGGCACTGAAGCAAAGGTGGTATTAAAATCTTAATTTTTATAAATATAGAATACTGTATAAATAAAAACTATTACCATTCAACTATGTTATGTAACTAAAATGTACTAATACTACACATAACATCTATTTTTCATGGGAGGCTTATAGAAGTAGTCCAGGCATTCCAAAAATCCTTGAGATATATACATAGGGTAAATGAAAAATACTGTGAATGTTTAACTTTTAAAAAATTTATAGGGAGAAGTTCAGGTAATTCCCCAAATTACCTATTCCATTGTTTCAAAAATATTTTCATATATATGGTAATTTGTTTCATTAATTTTTTTTTTTTTAAGAGTAGGAAAATTTATTGGAGAATAGGAATGGGGAATGGGGAATAGGAATAGCTCTTGAGAGAGAGGAGGGGTCCCAAATGGGTTGCCCTGTTTCATTAATTTTTAAAATTTTAGTTTATTACTACATGTGTGTAGTACACAAGGTTTACTTTCCTTGTGTGGAGTTAGTACATGTACATAACTCGTCTTAATTCTTCTTTTCATCCCCTTTCCTTTCCCTCCCTCCCCCCTCCATGTCTTGATCTCCTTTAGCCTCTGAGAACACTCTATTTCCCTATTTCCTATTACAGTATCTATCTTTTCTTTTGCTCTTTTTTACTCTGGGTTTCTCATATAAGAGAAACAATGTGATATTTAAGCTTGTGTGTCTGATTTATTTCACTTAACATTATGGTCTCAAGGTACATAGATTTGCCTACTTATGGTCTCAAGGTGCATCCATTTTCCTAAAAATGACTCAAATTTATCTTTCTTTATGGCAGAATAGTACTACATTGTGTATAAATACCACATTTTCTTTATCCTTCGTCTGTTGATGGACATATGGGCTACTTCCAAGATTTAGCTATTATGAATTGTGCTGTTATAATCATGGGTATGCAGGAACTTCAGTAATTTGATGTCTAACTCTTTCAGGAAGATACCTGGAGGTATTGGAATAGTTGGGTTAAGGAATTTCTAGTTTTAGCTTTTTTGAGGTATCTCCATAATGATTTCCACAGCAGTTGTATTAGTTTACATTTTCACCAACAGTGTAGAAGTGTTATCAGTCCATCGTTACTAGAGAAACAGATTTAATACAAGATATACAAATACGTAAGGATTTACAAGACTGGCTTACAATGGCCACCAACAGAGTCAGGTGTGGAAGAGTGCAAAAGGTCTGCCTGTGCACTGGGGATCTGAAGGTTCCAGTTGAAGGCCTGAGCTCACTGTAGTGTCCTGTGCAGGTCCATATCAGGAGGCTGAAGAGCCTGTGATGCAAGACTAAAGGTCTATGCCAAAAGCCCAAAGGGTCTATGCTGGAAGGTTTAAGGCCGAAGAGTCTGCGCTGGAAGCTAGGAGACTATGTCCAAGGTGAAGCAAAGACTGGAGTTCCTCCAAACAAACAGAAGCAATCCTTCCTTCTTTTGTTTCTCTTTTATACCTTTCTGGTGATAATCCTCCCTAGGGTGGGTCTTCCACACCCAAAAATATGCTGAGGCAATTCAGTTGGTCATGTCTTACTCAAGTCGACATAATCAATTAACTATCACAGGTTCCTTTTCCCCCACAGCCTCTCCAGCATTTGTTATTATTTGATTTTGTTTGTTTTTTGAGACAGGGTCTCACTATATAGTTCAGGCTGGCCTTGAACTCACTATGTAGTAGCCCAGGCTGGCCTCAAACTCAGGCAATCCTGCCTCAGCCTCCCAAGTACTGGGATTACCAGCCTGCGCCACCATGCTTAGCTTGTTACTTTTTGATTTCTTAATGATGGCCATTCTTCCTGGGGCAAGATGGAATTGCAATGCTGTTTTAATCTGCATTTCCCTAATGGCCAGTGATGTTGAACATTTCTTCATGTATTTATTGGCCATTTATACTTTCGTGAAGTGTCTATTCATCTTGCTTGCTTATTTTTTGATTGGGTCTTTTATTCTGGGGGGGTCTAATTTTTAAAAATTCTTTATGTATTCTAGATTTTAGTCCTCTGTTGGAGGAATCGCTGGCAAATTTTTGTTCCCATTCTATAGGCTTTCTTTTCACTTTGTTGGTTGTTTCATTTGCTCTGCAGAAGTTTTTTTAACTTAACATGATCCCATTTGTTGATTTTTAGAACAATTTCCTGTGCAACTGGGGTTCTGTCCAGAAAGTTCTTGCCCATGCCTATGACTTCAAGAGTTTTACCCATCTTGTCTTCTACCATGTTAAGTGTTTCTGGTGTAACATTTAGTTCTTTAACCCATTTGATTTTAGTTTAGTATATGGTGAGAGACATGGCTCTAGACTCAATCTTTTGCATGTGGATAGCCAGTCTTCTTGACATCATTTATTAAAGAGGCTGTCTTTCTTCCAGCGTGTGTTTTTGGCCCTTTGTCAAAGATAAAACAGTTGAATGTGCCTGGGGTTACTTTTGCAACCTCTAATCTGTTCTACTGATTCTCATCTCTGTTTTTATGCTAATACCACGCTGTTTTTACACAGTGGCTTTGTAATATATCTTCAAGTCCAGAATTGTGGGGCCTCCTGCTTTGCTCTTTTTACCCAGAATTGCTTTTGCTATTCTGGGTCTCTTCTGGTTTCATAAGAATTTTAGAACTGTTTTGTCCAGTTCTGTATAGAAAGTTGTTGGAATTTTCATTGGGGTTGCATTAAATCCTTATATCAATTTTGGAAATATGACTGTTATGACTATATTGGTTCTGGCTATCTAAGACAGGGATGTCTTTCCATTTTTTGATGTCTTCAATCTCCTCTTCAGAGTACTGTAGTTTTCACTGTAGAAATATTTTGCTTCCTAAAGTTAATTCCTAAGTATTTATTTTTCCTTAGTGCTATTGTAACTAGTATTTTTTTCCTAAATTCTTTCTTAGTGGGTTCATTATTAGTGTATAGGAATGCTATTGATTTTTGTATTGATTTTGTACCTTGCTACATTACTGAATTTTGTTATTTATTCTAAGAGTCTTTTGGTGGATTTTTTGGGATCTTCTATGTAGAAGATCATGTCATCTGCAAATAATGATAATTTGACTTCTTTCTCTCCTATATATATCCATTTTTTCCCCTTTTCCTTGCCTAATTGCTCTTGGCAATGTTTCAAGTACTAATGTTGAACAGGAGTGGTGACAGAAGATATCCTTAACTTGTTCTTGTTTCTAGAGGGAAAGCTTTTGGGTTTTCCCAATTATTATTATTATTTTTTTTTCTGGAATAGGGTCTCACTGTGTAGTTCAAGCTGGCCCAGAATTCACCATGTAACCCAGGCTGCCCTCGAACTCCTGGCGATGATCTTGCCTCAGGCTCCCGCGTGCTGGGATTACAGGCATGCGCCACCATGCCCAGCTGGCTTTTTCCCATTTAATATGATGTTGGCAGTAGGTTTGTCAAAATAGCTATTATCTGACTGAAATAAGGTCACTCTATACCTATTCTTTCCAGTGTCTTTATCAAAGATGTTGGTTTTATCAAAGGCTTTGTCTGTGTTGAGATGATCAAGTGATTCTTTGTCCTTGCTTCTGTTTAAGTGATGCATTACATTTACTGATTTGCATATATTGAACCATCCTTGCTTACCTGGGAAGAAACCTACTTGGTTATGATGTATCATCTATTTGATGATTTGTGGCACTGTTTGCCAGTATCTATCTTGTTGAGGATTTTTGCATCAATATTCATGAAAGAGATTGGTTTACAGTTCTTTTTTGGCTGGATCATTGTCTGGTTTTGAAATCAGGATAATGCTATCTTCCAGGAATGACTGTGGGAGTATTTCTTACAAATCAATTTCATTAAAAAGCATGAAGAGCATTGGTATTAGAGCTTACCTGAAGTTTTTGCAGAATTCAGAAGTGAACCCGTCTGGACCAGGGCTTTTATTAGTTGGTAGGTTATTTATAATGCTTCAATTTCATCACATGCTATTAGATTATTCAGGGTTTTTAAATCTTCTTGGTTCAATTTTGGTAATTCATATGCATCTAGGAACATATCCATTTCTTCTGAATTCTCCAATTTATTGGCATACAGGTTTGCAAATTAGTTGTTCATAAGGTTCTATTTTGGCAGTGTCTGTTGTGATTTCCCCTTTTTATTTTCTTCTCTCTCTCTTTTTTTTTTTCTGAGACAAGGTCTCATTATGTAGTGCAGGCTGGCCTTGAACTCGCTTATGTAGCCCAGGCTGGCCTCGAACTCACAGTGATCCTCCTGCCTCAGCCTCCCAAGTGCTGGGATTACAGGTGTGCACCACCACACCTGGCACATTTTTCATTTCTAATTGCATTGATCTGGTCATTTCTCTCCTTCTGTTTAGATTGGTTAAGGGTTCATCTATTTTGTTTATTCTTGAAAGAATAAACAAAGAACCAACTCTTAGATTCATTAATTCTTTTTTTTTTTTTTTTGTCAATTTCATTCATTTCTACCGTGATCTTTACAATTTCCTTCCTTTCACTAGCTGTGGGTTTGGATTGTTCTTGTTTTTCTAGGATCATTTTTTTGTTTCTGTTTTTGTTCGTTTGTTTGTTTGTTTTTTGAGACAGGGTCTTGCTATATTCTAGGCTGGCCTTGAACTCACTATGTCATCCAGGCTGGCCTTGAACTTGCTGTGATCCTCCTGCCTCAGCCTCCCAAGTGCTAGGATTACAGGTGTGCGTCACCATTCCCAGCTTTTTCTAGGATCTTGAGGTTAACTGTTAGGTTGTTTGTTATTTATTTTGGTTTGCTTGGTTTTTGTGATGCGGGCAGTCACAAATATATACTTCTGTCGTAGGACTGCTTTCATTGTGTCCCATACATTCTGGTATGTTGTACTGGCATTACCACTTAGTTCTAGAAACTGTCTTATTTCTTCCTTGATTTCTTCTGTAACCCATTGTTTAGTCAAGATTATATTGTTTAGTTTCCATGCATCTGAAATTTCTGTCTTCTAACTTCATTGTGCTACAGTGTGGAACTACGCATGGTGTAATTTCAATTCTTCTACATTTACTTAACGCTAATTTTTTGGCTAGCATGTGGTCTATTTTGGAGAAAGTTCCATGTGCTGCTAAAAAGAATGTATATTCTGTTGGTGTTGAGTGGAACACTGTATAGATATCTATTAAGTTCATTTGTTTGAAAGTTTTGTTCAACTCTGATATTTCTTTGTTGACTTATTGTCTAGTTGATCAGTTTGCTTCACTTATACTACTAGTTTCTTTTAGTTCACTGAAAAGAAAGTTTTATGTTATCTGTTTCTTCTTTGTGAGAGCCTTATTGGTCTATTTCTTGTACTCTGAGTCACTTTTAAGATGATGATGCACGGTGCATGAACTATTGTTATTCTCTTATTGTTACGAATTTTTTTCATAAAATAAAAATTTTTAAATTAAAAAAATTGGGCCGGTGAGATGGCTCAGCGGCTTAAGCGCCTGCCTTGCAAGCGCGAGGGCCCGAGTTCGACTCCCGGATCCCACATACGAAAAAGGGGCCGGTGATATCGCTCAGCGGCACGGGCGCCTGCTGGCGCGCGAGGTCCTGAGGTCGACCCCCCGGTACCCACAAAAAAAAAAAAATAAATAAATTAAGAAAATTGATTACACTAAGATACACTGCCATTACACATCTATACCATCATTCTTGCCACTTCCTGAAGCAATTCTGGAAGTCCTTTTTTTTGACTTATAGTCCAGGCTGGCCTCAAACTCACTATGTAGCCCAGGCTGGCCTCAAACTCCCAGTGATCCTCATACCACAGCCTCCCGAGTCCCGGGGTGTGTGCCAGCGTGCCCTGCTGGAAGTCCTCTTGTGAGTGTCTGTTTGTTTGTTTGTTTATTTTTCCAATGAGATTTTATTGGTACAGTTTAGGTATATATAATGATCACATTCATCATAGAGAATCTGTATCCATACATGATATAACTTATTTCTTTCCCATTCTCCTACCTTCCCTTCAACCACTCCTCTCTTCCCCATTTACAAAAGCTTTGTTTCCATTTTTTCCTTCTTTTCTCATTTTTTTTTACTTTTCCCTTCTTCCTCCGCCCCTCTTTGTTCCCCTCCCCATCTGAACATTTTCTTCTTATTTTACAATACCTATTATACATTTTGGTCCTTATTTACACTTTCAGTTTCTCACAACAGAGAAACGATATGGTATTTACAAATGTGTGTCCAACTTATTTCACTTAAGAGTATGCATCCATTTACCTAGAAATGTCTCGAGCTTATACTTCTTTATGGCACAGTAGTACTCCACTGTAAAAGAAAAACACACACACAACTACATCTTCTTTATCTATCTATTTGGGCTGTTTCCAAGATTTGGCTATTATGAACTGTGCTGTTATAAACATGGGTATGCATATATCACTGTTGTATGATGCTTTCAATTCTTTGGGGAAGATAACAAGGGGAATACCTAGGTCGAATGGAACCGCTACTCCTAGTTTTTTTGAGAAATCTCCACACAGTGGTTGCACCAGTCTACACTCCTACCAACAGTGGAGAAGGGTTCCTTTTTAGATAGCATTAGTTATTGGTTGATTTCTTGATAATAGCCATTCTTTCTTGGGAGAGATGGAATCTCAGTGTTGTTTTAATTAGGATTTTGTGAATGACCAATGATGTTGAACATTTTTTCTTATATTTATTTGCCATTTTTATTTCTCATCTGAGAAGTGTCTATTCATTTCAGATGTCCATTTTTGGATTGGTTCTTTAAATTTGGGGGGGTCTGATATTTTTGAGTTTTTTATATATTCTAGATAGTAATCCTTTGTCTGAGGAACAGCTGGCAAACATTTTTTCCCACACTGTGGGTTGTCTCTTCACTCTGTTGGTGGTTTCTCTTGCTGAGCAAAAGCTTTTTAATAAGATGAGATCCCAGTTGTTGATTCTTTGTGATAGTTCCTGTGTGATTAGGGTTTTATTCATAAGGTCTTTGCCTACAACAATGTCTTCAAGAGTTCTACCTATTCTATCTTCCAGAAAATTTAATGTTTCCATTTTAATATTTAGATCTTTGATCCATTTCGATTTTAGTTTAGTGCATGGTGAAAGATATGGGTCTAATTTTAATCTTCGGCATGTGCAGAGCCAGTTTTTCCAGCACCATTTATTAAAGAGGCTATCTTTCTTCCAGGGAAGGTGTTTGGCACTTTTGTCAAAGATGAGGTAGCTAAGTATGTCTGGAGTTGTTTCTGGATCTTCTAATTTGTCCCATTGATCCTCAGGTTTGCTTTTTTGCCAGGACCATGCTGTTTTTTAATCACTATAGCTTTGCAGTATAATTTCAAGTCTGGGAGTGTAATGCCCCCTGCGTTGCTTTTGTTGCCCAGAATTGCCTTTGCTATTCTAGGTCTCTTCTGGTTCCAAATGAATTATAGGATTGTTTTCTCTAATTCTGTGAGATATGCTATTGGAATTTTGATCAGAATTGCATTAAATCTGTATAACAGTTTTGGAAGTATGGCTATTTTCACTATATTGGTTCTTCCCACCCAGGAGCAAGGGATATCTTTCCATTTTCTGATACCCTCTTTAATCTCCTTTTTCAGAGCACCGCAGTGTTCAATGTAGAGGTCTTTCACTTACTTCCTTCGTTAGATTGATTCCTAGGTATTTGATTGTTTTGGATGCTATTGTGAAAGGTGTTGTTTCCCTAATTTCTCTCTGAGTTTGTTATTTGTGTACAGGAAGGCTATTGATTTTTGAGTATTGACTTTGTATCCAGCTATGCTACTGAATATGGTTATAAAATCTAGAACTCTTTTGGTGGAGTTTCTGGGGTCTTCTATGTAGAGTATCATGTCATTCATGAATAATGATAATTTAACTTCTTCCTTTCCTATCATTATTCCTTTTATTTCTTTCTTTTGTCTAAATGCTCTGGCTAATGTTTCCACAACTATACTGAATAAGAGTGGTGACAGTGAACATCCTTGTCTTGTTCCATTTATGTGATGTTGGCTGTTGGTGCATCATAGATGGCTTTTATCAGATTGAGATAAAGACCATCTATTCCAATTTTCTGGAGGGTTTTTACCACGAATAGGTGTTGGACTTTGCCAAAAGCTTTTTCTGCATCTATTGAGATGATCACATGGTTTTTGTCCTTGGCTCTGTTAATATGGTATAATATTACACTTATTTATTTGCAGATGTTGAACCATTCCTGCATCCCTGGTATGAAAACTACTTGGTCATGATGTATCATCTTCTTGATGCTTTTCTGTATCCTGTTTGCCAGTATCTTATTGAGGATTTTTGCATCTATGTTCATTAGGGTGATTGGCCTATAGTTCTCTTTCTTAGTTGGGTCCTTCTCTGGTTTTGGTATCAGGGTAATGCTTGCTTCCAGAAATGAATCCAGGAGTACTGCATCCCTTTTCATTTCATTAAAGAGTTTGAGAAGTAGCAGTACTAGGTCTTCTCGAAATTTCTTGTAGAATTCAGCAGTGGATCTATCAGGGCCTGGGCTTTTCTTTGTTGGTGGTTTTTAATTACATCTTCCATTTCATTGATTGGTATTTAGGATTTTTGTATCTCCCTGATTCAGCTTTGATAATTCATATGTATCTAGGCATATGTCCATTTCTTCTTCATTTTCCATCTTATTAGAATACAAGTTCTATAAGTATGTACAGATGATCTTCTGTATTTGCAGGATCTGCTGAGATTTCACCCTTTTTATTCCTAACTGTATGGATTTTAGTCCTTTGTTTCCTTTTGTTGATAAGATTGGCTAAGGGTTTGTCAATTTGACTTAGTCTTTTGAAGAATCAACTCTTTAATTCATTGATTCTTTGTATTGATTTTTACTCTCCATTACATTAATTTTTGCTCTGATCTTTGTAATTTCTTCCCTCAGGCGAGCTTTGTACTTGACCTGCTCTGGTTTTTCTAGAAATTTGAGGTTCCACATTTATGTTGTTTATTTGAGCTCACTCTATTTTCCTGATATGGGTATTCACTGCTATAAATTTCTCTTGTAAGTCTGCTTTCACTCTGTCCCATAAGTTCTGGTATTTTATACTCTCATTATCGTTTAATTGTAGAAAGTGTCTAATTTCTTCTTTAATTTCATCTGTGACCCATTGGTTGTTTAGTATGGTGTTATTTAATTTCCAGGTGTTTATGAAGTTCTTGTGGTTTCTTTGGCCATGGATTTCCAATTTGATTGCACTATGGTCTGATAATATACATGGTTTAATTTCAATTCCTTTGCATTATTTAAACACGTTCTATGAGCTAGTATGTGGTCTATTTTGGAGCACGTCCCGTGTGCAGATGAGGAGAATGTGTACTCTGATGTTGTGGGGCAGAACACTCTGTAGACATCTACTAAGTCCATTTGTTCACAAGTTTGGTTCAGTTCTAATATTTCATTGTTAATTTTTGTCTTGTTGATCTGTCTACTTGTGACAGTGAGTATTGAGATCCCCCAATATAATTGTATTACTGCCTCTTTGGTTTTTCATGTCCATTAATATTTGTTTCAGTGAATGCCAGGGATTTAGCTCAGTGGCACAGTGCCTCGAGAAGCGTGAGGTCCTGAGTTTGATTCCTGGTACCTGCCCCCCCAATTTTTTTTGCTTTATATAGTTGGGTACATTGGTGCTTGTTGCATATATATTTATGATTGTTATCTCTTCTTCTTGGATTGTTCCCTTTACAAGAATGTAGTGACCTTCTTTCTCTCTCTTAATCAGTCTTGGCTTGAAATTCACTTTGTCTGCAAATAGAATAGCTACCCTTGCTTTTTTCTGGGTTCCTGTCACATGGAGTATTGTTTTCCATCCTTTAACTTTCAGTCTTTGAATTTCTTTTTGCATTAAATGTTTCTTGCATGCAGCATATTGTTGAATCTTGCTTCCTGATACATTCTGCCAGTCTGTTTCTTTTGATTTGTGAATTAAGACCATTAATATTGATGATTATAACTGATATCTTTGTCATGCTATTTTCCTGTTGTTGGCTCCCATTTCCCCTCTTTTTTTTTTTTTTTTTTTTATTTTAAAGAGAAGAAAAAACATCCCCTCTTTTTTTTTGTGGGTACCGGGAGTTGAACTCAGAACCTCACACCTGGCAGCAGGCACTTGTGCTGCTGAGCGATATCACCAGCCCCTTTTTTTCCTTTATGTGGGTACTGGGAGTCGAACGAAGGACCTCGCGATTGCCAGGCAGGCGCTTACGCTGCTGAGCCATCTCACTGGCCCTCCCCTTTGTTTAACTGTTTGCCTTGCATGGTAGATTCCTTCTGTTGGGGCTCATGGAGTTGTAGTCCTTGTCATCTCTTTCTAGAATGTCCTTCAGAGCATTTTGGAGTGGTGGTTTGGTGTTTATGAATTTCCTCAGGTGTTCTTTCTCATGGAAGTATCTTATTTCTCCATCAATTTTGAAAGATAGTTTTGCAGAGTACATCAATCTGGGTTGGAGGTTGTTTTCTTTTAGGGCTTGAAATACTTCACTCCAAGCTCTCCTTGAGGGTTTGTGTTGAGAAGTCAGCTGTGATTCTGATGGGCTTTCCTTTATAGGTGATTTTTTTCTTTTCTCTAACAGCTTTTAATATTCTGTTCTTAATATGCTGAGTTTCTGGAATCTTGACTATGATATGCCTTGCTGTAGATTTTTTTTTTGATCATGCTAACTGGAGTTCTGTATGCCTCAACTTACTGTATGTCAAATTCTTTTTCCCTGTCAGGGAAGTTTCCTGCCATGATGTCTGTGAACATGTTTTTTATATCATTTGTGCTATCTCCTGACTTTTCACTGACCCCAATCAATCTTATGTTATTCTTCTTTGTATTATATAGCAGCTGCTGGATTGATTTCTCATGGTCGCTTGCTATTTTTAAGAAATCTTTCTTTTCATAATCACTAACCACAAGCCTATCTTCTATATCTGAGATTCTGTCCTCATATTGATTTATTCTGCTGTGGTTACTTTCAATGGAATGTTTAATCTCCTGGATATCTGCTTGAATCTGTTTTATGGATTCCATTTTGACTGACTGGCACAAGGTTTCTTTTTTGGCATGTTTTCATTACATAAATGCAAAGATATTCTGTGTCTCGTGCAGCTGAACTTCAAAATAATCAGGTGGGGTGGGTAACACAGTTCAGTGGCAGAACACTTGCCTAATACGTGTGAGACCATGTGTTCAACCCCACTACTAAAAATACTAATAGTAATAATAACAACAACAATAAGGTCTAAGGAAGAAAGGATTTGCCTAGGTACAGCTTTTCCTATTGTTGCTGTTACTGTTTTGTAGTACTGAGGATTGAACGCAGGGTCTCACACACAGTAGGCAAGTACTGTACCACTGAGCTACATTCCCAGCTCTTTTAATTTTTTGTTTGTTTATTTTGTTTTGATTTTGAGACTGGTCACGCTACGTTGTGTACGCTGGCCTCTATTTGCAAGCCTACTGCATCAGCCTTGCAAGTGCTGGGATTACAAGTGTATGCTAAGATGTCCAGCTAGGATCAGCTTTTAAAACAAAACAAAAAAAACATGTATTTACTTCTACAAAATTTTAGCTTCAAATTTTCTTTTTATAATAGGTATACAAAGAAGGTGAGCTATTTAAAATAAATTTGTGTATATCAGAAAATTTTACAACAGGAATTTTATCCAAAACAAAACAAAATAAAACAAAAACAAAACAAAACCTCTCATTCCTTTTAATGCCAAGAAAATATTAATCACCATAAGATTTTCAAAGGGTCTTAGTAACTATTCTAATATATCAAGTATTAATTTAAAAAACAGTCAACTTGTCAAGAGATTTTAGAGTCAACTGAATTTTTTTTTTTTTTTTTTTGTGGGTACCGGGGGGTCGACCTCAGGACCTCGCACGCCAGCAGGCGCCCGTGCCGCTGAGCGATATCACCGGCCCCTTTTTCGTATGTGGGTTCCGGGAGTCGAACTCGGGCCCTCGCGCTTGCCAGGCAGGCGCTTAAGCCGCTGAGCCATCTCACCGGCCCTAGAGTCAACTGAATTTTATAGTCAACTTGTGAAGACACTGTTTCAGTAGAAATCATTTCCAAGCTGCAAAAGTGACACTAATAAAGTTCAATCTTAAAAGTGCAAGTCTCAGTAAGTGCAAAAATTACACAGCTCTACATTCAAATCAATCTTTTTTCTCTGCTGAGTATCGTGCAAAATTTCAAACTATTTCAAGCCCTATTTGACACATACAGTGCAATAAAGATTTTTACTCAGAAATATAGGTTGCTGTTTTCCTTAACATTTCCGATAGTCTAAACTATTCAAAGGCACAGTAAAAAATTGACAATTTTTATTTTAGGGTTACACCACACGAACACCAGTATCTATATGGCTTTGCTAAATGAAGAGGAACACTACTACATTACAAAGCCAGCTCAGATTGCTACTTAGAGGATGATAAAAAAAGATTCTTTAATTCTAAAGAGACTCAAAATAGTAATAAAGGGATATTTATGACATTAGAGAACATGTAATATCCACAAACTTAGAGCTAGTGGATTCCAAGCTTTCATTTTTTTTTGTTTTTTGAGACAAGGTCTTACTATGTAGTTCAGGCTTAGCCTTGCACTCACTATGTAGCCCAGGCTGGTCTAGAACTTGCAGTGATACTTCTGTCTCAGCCTTCCGACTGAGTGCTGAGATCACAAGCATGAGCCGCATCTGACTACAAGCTTTTAAAAAACAGTTCTGCTAACCACAGGGTGTAAGGGAGAAGACAGTTGGTCCTCAGACCCCAAACTCCAAAAAGCCAGCAGATGGTGGGTATCGTGGCACACACTATAATCCCAGCACTCAGGAGGTAAAGGCAGGAGGATTGCTGCAAGTTCGAAGCCAGCTTGGGCTACATAGCAAGACTGTCTCAAAAAATAAAAACAAACAAAAAGGCTAGCGGATGGTATGAAGTAATATGAAGCTGAGTGTAGACCTTGTTTTCCTTACCTACTTTTTCCATAAGAGATTCAATGATCTCCTACCACTTCAAAGAGAAAATGTGTACTTTAAAATTAGTATTATTTATTTATTACATATTTATCTATTTTTCAGGTTTCTTTCTGTTTCCAGGGTTTCCAAAAGGTTAAACTTGGAGGATCAGTCTTAGCATCTCGACCTGAATGGGTTATTTAAAATCAGACACAATGCAAGGAGAATGCTTCCCACCTTTACTCTAGAAATTTGATGGCCTCTGATGCTACAGAATTCAATTTTCTTTGAGTATTCTCTTAAGAACATTTCATTGTGTGAACTTTGTCTAACACAAGATTAAAATGCAGACCTTAAATTTTGACTTGTACCATCTATAAAATAATATTAAATAATTCTTTATTACATCTTCAGACAAAAGAACAAATGTTTCACCACCAAGCCTTGTTCAGAAAATTGTATTTCATTTAGCTGTTGAACTATTTAATTCTTAAATATTTTAGACATATAGTGATCATTATCTTTAATATGATTAAGTTTCTTACCCTTTAAATGATGTATGTCCGCCATCTGATATGATATGTTGTTCTGTAGCTTAACCTGAAAAACAAGTTTTCATTTTACTAAAGAATATGTAATTTTGCACATATTTACTTTGTTGTTCATATTCACTTTGAGCTTGATCAAAAATTCACACAAAAACTGATTATTTATACCTTACTTTTTCTCAAAAAGAATTAGAGGTATATTCTAATCCTGTAATGTTTATTTTATTTTATTTTATTTTTTATTTATTTATTTTTTTGTGGGTACCGGGGGGTCGACCTCAGGACCTCGCGCGCCAACAGGCACCTGTGCCGCTGAGCGATATCACCGGCCCCTTTTTCGTATGTGGGATCCGGGAGTCGAACTCGGGCCCTCGCGCTTGCAAGGCAGGCGCTTATGCCGCTGAGCCATCTCACCGGCCCTTTTTTTTTTTTTTTTTTTTTTTTTTTGTGGGTACCAGGGGTTGACCTCAGGACCTCGCACGCCAGCAGGCGCCCGTGCCTCTGAGCGATATCACCGGCCCCTTTTTCGTATGTGGGTTCCGGGAGTCGAACTCGGGTCCTCGCGCTTGCCGGGCAGGCGCTTAAGCCGCTGAGCCATCTCACCGGCCCTGTAATGTTTATTTTAAATTTGCTTGGGATTATTCATTTTACTTGATAGTGTTAAGTCTGAGTTAAATATCATGTAATGATGTTTTTTCAAACTCTTACCAGAAGACCTCTCACTAATTCTATATTAAGCAAGAAATTAATTTCTTTTCTCTTTTTCCTTTTTTTTTTTTTGTGGGTACCAGGGGTTGAACTCAGGACCTCACGCGCCAGCAGGCACCTGTGCCGCTGAGCGATATCACCAGCCCTTTTTCATATGTGGGTACTGGGAGTCAAACTCAGGACCTCGTGCTTGCCAGGAAGGCGCTTATGCCACTGAGCTATCTCACCGGCCCAGAAATTAATTTCTTGAAACAATGTCAAAAGTAATTAATGCTTCTCGAACTCCCCTAGGATAACACAGTATCATGTGTTACCTTCTAACTCAGGATTTAGCCCCATGGACACTGCTTTCTAGGCATCAATGTACTGTATAAAAGAACAGTAAGAACTTAAAAGTGTACCAAACCCAGGCTGCAACTAAAGCTTACCACTCAATCTAAAAATTAAAAAAGGCCTTGGATAAGCCAAGACCTTGCACACAAAGAACCTCTGTATCTCTGTTCTTGCTTTAGACAAGCTCCACCTAATTGTAATAGGTAACTAAAATCTCACTACAAATGGGTTCTCTTGTCTCCCACAAGGTAACTTCACGTTGAAAGACACATTCAGATTTGTAATGAGCAGAAGTAGCAATATGAATGGCAAAATGACTGTGACAAACACTAATCCCAATTTTAAAATGTGCTTTTAAAATTTTGACTTTAAAATAATTATAGATTCACAGAAACTTACAAAGGTAGCACAGAGAGGACCCATGTACCCGTCACAGTTTCTCCCTAGTGGGTACATCTTACATTACTGTGCTATATTACTATATCAAATCAGGAAAATGACACTGATACAATGTGTATGTATAGGTCTATGCCATTTTATCATAGGTGTAGATTTATGTAAGTACAGTCACAATCAAGACAAAGAACCTTTCCATCATCAAAAAGATCTTCCTTATACTGTCTTTCACAGTCACACATCCCCTTGTCCCACCATCCAGTGCCCCCGGAGAAAAGAGTATAAAACAATTTAAAAAGTGGAAAAGCAATCTTGCTGGGTGTGGTGGTACACACCTGTAATCCCAGCTACTTGGGAGGCTGAGGTGGTTCCCAAGTTAGAGGCAGCCTAGGCAGCTTAGTAATACTTTCTCTCAAAAACAGAATAAAAAAGGGTGGGGATATAGCTTAGTGGTAGCTCGCCTGGCATGTGTGAGGCTCTGGGTTCCATCACCAGTACTGAAAAGAAAAAAAGGAAAGAAAAAGAAAGAAAAAAGAGCAGTGTCAAGGAATTAGTAGGTGAGGAAGCACCTAACAGTGTGATTACTACCAAAATTCAGAGCTGAGGGAAGTTTTGCAGAAAGGAGTCTATCTGAAAAGGTGCACAGAAAAGACAGCATGAGGCAGATGTGAAGCTCCACCAAAGTATGATCTATCTAAAGCACAAGAGGGAAAGAATAGTAGGAAAAGACGGGGAGGGGAAGATCATGGAGGCCCTGATCTATTCTTTTTTTTTTTTTTTCGGGGGTACCGGGGGTCGACCTCAGGACCTCGTGCGCCAGCAGGCGCCCATGCCGCTGAGCGATATCACCGGCCCTTTTTTCATATGTGGGATCCGGGAGTCGAACTTGGGCCCTCGCGCTTGCCAGGCAGGCGCTTACGCCGCTGAGCCATCTCACCAGCCCCCCTGATCTATTCTTCTATGAGCCAATGACTCAATTTTTTTTTGGAGACAGGGTCTCACTTTGTAGTTCATGCTGGCCCTGGCCCTGAACTCATTAGGTAGCCCAGGCTGGCCTCAAAGTCATGGCAATCCTCCTGCCTCAGCTTCTTGAGTGCTGGCATAACAAGTGTGTACTACCATGCCCAGCAAAGGAGTGACTTCTTCTTTTTTTTTTTTTCTTTATGCGGGTACCGGGAACCGAACTCAGGACCTCACGCTTGCCAGGCAGGTGCTTATGCCGCTGAGCTATATCACTGGCCCAGGAGTGACATCTTAATGGTCACAGGAACTCTTTTTTTGGGGGGCTGGAAATGTTCTGGAATTAGTAGTGACGACTGCATAACACTGCAAATATACTAAAAATAACTGAAAAGTACACTTTAAAAGGGTGAGTTTTGGGGCCGGTGAGATGGCTCAGCGGCTTAAGCGCCTGCCCGGCAAGTGTGGAGGGCCCGAGTTCGACTCCCGGAACCCACATACAAAAAAGGGGCCGGTGATATCGCTCAGCGGCACGGGCGCCTGCTGGCACGCGAGGTCCTGAGGTCGACCCCCCGGTACCCACAAAAAAAAAAAAAAAAAAAGGGTGAGTTTTATGGTATACAAATTTTTTTTTTTTTTTTTTTTTTTTTTTGGTACTAGGGATTGAACCCTTGGGCCTTCACACTGAGCTACATCTCCAGCCCTTTTAAATTTTAATTTTGAGACACTGTCTCACTAAGTCCCTAAATTGCACAGGCTGGGCTCAAACTTGTGATCCTTCTGCTTAGCCTTCAAAAGTGCTGGGATTTCAGGTGTGTGGCTTCACACCTGGCTTAAATTTCTTGTAATGCAAAAAACCACCCAAAAAACATAAAAATGCTAAGCGTATGTAAGGTAACACAGGAAAATGGGGATAAAATAATGGACAAACACCATGCACTTAAGTAGTACTAAAGTAGTCTATTAATTATGAGAGGCAGTCAAGTAAATCAGCAATTGTAAAAATAAATGATATCATTGGGTTCTATAGACATGATGGGAAAACTTAGAGAGGAAGCACTTCAATCCAGCCTTGAGAGAACGAGGCTTCTGGAGATATTGACAATGGGTAAAATGACTCTTGCAGAAAGAGCAGTGTTTAGCCAGGTGGAAACAGGAGAAAGTGAGAAGGAAAGATATTCGAATGTATGTGTCAAAACTTTGAAGTAGGGCTGGTGAGATGGCTCAGCGGCATAAGCGCCTGCCTGGCAAGGGCAAGGTCCTGAGTTCGACTCCTGGTACCCACATATGAAAAAAGGGCCAGTGATATCGCTCAGCGGCACAGGTGCCTGCTGGCGCGCGAGGTCCTGAGGTTGACCCCCAGTACCCACAAAAAAAAAAAAAACTTTGAAGTGAAAAACACTAAACATTCTAGGAGCTACAAGCAGCACCACAAAGCTGGAACAGAAAATTAGGGGGGAATGGTAAGACATAAGACTAAAAAGATGTCAGGTCTAAATGAAGTGTTTGCCAAAGAACATGGATACACCCTACAGAATATGGTTAACCTTTAGAGGACTTCTACTGAAGCACTGAAATCTAATTTGCAATTTCAAGTCCATATGGCTGAAGCATGAAGAGTAGACTAAAGGGGACAAGACTAGAGGGAAGGGAGACCAGGTCAGAGACAGTTCTGAGTGGTAAACTGATCAAATAACTGTTGGTGTCAGTCTTTCCTCCTTCCTCTGCGGTTTTCTCTCTATATCCTATTCCCCTGGCTTTGATTACCATTTGTGTGGTAATAACTCTGAAATCATCCTCCAGCCTTCAGACCAGTATGTCCAATTGTCTATTAAAGATCTCTTCTTGAGTATGTCACAAGTACCTGAAATTCAACAGGTCCAGATCTGGAAAAAATAATTTCCCTGCTTTACTACCTGTCTTAGTTACTTTTCTCTCATTGCTGAGACAAAATACTCCAAACCCAAAAGTAAAGGAGGAAAGATTTGTTTGGCTCAGTCTACAGAGGTTTCAGTTTACCACTCAGAAATGTTATCTCTTAAGTTTCAATTAGCTTATATTCATATTCTTTCCTACTTCATTTTCATGATCTAATTTCTTTTTGTATTTGTTGTGCCTCCAAAGAATATATCCATCTTATAGTCTTACTTTCAAGGAGTTTGCAGCCAGGTGTGGTGACACACACCTGTAATCCCAGCACTCGGAAGGCTGAGGCAGGAGGATTGCCCAAGAATGAGGACAGGGTGGGTTACATAGTGAGTTCAAGGCCAGCCTGAACTACATAGTAAGACCCTGTCTCAAAAATTTTTTTTTATTTTGGCATATTACTTGTTTTTTAAATCCATTTTTATAATGCCATGCCAGCGTCTTGGTACTCTTTATTTTAAACCTGCTTCTGAAATTGCTAATGGGATGCTATTCACGAATAATGGGATATGAATGGCCTCAGCTTCCCTGGACAGTCTCCTTTATGTCCTTGCAGACTTAAAAAATTTAATGGAATTTAATGGAAGAGGGAGAATTCAATCTACAGATCAAAAAAATCCCCCCAAAACCAAACCAAACAAAATCCAAAATACCCACATCCACACCCACCCATACAGAAACAGGAGATAGGGAGTGGCATAAACTGGTTGGCAAGAGAAGTGTAGTGGGATCCCAGGATCTACACAGTTCCATCTCTCAGGAGCCTGTAAGTAGAACTTCTCCTAGTTTCCCACAAGATGTAGATGACATATGAGGACAAAATGCCACGAGAAGCCCACTATTGTGTCCCTTTATATGGTACTACTATTACAACATGGTTTGGGTTCAATACAAACTGGGAAGGGACAAAAAATGGGTACGACATGGTATGATATTATTCTCTAGTTATAGCATTTCTTCTTGGAACATAAAAGGTGGAGTAAAATGCCTCATGTCAGACCTTTGTGACTCTTTATCAAAAAGAATGCTCAGGAACTATGGTACTTAGTGCAGGCCCCGAAGAAGAGAATGACCCTGTTTTTGACTGCTCACTTGTCTCAGGAGGTCTTGGTTTCACTGATCTATCTATGGAGGATAACCACACTGGGAGGTCTCCTCCACCTCTTCCTTATAGTCTAGACTAATAAATCAGGTCCATCCCCTCCAAGAAACACAGGACTCCATTAGAGCCTAGTGCCCCAGATGAACCCAGTGTTCCTCGACTCCTTCAGCAGCCTCCTCAGGCAGCCCTAAGTCCCACTGGTTACACAGACAGCTTTAAGCCCAAAGTGGTGCTTCTGACTACTCTAATTCACAACGTACTCTGCCCCTAAGAGGAGTCCCAAAGATAGAAGGGAATACTCAAGTGCAGGTCTCTCTTTCAGCTGCAGATGTCCAGCAGTGCAAAGAATGACTTAGGCCAACTGTCAGAAGACCCTAGTACGTTTGCAGATGGGTCCCAAACTTTGCTTTTGACTTTCATGGCAAGATGTCCAATTCATCTTCGCCACTTGCTATACCTCAGGTAAAAGACAAAGAATCCTACAAGAGGCTAAGAACTTTGCAGATGAGCAACATGCTTTGTAAATGAAACAAACAAACAAAAACCTAGAACAGCTATTCTCCCTTCAATAGAAGCAAACTGGGACTATAACACTCATCATGGACTAAAAATGATGTCTAGTATGCTAGCTGCTCTTATCATGGTGATAAAAAGATACATTAAAAAGTCTGTTAACTATGAGAAAGCAAGTGGGGTCATACAGACTGCAGAGGAAAACCCAGCTGTCTTTCACAATCAATTAATAGAAGCCTTTCACAAATATACTAATATAAAGATCCATCTTCTAAGGAGGGAGACGCTCCAGTGGGACATCACTTCATCTGTCAATCAGCCCCAGAGAAGGGGCCACAGATATCTATGGCCCAATTGCCTGACATGACCTTTTCTGTGTTCAACAATTGTGACCCAGAGGAGGGACAAAAGAGAGAGGCTAAGATTACAGGTGTTGCAATTGGTATTGATTTTAATACTTAGACCCAGGTCGTCTAAGTAAAATCCCAAGGACAACTAAGGAAAGGGTTCCTGTTTCAAGTGCAAAGGAACTGGACACTGGGCATGAGATTACACCAAGCCTCTGCCTGGGTCCTGCTCCATATGTGAGGCAGCTAATGTGCCTGACTTGTCATTGCATTAAAGGTTTGACTCTCTCTGCTCCTGGAGAGGGGCTAGGCTAGCCAGAGGCCTCATTTCTTGTTCTGATGACTAAAGAGGCCCAGGGGGAACCTGCAGTGCCCCTGTCCACAGACATCACCATCTCTCCTGAGGAACCCTGGATAATCTTAGACATCATGGGTAAGCCAATGCAATTACTTCATTCTGTTTTGATTTACTTCTCTAGAAAACCCTCCTCTGGGACTATATCCATAGGGTCGAGGGGGCCCCCAATCAGAGATCCTTTACTCTTCCTTTGCCAAGAAGTTAGCCACTCTTATGAATAACTGATATCCCAGACATACGCAAGCAGGAAGGACATCAGTGACTTGCACTTCCAAGATCCTGAGAAGGTGTGGTTCACTGATGAAAGTACCTTTGTCCAAGAAGAACACTGGAAGGTAGTTATACAGTTGTCAGCTCACAACAGGTCATTGAAGCTAAACCTCTTCTTCCAGTAACCTCTGCTCAAAAGGCAGAGCTGATAGCTCTTACTTGGGCACTGATATTAGGAAAAGGCAGAAGTTTAAACATCTATACAGACTACGGATATGTTTTTCTGCTGCTACATGGCCATGCAGCAATCTGGAAGGAAAGAGGCTTACTGACTAACAATTAATCATCTGTAAAAAAAAAAAAAAAAAGACAGGAAATTTTACAACTCATAGAGGCAGTCCATCTTCCCAAGGAGGTCACAGTCATGCGTGGTAAAGACACGTCTGAAGTCTCCTTGGGAAAACAAAAGGTTGATAGGGGAAGCAAAAAAGGGCAGCCTTACAGCCCCTTAAGACTAGCCTTATTCCTAGCTCCTGAGAAACCTTTAAAACCAGTCTGTATTCCTCAGGAAGATAAATGGGCCTCAGGACAAGGGAGAACTAAAAGGGACTCTGGTGGTATTTAGGAAACAAACTGGTCCTTCCGCAAGGGTCACAGTGGAAGGCTACAAAAACACTTCATGATTCCTTCCATATGGGAAGAGGTGCTACACTGGAAATGGTCACTCGAGCTTTCATAGGACTAGGACTAGTGACAACCACTGAACAGGTCTGCAAAGCTTGCCTGCTCTGTGCCTACAACAACCCGGGCAAGCCCAAACTGCCTCCTTTATTAGAACCTGTACAGAGGAGAGGGACATACCCTGGAGAGGACTGGCAGTTAGACTTTACCCATATGCCACCAGGCAGAGGATTTAAATAGATGTTGGTCCTAACTGCCACCTTTACAGGTTGGATTGAAGCTTCCCTACCTGTTCAGAAAAGGCTACAGAGGTAGTCAAGGTGTTTCCTAAAGAAATCATCCCCAGATTTCGACTACCCCAGTTTCTCCAGAGTGACAATGGTCAAATAACTCAGGGGGTGGCAAAGGCTTTAGGAATAAAGTACCACCTCTGTTCCACTTAGCAGCCTCAGTCTTCTGGAAAGGTAGAAAGAGCCAACCAGACCCTAAATCAAGCTCTGGCAAAACTCTGCCAAGAGACGTCTGAGTCCTGGCTCCGACTGCTACCAATAGCACTCATGAGGGTTTGTAACGTGCCCAAAATTGGGCTAGGTTTGAGCCCAGTTGAAATGTTATAACATTTCTACCCTCTGATATGATAGTAGATCCAGAGATTACGAGACTCTTATAATATCTCATTAATCTGGGCCAAGTACTTCAGGCTATCCAAATATATGGGAACAGAGTCCTGCCAACACCTTGTCCAGGGGGACCACCTAGTATCCTCCTGGCTACCAAGTCTTGTAAAAACCTGGAGAGAGAAAACACCTGCTGACCACTTAAAGCCAAAATGGAAGGGCCCCTTTACAGTGATCCTTGCTACATCCACCGCCATAAAGGTGGCAGAAATAGATACTTAGATTCATCTTTCTATATTAAAGGTAGTCTCGCCTGAACTGTCTAAAGAAGATAACCAAAAAGAAAAGGCTACTCCTGTGAGCCTCTGGAAGACCTGAGATTTCAAAAAACAAGACTCCAGTGCTGCTACAGATAAGTAAACAGGATCTTGCTAAAGCCATGGATCTCTGACTCTTGATAATTCATCTGACATTCCTCTCTAACATACATTCGTCTCTACAGGAAGGGTGGAAATCTGACCTACTCCTCACATATGGCCTAATAGTAAAGTTTCTTTCTCCCATCAAATAGGCAGCTCAAGGGTCACTCTTTTCATATTGTCTTCTAAAAGGTTTTTCTTTCCTCAACCCAGCCAGCCAGAGCACTCCAAGGTAGCTGGAGAACACATAACCCCTAGTAGATAGGGTCTACAGCCCCTTCCAGCTGGAAGAAGCTATAAAAGACAAGAGACCTCCACTCCCTCAGCATGCCATAAAGAATTATGGGATTTATGTCTCTCAGGGGAAATAAGAGAAAGGGTGTGGCTTAGGCTGGTTGGGAAGAGAGGCATGGCAGGATCCCAGGATCTACACAGCTCTCCGCCTCTCAGGATCCCACATGTAGAACTCTTCTGGGTTCCCATGAGATGTGGATGACACATAAGGACACAGATGCCACGAGGAGCCCACTATCATGTCCTTTACACAGTAACTCACCCACCGTCTTCCAAACCCAGGGCGTACTTTTATTTTTGCTTTTCTCTTCTCCTCTCTTGTTTGGCTCAGAGCCAGTTTCTCCCTCACCTCCACTTTTCAAATGAATTTTGGAACCATTTTTTGCTTGTCTCTTTCAGTTCTTTGAGGCAAAAAGGACCTAGAATACTTTTAATTTCCAAGCCATTTCTAAAAGAAGCTACCTGATAACAAAACTAAAAACCAAAAACCAAAAACCAACCAACCAAACAAACAAAAAAACCCAGCAAGGCATTAAAGGAAATATATGGACAGTATTGCTTTATCCTCCTCATCACTTTGATTTTTCTATGAAGAATGGAAATGTGGATCCCAATGGCTCATATAGAAAGTCCTCAGATTTCAAAGGCTGCTCTAGAACAACATACTTTGCTTGATGTTAAAGAGAAATCATATAGCTTATCTTAATAAAAGCCTTTTTTTTTTTTTGGTGGGTACCAGGGGTCGACCTTAGGACCTCGAGCGCCAGCAGGCGCCCATGCCACTGAGCGATATCACCGGCCCCTTTTTTCGTATGTGGGTTCCGGGAGTCGAACTCGGGCCCTCACGCTTGCCAGGCAGGCGATAAAAGCCTTTTCTTAATCCAAGCATAATAAATTTATTTCCCATCCATTCCTTTGCCATTTACAGTGACTTCTCCCATCTCCTTTATAGCAATTTGTTCCCTTGGCATCTCATGTTTTCTATTTTTCTTGTCAATTTTTCCAGCAGGATTCTCACAAAAATATTACATCCAGTATTTAGTATTAGCAGCAGGCACCAGTTCCCAATTTCTCCCACTTTGTATTAATACCGTTTTATTGTGCGAGTTGTCTCACCTTCCACATGCCTTTTAACAGAGGTGCCAGGAATTTGCTCAGTGATCTTACAGAGACCAGCTGCCATGCCATTAAACCCAGAAGGTAACTTCCCCCTTCAGCGATTTTAATTTTTTGCTAACTTAAAAAAATTTAGGTGCGAACTGTTAAAATATTTGCTCATCTTTTGTTTTTTGTTTTTGAGACAGGGTTTCACAAGGTAGTTCAAGCTGGCCTTGAACTCACTATGTAGCCCAGGGCAGCTGGAAATTTCCAGTGATCCTCCTGCCTCAGTCTCCAAAGTACTGGGATTACAGGCATGTGCCACAATGCCTGGCTTCCTCATCTTTTTGACACTACAATGTTACACCCATCTGATCCCCTTTCTCTCCACAAAAACACCCCACCCTCAAAATTCTTATCTAGCTCCTAAAACAGGCTGAATACGTAATTCCTCAAATATATTGCTTTTGTAAGAAAACTTGAATGTGTTTTCATCTATGTTCTCTTATAATCTTGTAAAATCTAAATATTGTGAAGCAATGACTTAATTTGCCTTTAATCTTATATTTTCTAACATCTTTTTTTTTTTTTTTTTTTTTGTAGTACTGGAAATTGAACTCACAACCTCGTGCTTGCCAGGTAGGCGTCGTGCCACTTAGCTATATCCAGGGCCCTATTTTCTACTATCTTGACTCTGTTTATAAAGACTTTCGCATTTGGTTTCTGAACTTTTTTTTTTTTTTTTTTTTTTTTTTTGTGGGTACCGGGGGGTCGACCTCAGGACCTCGCACGCCAGCAGGCGCCCGTGCCGCTGAGCGATATCACCGGCCCCTTTTTCGTATGTGGGATCCGGGAGTCGAACTCGGGCCCTCGCGCTTGCCGGGCAGGCGCTTAAGCCGCTGAGCCATCTCACCGGCCCGGTTTCTGAACTTTTAATACTTGTTCCAGTTACTTCAATTTTTTTCCTTTTATGCTTTTCATTAATCATTTCTATAAACAGATAAGTCTCTTTGAGCATAACTACTGTAGCTTTAACCATTCCTCTAAGAGCCTTCATTTCTTTTAATACCTCCGTCATCCCATCACCTTCAGAAGGAAGCTTAATTTCTCCTCTAATTACTCCTCTTGTTAGATTTACTTTCCCTGTATCATAACAGTAATTTGTTTATCTTTTTTTTTTGGTACCAGGAATCGAACTCAGGACCTCTTGCTTGCTAGGCAGGCGCTGTGCCACTGAGCTATATCCCCGGCCCATTTATCTATCTTCTAAATGACTTTGCCAAAACTTCCCAGCTACCAAGAAATTAATCTGACTTACTATTATGTGACTAAAAAAAAAAAAAAAAAAAGAAATTATCTTCACTTTGCCACATATCTTCTCTCTTGAACTGGGAATATTATAGGAATATCTTTGTTTTTAAAAACTATATATTCCACACAGATACGTAAGCACATACAGTATACTCATAAAAGGATTTTCATTATCTGGGTTCATTGGTCATTTTTTGGATTACTTTCAGGATATTTATTTAAAATATGCAATAAAGATACAAAATAATTATTTTCTCGTTCAAATTTCTTTGCAGAAGAGAGGTGTAGATGGATGGATGGATGGTTGGATGGCTAGACAGATAAATTCACAAACACAGCCCATTCCTTGCCTAATTTACATCAATGGTCATACAGACTCCAATCCAGATATCAAGAGATCCTTCAAAGCCCCTTGATACACAGCTGGGTATGGCAGCTTGCCCCTGTAGTTTCATACTTAGGAAGCTGAGGCAGGAGGACCACTTGAGTGTAGAAGATCAAGACCAGTCTGGGTAACACAGCAAAAGCCCATCACACAAAACAAAACAAAACAAAACAAAACAAAACAAAACAAAACACAAAAAAATCCTGCAATGCTTATAATCAGTCCTTTAAAAATCAATCACAGTCTTATTTCCAGTTAAGAATGGCACCTTGTTTTTTTCTCCCATCCAAAAGAGATATGAAATCAACATTTAAAAAAATCAGTGGCTCTGTGGAAATCCGTGTGGAGACTCCTCAAAAAACTAGGATTGGAGGTCCCATTTGACCCAGTTATTCCCCTTCTGGATATCTTCCCAGAAGAATTAAAAACATCGTACCACAGCGATATATGTGCACCCATGTTTATAGCAACACAATTTGTAATAGCCAGATCGTGGAAACAACCCAAATGCCCATTAACCGAGGAATGGATAAAAAAGATGTAGTATTTCTATACAATGGAGTACTACTCAGCCATAAAGAAAGATAAACTGGAAACTTTTATAGGTAAATGGATGCAACTCGAGAAAATACTCACAAGCGAAATAAACCGGATGCACATTTGTAAACATCGTACTGTCTCCCTAGTATGAAAATGCAATTTCACTGTGACTATTCCATTCCGTAGTCTTCTATTTTTACCTAGCTTTTACATGGCTTAATCTTATACTGAGTAATATTTTTCTTCAAAAGGTATTTGTACATTCTCTAATGCTTGAGTTTGTTAATACACGAGAATGTTTACTTGTCTTTAAAAAAAAAAAATCAGTGGCTTTTCTACATCAATAATTCAATAGCTTTTCTATATACCATAATGAACCAGCTGAGAAAGAAATCAGGAAAATAATTTTACTCACAATAACTTCAAAAAGTAAATAAATAAAATACTTAAGAAAGCCACCTAACCAAGGAGGTAAAAGACCTCTACAATGAAAATCTCAAAACATTAAAGAAAGAAATTGAAGACACTAGAACAATGGTGGCAAACCTATGGCGTGTGTGCCTCAGCAGGCGTGCAGAGCCCTCTCTGTTGGCATGTGAGCCAAGCTGCCCCAGCAGCACAGTGTCGGGTAACAGTGCAATGCAGTGTTGTGATAAATAAGTGAGTTTTGAGTTACAGTTTGGGCACTCAGTCTCCAAAAGTTTCACCACCACTGTTCTAGAAAACATAGGGGAAGCACTTGAAACCATACGCATAAGAAAAGAATTCCTGAACAGGACTCTAATAGCAAAGAAAACAACAGCAAGAATCAACATGCTGGTGCGCATGGGGGTAGGAATCCTTCTGCACTGCTGGTGGGAATGTACATTAGTATAGCCACTATGGAAATCAATATGGCATGGGAAGGGGACCACGAGATGGGGGCAGAGGTGGGAAGGGGGGTATAAAAATAATTAAGATGTGTTATGTAAATACACAAACTCCCCATGGGGAATACGATCATTATGTACTATAAACGTGTACTAATTTTTTTAAAAAGGAGTTAAAAAAAAATAGAACTACCAGATGACCTAGCTATTCCATTCCTTGGTATACACCCCAAAAAATGAAAGTCAGCATGCACTGGAGATACCTGCATACCCATGTTTATTGCAGTACAATTCACAATATCCAACATATGGAACCAGCCTAGTTGTTCATTAACATATAAATGGATAAAGAAAATGTGGTATAGATACACAATGAAGTACTACTCAGCCATAAAGAACAATGTAATTATGTCATTTGCAGGAAAATGGATGGAACTGGATATCATTATGTTAAGTGAAGTAAGCCAGACTCAGAGAGACAGGTATTACCTGTTTCCCTTGATACTGTGTGTGGAATCTAAAAAGGATAACATGACAGTAGAAGGGAGATTATTACTAAAGAAGAAGAAAATAAGCACAGTGTAAGGGAGGGATGAAAAAGTTATTTTATCACTAAGTGATATTAACATAAATTTATTGAGGTGAAAATGTGCTCACTATACTCCATTAAGTAATACAGGAGGTTATAAAACAGTATATGTGGCACTGCCAACTTTTAATATTAAAAATGCATTAATGTATAGAGACTTCAGGAAATGGTCTAGAATGCAACAATGTGTGTGAAGGTACAGCGGGTATTTTCACTTATCCATTTTAATATATCTTGGGGTGAGATGCTGAACACATTTTGTTGTTGTTGAAAGTATTTTTTGAGTGTGCTATTATAAAATGTTTTTAAACAGGAAACTATATATTGCTACAAATATGTGAGGGGATGAATATGTTAATTACATTGATGGCAGTAATCATTTCATAACATATAAATATCTCAAAACATTATGTATACGTCAGATGTATGTGATTTTGTCAATTACACTAAAAAATTTACCATTCAAAAAATTTACCACCTTAACCACTTTTTCAAAGTCATATCACAAAGCTACAACAATAAATGTGGTATTGACATAAAGACAGACAACTGTATCAATGAAACAAAACAGTGATTTCATAAATGTCATAGTCCATGGCTGCTTGATCCCCTTGCCTTAGTCCTATGGCAAGGCAGATAACAGCAGGGAGCATGCAGCAGAGGATGAGTCATCTCATAGTGGCCAAGAAGTAGAGAAGAAGAGGGTGGGGGTCCTAATATCTGCTTCAAGGGTATCCCCCAGTGACTTAATTTCCCCTTGGCATCACCTCCTAAAGATTCTGTCATCCACTTCAGTGCCACAGGCTGGGGACCAAGACTTCAATACACGGGCCATTTTGGGACATTCAAGATCGAAACTACAGTGTAACTAATGAATATGAAATTCTTACTCTGTGCCAGATCCTATGCTAAGTGCTTTACAAATATATTTCATTTAATCCTTACAACCACTCTAACAAAGTAGGCTCAGAGATTTTCTCCATTTCACAGATGAAAAAACTGTACCCGAAGTCAAATATCTACAGCAGATTTTGATACTCTCCCAAGCGGTTCCAGGCAAGTCTGTGTGTGTGACCAATGTATACATATTAGATCCGGGAGGGGATTAATTAACCTTTTATTCTTACACCTCTTACATTTCACACATTGTACAGTGGACATTCCAAACACACCTGCAACTTCTACTTGATCTGTTCGAGGGATTATGGTCTTTCTTGAAATGTTTATAAAAGACACAGTTATATTTTTTAAATGAATAAACGAGTTGCCGGGTGTGGTGGTGTGTGCCTTGCAATGCCAGCATTCTGGGAGGAGGACTGAGAGCACTAGTTTAAGCCTAGCCTGAGGAACTTAGTGAGGCCCTATCTCAAAATTAAAGAAAAATAAAAATAGGGTTGGGGATGTAGCTCAGTGTGAAAGCCCTGGGTTCAACCCCCAGTGCCAAAAATAAATAGTAAAATAATATAGAATGAATAAACAAGGTCTTTGGTTTTGGTTATAGTGAACTCCACAAAAATTTTCTCATTCACTCATTCATCTTATTTAAAAACTATATTTTATTGTGGTATTTCTTGATTATTTATTCAGTCAGTTGTATATTAAGTATTTACTGAGTATGTACCATATGGTAGGCCTGGGGGTACAAAATATTTGGTCTTGGTCTGTTAATAAAAAATCACGAAGAATCACTACAAAGTTTGTCTAATCATTCATATCATCAGGCAGTCAAGTCACAAGGAAACATGTATTGAACACTTACCAAGTGAAAGACACTGTACAAGGCCGTGAAACATAGCAATATACAAAAAACAGAAAAGACGACTGGTTTAAGGACACACATTTAAGAGTCATGAGCATATATGACCTCATAAATTTTGTGGGTGAATATGATTACTTAGGAAAAAGACTAGAAAGAAAAGACAAGGATCTCAGACAGAAAACTGTACCACTTAATGATTCACAGAGGTAAAACCTCTGTAAAGGGAGACAAAGAAATAAACAGAGATAGGAGAAAAACAAGAAAGTTGGTTGCAATGGAAGCTAAGAATGTAGATAAGAGTACTGGGGAAAAAAAGATGCAAACATATGAGAAGTAGGAAGAGAAAAAGCAAATGTGAACAAAGACAATTCTCTTTTCAAGAAATCTGACCAGAAAGGGAAAGAATCAAGTATGTTTTTAAATGCTGAGGAGCAATACAGACAGAGAGACTGACTATAAGAGGGAGACTGCATTAATAAGAATACAAAGTGGAAAAGATGGATCCAGAACAGGTGAAAAGTTTGGCCCTCATGAAAGGATGAACCTTCTTTTGTTCTAACAAAGGGGAAAGATGCAAGAGTGCAGATGTGAGGTATGCCTGCAGATCTGCTATTGAAAGTTCTATCTATCCAATTCTTAGACAAGCAAGAGACAAGATAAACTGTTGAGCTTTGAAGAAGGAATAAAAAAAAATTAAGTGATGACCAGGAGTGGGTGAGTGGAAGGGAAATGAGGAAGACAGATTTGAAAGTTGTTGGAAAGGGTATGTAGCCTGGAGAAATGAAATTTGGAAGGTGCTACTGAAAACTCAGCTAAAGCCAGAATGGAGGTACATGCCAGTAATACCACATAATACCAACTACTCAAAACGCTGAGGCAGGAGGATCAAGGTCAGACTGGGCAACTTAGCAAGATCCCGCCTCAGAAGTAAAATTTTTTTAAAAGGGCTGGGAATGTAGATGAATGGTAGAGCCGCTGTCCAGCATCCACACAGCCCTGAGCTCAATCCCCAGTACCACAAAAAGAAAAACAAACATAAAACAGCAGCAACAACAACAAAAACTGAATTGAGCTGCTAATCACAAACTTCTACAAATCTGGTTATATAGTTTTCTCTAGCTATGCTTGAAATATGCTTTATATAAAAGAGGATAACAGGGCCGGTGAGATGGCTCAGTGGCGTAAGCGCCTGCCTGGCAAGCGCGAGGGCCCGAGTTCGACTCCCGGAACCCACATACGAAAAAGGGGCCGGTGATATCGCTCAGTGGCACGGGCGCCTGCTGGCGCGCGAGGTCCTGAGGTCAACCCCCGGTACCCACAAAAAAAAAAAAAAAAGAGGATAACAACAGGAAGCTAAAATGAAACAATGAACCACAGAATCTCAGCTTGAAAGAGAGAAAAATTAAGAATGACTAGGGCTGCTAGAAAGGAAGAAGTGAAGGATTAGTGGTGCAGATGAAGTAAAAGAAAAGTATAGGGCTGGGGATATAGCTCATTGGCACAGCACCTGCCCGGCAAGTACGAGGTCCTGAGTTCAATTCCCAGTATCCGCCCCCCAAATAAAACAAAAAACCCCCACAAGAACAAGTATAGAGTATTCACCAGTTCTAATCTCTTTTTTTAATACATTCCCCAAAGAACATGCAAGTTTGAAGTTAACAACCTTTAAATTTCAAGGATATGAAACATGTTGTTAGATTCCTATTAGACTGTATTAATAATCAAGGCTGTGGGCAGTTATCAATGTTGGCAAATACAGATATTCCTTGTTTAACAACTTCCTACCTGTTGAACAACTGTTTGGACTTTCGACCAAGGTGTACCGTTTGGTCTTACGACCTTTTTTTTTTTTTTTGGTACAGTTCTGTATATCTTGTTTATGTCTCTTTTTAGTATAGTATACCTTGTTTTTACAGTACTGTAATTTTGGCCGATTTTACTGTACAGTACAGCACTATTGTTTTATGTTGTTATACTTTACAGTACTGCATGTAACAGTTATGCAAATAAAAGCAAAGGCATCAAGTTGGAGTTTCCTTTGACCATTTCTTTGTTTTGAATATTGTAATGTACATACTACATACAATTCCTCACTTAATGACCTAGCTGCAGAAATGTTAACTCAGTTGTTGAATGAGGAATGTCTGTATTTCTAGTTCTCATTCCAGGTCTTTGGAATGACCCTCCCTCCCGTGAAGTAGTGTGTGTGTGTCTGTTTTTTACCATATGCACCTCTACCAGTTCAAAAAAAATCTTTTTCAGACATTCTGTGTGATTTTTCATTGGAAAATATGGACAATATGCTGTTAATAAGTGTCTAATTGGAGGCACTTTAGGCACTGTAACATTTGTGGACAGTAAATATTGGTTTCATCTTGGGGAGGTCTACCATTGAAGGAAGAAACACCTGTTAAGAAACTTTCTGTAAAATGATTTCCTCCTCTTCTTCAGTAAAGAGATACTATAAGGCATCAGAGCAGTAGCATAAACTATAAGCATGGCTCATTTATACATAGAGTATATATAAGTACAAAATGACTTCGCAGAGTTTAGTTTGAAAAGTTTATTATACCCACATTATTTAGTCATATGCCCCTTTAAGTTCTTTTCCAAGTCTTTTTAGTTGATTTTTGGTGGCTATATCTTCAAATCAATGCCTTGATTTCAGTTACTCTTTTCCAGATTTTTCTTAACCTGTCATTGCATAATCAATATTATACCCAGTGTTTCAGGTAAATAAAGAACAGTGATCATGTAGAGATGCAATAGCATAGCGTTTAAAAGAGCAATCTTTTTTTTTTTTTTTTTTTTGTGGGTACCGGGGGTCGACCTCAGGACCTCGCGTGCCAGCACGCGCCCGTGCTGCTGAGCGATATCACCAGCCCTTTTTTCGTATGTGGGTTCCAGGAGTCGAACTCGGGCCCTCGCGCTTGCCAGGCAGGCACTTACACCACTGAGCCATCTCACCAGCCCTAAAAGAGCAATCTTGAAGGTCAGATAGCTTGGGTTTAAATTATGAATCCATCACTGACTAGCTGTATTATTTTGGACACAATGCTTAGCTTCTTTGTGCTTCAATTTCATTATCAATAAAGTAAAAATACTGTCAACTCATAGGTTAAAAGGTCAAAAGGATTACATTTATCTTTTTGTGGGGGGGGTGGTTTGAGACAGGGTCTCACTATGTAGTGCAAACTGGCCCTGAACTTGCTTATGTAGCCCAGGCTGGCCTCAAACTCACGGTGATCCTCCTGCCTCAGCCTCCCGAGTGCTGGGGTTACAGGCACGTACCACCACACCTGGCTAAGGATTATATTTAAGATAAAGTATTTGCAACACTGGCTAGTATATAGCAAATGCTCAATAAATATTATCTATGATTAGTTACTGTTATGTAAAGGGGAGAATGTTGTTTATATCTAGATCTCCCATAAAAGCCTCATGTGATCGTACGTGGGGCTTTTCGGAAGTGACTGGAGTTTGGGGGCATTACAGCTGACTTGCTGTTAAGAGGTGAGGTCTGGCTGGAAGAGATGAGTCACTGGGGGCATGACACAGGAGGGTGTATCTCCCTTTCTGGCTCATACTTTTATTTCTCTCTGCTTCTTGTCTGCCATAGTGCTTCTACCTGGAGCCAGCTGACCATACAAGGACAGAAATTTCTAAAAGTGAACCAAAATAAACCCTTCCTTTTTTTTTTTTTTTTGTGGGTACCGGGGGTCGACCTCAGGACCTCGCATACCAGCAGGCGCCCGTGCCGCTGAGTGATATCACCAGCCCCTTTTTCATTTGTGGGTTCCGGGAGTCGAACTCAGGCCCTTGCGCTTGCCAGGCAGGCGCTTATTGCCGCTGAGCCATCTCACCGGCCCACCCTTCCTCCTTTGAATTGTGAGTGTTGTGTATTTTATCCCAGCGATGAGTAAAGTGACTAAGACAATGTATTTACTCTTTCCAACACTTAACACTGTAGCCTTTAAAATTTAACCTTCTTGGCTAAAACAAGATAGGGAATCTCATAGAATTTTCCAGTTACTTTGTAATATTGAAGTATTATCTGACCATTAAAGACTATATATACTTAAGATGTACAATTTGATGATTGATCACACATGTACTGTGAAACAACACCTCAAACTAACACTACCTCCATTGGTTCCTACTTTGTGTGTATATGTGTTTGTGTGTAGTGAGAACACATAAGATGTACCCTCTTAGCAAATTTCAAGCACATGATATTAATTACAGTCACATTGCTACATGTTATACCTCTAGATCATAATCACATTGCATATTTAAAACTTGAACAACATGTCCACACACCCCCTGCTCCCCCCAGCCCCTGATAACCATTCTTTGGATATATACCCTGAAACAGGAATGCTGTATCATAAGACAGACATCCATATTGTTTTCCATAATGGTTATAACAATTTACAATCCCACTAACAGTGTACAAGGGTTTCCCTTCTCCACATGCTTGTCAACATGTTGTCTTTCATCTTTCTGATAATAATCACTGACACAGGTATAAGATATCTCACTATTTTGTTACTGTTTTATGATACTGGGGATTGAATCCACAGCCTTTACACCAAGCTACATCCCCAACCCTTTATTATTATTTTGAGACAGGGTCTTGCTATCTTGCTTGTGCTGGACTCAAACTTGTGATGCATCTACCTCAGCCTCCCAGAGTCCTGAGATTACAGGCATACACCACCATATGCAGCTTTCATTGTTGTTACATGATTTGCATTTCCTTTATGATTAGTGATGTTGAACATCTTTTCATATGCCTATTGGTCACTTGTATGTGTTCTTTTGAGAAATGGCTATTCAGATCCTTCACCCATTTTTAAAATAAGTGAATTTTGCTATTGAATTGTACAAGTTCCAATGTACTCTGGATATTAACCTTTTGCCAGACATTTGTTTTGCAAATATTTTCTCCTATTCTGCAGTCTGCCTTTTCACTGTGTTGATTGTTTTCTTGACAGCACAGATGCCCTTCTGTTTTATATAATCTAACTTGTCTATTTTTGCTTTTGTTGCTTATGATTTTGGTGTCACATTCAAAAAGGAATCATTGCCAACACCAATGGAATTAAGGTTTCTCTTGTATTTTCTCTAGCAGTTTTACAGTTTCAGGATGTAAATTTAAGTTTAATCAACTTTGAGTTGATTTTTGTATACAGGAGGGCATAGTGGTTAAATTTCATTCCTTCTGCATGTAGATACCCAATTTTTCCAACACTGTTTAAGAAGATATTATTCTTTGCTCATTTTGTGTTCCTGTCACCCCCATCAAAGATCAGCTGATAATATATATGTGGGTACACTTCTGGGTTATTTCTTCTGTTCTATTGGTCTGTATGTCTGTGTTTATGCCAGTATCATACTATTTTGATTACTGTAATTTTGTAATAAGTTTTGAAATTAAGATGTGTAAATCCTCCAGCTTTGTTCTTTTTCAAGATCTCTTTGGCTATTCTAGGTCTTTTTTGTGGTTCCAGTTGAATTTTTTTTCCTATTTCTTAATGTCATTTGGGCTTTAGATAGGGAATGCACTGAATCTGTAAATCACATTGGATAGTAAGGACATTTTAACAATATTTATTCTTTCAATCCATGAACATAGGTTATCCTTCCATTTATCTGGGTCTTCTTTAATTTCCTTCTTGAAAGATTTTCTCCAGGAAGAGAGGGCAGTGAACATGATCGATAATGGAGTTAATTTCTCAGTGGGGCTTTAACAAGGTCTCGGAACTTGTTGCCATTCATTCTTATTACAGGTCTTGTATTGGTCCACTCCATTAGCTGACCTACCTTTTCAGATAACACCATTTACTTTTACCTTTGGGCAGACAGAAGCCCAGGGAATCTTGTAAATGAGCAGCAGCACTGCCGCCACCACCGTGGTCACAGAGACACACCCAAAACACCTATGTGCTGGCATGTTTGCTCCTCTATCTCCTCTCTATGAACTTATTTTATGATCATTTTCAGTTTATGAAACATGTCCCTGATGACATGCAATATAAAAGACAACATTTTTTTCATTGTACCCCATGAAACTAATCCCCAAGTTTTCTTCTCTTCATTTAAATACTAAATTGAAGCAGAATATTTTTTCTTTCTGTGGTACTGGGGATTGAACCCAGGAGCACTCAACCACTAAGTTACATCCCTAGCACTTTTTATTTTTTATTATGAGACAAGGACTCACCAAACTGACCAGGTCTCAAACATGTGATTTTCCTGCTTCGGCTTCAGGAGTAGAAGGGATTATAGGCCTGTGCCATCATTCCTGGCTCTGAAAAATATTTTTGAGTTTCTAAATAAATAAAATATTACTTTGGATCTACTATCATATGGTTCAAAGAGGAGATATATTCTAAAGCAAGATGTGGTGTTATGTACTTGTAGTCTATTACTTAGAAGGGTAATGAGCCCAGCAGTTTGAGGCAACAGTGAGACCTCACTTCAAAAAGAAGGAAAGAAAAGATATATTCTAAAAATGCTAGAAAGATAATGAGTTGATAATAGGTAGTTTATATCAGAATATTTTGATCATGTCTTCCAGAAAAGACAGTATAATCAAATATGTGGAAAATGCTGTATCTCCAATAGATATAGCATGTTTATTATGCGCATTTTAGTTCAAGAACCAGTACAAACTGCTAAATCAATCTTCAAATATTTACTGAAATCACACCTACTGCACAGTGCCAAGTGTGAAAGTGTTTACAAAATAGACTAGATTTTTATTTTGATACATAATACTTGTACAAATTTAGAGGATATAGGATATATTACAATGTTTGATACATGTATATGTTGTATAATGATCAGAATAATTAGCATATCCATCACCTTGACAGAACACCACAATTTATTCCCCCTATTTAACTGTAACTTTTTTTTTTTTTTTTTTGAGACAGGGTCTCACTATACAGTTCAGGCTGGCCTTGAACTCACTATGTAGCCTAGGCTGGCCTCGAACTCAGAGCGGTTCTCCTGCCTCTGCCTCCCATGTGCTGGGATTACAGGCATGTGCCACTATGCTCCGCTTTTAACTGTAACTTTGCCTTTACGAAACTTTCCCAATTTCCTCCTCCCCTCTGACTAGAGAGAGAAAAAGAGAGAGAAGAGAGAGAGAGAGAGAGAGAGATAGAGAGAGAGAGAGAATGTGTGTATGTGTGTTTGTGTTGCTAGGGATTGAACCCAGGGCCCCATGTGTGCTAGGCAAGTGCTCTACTACTGAACTACACTCTCAGGACCCTCAATTAAAAAAAATTTTTTTTTTTTGGTTTGATTTTTTTGACAGGATCTCACTATGTAGTTCAGGTTGGCCTCGAACTCACGGCGATACTCCTATTTCAGCCTTCCAAGTGCTAGGCTTATAGGCGTGTACCACCGTGCTCGGCCCTTCAATTAAATTTTTATACAGAGTCATAATATATATTTGGAAGATAAACACAGATCCAACATAAATGTATAGATATGGTTATTCACTCAACAATGTTTACAATTACCCATGATTTCACTCATCATAGTTTCAGTTTACCCAGTTAACCTCAGCCAAAAATACTAAATGAAAAACTCCAGAAATAAACAGTTCAAAAATTTTAAATTGAGTGCCATTCTAAGTAAGTGTGATGAAATCTTGCAGGGTTCCACTCCATCCTGCCTGAGAAATAAAACATCCATGCTCTTGTCCAGCATTTCCACACTGTATGCACTACCTGACCATTACTCAGTAGCTGTCAGGGTTATAAGACTGACTGTCACAGTATTTCAGTGCTTGTAACCCTTACAGAATAATTTATGGAGTAGTCTAACATCGCAAAATGCCTCTGTCATTTGCCTCACTTCGTTTCATCACAAATGCACTGTATCATCTCATACCATCACATGAAGAGTAAGCATGGTACAATAACATATTTTGAGAGGAAGGAAGGGAAGGAAAGGGGGGGTAGAGGTGGAGATGTGGAAAGACTGACAGTGAGGTCAAGAAAGAGAGAGGCTGACAACACATTCACATAACTATTACTATAGGGATTGGGGTATCATTCAATGGTACAGTGCTGTGTACCATGTGCACAAATGAGTTTCCAAACACACACACACACACACACACACGGAATTTTTATCACAGCTTACTGCTATGTATTAGTCAGCTTTCCTGTGGCTGGGACATAATACCTGACACACACAATTTAAAGGAAGAGAAGTTCATTTTGGCTCACAGTTTTTAGAAGATTTGCTCCAAGATCATTTGGCTCCAAGGCAGAAACAGCATGCATGGTGGAAAGGCACGACAGAGGAAAGTTGCTCAACCCATGGCAGCAGGTGAAGACAAGATTACAACCTGCCAGGTCATACCCCTACTGATTGGTCTCTTCTAACCAGTCCTTACCTCCTAACAGCACACTCAGCTACTGAACTCAAAAAGAAATTCATAAACTGAAAGTCAAAGAATGGAAAGCACTATTCCATGCAACAGGAACACGGCAAAAAGAGAGGGGAAAAACTATTCTATTTGCAGACGATGTAAACTTCAAGCCGAGATTGATCAAATGAGACAAAGAAGGTCACTACATACTTGTTAAGGGAAAATTCCAAAGAGAAAACGATCATACATACCAAATATCGGTGCACCCAACTACATAAAACAAATATTGATGAACATGAAAAATCAAATAAGCACCAACACATTTATAATAGGGGACCTTATAATAGGGGTCACAAATAGATCAACTAGACAAAAAAAAAATCAACAAAGAAATATCAGAACTAAACCAAACCTGTGAACAAATGGACTTAGTAGATGCTTACATAAAGAGTGTTCCACCACACATCAGAAGACATATTCTTGGGCCGGTGAGATAGCTCAGCGGCATAAGCGCCTGCCTGGCAAGCACGAGGTCGTGAGTTCGACTCCCAGTACCCACATATGAAAGAAAAGGGCCGGTAATATCGCTCAGCGGCACAGGCGCCTCCTGGCGCGCGAGGTCCCGAGTTCGACCCCTGGTACCCGCTTTAAAAAAAAAAAAAGGAGACACATTCTTTTCAGCTGCACATAGGATGTTCTCCAAAATATACTACATACTAGCCCACAGAACATGTGTAAGTAAATGCAAACTAACTGAAATTATCCCATGTATATTATCTGACCATAGTGCAATGAAATTGGAAACCAATGGCAAAAGAAACAACAAAAACTACATAAACACCTGGAAATCAACACCCTCCTGAATATGCAATGGGTCACAGATGAAATTAAAGAACAAATTAGACAATTTCTACAATTAAATGAAAAAGCTGAAACAATACACAGAAACTTGTGGGACCCAATGAAAGCAGTCCTAAAAGGGAAATTTATAGCAGTGAACTCTCACATCAGGAAAACAGAACAAGCTCAAATAAACAACCTAATGTTAAACCTCAAACTTCTAGAAAAACAAGAACAAATTAAACCCAAAGACTGAACAAGGGAGAAAATTATAAAGAGCAGAAATTAATGCAATCCAGACTAAGAAAACAATACAAAGCATCAATGAATAGAAGAGTTGGTTATCTGAAAGATTAAATAAAATTGATAAACCTTTACCAACCTTACAAAAAGAATGAAGAAAAGATTCAAATCCATGCAATTGCTAATGAAAAGGGTGAAATCACCATGGACCCTGTGGAAATCCAGAAGATCAATTCTTATTTCAAGAAGCTATACTCTAGTAAGATGGAAAAAACAGACTAAATGGACAGATTCCTAGATACATATGAACTGCCAAAACTGAATTAAGAAGATATAAAAATTCTAAATAACTCACTGTCAGTCAATGAAGTTGAAAAGGTACTTAAAAACTTACCAACAAAGAAAAGCCAAGGTCCTGATGGATTCACTGCCACATTCTACAAGAAATTTAGAGAAGATTTAATGCCACTACTGATGACACTCTTCAATGAAATTGAAAGGGAAGTCATTCCTGTAGGCAAGTATTACTTTGATACCGAAACCAGAGAAAGACCCAACCAAGAAAGAACTGTAGGCCAATCTCCCTAATGAACGTAGATGCAAAAATCCTCAATAAGATAATGGCAAACTGAATGCATCAAATCATCAAGAAGATTATACACCATGACCAAGTAGGATTCATCCCAGGGATTCAGGGATGGTTCAACATATGCAAATCAACGAATATAATACACCATATTAACAGAGCCAAGGACAAAAACCATATGATCATCTCATTAGATGCAGAAAAAGTGTTTGACAAAGTCCAACAGTCATTCATGATAAAACCCTAAAGAAAATTAGAATAGATGGTCTTTATCTCAATCTGATGAAGGCCATCTATAACAATCCAAGAGCCAATATCATACTAAATGGACAAAAACTGAAAGCTTTCACTCTAAAATCAGGAACAAGATAAGGATGTCCACTATTACCACTCCTATTCAATAGAATTCTGGAAACATTAGCTAGAGAAATTAGACAAGAAAAAGAAATAAAAGGAATAATGATAGGAAAGGAAGAAGTTAAATTATCATTATTTACAGATAACATGATATTCTACATAGAAGACCCCAAAAACTCCACCAAAAGATTTCTAGATTTTATAACCATATTCAGTAGCATAGCTGGATACAGAGTCAATACTCAAAAATCAATAGCATTCCTGTACACTAACAACAAACTCACTGAGAGAGAAATTTGGGAAACAACATCTTTCACAGTAGCATAGAGAAAAATGAAATACATAGGAATCAATCTAAAAAAGGAAATAAAAGATCTATACATTGGGGCCAGTGAGATGGCTCAGCAGCGTACGCGCCTGCCTGGCAAGCGCGAGGGCTTGAGTTCGACTCCCGGAACCCACATACGAGAAAAGGGCCGGTGATATCGCTCAGTGGCACGGGCGCCTGCTGGTGCACGAGGTCCCGAGGTCGACCCCCAGTACCCACAAAAAAAAAAAAAAGATCTATACATTGAAAATTACAGTACTCTGAAAAAGGAGATGAAAGAGGACATCAGAAAATGGAAAGATATCCCTTGCTCATGGATAGGAAGAACCAACATTGTGAAAATGGCTATATTCCCAAAATTTTTATACAGATTTAATGCAATCCCAATAAAAATTCCAACAGCATACCTCACAGAACTAGAGCAAATATTCTTAAAATTCATTTGGAACCAGAAGAGACCTAGAATAGCAAAAACAATCCTAGGCAACAAAGGCAAGGCAGGGGGCATCACAATCTCAGACTTGAAATTACACTGAAAAGCTACAGTGACAAGAACAGCCTGGTCCTGGCAAAAAAAAAAAAAAAAACAAAAAACAGACCTGAGGATCAATGGAACAGATTAGAAGACACAGAAACAACACCAAACACAACCACCTCATCTTTAACAAAGGGGCCAAGCATTTTCACTGGAAGAAAGATAGCCTCTTTAATAAATGGTGCTGGAAAAACTGGCTTTCCACATGCCAAAGACTAAAACTAGACCCATGTCTATCACCATGCACTAAACTAAAATCAAAATGGAGCAAAGATCTAAATATTAAAATAGAAGCAGTAAATGTGCTGGAAAAAAGAATAGGTAGAATTCTTGACGACATAGGTGTAGGCAAAGATTTCATAAACAAAAAACCCAGATCGCACAAGAAACACTACAAAGAATCAACAACTGGGAACTCATCCTATTAGAAAGCTTTGCACAGCAAAAGAAATTACTAATACAGTGAAAAGAAAACCCACAGAGTGAGAAAAAAATCTTAGCCAGTTGTCCCTCAAAGGACTAATATCTAGAACATACAAAGAATTGAAAAAAAAAAAATTAGACCCCACAAATTTAAAGACCCAATCCAAAAATGGGCATCTGAAATGAATACCTGCTTCTCAGAGGAAGAAATACAAATGGCAAATAAATATATGAAAAAATGTTCAACATCACTGGTCATTCAAGAGATGCAAATTAAGGCAATGCTGAGATTCCATCTCACCCATAATGGCTATTATCAAGAAATCAAGCAATAACAAATTCTGGCAGGGCTGTGGGGAAAAAGGAACACTTCTGCACTGATGGTGGGAGTGTGGACTGGTGCAACCATTGTGGAAATCAATGTGGAGATTCCTCAAAAAACCAGGATTAGAGATCCCATTTGATCCAGCCATTCCCCTTCTGGGTATCTTCCTGGAAAAATTAAAAACATCATACCACAGAAATATATGTGCACCTATATATGTGTGTGTATATATATATATATATATATATATATATATATATATATATATGTTTTTTTTTTGTGGGTACCAGGGGTCAACCTCAGGTCCTCGCACGCCAGCAGGCACCCGTGCTGCTGAGCGATATCACCGGCCCTTTTTTTGTATGTGGGTTCTGGGAGTAGAACTCAGGCCCTCGCACTTGCCAGGCAGGCGCGTACGCTGCTGAGCCATCTCACCGGCCCGCACCCATGTTTATAGCAGCACAGTTTGTAATAGTTAAATCTTGGAAACCAAAATGCCCATCAACTGAGGAATGGATAAAGAAGATATGGATTTTTTATATAATAGAATAGTACTCAGCCATAAAGAAGGGTAAACTTGAGACATTTATAGGTAAATGGGTGCATCTTGAGAACATACACTTAAGTGAAATAAATCAGATTCATATGTGTAAATATCATATCATTTCTCTGGTATGAGATACCAAATGTGTAAATAAAGAGAAAAGTATATAAAAGGTATTGTGAAATAGGAAGAAATTGTTCAAAAGGAAAGGGGAACTAGGGAGGGGGGAGGGTAGAAAGGAAGGAAGGGAAAAAAGAGTCCACGCTCCTAAATGAAATAAATTCGACACACATGTTTAAATATCACATTGTTCCTCTAGTGGGAGAAACTGAAAGAGTAAATAAGGACCAAAATGTATAACAGATACTGGGAAATAGGAAGAAAATATTCAAATGGGAAGGGAAAAAAGGGACAGGGGAGGGGGAAAGGAAGGAAGGCAAAAGAAAAAAAGAATAGAAATAAGAAAATGGAACAAAAGCTTTTGTAAATAAGGAGGGGAAGAGGGGTTAAAGGGAGGAGAGGGCTTCAGGGAAAAAACAAGAATCAAGAGGTGATACAGGTACAAACTTCCTCTAATGAATGACATTATATATATCTAAAATGTACCAATAAAATTAATAAGCAAAAAAGCAAAAAAAAAAAAAAATAAGGCAACCCAATTTTTCAAATGATCAAAAGATAAAATTTGGGGGCTGGGGATATAGCTCAGCAGCACAGCGCCTGCCTGGCAAGCGCAAGGTCCTGAGTTCGATTACTGGTACCAAAAAAAAAAAGAAAGAAAAAGAAATTTCATCTAAGATTTACCAATAGCAAACAAACACATGAAAAGATACTCAACATCATTAGTCAAAAACGTACAAATTAAAACCACAAGGAGACAATACAGTACTACATACCCATTAAAATGGTTAATGTTAAAAGACTGACAATACCAAATGTTAGTGTGGAAATAGAGCCACTACACCTCATTTATTGCTAGCAGGAATATAAAACAGTACAATTGTGTTGGAAAACTGCTTAGCATTTTTTTTGGTTTGTTTGTTGTGTAATTTTGTTTTTTTGAGACAGGGTCTCTCTATGCAGTTTAGACTGGCCTTGAACTCACTATGTAGCCCAGGTTGGCCTCAAACTTGCAGCTATCCTCCTGCCTCAGATTCCCGAGAGCTGGTATTACAGGTGTGCACCAACATGCCTATTTATAGTTAAATATATACCTACCAAATGACTCACCAATTCTAGTCCCAGGTATTTACTCATGAAAAATAAAAATATAACTACACAGTCTTTTCTACAAATACCCCCAGTACTCCGCAAAAGCCCAAAACTGCAAAAACACAAATATCCATCAGGGAGTGAATGAATAAACACAAAGTGATAAATCCATAAAACTGAATATTACTCACCAATAAAAGAAAAGAAGTATTGATACATTTGATAACATAGATTAATCTCTAAAACTCTGTTAGGTCAAACAAGCCCATTCAAAAGAGTGCATAAGGTATAAATCATGTACTATTCTAGAGAAAGCAAACCAATAAGACAAAGGAACAAGAAGAAACTGAGGTGGTTTGTAAAAACATGTATCTTGATTATGGTGGCAGTTACACTGAGGTATAAAGCTGTCAGAATCATCAAACTGTATATAAATTATACTTTAAGCTATTCAAAAGTAAAAACTTAAAACATGGAGGGGACAGTAAATGGCTTCCTATTGCCCTTCACCTGTTGTACAAATTTCTTCATAATCTCACTCCAGTCTTGCAGTCCAGCATCAAATATTATGACTCCCATTCCTGCTCCCACACTCTGCATACTGAACTTCTAGATTTTCAAACTCTCCAAACTTTCTCTACCCTGTGCTTTGAAACATGTGATACACTAAATATGGTACCCTCTTCTCATTTTTTCCAAGCCTTTCACTCATTCTTTACCTCATTAAAGCCTAATCCTTTTTTTAGGACTCAACTATAATTGTCTTCCCTAACCGTGTAAACTAGGTTAAGTCCTCCCTGCTGATTCACCACACGTATTAACTTCCATAATCAGGTATGGCCCACCTGTCTCATTCACTGCTGTATCTACAGCAGACAGCATAGAAAGCAACCCAAAAGACAAATTCAACATATCTGCCTTAGACACTTTTTGTTGCTGGCACAAAATACCTGACATCCACAACTTAAAGGTGGAGAGGTTTACTTTGGCTCACGTTTTCAGTCCAAGTTCAGCTGGCTCCAAGGCAGGAAGGGGATGGCGGAAGGGTCTGGTGGAGGAAAGCTGCTCATGTCATGTCAGCCAGAAAACAGAGAGAGAAAGGAGGAGCTGAGAGAGGAGATACAGGGTCATAACCCCAGTGACCAGACTCTAACTAGGCCTCACTACCTAACAGCTATAGCACCCCTATGATCCAATCAAATTCAAAAGGCCCCACCTCTGAGTCTGTGAGAGTCTTGGAAATCCTTTTTGATCTAAACCATAACACTCCATGACTAGCCCCTCACTGCATCTCTTTACCCAAAATGCACTGAGTTCATCTTTAAGATTAGTTGCAAAAGTCTTAACAATTTTAACAGTGCTGAAAAATCCAAGTCTTAAGGTTCCTCTGAGATTCTTACCTATTTTCTCTTTCATCAAATGTTTAATATTCAGATCTTTGATTCATTTTGATTTTAGTTTAGTACATGGTGAGAGATACGGGCTGAGAATCATATTTCTACATGTGTGTAACCAGATTTCCCAGCATCATTGTCTAAAGAAGCTATCTTTACTCCACTATATGTTTTTGGGTGCTTTGTCAAAGATCAGATAGCTTAATGTACCTGGAGTTATTTCTGCATCCTCTATTCTGTTCCAAGGAGCAATGTGTCTGCTTTTGTGTCAATACCATGTTGCTTTAATAACTGTAGCTTTATAATGTAACTTGAAATCAGGATTATGAAGCAACCTGCATTGCTCTTCTTACCCAGGATTGCTTTTGGTATTCTGTTCCATATGAACTTCAGGGTTGTTTCCTCTAGTACAGTGAGGAATGTTATTATTTTGACTGGGATTGAGTTGCATTAAATCTTTTGTTTAAACAGTAAAAAAACAATAAAAATGATACAGAATTTCAAAATAAGATAATAGCAGATTAACAATGGTTAATATACTGTGTATTGTTATCTTCAAAGTAGTTGCTCAGATTACAAGATACAGGCATGCAAAATTGATCAAACAATATAAGCACAAACCATTCTTTTCAATGAACTAAAAGAAATTAGTAGTATAATTATCTTAGCTATCTTGTGTGTGTGTGTGTGTATACATTTTTTTTCTTTTCCCTTCCTTCTTTTCACCTTTCCTCCATCCCAGTTGTTCTTTCCTTTTGAGCAGTTTTTTTCCCTTTCACAATATCTATTGTACATTTTGGGTCTTATTTACTTTTTCAGTTACTTACAGTAGGGAGACAATACAATGTTTACACATGTGAGTTTGCTTTATTTCACTTATGAGTATGGTCTCTAGTTCCATCCATTTACCTATAAAGGCCTTGAGTTTAGCCTTCTTTATAGCTGAGTAGTACTCTATTAAATAAAAATACATCTTTTTTAATCCATTCCTCAGTTGATGGGCATTTGGGTTATTTCCAAGATTTAGCTATTACACATTGTGCTGCTATATACATGGGTGCACATATATTGCTGAGGTATGATGTTTTTATTTTTTTTATTTTTTATTTTATTTTTTGGTGGGTACCGGGGGTCGACCTCAGGACCTCACGCACCAGCAGGCGCCCATGCCCCTGAGCGATATCACCGGCCCTTTTTTCGTATGTGGGTTCCGGGAGTCGAACTTGGGCCCTCGCGCTTGCCAGGCAGGTGCTTACGCCACTGAGTCATCTCACTGGCCCTGGTATGATGTTTTTAATTCTTCTGGAAAAATACCCAGAAGGGGAATAGCTGGGTCGAATGGGACATCTAATCCTAGTGTTTTTGGGAATCTCCACACTGATTTCCACAGCGGTTGTACCAGTCTACGCTCTGAACAACAGTAAAGAAGGGTTCTTTTTTCCCCACAGCCCTGCCAGCATTTGTTATTAGTTGTTTTCCTGACGATAGCCATTGTTTCTGGGAATCTCAGTGTGGTTTTAATTTGCATTTCTCAAATGACCAATGATGAACATTTTTTCATATATTTATTTGCCATTGTATTTCTTCATCTGAGAAATGTGTATTCAACTCAGACGCCCATTTTTGGATTCGGCCTTTGAATTTGAGGGCCTGATTTTTTCAATTCTTTGTATGTTCTAGATAGAAGTCCTTTGTCTGAGGGACGGTTGGCTAAAATTTTTTCCCACTCTGTGGGTTTTCTTTTCACTCTGTTGGTGATTTCCCTTGATGTGCAAAAAGTTTTTAATAAGATGAGATCCCAGCTGTTGATTCTCTGAAGTACTTCCTGTGCAGTTTGGGTTTTGTTCGTGAACTCTCTGCCTACCCCTATGTCTTCAGGATTTCTAACTACTTTCTCTTCCAGTAGATTCAGTGTTTCTGTTTTAAAATTTAGATCTTTGATCAATTTTGACTTTAGTGCATGGTGATAGGCATGAGTCTAGTTTTAGTCTTTGGCATGTGGAAAGCCAGTTTTTCCAGTATCATTTATTAAAGAGGCTTTCTTCCAGTGAACATGTTCGGCACTTTTGTGGAAGATAAGGTGGCTGAGTGTGTTTGTAGCTGTGTCTACACCTTGTAATCTGTTCCACTGATCCTCAGGTCTGCTTTTTGCCAGTACCCTGATTTTATCACAGTAGCTTTGTGGTATAATTTCAAGTCAGGAATTATGATGCCCCCTGCCTTGCCTTTGTTGCCTAGGATTACCCTTGCTATTCTAGGTCTCTTCTGCTGCCTCATGAATTTTAGGAATCTTTTCTCTAGATCTGTGAGGTATGCTAATGGTATTTTGATAGGGATTGCATTAAATCTGTATAACAGTTTTGTGAGTATGGCCATTTTCACGATGTTGGTTCTTCCTATCTGTGAGCAAGGGATATCTTTCCATTTTCTGATATCCTCTTTGATCTCTTTTTTCAGAGTGCTGTAATTTTCGATTATAGATCTTTTATTTCCTTTTTTAGATTGACTCCTAAGTATTTAATTTTTTCAATGCTATTGTGAAGGGTGTGGTTTTCCTAATTTCTCTCTCAGTTCATTTGTTGTTTGTGTACAGGAATACTATTGATTTTGAGTGTTGACTTTGTATCCAGCTATGTTACTGAATTCACTTATTAAATCTAGAAGTCATTTTGTGGAGTTTTTGGGGTCTTCTATGTAGAGTATCATATCACCTACAAATAATGATAATTTAACTTCTTCCTTCCCCAAACTTATTACTTTTATTTCTCACTCTTGTCTAATTGCTCTGGCTAATGTTTCCAGAACTATATTGCATAGAAGTGGTGATAGTGAACATCCTTATCTTGTTTCTGATTTTAGAGTGAAAGCTTGCAGTTTTTGTCCATTTAGTATGATATTGGCTGTTGGTTTATCATACATGGCTTTTAGCAGATTGAGGTACAGACCATCTATTTCCATTTTCTGTAGGGTGTTTATTGTGAGTGAGTGCTGGACTTTATCAGAAGCTTTTTCTACATCCATTGAGATGACCATGTGATTCTTTGTCTTGGGCTCTGCTGATATGGTGCATTATGTTTATTGATTTGTGTATGTTGAATCATCCCTGCATTCCTGAGATGAATTCCACTTGGTCATGGTGCATAATGTTGATGATTTGCTGCATTCTGTTTGCTAGCATTGTATTGAGGATTTCTGCATTCAGGTTCATTAAGGAGCTTGATCTGCACTTTTTTTTTTTTTTTTTTTAATGTGGGTACCAGGAGTTGACCTCAGGACCTCATGCTTGCCAGCATGTGCTTGTGCTGCTGAACGATATCACTGGCCCCTTTTTTTCCTTTATGTGGCTTCCGGGAGTCGAACTCAGGACCTCCCGCTTGCCAGGCAGGCGCTTATGCCGCTGAGCTATCTCACCGGCCCCAGTTCTCTTTTTTGGTTGGGTCTTTCTCTGGTTTTGGTATTGGGGTAATACTTCCCTCTGGGAATGATTTACAGAGAACTGCTTCCCTTTCCATTTCATTAAAGAGTTTGAGGAGTATTGGCATTAAATCTTCTCTGAATTTCTTGTAGAATGCGGTGGTGAATCTATCAGGACCTGGGCTTTTCTTCATTGGTAAGTTTTTTTTTTTGTACACAGGAATCGAACTCAGGACCTTGTGCTTACCAGGCAGGCGTTGTGCCACTAAGCTATATCCCCAGCCCTGTTGGTAAGTTTTTAATTACATTTTCAATGTCATTAACTGATACTGGGTTATTCAGAAATTTTATATCTTCTTGATTCAGCTTTGGTAACTCATACAGTTCTAGGAATCTGTCCATTTCTTCTGTGTTTTCCATTCTATGCCAGTAAATATTTTCGAAGTAGGTACTGATGATCTTCTAAATTTCCACAGGATCTATAGTGATTTCACCCTTTTCATTCCTGCATGAATTTAAATTTTTTCTTTCCTATTTTTGATAAATGTGCCTAGGGGTTTATCATTTTACTTATTCTTTCAAAGAAGCAATTCTTTGATTCATTAATTCTTTGTATTGTTTTCTTATTCTCTATTGCACTTATTTCTGCTAGGATCTTTATAATTTCCTCCCTTATATGGGTTTTGGGCTTGACTTGCTCTTCTTTTTCTAGAAGCTTGAGGTGCAGCATTAGTTTATGTGTACTCATTGTGTTTTCCTGATGTGAGAATTCACTGCTATGAATTTCCCTCTTAGGACTGCTTTCATTGCATCCCATAGGTTCTGGTAAGTTGTATTTGCTTTTTTGTTTGAATTGTAGATGTTACTTAATTTCTTCTTTAATTCCATCTGTAATCCATTGGTTGTTCAGGAGGGTATTATTTAATTTCCAAGTGTTTATGGAGTTTTTGCAGTTTGTCATTAATTTCCAATTTTATTGCACTATGGTCAGATAATATACATGGCATAATTTCAATTCCTTTGCACTTATTTAAGCATGTTCTATAGGCTAGTATATGACCTATTTTAGAGAACGTCCTGTGTACAGTGAGAAGACTATATTCTGATGTTATTGGGTGGAACATTCTGTAAACATCTACTAAGTCCATTTGTTCACAGGTTTGGTTCAGTTATTATTTCTTTGCTTATTTTTTATCTAGCTGATCTGTCTCTTTGTGACAATGGGGTATTAAGGTCCCCCGTTACAATGGTGTTACTGCTTATTTGATTTTTCATGTCTATTAACATTTGTGTTATATAGTTGGGTGCTCCTATATTTGGTGCATATATATTGATGATTGCTATCTCTTCCTCTTGAATTTTTCCCCTAACAAGTATGTAGTGACCTTCTTTACCTCTTTTGATCATTCTTGGTTTCAAGTTCACATTGTTTGCAAACAGAATAGATAACCCTGCTTTTTTCTGGGTTCCTGTTGCATGGAGTATTGTTTTCCATCCATTGACTTTTAGTCTATGAATTTCTTTTTGAGTTAAATGTGTTTCTTGTATACAGCAAATTGTTGGGTCTTGTTTCTTGATCCATTCTGCCAGCCTGTTTCTTTTGATTGGTGAACTGAGGCCATTTACATTGATGGTTGTAACTGGTATGTATTGGCTTGTCTTCATCATGTTATTTTCCTGTTGTTGGTTTCCTGCTTTTCCCATTTAATTTTTTTCCCTGCTTGGTGGTTTGTTTCTGATGTTGTTCTTAGAACTGTGGTCATTTTTATCTCTATCTAGAATATCTTTCAGTACTCCTTGTAGGGTTGGTTTGAGGGTCATGAATTTATTCGTGTACTTTTTCATGGAAGAATATTTCTCCACTAATTTTGAATGATAGTTTTGCAGGGTACATCTATCTGGGTTGGAAGTGCTTTTCTTTCAGGACTTGAACTACTTCACTCCAGGCTCTTCTTGACTTGAGATTTTGTGTTGAGAAGTTTGCCATGATTCTGATGGGCTTTCCTTTATAGGTGATCTGTTTCTTTTCTCTATCAGCTTTTAATATTGTTCTTGTGCTGAATTTCTGAGATCTTGATTATTATATGTCTGGGTGTAGAGTTATTTTCATTATGGCTTATTAGATTTCTATCTGCTTCATTATCTGTATGTCAGATTCTTTTCCCATGATTGGGAAATTTTCTGCTATTACTTCTGCAAATAGTTTTTTATGTCATTTGTGTTGACTCCTGCTTTTTCATTGACACCAATTATTCTTATATTATTTTTCTTTGTGTTGCTGTGTACCTGTTGAATTGTTATTTCCTGATCTTTTGTTATTTTCAAGCGATCTTTCCTCTCATGATCACTAGCTGTGATCCTGTCTTCAAGGTCTGAAAGTCTGTCTTCAGTTTCATTCCTGCGGATTTGCCAGCTGTCAATAGAATTTTCAATTTCCTGGATATCTGTTTGAATCTGTTTCATGTATTCTATTTCCTTCCTAAACTGATCATTCACTGTTTCCATCCTCTTCCTATGATCATTTATTTTTTTAATCTAAACTCTAGATTTGCTGAGCAATTCCTCTGTAAATGTTGACATTTCTTTTACCTGAGAGGTTATTCCTGATCTGATTTCCTCTATAGCCTCATGGATTTGTTTCCTTCCTTCGGTTGCTATCATTTCAGAAATTTCAGGTGCGTGTCTTCCAATTTCTTCTATGTCGAGGTCTCCTGGATTTGTTCTGGGTGGGCTGGAAGTCTGAGATTGCATTTTGCTTCTACATCTTCTCATTTTCTATTTCAAAACATTATTTATTTTGTTTTCTGTGATGATCCTTGTGAATTTTTGTAATAGGTAACTATATCACTAGTATCAAGGCCTCTCTAGGAAAGGTCTGTTCTTCAGGGATGTCTTCTGTCTGTAGGAGATTCTTGGTTTGTGTCTGTCACAAGATCCTACCTCCTCAATTAAGAGTGGGATGTTGGTATCTGTTTGGATTAGTCCCCAGTTCTTTGGTGTAGGGCTGTGGTGAGGTTATTACCCCAGAGCTTCCAAGTATTGTTAGAGAAGGGGAAACAACTGATTACAGCAGATAGGACATCCTACCTAAAGTATTAAAATTAGCAATAACAATAGCATCGAATACAATTTAGAAACTGAGAAACTTTGGTAACTATTGATTTTGTACTTTAGGCCACAGGAGCAGAGTCTATAGATAGTGTCTCCCCTTGGTAGGGTGGTTTTACCCTGTGGTGGGGAAATTTAGGGAGGATAGTGTATAAAACAAAGATAACTGGAAAGGAAGCAGAAGCAAGGTTGGAGGACAAAGGATGATTGTGCAAGGTTTGGGAAACAAGAGAAGGGGGTAGAAAAGAAAGAATGAAGGCATATTTGAGGGATTATCTGAACTTGGTCTCTGGGTTTGGGGGATCGGATTAGTGTTCTGTGGCTGGAGTTCTCCCCAGCCATTCACAAAAGAGAAAAAAAGAACAAAAGAAAGAAAAATAAAAGAAGAAGAAAAAGAAAGAGAAGAAAGAAAAATTGAGAAAAAAGGGCCAGTTCTCGAGTCCTGGATTCTTCCCGAGCTGGTTGCCTGTCCAGAGGAGGCCTCAGTCACCTGTTGGCTCGTATTGTTATTGTTACTTCAGACTTTTCACACCACTAGTCTTGTCTGTCAATCCTATGCACCTTAGTTGGAACCCTACTGTGTTGCTGGCATTCCCTCTGGTCTCTGGGCCTTCCCAAGCAGTTCACCACAGTTGTGGCAGTAGTGAGGGGCCATTCTTTGGGCCTTCTGGTACAGTTCACCTGGGTCGCAGCAGTGGCGAGGCAAGAGGAGGGGCCACCCTCCTCCAGGTTCACCTGGGTTCCCCCGGCAGTGGAGAGATGATGGGAAGGGCCCACACTGTTCACATGGGTTCTCATGTAGGCAGAGAGGCAATAGGAGGAGCCCACACAGTTCACCTAGGTTCCTGCAGGGGTGAGATGTGATGGGAGGGGCTAACCTATTCCACATCCTTCACCTGGGTTCTCGCAGTAGGGACAGGTGATGGGAGGGGCCTACACTGTTCACCTGGGTTCCCGTGCATTAAATCTTTTTGTCAGTCTCAGAAGTATAATCATTTTGACAATATTGGTTTTGACTGTCCAGGAATAAGGGGTATCTTTCCACTTTCTGATGTCCTCTTGATCCCCTTTATTATAGTTTTTGGTATAGATGTATTTTCATGTTTCCATAATTTCTAAGGTTTTTTTTTTCACATTGTTTTCTAGTTTCTTTTTTTTTTTTTTTTTTTGTGGGTACCGGGGGGACGACCTCAGGACCTCGCACGCCAGCAGGCGCCCGTGTCACTGAGCGATATCACCGGCCCCTTTTTCGTATGTGGGATCCGGGAGTCGAACTCGGGCCCTCGCGCTTGCCAGGCAGGCGCTTAAGCCACTGAGCCATCTCACCGGCCCTAGTTTCTTTTTTTTTTTGAATGCAGGTACCAGGGGTCGAACTCAGGACCTTGCACTTGCCAGCAGGCACTTGTGCCACTAAGTGGTATCACCACCCCTTTTTTTTCCTTTATGTGGGTACTGGGAGTCAAACTCAGGACCTCACGCTTGCCAGGCAGGTGCTTATGCTGCTAAGCCATCTCACCGGCCTTAGTTTCATTGTACCATGATATAATAATATGCATGGAATAATTTCAATTTTTTTTATTTAAACATACTTTATGGGCTAGAATAGAGTCTGTTTTGGAGAAAGTTCCATGTGTGCCTGAGAAGAATGTGTATTTTGTTGTTATGTGTATTTGAAGGTGTAGTTATACTCTGATATTTGTTCATTGATTTTTTTTGCATAGCTGGTATCTTTGTGACAGCGGAATGTCAAGGTGCTCCACTATAACTGTGTTGATGCTTATCTGCTCCTTTATGTCAAGTAGTGTTTGTTTCATACAGTTGAGTGCACTGGATCGGTGCATGTTTATATTTCGTATCGCTTCCTGTTGAATTGCTCCCTTAATCAATATGCCTTTTCTTTACCTTTTCTGATCAGTTCTGGCTTAAAGTCCACTTGGTCTGAAAATAGCACAACTCTTTCCCCATATATGGAAAGTTTTGTGCTATTATCTCTGTAAATTTTTTTTTAACCTGTGTGGTCTTCTGATTTGTACTCTTCTTTGCACCAACTAACAGCTGTTGGATCTGTTTTCCATGCTCTCTTGTTGTTTTTAATATATTTGAGTATATGGGTACCTACTTCAACCCTATCTTCAAGTTCTCATAGTTTCTCCTCATATTGATCACTTCTGCTGCCCATACTTCCAATAGAATTTTTTATTTCCTCTATTTCTGTTTTGTACCTTTTCATGGACTCTAATTCTTTGTTAAACTGATCAGTTTAACAAAGGCACTAGTTTTTGTTTTTGTTTTTTTTTCTCCTGTGGTACCAGGACTCGAGGTCTCAGCCTCGTGCCTGCCAGGCAGGCACTGTACCACTGAGCTACATCCTCACCCCCTTTTTTGTGTTTTTGAGACAGGGTTTCACTATGCAGTTTAGTCTGGCCTTGAACTCACTCTGTAGCCCAGACTGGCCTCAAACTCACTGCACTTCTCCTAGCTCAGCTGCCTGAGTGCTGGGATAACAGGCATGCCTCAGCTAGGTTATTAGTCTTCTGAAAACTTTATTAAGTCCATTATCTGTTTAGTTATATCTTTGATCTCACCAAACAATCTTACTGATTTGGGTTGTGTGCGTGTGTGTGTGTGTGTGTGTGTCCTCTTTCACCACTTAGTGTAATTCAGCTGTTTGGCTTTTGCTTTCCTCCACTACAATGCCCCATGGATCAGCTTTTGGGGAGTTGGGAGTTTTGTGAGGCATTATGTTGCCTTGCTTTCTCAATTTCATCTTTCTTTCTTGTGTGTGTGTGTGTGTGTGCACGTGTGTGTATATGTGTATGTGTATGCACTCAAGTGTGAAGCACAAAAAAATAATGGAAAGGCTTTGCAGCTAGTATAAAGATCTCTTTAGTTAGTGTCTAGTTTACAGTGATGCACTCTGGGTGTCGCTAACTATAGGTCTTTACTTCTATCCCAAGATCCAAGCACCTATTAATTTTGGGGTTCAACATGCAGTGTAATTGGCCCAGCACCCAATTCTCCAAAAATGTGCCACAGTATTGATGATGATATAAAGACAAACCAGATATTAGCATACAGTAAAAACCAATTAACAGGAACAACTATGCTGCCCTGGCAATAGTGACAAAAATCAACGATAACAGAGTCAAAAACAAGCTTAGATTCTGCCATACCATAAGAACCATAAAAACTACAATCATCCCAGCCTTAACAATAAGAGATCCATAGTTACAATACAGAAACAAAGACAAAGTACTGACACACAGTAAATACCTTCTAGATACACCAACTATATCACCATTAACAATAGAAAAGAATTCAACAGTAATAGCATAGAGTCAACTAAACATCTAAAGATTAATAACTCTAACTGTAACTAGGCCCTATCTCCTAACAGCAAGTAAGCTAAATAAAGCTTAATATGAATACTAGTAAAGATGGAGGGGTGGAGAAGGGGAAAATGAAAGAAGTAAAATTTGAAAAATAAAGATAAGGAACATGAGAGGGAGAAGGGAAAAGAGAGATAAAGGATCCTATAATGGAGTAAAAAAGAATAGAATTAGGTAAAAGTCGGGAGAGAACAATCAAAAAAAGAAGAAAAAACAAACAAACAAAAACAAAATAAATACAAAAAAAGAAGAAAAGCAAACAATAGAAAAAGAAAATCAAAGAAAGGAAAAACCCAATCACAAAAAACAAGGAGAAAACCAGAAATGAGTCCAAACTATTCCTGTCTGTTTCTGAATGAGTAGTTTCTTTCCAGGATCTGCAGTACTGGAATCCACCGGATATTGGGGAGGGATAGTGAGTTGCTACTTTGACCTATTTTGTTTCCACCTATTTGGTTTCTATATGAATGCTGACTCCTGCCATGTCTTTCCTACTTTGCATAGTCCATCAATGGTGTCCACCCTAAAGCTATATTTTCTTCAGCTGCTGCCAGCTTCTGTACGGCTCAAGCCACAGCTTTCTCCACCTAACTTTATGGCCTGTGGATGTTTAAGGCGCCACCCTGCTTCAGAAGCCCCTCTATTCATACATCCCAGGCTATGGCAACCATACAAGCTGAGATACATCTCTGACAGCAGTGGCAGAGGGAGAAGCAAACAGACCAGAGTTCTGTGTTGGATTCAGGCAGCGTGGGATGAGGGTGGGATTCAAACAGTCTATTACACTTAATGCCAGCACTTTGAAACCCAGCCCTCTCTGACCTGCCTGGCTTTTCAACTCAGAGGACCCCTGTGTCCTTCCCAATCTGCACTTAACTTTCTCAGGTCTATGTCTAACCTGCATCCTATGACTGTTCCTTGTAGTTGTTTCCCATCCAGTCATTGTGGTACGGTGACCCCAGAAACCTTGAAGTGTCATTTTTCTGTCACTGGTTGTAGCTCAGTCTTAAACAATTAACCCCTTTCCCGAAAATGACCCAATTAAACATTCTCAAATATGGCAGGCACCTCATTGGATTTCTTCTCCAACTGTAGCCCACTATGTCAAAGGAGTTACTTTCAGAGTAAAACTCCACACTTTTTTTGTACTTTACAATAACCACGGGCTTCTGTTGGGGTGGGCACTGCCAGTCTGGTCTGTTGTTTCTCACTGGGGCTACCAACCTTCTCCATTCTTACCTTGTGTTAATGGAGAGAGGTTCCCGTAGAAGCCAGAGTTACTGTTCTAGAGAGCTCCATTCTTTTCTCTGCATTGTGTTCAGTTTCCCCAGTTTCTCTGTAGCTTCTAGTTTTCCTGGCAGTTATTTCTTGATTCCACTTGTTTTCTTCACCAAGTTGTTTTCCAGGTATCTTGATTTCAAGACACAGAGAGGCTATATTTTTCTGCTAGTCTTTACTCTGTCGTTTTTTTTTAATCTTCCTGAATCTGCTCTTCATTGTCTGGGTTTTTATCAGCATTCTGGTTTTCTGATCTCTGAGCAGAATGTATAATCAAGCTTGGCTTATAGGATCCTAGGATGTCTCCAGCCAGCATCTCCAAACCTATCCAAACTTTCTGCAAACCATTTCCAAAAGCTTCTAAACCACATGGTCAGGTAATCACAGCAACATTCTCAGTACCAAAATCTGTATTAGTCCCTTTCTTGTTGCGGGAACAAAATAACATCCACAACTTAAAGGAGTAGAAGTTTATTTTGGTTCACATTTTTAGTCCAAGGTCGGCTGGTTCCAATGCAAGAAGGGGATATGGAAAGGTCTGGTGGAGGAGAACTGCTCATTTTGGTGGCCCGGAGGCAGAAAGAAGGGAGAAAATAGGAAGACAGAAATACTTTTCTGTCACACAACCAGTGACCAGCCTCCAACTAGGCCCCACCTCCAAACATCAAGAGAGCTACATAACATCTTCCAAGCCTTGCCCCTGAGCACTTGAGTTTTAGGGGATGTTCTTGATCTAAATCTCAGTCTCATAAATAATTGAAAATGGATTTGAAAAGACAAGCACAGGGTATAGCAACATAGAGTGCACTAGGAGTATTTCCCCACACCTGTAATCACAGCTAAGGGGTTAACTGAAGCAGGAGGATCAAGTTCAGGCCAGCCTGGCCTGCTGACTGGCTGACTGAAAATTCACCAGGTAATTCAGAAATAGATAACTGGGAACCAGTTGGAGAAAATCTTAAAACAGGCACAAAATGGAGAAAAAATGGTTTCCTCTAAAATCTCAACTTGGAATGCAGCTCAGTGAGTTTTAAATCCATTACAGAGCTCACAACCAACAGCTCCTGCTTCAGGGACAGAGAAAAAATCTCCAAAAATACATAAAAACATTGAGAGGGAGAGGAAGAAGATATCCAGAATAAGCGGGTATTATTGAAGCTAGGGGAAAAAAGTTTCCAGAAGGAAGAACAAGAGAGAGTAACAATACAAAATGATAGCGAAAGTCAAGTTTAACCATGAAAAGGTTATTTGATTCAGCCATTACTAATCATCAAATGAGAAGAAATGTTGGTCCAAATTGTATTTAAATTAGTTATATAGAACTGAAATTGTAAAGGAAAAGCACACCATTTTATGTTAAAGAGAAAAAAATTCCCTGGAGATAAGCTTTAAAATTATCCTTAGGCTGGGCATGGGGGTGCATGCCCATCAACCCAGCACTCGGGAGGCTGTCGGAGACCAGACTATGTAAGTGTTAAATTACTGACCATGAAGGAACCTCTGGTGTGTTAGAAAAGCTCATATTCACAGTGCTCTGAAGTCAAGATAACACCACAGCTGAGGCAGCTGAGGACACGGGCTGCTGACACTCCCTATTCCAGGGCCATAAAACTGCCAACCTTAGAGATTGAACAATTCTCTTAATTGGCAAAATTTACTGCTTGGAAAAAGTCTGAACTAACATCCCAAGGTCCTGCTCAGTTCCTGCCTTGCCTCAGTATCCCCCCCTTCCTTTGTTTGAAAACCGAATAAATATGGGATGTCCAGTGGAGCTCTTTGTCTTTAAGACAGCCCTTAGTGACTGGAACCAAGTATTTCTACAGGTAGGCCATTGGGCACTCCCTGGGCCTGACAGTCTGAGTAAGCATCATTGTTTTTGTGAACTCAAGGATCCAGATTCTATAGAAGCCAGCAGCTCCAAGAAATCTGTGGAGTTTCTTTCTTCTAACCAGGTTCTGCCAGATATTGCAGCAGAACTTTTGTGTCTTTCCAGCAGGCAGCTTGGGTGTCATTAATCAGAAGTGTAGTGATATTCTGTGCTGGGAAACTAGCAAGGTCAGCTGTGAGCGCTTCTCTAAAGAGGATAAACAAGTTTTTATACCTCTGGGAGGTTGAGTCCAGGTCAGCTGAATTTTGAATCCAGAACTGGGGTCTTTTCATTTAAAGGTGAAGAGGGGCTGGCTGACAGGAGCCAATCGAAGACAAAAGAAAGCATTCTTTAGGTCCAGGCAGGTGACCAGCAGGCTATGGGTGGCAGAAGACTGAGGCAACATATACGGAGGGCAATCATGGCAGCATCAGCAACTCGGAGATCTTGAACTAGCTTTACAGGCAGGAGAGGTGTATTTTAGCAGTTTGACAGTCTATACTGTTTGCTCAGGGGACTGTGAAGGAGCTGGAAAGTTCAGAAAAACAGGCTGTCCCAGAGCCAAATCTGTTGCTAGGGCCTCCCCGAAAATAGTGGGAGAGTTCCCAAACCCTTGTGGCAATTGAGTAACAGTCCAAATAAGGTGTATGGGTTAGGAATTACAGAATGCAAGGTGATGGCTGTGTTGTTGGTGGCACAGAGATCTTGCCCAAGGCGATTAACAGTATACCAGGCTGATGTGTGGCTGGGTGCCTGTTTGTGCTTCCCGTGACATCTGATAGCAACAGGGGTCATGGTGAGGCAGCACGATTGATGGCTGTCTCAGGCTGATGCAGGCATCCTCCTCCTCCTGGGGAACAAAGCTGAAAGCGCAGGGTTAAATGAGAGGGAGGCTGACTGGCTTGGTGTAAAGGAGATGGTCGCTTATAACTTGAAGAGGAGGTCTCTTCCCAGAAGTGGTATAGGGACTGGCTTAAACAGGAATTTATGTTTGGTGAGATGTCCTCCCAGGCTGCAAGTTTGTGCCTGGCAGAAAGGGCGAGAAGCAAGAATCCTAGTTGCCCTGATGATGGTAATTTTTTGACAGAGGGGACTTCTGAAGGCAGAGTTCCATTGTCTACCAGGAAAGTCAGGTTTGTCCCTGATTTTGTAATGACCATGGGCTCTCGGGGGCCCAATTTGACAGAGTTCAGGCTGTCCTATTCATCTAGGCCCGACAGGGCGAGGAGAGGTTCAGGTTGACGTGGGCCTGGATAGTCAGGTTTTTTTGTGTCTTGCAGACAAAGGGGGCATTTATTTTTTATGTCCATAGCCCTTATAACTCATTGCCAGAGGGTATAGTCATCTAATAGACTGGATTTTCTTACAGACGTCAGGTGCTTTTCTTTTATTAGGTTTCTGGGTAACTGGTTGATGGGCTTTTTGCCACCTTTTTCGATGTCTTTGAGGAGTGCTTGACTGGGTTGTTTTGTTTATAAAGGCCATGGCAACCCATTCATCAGGGCTGACAGTACAATTTTTCCTCAGTCGAAATGTGGAACTCAGAAGGAATTGCTGACTGTCATCTCAGGTGGGCGTTAGGTGACATCATCTGACCAGGATAGGAAGCAGAAGGCTCTGGAGGGAGGGCCTCTGTGGCAGAATGCACGCAATGGTAGCTGGAACCAGTTCAATTGGCTGGAAGTAGACAAGTTGGGAGCGGGGAGTGAAGCTATAGGTGTTGGCAGCAACTGCAGCAGTTGACGAGGGTGCCAAGGAAGAATTCTCAGGAAGAATGGGCCTCTTCATTTTTCTTTGAGATGCAGGGAGCGGTTTGGTTTTATTTTTAAATCTGTAAAAGCCCTTTTTCCTGCAGTCAGGGACTGTGGGTTTTGACTAATTAGTTCCCATTTCTGACTTCTTACATGTGTGTTGTGTACCTTTGAACGATAGTGCAACAGACAAAGGGTGGGTGCCCCTCAGACAGACCACTGAGATGCCCGCCTGGCCGTGCCCCTCTTGGGGACTTAGGCGCAACTTAGCTAAGGAGGGTGTGAGGCCTCCGTTATGCCATATGACAATTGCCACAGAAGCGCAGGTGAGGGCCCAATCGGCCATTGTGACGAGTGCTTCCCAATCTTGGTGCACAGATGGAGCAGCCTATGGCTTACACTGTCCATTGCACTCACTCACACATTCATTCAGCAAGCACTCAGAGGTTAAACATTCCAACCCCCTTCCCTTGAGGATGGTCCTGACTAATGAGAGTTGATGAGACCCCCCTTCTGCTGGAGCTGAGCAGGACTGACAGACTAACTGGGGTGCCCCTGGGGGTCTTACTGGAATCAGACAGGCAGGCAGACAGACAGACAGATTGCATCCTCTTCCCTTTGGGGTCCGACGTGAGCCACTCGAGTGGGTAGCCAGGAATTCTCCTCCAGACCTCCGAGGGGACTTGAGAAATCTCAAGGGCGTGCATCCCTTGGGACCTGGAGAGGTCCTTGCTCCATCTGCGAGGGCCACAACTGGTAACCAAAGAGGTCAGCATGGTTGGTCTTCCCAGCCAACACACCAGATACAACGGCAAACATAAACACCGAGGACCAGTGAGATGGCTCAGTGGCATAAGTGCCTGCCTGGCAAGCACGAGGGCCCGAGTTCGACTCCCGGAACCCACATACGAAAAAAGGGCCGGTGATATCACTCAGCAGCATGGGCGCCTCCTGGCGCGCAAGGTCCTGAGGTCGACTCCTGGTACCCACACACAAAAAAAGAAACACCAAAATGACACCCAGGACTTGGAGACAGATTTATTTAACAATGGATGGGCACTGACTAGGAATCAATTGTTCCTCAAAATGTTAGGCCTCAGGGCCGGTGAGACGGCTCAGCGGCTTAAGCGCCTGCCTTGCAAGCGCGAAGGCCCGAGTTCAACTCCCGGAACCCACATACGAAAAAGGGGCCGGTGATATCGCTCAGTGGCACGGGCGCCTGCTGGCGCGCGAGGTCCTGAGGTCGTCCCCCCCGGTACCCACAAAAAAAAAAAAAAAAAAAAAAAAAAAAAAAAAATGTTAGGCCTCAAAGGCCCAGGGAGAGAGGTTTTTATGGGGTTACAAAGGGGGTTGGGTACAGAGGTAGAATACTTGGCTGTCTTTGATTGGTTCTTACAATATGCATCATAGTGATCAGCTATGCATCACAGTGACCAACTGTTTCTAAGAGATAGAAGCAACCAGAACTGAAACAGGAACTATCACTTGGGCAACAGAAGTATACTGGCTGGGGGGCATTTTCTGTTATAAAGTGAGGATTTACATAGCCAGAAACAGTGTAAGAAAGGTAACACTGGTTACAAGGAAGAATGCTAAAGCACTGTGAGAAACTGAAATTACCCAACCTGTCCTCCAGAGAAACCCAGACAAATCAAGTAACTTTTCAGTATTCATTACATACATAGGAATAGTATAACAAAGGACCACGGAGTTCTGAAAGCTGGTCCAAAATCAAGATAGTCAGACCTTTGTCTTAGTTGCTTCCATTGTTACTGGGACAAAATACCTGACACCCACAACTTAAGACAGGAGAGGTTTATTCTGCCTCCCACTTAAATCCATAGTCTGCTGGCTACAATAAGAGACACCACGACAGAGGGGCATGGTGGACAGGAACCAGAGAGAGAGAGAGTGAAAACAGAAGCCAGGAAAGGAGATATACCCTTCAGGTCATCCCCCTAGTAATCTGACTTTCCAACCAGACCCTACCTCCTAAAAGCAAGCCAGCTATACCATCCTCATAATCCAAGACAAGGTTAACACATAAAAAGCTATTAGTAGGCCCGGTGAGATGGCTCAGTGGCGTACATGCCTGCCTGGCAAGCGCAAGGGCCTGAGTTCGACTCCCGGATCCCACATACGAAAAAAAGGGGGCCGGTGATATCGCTCAGTGGCATGGGCGCCTGCTGGCGCGCAATGTCCTGAGGTCGACCCCCGGTACCCACAAAAAAAAAAAAAAAAAAAGCTATTAGTAAAAACTGAACAAAATAAATTGGTGTGGCAGAAATAAATGTAAATTATGTAAAAGTAAGGAAAAGTATAAGTTGAGGCGAGAGGATCTAGAGTCTGACCCAACGCAGGGCAACTCAGTAAGACCTTACCTCAAAATAAAAACAAACAAAAAAAAGGGGCTGGGGATATAGCTCAGTGGCACAGTGCCTGCCTGGCAGGCACAAGGTCCTGAGTTTGATTCCCAGTACAAAAAAAAAAAAAACTGAGGATAATACTGCTCAGTTCAAAGGCCCTGGGTTCAATCCAGGGCACACACACACACTCACAAAAGGAAAAGCATGTTATGGATCAGAAGTCCTAAAAGCTTCCAAGTATATGTGTACGGCTCGGAAGTTGGATAATGCCAGGCGAGGTGGCGCATGCCTGTAATCCCAGCACTTGAGAGGATGAGGCAAGAGGATTGCTGCCAGTTCAAGGCCAGCCTGGGCTACATAGCGAGCTCAAGGCCAGCATGAACTACATAGCAAGACTTTGTCTCAAAAACTAAAAAAAGAAGTGGATACAAGATTAGAATAGATACGCAAATAGCAAAAGGCTAAGAGTAAAATAGCAAGAACAAAGGTACAAAAACTACTATGATAGAGAAAGGCATTAGGGAGATAAAAACAAGCAGAACAACCTTCCTGGAACAATGTGGGTGAGGAGTAATGAAAGACAAACGTGGTAGGAACCACTCTATGTAATATCTTAAAGATTACACAGCAGGGGCCAGTGAGATGGCTCAGCGGCATAAGTGCCTGCCTGGCAAGCACGAGGGCCCGAATTCGACTCCTGGAACCCACATACGAAAAAAGGGCTGGCGATATTGCTCAGTGGCACGGGTGCCTGCTGGCGCGCGAGGTCCTGAGGTCAACCCCCGGTACCCACAAAAAAAAAAAAAAAGATTACACAGCAGAATTCTGACTTGATCCAGTCAGTAACTCAACCATTTTGCCCATACAAGACTTATAAATGTTATTTTAATTTGCTGGTGCTGGGGAACTGAACCTAGGGCCTTGCACATGCTCCACCACCAAGTCACGTCCCCAGGCCTTCATTAACGCCTTTATTTTCTTTTTTCTTTTTTTTTGGTGGTGCTAGGAATGGAATCCAGAGCCTCACACATGCTAGGCAAACACTCTACCACTGAGGCACACCTGCAGCCTCTGATAATAGCTACTCTAAAGATCAGGTTTGCTTAACATATGCCATACACCTGCTTAAAGAAAAACCCATTCCATACTTTTCTACTATAAATTTGTACTTTAGCATATGGTAGCCAGCTGTGCATCTTCGTGTTTATCCACTTGGTATGACAAATGGCAAGGTGTGTACATGTGTGCAAAAGTGTCAAACTGGGATTTTTACCATTTATGCTCTAACAGACTTTGTGGATGTTTACCTGAGCATTATGGGGGTAAGATACACCCGCACCATGCTTCTGCTATGTAAACATGTACTTTACTATAATGGAATGTGGGTTTATTTTTAATTTTCTAGAAGAAGTAGCCCAATTAGGTACAATGGCACATGAAAAACCAGATTTCCAAGTTTTACAGGAGGTCAAAAGTGAATCATCAGATCACTCATGCATGGAAATGAAGATGATAATGGCTTTGAGATTGGCTATGTGAACCAAAGTTCCTGTGACAGTGAAATGGAGCAAGAATCGACCAGTAGAGGGGGCTGGTGAGATGGCTCAGCAGCTTAAGCGCCTGCCCAGCAAGCGCAAGGGCCTGAGTTCAACTCCCGGAACCCACATACGAAAAAGGGGCTGGTGATATAGCTCAGTGGCACGGGCGCCTGCTGGCGTGCGAGGTCCTAGGTCGACCCCCTGGTACCCACAAAAAAAAAAAAAAAAAAAAAAAAGTGAATCATCAGATCACTCATGCATGGAAATGAAGATGATATTGGCTATGTGAACCAAAGTTCCTGTGACAGTGAAATGAAGCAAGAATCGACCAGTAGAGGGGGCCGGTGAGATGGCTCAGTGGCGTAAGTGCCTGCCTGGCAAGCGCGAGGGCCCAAGTTCGACTCCCGGATCCCACATACGAAAAAAGGGCCGGTGATAGCGCTCAGTGGCACGGGTGCCTACTGGCACGCAAGGTCCTGAGGTCGACCCCTGGTACCCACAAAAAAAAAAAAAAAAAAGAATCGACCAATAGAGACACAGGGAATGCAGACCTTCTTAATTCAGATGATGAAGAAAACAGTAATGTGAGTACATATTTGACTAGTCAAAATGATACAGAATGGTCAAGCCACCAAACGGAATGACCCAATGTTAGAACTAGGTCTAAAAAGATAGTAAGGATTTCAGCAGGGGTGAAATCTATTGGATAGAATCCCAGCACTGCCATTCAATGTTAGAAATTGCTTCTAATAGACAAAATCCTACAAGATGCTGTGAAATACACAAATGCTGAAATACAACTAAAATGTTCTGTATGCACTAAAAGACATACTCAAAAATGTACTTATTATGACACCTCACTAGCTAAACTGAAAGCATTTATAGGCATGCTGTACTTAGCAGGACTTTCTCACGGTCATTGTGGGAATGTAAAAGACTTATGGGAAAGCGATGGGTGTGGGCTTAAGGTTTGTAGAATAACAGTGACACTGAGAACATTTGGTTTACTTCAAAATTGCCTGAGGTTTGATGACAAAACCACCCACCAAGAAAGAAAAAGAACTGATAATCTGGCTATTGCTCACTTTTGGACAGATCTGTGGGTAACTGTAAAGCAATTTACACACCATCTGAATACATGTCTACTGATGAACATCTTGCAGCATTTTATGATTCCTGTACCTTTAGGCAGTATATTGCCAAAAAACCTTCAAAATACAGCATAAAAATTTATGCTCTTCTAGATGCAAAGACTTATTATGCTTTCAACTTAGAAATTTATCCTGGAACTCAAACATCAGCTCCTTATTTGCATATTAAACAATTATTATTATATATTATTATATTAAATGATGATGGACAAATGATCATTTGTTCACAACGAATGATGCTGTGAACAGACTTGTTGCTCCCATCTCCCAAACTAATCGGAATGTGACATTTGACAATTGGTTTACTAGTTTCCAATTCTCATTACATTTGCTAACAGAGCACAAGTGGACCAGCCCAGGAAGTGTATGCAGGAACAAAGCAGAAATTCCAAATGAAATGTTGCAATTTCAAAACAGACAATTGTATAGTACAACCTTCGGATTTCAGAAAGATTTACAATGGCCTTGTATATGGCAAAGAAAAACAAACTGGTACTGCTGATGTCAACACTGTATCATGATGGAAATATTAATAGGGGAACCTCAACAAAATGGAAGCCTGAGATGGAAACTTTCTACAACAAAACCAAAGGTGGAGTAGACGTTGATGAGTTATACAGCAATTTAAAACACAAAACATTGGCCAATGGTTCTGTTTACTCGATCTTAAACATGTGTGACATAAATAGTTTAGTTTACAAAGAAAGTAACAAGTGCAAAATATCACTGAGAAATTTTCTTAGAGGTTTGGAACTGGAGCTGGTAAGAAATCATTTACAACAGAGGAAAAACAAAATGTTTCTGCCCAGGGAACTAAGCAAAAAAATTACGGAGCACACTGGTGAGCTGACAGGTGAACAGGCAGGTGTGGCATCACAAAGACCTACTATGACAATAGGAAAACCAAAAAGATGTCAACTGTGCCCTACAGGAAAGGACAGGAAAACAAAACATGTGCTATCAGTGTAAGTGATACTTGTATATGGAACATGCAGTTGTTATGTGTGAAGACTGCCATAGGTGTGACAGTTAAAGCAGAGATTATCAGCGGCATAAGCGCCTGCCTTGCAAGCGCGAGGGCCCGAGTTCGACTCCCGGATCCCACATACGAAAAAGGGGCCGGTGATATCGCTCAGCGGCTCGGGTGCCTGTTGGCGTGCGAGGTCCTGAGGTCGACCCCCCGGTACCCACAAAAAAAAAAAAAAAAAGCAGAGATTATTTCTGTGGTGGACTTCTGTTTGTATTTACATTGTAGTTCACATAGGTTTTTATTTTTGACATTACCTTTTAGGTTTTGTAAGCAAGTACACAGCTGATGTGAAAATGATGATGTCTATTTTAAGCGCCTATTACATATTTGATATTTTATTTTATTATCTTATTTTCTTGCTAAATGAGCATTGTATGATATAGTAGGAAGCTCCTGACAAAACAGGAAGACAAGAGAGATGACAAGAATGGCCTGCTACATAGGAAAAGAAAGCTAAGCACACGTGTTGTCAGTGTAAGCGAGATGTGTGCACCAAGCATACATACAGTTGTCATGAGAGAAGAATGCCCCGGCTGTGACAATTGAAGCACAGATTATTTTTGTTGTAGAGTTCTACTGGTATTTTCATTATAGTTTATATAGGAATTTATGTATGTATGTATGTACGTATGTATGTATGTATGTATGTATTTAGACAGGGTCTCGTAGTTCAGGGTGGCCTTAAACTCACTATGTAGCCCAGGCCGGCCTCGAACTTGCAGTGATCCCCCTGCCTCAGCCTCCCAATCACTGGGATCACAGGCATGTGCCACCATGCCTGGCTTTTATTTACGATTTTATCTTCTAGGTTTTGTAAGCAGGTACACACCTGATGTGAAAATGTTGATGTTTATTCTAAACACACAATACATATTAAGAATTTAACACTTTGTTTTATTGATATTTTATATTCCTGTTAACTACACATTGTATCATCTAAGAACCTCTTGACAAAACAGTAAGACCAGCAATATGTCAAATATGTCCTACAAAAAGGCCAGGAAAGCAAAGCACATGTGCTGTTAGTGTAAGTGATAGGTATGTCTGGAACATGCTGTTGTCACGTGTGCAGACTGCCTTAGGTGTGATAACTGAAGTAGAGATTTTTTTCATATAGTTCTATTGGTATCTTCATTGTAGTTTATATAGGAATTTATTTCTGTTCTTCTTTAGACTTTGTACACCAAAAAGCAGTCAATGTTGAAAATTTTGACATTTTTTTATAAACAATAAATGTTAAAAATTCAATACCTTATTTTTTTTATATTTTTCCTGTTAAGTATTCATTGTTTAATATAATAAAACTCATAAAATTAAAATCAGTAATTCATCAGTAGAAATATTCTAAAGAATAAACATGGGTATTATATACCCACAATAATGTGCCTTTATGACAAAATTGGCATGATGCCCTGTGGGCTATGGGGAGAACTGTCTGAAAGAAATAGCAACTGAGGCAATCACTCAATATGACATGCTGAAGGAATCAATGAACACCCAAATATCTAACCCCAGTCTTAGTAATGGTTGCATGATCATTTATACAGGCCAAGAAGGTAGGAAAGAGAGTTTGGTGTATCAGTTTTGTATGGTTTATGAATAATTCAAAGTAGCAATTAAATTACAGCTAGAACTTGGCCATATTATGGCTAGCAAGGCAGAGGCACAGGTATCAATTATCATATGAAGTATATTAGAAGAATTGTAGAAGGCTGATCCTCAAATTATAAAGGAACAGGTAGGCTCCTGGGAGTCAGCTATAACAACTATGAGAGGAGTCAACTAAGCCTAACTGAAAATGACCAGGAAATGAAGAAGAAATAAAAAATTAGACATCCAGGAGAGCAAAGGGTGATGCAGGTGCTGTAGATAGACCTGGATCTCTGGGAGAAGGCAGGAAAGAAATGAGTAAGCAGCTGAAGAATAACAGTTAACATAGCACTTATCAAATCTTTTGGGGGTGTTTTAGTAGGTAGTAGTCATTTTAAAGAATCTTAATGAATGTACTTAAACTTCACAAAAATGAGAAAGGTTATTACTATTATATTCATTTGACAGACAAGAAAAACTGAAGCATGGGGAACAACGTTATATATATGTATATGTATATATATATATATATATATATATATATATATATATTAAATAGCGGAATCAAGATTCAAACTTGCAATGAACATCTACTATGTTCCAGGGTTTTATGGATATATATTTGGTTTGGATATATACTCGGTGAAGATATTTTTTGGAAAAAATGTAATATGCTTCTCATTCTCCTTTTTGGTACATGACCTTTTCAGTGTTCAAATAAAGGTATAAACTCAAGGAAGATTATGGTAGTTAACGGGAAAAGAAGTCATCTACTGTTCAGCTTTCAACCACAGAAGTGAATTTTATATCTGTATGTTTGTAATAGGACAATAATTTGGAAAACCAAGCCAGGGCTTTAAGCACATTAGGCAAGCACTCTGGCACTGGATTACACCTCCAGCCCAGAAGACTTCTACATTCTAACAGCTCTTTTTATTAATCAAGAGCTTGATTTAGTCCACGTGGACCACACAGCTACAGGTTGCAAGAATCCAAGGTAAAGCCAGGTATGGTGATGCACACCTGTAATCCCAGCACTCAGGAGGCTGAGGCAGGAGAATTGCTGTGATTTCGAGGCCAGCCTAGGCTGCGTAGTGAATTCAAGGCCAGTCTGAACTACATAGCAAGACCCTGTCACCAAAAAAAAAAAAAGAAAAGAAAAAAGAAAAGAATCCAAGCTAGAATAAGAGAAATGAACCATATCTAGGAAAGGCTATACGTGTATGCACAGCAAGTGTGGGTGTGCAGAGAGAAAGGAGGGGGGGGTTTCGGGGGGGGGACAGACAGATTCCCTCAGTAGTTACAGGCTGAATGCTCTTCTGCACAATTCCTAAATTGAAGTCCCAACTCTTGGAACTAAAAATGTAATCTGAGTTGGAGATAAGATCTTTAAAGAGGTGATTAAGTTAAAACAAGACCATTAAGGCCCTAACCCAATATTACTGATATCTAAGAAAATGAAGAGTTACCAAGGATGCAAAAACACAGAGGAAGGGAGCACATGTGAGGATAACGCAGCAAGAAGGCAAGCCAATGAGCAAGGCCTCTGAAGAAACCAACCTTGCCAGCACCCAGACCTGTGAGATGACGAAGTTTAAGCCACGGTATTTTGTTATGTTTAAGTTTAAGCTGTGGTATTTTGTTATGACAGCCCTAGTGAACTAATATACTTCTCTAGGCTGAAATCCTTTACAGGAAAGGCAAATAATAAGGTAAATTTGGGGGAATCCACAGAAATGGCCTGTTTCTCACTTTTCTGGCCTCTGATGGGAAAAATTTCAAGTTTCCTATTCTGTATTTAATAACCTAGATAACAGATTGAAAATAGCAGGATGGCATAATAAATTGGAAGGCACAAATACCACTTTTCTGATTTCTATGGAGCAGGGATTTCTAGATTTCTAAGGATGCCCATACAGCAGCAATGGGCATATCTTAGCATCCAAATCTTGTCTCCTAATTTCATTCTCCAATAAAAGGAATTATAGCTCCTTGAAGAAATATATGACTCTAGGACTGAAGCAGAAAATATACAAGATAAGCCTGCAGCATCTTACAGTGCCAAAAAGGAATGAGTACGTCACAATAAAATTAGGTGTGAGGTATGTGAAAATTCTCTGTACTTTTTGGCCTATAAAAGTAAAAAAGGGGGGCCGGTGAGATGGCTCAGTGGCATAAGCACCTGCCTGGCAAGCGCAAGGGCCTGAGTTCGACTCCCAGATCCCACATACGAAAAAAGGGGCTGGTGATATCGCTCAGCGGCACGGGCGCCTACTGGTGCACGAGGTCCTGAGGTCGACCCCCGGTACCCATCAAAAAAAAAAGTAAAAAAGGGAGATAAGAGCCAACTGAAGGAACTTCCCAATGGCCAGAGCTGGACAATGTGAAGAACAAAATAAAACAGCACTGAATTATAGTCCAAAGTAAAAAAAATAAATATCCAGAAATTTACATTAGTTTTGGAAATAAATGACAGGATAAATTAATAAGTGAGGGGAAAGAGACAAATCTCCTATGAAGAAGAATTCCAAATAGTTTGTGTAGATAATGCTGTCCTTTAAAGAGCCTAACTCAATACGCCTCATTCACTGACTGTAGCAGCAAATGATGACTTTCTTCCAAAGCACACAGTATGGAAGGGAGAAAGAAAGAAAAACTTTACAATGGAGAAAGCTGATAAGCACTACTCAAGTCAAGTGATCAAGGTTAACATCAAAAGAGATAAGCATTTTGAAAGATGTACCCGTGATATAATGTGGTAAGATTGGTACTTTACCTCTGTGGACCTTCTTCCAAAAACCTTAACTCCAGTTTAATCCCAATAAAAGAGTCAGACAAGCAGGTGTGGTAGTGCATCCCTGTAGTTTCATCTACTTGGGAGGCTGAGGCAGGAGGATGGCAACTTCAAGGCCAGCCTAAGCATCTCAGTGAGACCCTGTCTCAAAATTAAAAAATAAAAAGGGCTGGGGATATAGGTAAGCACTCCCTAGGTTCAATTCCCCCAGTACCATGAGAGAGAGAATTAATCAGACAAATTCCATCTGAAGATCACTCTACAAAATACCTAATCAGTAATTTTCAAAACTGTCAAAGTTGAGCTGGGCGTGGTGGCCCACGCCTGTAATCCTAGCACTCGGGAGGCTGAGACAGGAGGATTGCTGAGACTTTGAGGCCAGCCTAGGCTACAGAATGAATTCAGGGCCAGCCTGAACTGCATAGCGAGACCCTGCCTCAAAAAACAAACAAACAAACAAACAAACAAAAACTGTATGGTTATCAAAAACAAAATCTGAAAAGCATCACAAACAAAAGTAGCTTAAGGAATCATGATGACTAAATGTAATATGATATCCTAGATGAAATTCTAGAACAGAAAAGGGACATGAAATATGGATAAAGCATGGTCCTCAGTAATACTACACCAAAACAGGCTTATTAGTGGTGACAAATGCTCTAAGATCCTAGCAATAGAGAAAACTGGGTATTGAGCATCCAAAAATTCCCAGTACTGATCATAATAATTTTCTAGCTCTGAAACTATCCCAAAATAAAAGTTTATTAAAAAGAAAAAGATACAGACAAAAACTAACCTATTTATTAAGCACCTCAGAGTCTCCTAATTAACCCCCCAAGAATGTTCACACAAGCATTCCAACAAAGATGTTACAACTAGCTCAAAATGCAGAACTGGCATACAAGTAAGAGATGCAGTTAAGATTGTTAGGGCAGCAGTTCCCAAACTACTGTGCTTTACTACATTCTTCTTATAGCATGGTTAGAGGCAGACAATGAAAGTAGTAATCTGTGATCAAAGAAGAGACTGGATTAAACAAAGTTAAACAGACTTCATTACTACTGGATTTATCAGAGCCTTTATGTGACAAAGGTATTAAGAACTATAAGGAGAGCCAGGTCTGGTGGTGCATGCCTATAATTCCAGCACTCTGGAAGGTCAAGGCAGGAGGATCCCAAATTTGAGCCCAACCTGGGCAATTTGGCAACTTTACAAGACCCTGTCTTAAAGTAAAAAATAAAATTAAAAAGGGCTAGGGATATAGCTAAGTGTGAAGACCCTTGGTTCAATCCCCAGTACTGCTATATACATATATACATAACTCTATGAGGTAGATATGCTACTTAATGTTTCCCTTCAAAAAAGTTTGCCTTTTTTCTCCAGATCACCCATAAACAACTCCAAGAACAGTATTCTGTTTAACGATGCTATGGGAAATACAGTTCTAGGAAAAAGGCCCCAACAATTGAGTGGTTGGAGGGAAGAAAATTATCAAGCAAAGAATACAGTGAAGAAGGTGCAAAGAGAATCTAGAGAGTCCAATATTACAGAAGCAAGAAAGGACATAGTTCCCAAAAAGCTACAGACAATAAACAGGACCAAATTAGAGACTAAATAAACTGAGGATAAAAATGTTCTTTGAATTTGAGATGGATAACTGACACTTGTGACCTTACAAAGTAGTTTTAGAAAAGGGGAGGAAAGAAAGATTGAAGACAGCATTTTAAAAGATTAAAATGGGGATGAAAAATGAAGAAGTAGATGGAAGATTAAGAGATCCCCAGCAACTTGATTTTAGTAATGAAAGTTAAAAAAATAAAAAAGAACTTGGTTGACAGAAGAGAATGTACAGAGAATTTTTAAAAATTTAGAACAAGAGACACCCACACCTGGTTGAAGATAAAATGTGAAAACCCGCTGAGACTGACGATAGCCCAATGGATGGAAAAAATGGAATCCAGAGTACATATTAGCAAAGACTTTTTTTCTTGAGACTGGAGAAATCTGAATAGTAGTGCTTAACCATTCCAAGTCTAAAGACCTCATTTTTAATACTCCAAAATCTCACGGATTTCTGCCTACACTACCCAAGAGTGTTTTTCAGTCTGTGTAGTTCACTGTGGAGTAAGGGCACAAACTTGCTGATTCCTTGCCTCTCTGAGAATGTCTGTGCTATAAAGAGGTTATAGAGAAGAATTTACGGGAAGGTCTCAATCTTTATGAAATTAGGAAGCAAGGTAAAAGCTGGTGACAATAGGAACACTGGCAGTTCATGATTTTAATTTATAATGATTTACTGTAAGTGATTTTGATACACAAAATAAAAACTTGGAAACTTAGGCCAAAAAGTGAAGATTACTAAAAAATTCAAAAAGAAAGAGATGTATTATCTCACCTAGAAATTTTCATATCTCTGCTACACCAACAGAAGTTGCATGTCACAAACTATCACCATAGCTATTAATATGTTGGTGAACACAGGACTGTTAAGTAGCAGGTATGGATAAAGTGTAGTTTTAAACTTTTAAAATTTAACACTTTTTATTTTCTGTCTATATAAAACACCAACCCCAAGAGCTACTTAACCATACACAATTTCATTTTATTTTCTTTTGAGAACCATGAGGACACAGACATGAGATTCCGTTGCTTAGAATTTATTTTTAGATTCTACCATTTTGGCTAATTTCATTAACAATTCAAATTGAGTAGATAATTATGGATTAACTAGGTGCAAGCTGCAAGTGTAGCAAATATATGGCTCCTGGATCCATTTATCATAATATTTTAATCACAAAAAGGCACTAATGTCTGATTTATCTGATAATAGATTTAAGAAGTTATGTTGCTTAACATAATGCGTTGATCACCAAAAGAGGAATTAGAGGAGGTATGATTATTTTAAGTAAAGAAATTAATATAGACACATGTGCACGGAATAAGGATGAGATAATACCCGCACCAAACCTGGCGGCCTCCAGATTTGCGTCTGTGAATCTAAGGCGGCCACACAGGTCAGATAAGCACTGCCAGCTCAGCAGCATCGACACACAGGCCACTCCGGAGAACCAGAACTTGCAGCCAGCATCTGGCAGGGACTGGGGAATGTGGCACTGATAAACCGAGGAAAGTCTGGCAGAAACAGGTTTGCTGGGGAGTAAGGGGAGCTTCCAGGTCAGCAATCCTGGAAGAGCGGAGGAGGCAGCCTCTGAAACAGAACCCCAGAGCTCAAAGCAGCACCCTGGAGGCTGGGGGAGGGGCCGCCCTTACCTTGTCATCCTCGCACCTCTTTCCCAGGCCCTCCCTGGCCTGCAGCCGGCTACTAAGGCGGTCATAGTCGGCCTCCTTCTGGTCGATCTGTTTCTTGTGCGTGTCCACCAGGAGCAGGAGATCTGAGTTGCGCTTCTCCAGACGCCCGCGGGCCACCTCGGTGCGCTGGACCTGGGCCTGCAGCTCGGCCACCTCCTCCTGGAGCAGGACGTGGCGGGAAGAAACGCTCCAGTAGTTGAAGGCGAGGACGACGATCACCACGAGGAGTACCACCAGCACGAAGGAGGGCAGGCGGCCGCCGCGCCGGTTGGCCCCAAAGCCCACCATGAGGCCGAGCCGGGCTGCACCGTGGGGCCCCGCCGACGACACCTGAGGGCAAGAGCTCTGGCCCCGGCCCCGGCCGCCTAGGTGCGCGCGGAAGCGGCCCCAGGGCCGGCAGAGGGGGGCGGGCTGACCCGCGCCAGCGGAGGGGAGGGAGAGAAGGGGGCGGGGCCGCGAGCCCGGGTCCCTCCCCGCCCCCCCCAGACCCGGACCGAGCGCCCTCGGAAGGCTCGGAACCGAACCTCCACCACCGAAGGCCCGGAGAAGCCCGCGGTCGCACCCAGGCCCGGCCTCTCAGGATTCGGGGGCGGGGAGAGGAGCCGGAAGAGGACGGATTCTCCCTGGCCCCGCCCACCATTAGGACGGGTAGCCGAGGGGGCCGCTCACCGCTTTCCGCAGCAGCCCCCTCTTCTCGCGAGAGTGGATTTCCTCGCGTCTCCCTCGCAGTAGCTTCGCAAGGGTTGTCGCTGGTGGGTAGCGCGCGGTGTTAATTCAGCGGTCTGCGATGCGTTTCCTGCCTGAGTCGGAGTTCTTCCGGCTGTTACCTGCGTGGTTCCTTTGAGCCAAGGTCTAGGGAGTTCCTAGAAGTCTGAGGGCTTCTGGGGCTGCGATCACGAAGTAGGGAAAATAATAGGTGATCTTCAACCAAAAAGGGGTCACTAGAAATGTTTTATATTAGCTTTAGTAGATTTTGTGTGTGTGTGTGTGTGTGTGTTAACGGTGTGGAAAGAAAACAGTAAAAAGACCATAAAATAGCGATGCCCCGAACATTATGGGAAAAAGCAGGAGAACCTAAGCTTTAGAAATGAAAGGTGGTGCCAGCTTCGTTTCCAGGGTTACTGCTGTCCTGAATCTAAAGATTTTGAGAATGTGATGAGCTCCTGTTTTTAAGTGCACTGCTGCTTTTGCCTCAGCTGGGCTTTCCAATACAGTCCAGAAGCTACCCTCACTGAATGGTAACCAGTGCACACTTACTGACAGAAAACACATTCTGGGTTAGAAATAATAGCTCTCTTACCAGTTGTTCTAATCATCCTCTCAACAACACAGTTTTAGAGATGAGAAATCCAAGACTTTTAAAAACTTTCTCAAAGTCCGATGTCTTATCTGAAGTAGATTTAGGCTTTAATCCAGATCACTGGACGCTTAACACCATTGCTGTTGCTGTATGTGCAGTGTTAATTTCAGTGATGCAGAGAAAGCCCTGCCTCTTCTGTTTTCTCTGCATATTTCCTTTGTAAGTGAATTTAAAGGGTACTGGCTCTAACCTGTTTTTTTTTTTTTTTTATTTAAAAGAGAAGAAAAAACAAAACAAATCAAAAGAAGAACAAATTTTCAAACCAACATAATAGGAGGGTAACAATGGTTAATACATTACATATTACTATCTTTAAGTTAGTTATTCAGGACACCAGACATTAGCATTCAATTGTCCAAACATTATTGGCACAAACCTTACTCTTCAATGAACTAAGTAAAAATGGTAGTGTATCTATCTTAACCATCATATATATATATATACAATTTTTTTTCCCTTTCCCTTCTTTCTTTTCCCTATTCCAGTCTCTCTTTCCTTTTGACCAGTTTCTTTTTGATTCACCATGTCTATTGTACATTTTGGATCTTATTTACTCTTTCAGTTTCTCATACTAGAGAGATAATACGATGCTTACACATGTGCTTCTGGTTTATTTCACTTATGAGTATTTTCTCGAGTTGCATCCATTTACCTATAAAAGTCTCCAGTTTATCCTTCTTTATGGCTGAATAGTACTCCATTGTATAAAAATACCACATCTTTCTTATCCATTCCTCAGTTGATGGGCATTTGGGTTGTTTCCAAGATCTGGCTATTACAAATTGTGCTGCTATAAACATGGGTGCACATATATCGCTGTGGTACGATGTTTTTAATTCTTCTGGGAAGATGCCCAGAAGGGGAATAGCTGGGTCAAATGGGACCTCCAACCCTAGTTTTCTGAGGAATCTCCACACTGACTTCCACAGTGGCTGTACCAGTCGACACTCCCACCAACAGTGAAGAAGGGTTCCTTTTTCCCCACAGCCCCTCCAGCATTTGTTATTAGTTGATTTCTTAATAGTAGCCATTCTTTCTGGGGTGAGATGGTATCTCAGTGTTGTTTTAATTTGCATCTCTCGAATGACTAGTGATGTTGCACATTTTTTTGTATATTTGTTTGCCATTAGTATTTCTTCATCTGAGAAATGTGTATTCATCTCAGATGCCCATTTTTGGAGTGGGTCTTTAAATTTGGGAGGTCTGATTTTTTTGAGTTCTTTATATGTTCTCGATAGTAATCCTTTGTCTGAGGAACAGCTGGCAAACATTTTTTCCCACATTGTGGGTTGTCTCTTCACTCTGTTGGTGGTTTCTCTTGCTGTGCAAAAGCTTTTTAATAAGATGAGATCCCAGTTATTGATTCTTTGGGATAGTTCCCGTGCGGTTGAGTTTTTATTCATAAAGTCTTTGCCTACACCAATGTCTCCAAGGGTTTTACCTATCCTACCTTCCAGCAGATTTAATGTTTCTGTTTTAATATTTAGATCTCTGATCCATTTTGAATTTAGTTTAGTGCATGGTGAAAGATATGGATCTAGTTTTAATCTTCGGCATGTGTAGAGCCAGTTTTTCCAGCACCATTTATTAAAGAGGCTATCTTTCTTCCAGTGAATGTGTTTGGCACCTTTGTCAAAGATAAGGTGGCTTAGTATGTCTGGGGTTGTTTCAGCATCTTCTAATCTGTTCCATTGATCTTCAGGTCTGTTTTTTTGCCAGTACCACACTGTTTTTATCACAGTAGCTTTATAGTATAATTTCAAGTCGGGGATTGTGATGCCCCCAGCCTTGCCTTTGTTGCCCAGAATTGCCTTTGCTATTCTAGGTCTCTTCTGATTCCAAATGAATTTTAGGATTGTTTTCTCTAATTCTGTGAGATATGCTGTTGGAATTTTCATTGGAATTGCATTAAATCTGTATAACAATTTTGGAAGTATGGCCATTTTCACTATATTGGTTCTTCCTATCCAGGAGCAAGGGATATCTTTCCATTTTCTGATATCCTCTTCAATCTCCTTTTTCAGAGTACTGTAGTTTTCAGTATAGAGGTCTTTTACATCCTTTGTGAGGTTGATTCCTAGGTATTTCATTTTTTTGGATGTTATTGTGAAAGGTATTGTTTCCCTAATTTCTCTTTCAGTAAGTTTGTTATTTGTGTACAGGAAGGCTATTGACTTTTGAGTATTGTCTTTGTATCCAGCTACACTACTGAATTTGGTTATAAAATCTAGCAGTTTTTTAGTGGAGTTTTTGGGGTCTTCTGTGTAGAATATCATGTCATCTGCAAATAATGATAATTTAACTTCTTCCTTTCCAATCATTATTCCTTTTATTTCTTTCTCTTGTCTAATCGCTCTGGCTAAAGTTTCCAGAACTATGTTGAATAAGAGTGGGGACAGTGGACATCCTTGTCTTGTTCCTGATTTTAGAGGGAAGGCTTTCAGTTTTTGGCCAGTTAGTATAATATTGGCTGTTGGTTTGTCATAGATAGCTTTTACCAGATTGAGATAAAGACCCTCTATTCCAATTTTCTGTAGGGTTTTTATCATGAAAAGGTGCTGGACTTTGTCAAAAGCTTTTTCTGCATCTATTGAGATGATCATGTGATTTTTGTCTTTGGTTCTGTTAATATGCTGTATTACATTTATTGATTTACGTATGTTGAACCATCCCTGCATCCCAGGGATGAATCCAACTTGGTCATGGTGTATAATCTTCTTGATGATTTGTTGGATTCTGTTTGCCAGTATCTTATTAAGGATTTTTGCATCTATGTTCATTAGGGAGATTGGCCTGTAGTTCTCTTTCTTAGTTGGGTCCTTCTCTGGTTTTGGTATCAGGGTAATGCTTGCTTCCAGGAATGAATTTGGGAGTATTGCTTCCCTTTCAATTTCATTGAAAAGTTTGAGAAGTAGGGGCGTTAGGTCTTCTCTAAATTTCTTGTAGAATTCGGCAGTGAATCCATCAGGGCCTGGGCTTTTCTTTGTTGGGAGGTTTTTAATTACATCTTCAATTTCATTGGCTGATATTGGTTTATTTAGGATTTTTAAATCTTCTTGATTCAGCTTTGGTAATTCATACGAATCTAGGAATCTGTCCATTTCTTCTGCATTTTCCATCTTAGTAGAATATAAATTTTCAAAATAGGTATAGATGATCTTCTGGATTTCTGCAGGGTCCGTCGTGATATCACCCTTTTCATTTTCAATTGCATGGATTTGAGTCTTTTCTTTTCTTTTTTTAATAAGGTTGGATAAGGGTTTGTCAATCTTATTTATTCTTTCAAAGAACCAACTTTTTGCTTCATTGATTCTTTGTATTGTTTTTTTATTCTCCAATACATTAATTTCTGCTCTGATCTTTATAATTTCCTCCCTTGTACGGGCTTTTGGCTTAACCTGCTCTTCTTTTTCTAGAAGCTCGAGGTTCACCCTTAAGTTGTTTATTTGCGCTTGCTCTATTTTCCTGATATAAGTGTTTAATGCTATAAATTTCCCTCTTAGGACTGCTTTCATTGTATCCCATAAGTTCCGGTATGTTGTACTGTCATTATCATTCAGTTGTAGAAAGTGACTAATTTCTTCTTTAATTTCATCTGTGACCCATTGGTTGTTCAGGAGGATGCTGTTTAATTTCCATGTGTTTAGGGAGTTTTTGTGGGATCTTTTGCCATTGATTTCCAATTTCATTGCACTATGGTCTGATAATATGCATGGGATAATTTCAATTCCTTTGCATTTACTTAAGCAGGTTTTATGAGCTAGTATGTGGTCTATTTTGGAGAACGTCCCATGTGCAGCTGAGAAAAATGTGTATTCTGATGTTGTGGGATGGAACACTCTGTAGACATCTACTAAGTCCATTTGTTCAAAAGTTTGGTTCAGTTCTACTATTTCATTATTGATTTTCTGTCCAGTTGATCTATCTTTTTGTGACAGTGGAGTATTGAGATCTCCCAATATAATTGTATTAGTGCTTATTTGATTTTTCATGTCCTTTAGTACTTGTTTTATATAGCTGGGTGCATTGGTATTTGACGCATATATATTTATGATTGTTATCTCTTCCTCTTGGATTGTTCCCTTTACAAGGATGTAGTGACCTTCTTTATCTCTCTGAATCCTTCTTGGCTTGAAGTTCACTTTGTCTGCAAAAAGAATAGCTACCCCTGCTTTTTTCTGGGTTCCTGTGGCATGGAGTATTGTTTTCCATCCTTTGACTTTCAGTCTATGAATTTCTTTCTGAATTAAATGTGTTTCTTGTATACAGCATATTGTTGGATCTTGCTTCTTGATCCATTTCGCCAGTCTGTGCCTTTTGATTGGTGAATTGAGACCATTAACATTGATGGTTAAAACTGATATGTATTGACTTGTCATGATATTTTCCTGTTGTTGGTTCCCACTCTTTGTTTTTCCGCTTTCCGGCTATTTAAGTATTTGCCCTGCCTGGTGGATTCCTTCTGTTGGGGTTCCTATCTCTTTCTAGAATGTCCTTCAGAACGTTTTGGAGTGCTGGTTTGGTGGTCATAAATTTTCTCAGATGTTCTTTGTCATGAAAGTATTTTATTTCTCCATCAATTTTGAAAGATAGTTTTGCAGGGTACATCAATCTGGGCTGAAAATTATTTTCCTTTAGAGCTTGCAATACATCATTCCAAGCTCTTCTTGAATTGAGGGTTTGTGCTGAAAAGTCAGCTGTGATTCTGATGGGTTTTCCTTCATAGGTGATTTGTCTCTTCTCCCTAACAGCTTTTAAGATTCTGCCCTTCTGTTGAATTTCTGGGATCTTGACTATGATATGTCTGGCTGAAGTTTTTTTTTGATGATGTCTAGTTGGTGTTCTAAAAGCTTCACTTATAGGGGTGTCAAATTCCTTTTCTCTTCCAGGAAAGTTCTCCCTGATTATGTCTTTGAACAAGGTTTTAATGTCGTTGATGCTATCTCCTGCTTTTTCATTTATTCCAATTATTCTTTTTTTTTTTTTTTTTTTTTTTTTGTGGGTACCGGGGGGACGACCTCAGGACCTCACGCGCCAACAGGCACCCGTGCCGCTGAGCGATATCACCGGCCCCTTTTTCGTATGTGGGTTCCGGGAGTTGAACTCGGGCCTTCGCGCTTGCAAGGCAGGCGCTTAAGCCACTGAGCCGTCTCACCGGCCCTATTCCAATTATTCTTAAGTTGTTTATCTTTGAGTCATCTAGCAGCTGCTGAATTGATTTTTCATGGTCCCTTGCTATTTTTAAGAATTTTTCCATTTCATGATCACTAATTGCAAGCCTGTCTTCTATATCTGAGATCCTGTCCTCGCATTGGCTTAATCTGCTACAAATACTTTCAATGGAATTTTTTATCTCTTGGATATCTGCTTGAATCTGCCTTATGGATTCCATTTCTTTCCTATGCTGAGCATTCATGGTTTCTATAGTTTTCTTAAGTTCATCTATTTTTTTGTCTGTATCAGCTATAGTGTCCTTAAGCATGGTCTTCATTGTAGACATTATCTCTGCAGTTATCTGTGAGATTATTTCTGTTTTAATTTTTTCCAGAACCTCATTCAGTTGCTTTGTTGTTACCACTTCAGATAGGCCAGGTGGGTGGCTTTCGGATTGTCCCACCTCGTTGCTCCCTAGGTTTGCCTTTGGTGAATTGGATGTGTGGGGTTGCATCTTGTTTAAGTGTCGTCTCATTTTTTCTTTCTTTAATTCCTGGGGTGATGTTTGCAGATTACCTATAGTAGGTTACTTTATTGCTAGTGTTTAAGATCTTTAGAAGATGACTACTTCTCTGCAGTATCTTCCAAGTGGAGCTTGCTTTTAGGTTTTGAGCTTTCTGCCAGATCCTACCTCTTCAATTCGTTGGGTATGCGAAGTTGCTACCTGTTTGGCCCAGTCCTTGATTCTTTGGTACTGTGCCACTGTATTTTCTGTGTCCCTTAGTCAATCTCAATCATGAAATATCAGGAAGGAAAGATGTTTAGAACAATTATTTCACATTTGGCTATAATGTTAACTAAAGCATCAAACACAGCCTAAAAAATGACAGACTGAGCTAACCAGTTATTTACCACTTTTAGCTGTATAGAGTTGCGGTTATATAACAAAATCTAAAACACACCAGAAAAATTATATGCAGTATACAAGTCCTATGTATGTCAATTTTTCCTTGAGGAGTTTAAATTTAAGATGAGTTAAGGAGGAAATAGAGTATTGGGAGAAGAGCAAAGAATTAGATGTAAGGTTAGAGGACCAAGAGGGATCCCACTAAAATTGGGACACTAGTGCAGAGGACAGGTGGTAGAAAGAGAAGGAAGGGATAAAAGGAAGAACAGATCACAACCACAATCACAAAGAAGTTAGAGGCGCTGTTTACACTCATAAAAAACCAGAGAGAATAATGAAGGAAAGAGCAAATACACATACAGAAACAAAAACGAAGATAAAAACAATAAAACAGACAGATCAAAAATAAAACCCCACCAAAAAACAAAACAAAACAAAACAAAAACAAAAAAACCCTTCGCCAGAACAAAAAACAAATCAGTGAGAAAAAAAATAAAAATAAAAATAAAAAAAATAAAAAGAATCAGTTCCAGGTGTTGACTCTGTTGTAGGCAGGTACCTTGTGACAGAGTCCTGTTCTGTGCAGGTCCGTCCCAGTAAGCCAGGAGCGCCCTCTGGCGGGCGGTGAGCAGATGCGCGTACTTTCAGGCAGAGACCAGTCTAGCTCGCCTCCGCTCTCAGCGCCCTTTCACGATCCCTGGGCCTGAGAGGCTCAGCGTGCTGTCCGGAGCGCGGGTTCCTTGCACTGGTTCCCGCCGCTCTGGTTTTTCGCCACGCCCCCTACAATGGTGCCGGGCCAGTCACTCTCTGGCGCGGGACAGGTGTGGCTGAGAGTCCAGTCTCGTTCACCTGCTGACCTCAGCACACTTTCGTGGGCCTGAGAGGCCCCGTGCTGCCCTGTCCGGAGCACAAGTTCCCAGAGCAGTTTCCGAGCCGCTCTGAGTTTCGCCACACCCCCCATAATGGCGCCCCGGCCGGTCGCTCTCTGGCGCGGGGCAGCTGTGGCTGAGAGACACTCACCGCTGGTCAGCGCCGTTCTCTGCCGCTCCCCTGCCCCGCTGCTGTCTCAGGATCCTCCGTGGGTGCTCCCTGGGCGCCAGCTGCCACCGTGTGTCCGTAGAATTGAGCCTCCACGGCGCTGCAACTCCCGGGATATTAGAAGGTGCGCGTGTGCGGTCTGCTCCTTCTTTCCTTCTTCTTTGTTGGAAGTCACCTGTCACTGGTGCCGGGGGTCCCAGATTGCGCTTCAGAACTTTTCTGGGTTTCGGGGAGGCATCTCCCCCCCTCCTGCGCTTTCCGGGTCGCTATATTCCCGTGTTCCAATGGTAACTTTTAGAGAGAGTTTTGCTGCCTGCTTCTTACTCATCCGCCATCTTGAGGTCGTCTCTCTAACCTGTTTAAGGAGAGGATGGAGTTGCTTTTTTTTTCAAACCTGAGGATCAAGAACTTCGATGACCATAAAACCTCAAGAACCCAAAACCTTTGGTATTTTCATTTAAATTGAATAGTAAGCTTTTTAGGAAGGATTTTTTACTCCTTTTTTTTTTTTAATGCGGGTTCCGGGAGTCGAACTCAGGACCTCGCGCTTGCCAGGCAAGCGCTTATGCTGCTGAGCTATATCACCAGCCCTTAGGAAGGATTTTGCATCTTTGAATAATTATGTTTCTAACCCATTCGAAAAATAAAGTTACCTGCCATACAGCTTGGAAAAATTATTGCAACTTCAAAGAGAAATTATTTCTCTCACATAGAAACTGTACAGACAAAGAAGCAACACCAAAATTATTAATATCTAGTGCATATCGAAGTTGAACCTTTTGCTCTGGGTTCATAGGACCTAAGAAATCTCCACTCTCAGCAAGCAGATTTTGGCAAAAGAAAGCAAGGCAAAAATGGGAACTCATTACCCTCTCCCATTCCTCAACTCATCAGCCTTGCTCTGCTCAGCCAGAGTGATTTGAACTGCTTAAGACATTACACTTTCCAAGAATGTTTTCTTTTTCATACAAGATTCTCACACATCTAATGTGTAATATCACACATCTAGTGTAATACATACAATACATACATTTTCTCAACAGATGCTTAAAAGCATTATTTAGTACTATTATTCCATTTTACAGATGTAGAAGTAACTTGTCCAAAGTCACACATCTAGTAAATTGCAGGGCTGAAGTTTGAAAGCCAATCCTCTTTCCACTTTTCTCTAGGGTTTTTTTTTTTTTTCTATTTTGATGGTTACCTCATCAACCTATACCTCCTACTAATGAGGGTAATCCAGATATCACCATGACAGTATATAAATGCTTTCCTATAGGTATCTGTGGATTGGACATTGAACATGTTAATGTAAAAGTTCTTTATGCCAGGTGATAGAGATGAACATTAACAGTGATAAATCATGTTGACAACATGTATCCTTGATATAATGTGATGATGGTAGCACTCTGTGGTCTTCCTCTCAAAAACTCATAACTCTTGACCATGAGACTAAAACAGACAAATACAAGTTACAGGACCTTCTACAAAGTACAGTACCTAGCCAGTAGTCCTTGAAGCTATCAAAGTGGGCAAAGGGTGTAGCTCAGATAAAGTGCTTCCTTAGCTTGTGGAAGCCTGAGCTAGATCCTCAACACTGTTAAAAAAAAAAAATCAAGGTCTTCAAAAACAAGGAGAATCTGCAAAACTACCACTGCCACAACCAAAAGGAGCCTAAGGATACATAATGAAAAGGAATATGGTATCCAGGGTGAGACCCTGCAAAAGAAAAACTAGGAAAAGTTCAGAGAAGGTGGTAGTTTATAGTAACACAAAACACACAGATACGTTAAGCAAGATTTTTCCAATGTATGGAATACTACTCAGCTATAAAGAAGGATAAACTTGAGACTTTTATAGGTAAATGGATGCAACTCAAGACCATATTCATAAGTGAAATAAATCAGTCTCACATGAGTAAACATCATATTGTCTCCCTAGTGTAAGAAGCTGGAAGAGTAAATAAGATCCAAAATGTACAATAGATATTGGGAAATGGGAAGAAACTGTTCAAAAGGAAAGAGAAACTGCGATGGGGAAAGGAGAAAAGAAGGAAGGGAAAAGGAAAAGTAAATATATATATATATATATATATGCAAGATAATTAAGATAGTTATACTACTAATTTCTATAAGTCCATTGAAAAGAAAGTTTTATGCTTATACCACCTGATCAATTTTTCATGCCTATATCTTGTAACCTGAGCGACTACTTTGAAGATAACAATAAGTAATGTACTAACCATTGTTACTTTCCTACTATCTTGTTTTGAAATTTTGTATCATTGTTTTTATTATTTTTCTCTTTAAAATAAAGAAAGACTTTTCCATTGTAAATGAAAAGACTTTAAACCTACACTAGTTTAAGAAAACAATTATAGGATAGCTCACAGTGCTACTGGAAGACTAGCAGGAAGTAGGACATCTACAGGGGATTTCATGCTGCAAGAACTCTGTTTCTCACCTCTGCTGGGCTTTCTTATCTCCTATTTCAGATAATCATTTTTCTGTGCTCACTTTGGCAGCACATATACAGATGATTGTTTTCCTTGTAGAAAGGAAATATGGCCCCAGCATTCCTGACATTTCCGTGATCTAAAAAGCGAGGGAGCCAGGCCTGGGGCACACACCTGTAATTCCGCACTTTGGGAAACTGAGGTAGGAGGATTGCAAGTTTAAGCCCAGTCTGTGCAACTAAGCAATTCAGCGAGACTCTGCCTCAAAACAATAATATTTTTTTAAAGGCTGCAGATCTGGCTCAGTGTGAAGGTGCTGGGTTCACTCCCTTGTGCTAAAGAAGAGAAGAGGGTGAGGTTGGGGGAGCAGCAGCAACAGAAGTTTGTCTTCTAGCACTTGCTATAAAAATGACCATAGAAGGATTTTGACTGTCCAGTCCTGATCATGTGCCCACCACCTGTACTCATCACTGTGGCCAGAGAGGTAAGATATGATTGATCCAGCACAGGGCACTCTTGTTTGGGCAGTGGATAAGCTGTAACCAAGAAACAGAAAGTGTATTGGGCCAAAACATTTACAACTGAATTTTCTTTTCCTTGAGATTCATTAATTACCTCCGATCCAATTGGGAATTGTTAAGTAGATAAAGCCATGGTACTGTATCAGAGGTTGGGTTTCCCAGGAAACACCCTGAAATGAGGATTTATAATAGAAAGTTTTGGGGAGCCTTGGGATCCTTGGGATCCTTGCCTGGAGAAGGAAAGGGAAGAAAAAAGCAAGATGGAAAGTGGAAAAAGTGCTACTGTACAGTCTTAGTGAAAGCTTCAGCCAACTCCAGGTAGAACTCTGAAGCCAGGATGACCTTTCAAAGTTGCTTTGGAGGGTGCTAGGCCTCTGTGTCTCCATGTTAAACTGGTTTGAATAGGGGGAAATAGCAAATAGACTGTATGCTAACGCCAATCAATTAGTAACATGCCTGGATTGCTGGATTTAAAAAAATTAAATTAGGGTCAAATGAGAAAATGAGATATGACCAATGGATAATTCAGTCATAGACACAGAAAGGAGTGATAATGTCAAGCAGGGATAGTGGACACTATGGTGTATCACCCAGATCCCCCTTAAGGAAAGAAGGGTTTCTTCCTCCTGCTGCTAGGAGATCTGCCTGCACACAGCTCCCAGCAATCAGCCACCTACAGAGTTTTCTCGGCCTTCATGAGATAGCCTCTATCCAGTACTTAGCAGCACAACATACATTTCCTACATTTGGGTAGCAAGAGGCAATATATGTTAGGAGTAATGTGAGCTCTAGGGTAAGAAAGTATGAGCTCAAAGTCATCTCTGTCTCTTAGTAATTTTGTAACATTGGACAAGCTACTTAACCTTAGTATACCTGTTTTATCATTTCCAAATTGCCGTATTAGAATTAATTTTAGCCCTATCAGATGGGGAAACATAAATAAAAAGTAAATTAGTATAGAATTTTCTTCTGCCTCACATAAATACAAAAGCAAGGGTGGGCTCTAGCACAGTGGTAGGGCACATACTTAGCATGGGTGATGGCCTGAGTTCCATGCCTGGCATCAATCAACCAATCCAGAAGCACACTCTCCAGGACTGGTACGGCAGCCGCCCTTCAGTTCACTGCTCTGACATCCCTGTAGCGCCTCTCTCATCTTTACCTCTCACCATGACATTCTTAATCTAGGAAGCTGGAAGGGTAAGAGCACCCCTCCTCCAACTTTTAACATTTCTCCAAGTATGCATTTCCATTCACTTCTCACTGATCTAAAGTTAGTCACACATCACCCCAGAGACCAAGGAAGCAAAGAGATACAGACTTAGAACAGACAGTTATGTCCCCAGTTGAATATTAGAGTCTCCTAGTAAAGGAAAACAAACACCTCTTCTACAGATGGGGAGAATAATGAAGCCTAGCCTCACGTTTGTTGTGTGACTTAAATGAGTTCCTACATGCCCAGGGCTTTGGAACAGGCACTTAGCAGGTATTCAGTAAGTGTTCGCTGCCGTTACTGCAGCAGTGGTTCCCAATGCAGTGGGAGCCATGCATGTCCACTACCATTCGGTACTCAGTATTCTACATATTGAATACACAACACCTACAAAATCCCACTCCTTTTTAAAAGGTCTGAGACTTGTGATGAACAAAATAAAAATTTATTTGAAATTACTAATGAGTTCATTGTGTATATTTTGAGTCAGCAGATACTAAAAATAATTACCTAGCATGTTGGTATCTGTACAGTTTTGACAAAAACATTTTTAGAGTCAAAATATTGGTAATCTCTGCATTTTAAGCACGTGTTTGGTGTGTATGTGTGTATGTATGTATATATGTAGAGACGGTCTCACCATGTAGTCCAGGCTGACTTTGAACTCTCTATGAAACCCAGGCTGGCCTCAAACTCTTGTTCTTCCAGCCTTAGCCTCCCGAGTGTGGGATTACAGGCGTGTGCCACCAGACCCAGCAAGACTACATTTTTTTACAGGCCTATAACCCAACCTCCACCAACCTTTACATCCATATTTTTCCTTCTACCCTAGCTCTGAAGTGTCCTGTTTTATAGGCTGTATTTTATCTCTGACCCTTTGTTTGGCTTTCCCTCATTTTGGACTATCTCTCCAACTTTCTTTTTTACCATTTATTCATAAACATATTTATTCTTCATAACAATGATACAAATATCTCACATACCCACAAAATTATAATTTTAGTGTTCATATAATAGTTGACTGAAAAAATAATGGAAAAAGTTATTATGAAGTGAGTAATGTCTTTAAATGACATTTTAAAAACTTTACTTCATGACATAGTTATTATAAGCCTGCTTTGGTCAAGGCTTTATACTGTGGAGCATACATCATTAATTAATGAAGAATCCATTCATTAAGTACCTGCTGTGTAGCAGATAGTATCATGCTTCCCATCTCTTTCTCCTGTACCAGTGCCCAAACTGGGAGCCATTCAGTTTCCCTCCTTAAAAACATGTTTTGACACCTCTCACCCTATCCTGTGCCCAGTGTGAAAGTGACCACTGTCTTATTGTCCCTCCACAATGGCCTTTCAATTTTTATCTTAGCAGTTTATTTTTCTGTGTCATGTCTGCCTACTATTGGTCTTTTCATAGATGTTTCTCCACAGGACCACATTTCCAGATAGTACGATGTAGGACAGTGGTGGCGAACCTTTTACAGACAAGTGCTACACTGCAATCCAAAACCCACTTATGTATCGCAAAATGCCAACACTGCAATTCAATCTGAATACTGAGGTTTTAGTTCAGAAAAAACAACTCATACATTAACATCTTTTTTTTTTTTTTTTTTTTTTTTTTTTTTGTGGGTACCAGGGGGACGACCTCAGGACCTCGCGCGCCAACAGGCACCCGTGCCACTGAGCGATATCACTGGCCCCTTTTTCGTATGTGGGTTCCGGGAGTCGAACTCGGGCCCTCGCGCTTGCAAGGCAGGCGCTTACGCCGCTGAGCCATCTCACCGGCCCAACATCTTTTGTCTTAAAAGAAAAACAACACGCGTGGCATAGGTTTGGCCACCACTGATGTAGGCTGTACTGTGACTGTACACAATTAGACTTTCTTCCCATCTCCAAGACTGCTCACTTCTTTCCAGACTTTTTGGATTTATTTGAAATATTTTAAAAATACTTTCTTAACCATTTCACTAATTTATTTCTTATAATCTCGAATTAAGGAATTTTCACCCAGGAAGAGAATTTAGAAATTACCTAGTCTAAAACTTTCATTTTATAAATGAAGATAATAATCCAAAGAAATAACATGATTTGCTCAAAATTATTCTATTCTGCCAGTGAAAGATAGACATAGGGTTTGAGGCCAAGCTTTCTTTAAGAACCCTCCCTCTCCGAGACCTTCCTCCAAGTTATATATATTTCATCTCACATCTTTCTGTTGTGAATATTATATTTATTGTCTACAAATAGCATCATTTTGATAATAATGATAGAGTAGAAGCATTTGCCTTATGTTGTTACTTTACCCTTTCACATTGGTGCATTTGACCCTCCACTTTAGTTGTAAACTCCAAAAGGTACACATTTTTGTCACTTTTACTTTCTCTCAGCAGGTAGCATAATAGTCAGTGATATTACATAGATATATACTGAGTAACCTAATGGGCACATGGTAGGGATTCAATAAATATTTTGACTGGTTAGTCACCATTCTCATCTATCTTTTCATAACATAATGGTTCTTATTCTTTAACATTTTGCTTCTATTTCTCTTTTTTTTTTTTTTTGTGGGTACCAGGGGGTCGACCTCAGGACCTCGCGCGCCAACAGGCACCCGTGCCACTGAGCGATATCACCGGCCCCTTTTTCGTATGTGGGATCCGGGAGTCGAACTCGGGCCCTCGCGCTTGCAAGGCAGGCGCTTACGCCGCTGAGCCATCTCACCGGCCCTGCTTCTATTTCTTTTGCAGTTTTATAAACCAGACTTAGATTCTTGGCAACCAATGAAAAGACAGTCATGCCTCTGCACAGTCTGCTGCAATGTATTTTTTCTGGACTTGGCAGAAAACCCAAGGTTTCTGTCCCCGTTTTTGTTTTTGTTTTTTTTTTTTTGTTCTCTGTACTGCAGTTCATCTAATCATCTCATGGTGGCTTTCTCTGTTAGACATCGTTTTATAGAGTGACCCAATTAAATATGGCCCCATTTAATGCAGTGGGCCTTTATTTGGGTCTGATTTCAAGTTATTATCTTGGGGCCGGTGAGATGGCTCAGTGGCTTAAGCGCCTGCCCGGCAAGCGCGAGGGCCCGAGTTTGACTCCCGGATCCCACATACAAAAAAGGGGCCGGTGATATCGCTCAGCGGCACGGGCGCCTGCTGGCGCGCGAGGTCCTGAGGTCGACCCCCCGGTACCCACAAAAAAAAAAAAAAAACAAGTTATTATCTTGTAATTTTCCAAGCCTTATTGATTTTCCTTTTCTTCTTTAGTCCCGAGTGCTGTGCCTACTGTAGTTATTAGCATGGCATCACGATAACCCTCCCCCGCAGACTTTCAGGCAGGAGACACAGCCGTAAGCAAAGCTAGTTGTATGTCATACAGTGCCCTTTAAAGGAGATCCTCATTTGTCCATTGTCTGAGCTTTAAATAGAAACAGAAAAACTTTTTAAACGACCTGGTTTTTCACTAAATTGATGAGTTTAGAGAAATGGCAAGCAGGCAGTTTTATCTCCACTTCTATCTACAACTCTAAGTGTCTGTAACTATGACTGCATATGGCCTCTTACATTCAGAAATGAATTCTAGTCTTTCTCTCTCCTTATCTTTCTCTTTGTATCTCTCATATGATGTTTATTCATACACACACATAATGAAAAGGATATGTATACAAAGGATATATATACAAGATTATATGTATGAAAAAGAGGAAAAGAAAAACAGCTCCCACCTGATTCATCTCACATTGGCATTCTCCAATACATCACTGCAAATTTGGGCAAAATGTTCCCTCTGGTATCCATTTCTCTCCCTGTTCCCTTATTCATGCTGGGTTGGAGACAAAGCAGATATGTAAAAATGCAGTCTGCTATTTCCTGCTGCACGATTTCCCTTTCTGGTGACTCCGTGGCTGCTATCAACTCACAAGCCATCACAGAGATGCTGTTCTATGGATATGTGGGGAAGTCTGATTGAACACTTCGTGGAAGGCCTCACAGAAGAAAAGTGAATCATTTGTCACCCTCTGCTATTACTGCAATCTTGTCACGAGGTAGCAAAAGCACATGTGCTATCAAATGGCCCAAAAGCTCATCAGAAAAGTAAAGATTGAGGGTTTATTACATCTGAGCGTATATGACATGCTCATTTAATTCACAACATGTTTCATTTCTGTATTTGGCTCCTCAACTTTAGGAACACTAGGTCTTTAAGATTGTAGTCTTTTTCCCCTTCCCATAGATGCACATGTATACACAGTATGTACATGTGTGTAAATATGTGTATATCTAGTAGATGTCTATATAGCTTAATTCAGTTCAGTAGGCATTTGTTAAATATTTATGTGCCATGCACCAAAGACACAAAGATGGATAAGATATGGAATCTGCTTCGAGGATTGGTAGTCTAATTTTTTTGGCGCTGTCCTGGGGATTGAACCCAGGACTTCATACTCATCCACATCCCCAGACCTTTTTTATTTTTCACTTTGAAACAGGATCTCACTAAGTCACCAAGTTGTCCAGGCTGGGCTCAAACCTGTGATCCTCCTGCCTCAGTCTCCCATTGTACTGGGATCACAGGTGTGTGCCACCGTGCCCAGCTAGTATTTGTCTTTCTGAAATGACAATTTTATACATAGGGACCACATTTATTAAGCTATACTATCTACCTGTGCACAGTGCTATATGCCTGTAATCCCAGCTACTTGGGAGCCTGAGTTAGAAGTTTGAAGCCAGCTGCACAATTTAGGGAGACCCTATTGTAAAATAAAAAAATAAATAGTGCTGGGGATGTAGTTCAGTGGTAGTGTTTGCCTAGAATGTGCAAGGCCCTGAGTTTAATCCCCTGTACAACAAAAAGAAAAAAAATATACTGCCTATAATATTAAATACCTAAAATAGGGCTGGTTGAGGCGACATACTCTGGAAGGCTGAGGCAAGAGGATGCCAAGTTCGAGCCCAGCCTGAACAACTTAGCAACTTAGCAAGATCCTGTCTCAAAATAAAAGGGGGGGGGGTAATGTGTAGCTTTACACATTGGGAAGGCCCTGAGTTCAATCCCCAGTGTCATAAAAACAGAACAAAAAACACTAATAGGACTACTAGGAAGGCATTGTTCAGCCCTAAGAAGCAGAAGAGACCTAATTTTTCTATCATTTATATACAATTTTAATTTTAAAATTTTTTGAAATAATTTTAGACTCCTGGAGGAATCACAAAGATAATACAAAAATTTCTGATGTACCCTTCACCTAGCTTCCCCCAGTGTTAACATTGTACTAATTCATATTTTCAAAACTAGGAAATTAACATTGGTAAATGCTCTTGCTAAAACAAGCTTGATTTCGATCTCACCAGTTTTCACTCCACTCTTTTTGTGTTGCAGCATCAGAGCTAGGACCCCACACTCATGCAATTGATGTATTTCCTTAGTCTCTGGTAATTCCTCCACGCCTCCTTGCCTTTCATGACCTTGAAACTTTTGAATTATACTTGTCAGGAATTTGGTAGAAAGTCCCTCATTTTGGATTTATCTGAGTATTTTTTTTTTTGTTGTTGTTATTATTGAAGTTATAGATCTTTTGGTAAACATTCACAGATATTTCTCAGTGCTTTTATCTGGAGTACATGATATTGACATGTCTAATTTCTGGTGATTGTTAACATTGATTATTGGTCTAAGGTGGTATCTGCCAAGTTTCTTCACTGTAAGGTTACTATTTTTTCTCTTTGTAATTAACTATTTTGTAGAAGATATTATGGGGCTATGAAGTTTTTTTTTCTTTTGGTGGTGCTGAGGATTAAACCCAAGGCCTTGAACATACTAGACAAGTAGCCTACCACTGAGCTAGTTCTTAGCCCTCTTTATTTCTTCACACACACACACAATATATATATATATATATATATTTTTTTTTTCTTTCTTTTTTGAGACAGAGTCTCGCTATGTAGTTCAGGCTGTCCTTGAATTCACTGTGTAGTCCAGGCCAGCCTCGAACTTGTGGCAATCCTCCTGTCTCAGCCTCAAATGCTGGGATTACAGGTATGCACCACCACACCTGACTCCTTTATTTCTTTTTTTTTTTTTTAATGTGGGTACCAGGAGTCAAACTCAGAACCTCGCGCTTGCCAACAGGTGCTTATGCCACTGAGCAATATCACCGGCCCTTTTTCTCCTTTATGTGGGTACCAGGAGTTGAACTCAGGACCTCGTGCTTGCCAGGCAGGCACTTATGCCGCTGAGTCATTTCACTGGCCCTCCTTTATTTCTTTTTAAAACTTCACCTATTAAATTTTTTTTGAGAGAGGGTCTCATTATGTAGCCCAGGCTGGCCTTGATCTTGCAGTGATCCTCCTGCCTCAATCTGAGTGCTGGGATTACAGGTGTGTGCCACCACACCCAGCTAAATTTTTATTTTTTTGGTTTTTTTGACACAGGGTCTCACTACATAGTTCAGGCTGGCCTTGAACTCACTCATAGCCCAGGCTGGCCTTGAACTTGTGGCAACCCTCCTGCCTCGGCCTCCCAAATGCTGAGATTATACACATATGCCACCATGCATGGCTAAATTTTTATTTTTAAATAAACTTTAAAATTTTAGATAATTCTAGATTTAGAGAAAAGTATAAAGATAATACATAGGGTTTCATATTCCCTTGCCCATTTTTCCCTGCTGTTATTATAAGGGAAATGTATGTTTGTCCCAACTATTGTATCAACATTGATGTATTACTATTAACTAAAGTCTATTTTATTTGTATTTTCCTCCACCTGCTCATTTAACATTGATTGATCTTGTCTGTAGCAGTAGTTACTGTGGTGTTCTAATGGTGACTTTCTATTTCTCTTGGTTCTTCTACCTTATTAAATGGAATTCTTCTGTAAGGAACAATTGTCCCTTCTCCCCAGTTTGCTTATTTCTTTAATTCCTTATTTTATCAGTGTGGACTCATCCTGGTGACATGCTCCTTCCCAGCTCCTCCTCAGCCTCCTCCTAACTTTGGCACTGCACATATAATTTTTCATGACATGGACAGTGTCACCTGGAAGGCTGTTATGCTTATTATTTTCTTCTTCAGTTGACATTTGAACTCTTTTCTTTCCTTATTCTTATCATCCAAACATTATGATTGCCCCAAATTACACTGGAAGGTGGAGACATGAGAAATATACTGAGAAGGGAAAGAAAGAGAGACCCAAGTGGATGTGGCTTATTTTCCTGCTCCTTCCTTTATTTATGGTCTTGAGCAAGTTACCCAACCTTGCTAAATCACGGTTTACTCATTTGTAAAATGGCAATAATAGAAATAATATTTACCTCATGAAGTCATAAAGATTAGGTAAGTATCATGAAAAAGGACTTTGTTTGTTTGTTTATTTGTTTGAGACAGTCTTGCTATGTAGTACAAGCTGGCCTCGAACTCTCAGAGATCCTCTTTCCTCAGCCTCCTGAGGGCTGGGATTACAGGTGTGCGTCACTATGCCCTGTAAGGAATTTATTAATAATAAAGTTTTATGTAAATGTAATAGAGTTATCTGCATCTTGGCACAAGAGCACTGTCTCCTACTTTTTTCAGTAATGGTTGTTAAGAAAATGTTTTTATGGTTGCCCACAAGGCCCTGTAAAAAGCTAAGCCTGTGACTTGACTGATGCATTTACCAACATGCAAATCTCATTTCTGTAACTCTATTTATTCAGAAAGCCCAAGGATTATATTGGTAACAAGCATGACCTCTCTTTTTCTGACATAAAATAAAAGCTTTGTCTCTAATAAAATAAAAATATGGTAGGATCAAATTATTTTTCTCCGAAGTGGTATATTATGTTTCCTAAACCAATGTAAACTATCATGTGGCAACAATTCAAAGTTGTAGAGTCTGCTGGTTTGCTCAGAGCTTATTTACCATCTTCATCAGCAAGATTAACAGAGTATACATTACAGATAAAGAAGGTGTACTGCAGGTACCATAGGAAGTAATAGACTTAGTACCTAGTTCCTGCCCTTGAGAAGAATGAAACCTACCCTATTATTTCCAGAGCTTCAAGCTAAAGAAGGAAATAGCTTTGGAATGACTTTCTTAGATCAAACTGGAATCTAGAGTTTAAGTGAAAACATACAATGTTACTGCAGAGAAATGTACATAGGTGCCAGGAGAAGGACAAAGTGAATGGAAACCAAGTGGCTCTCACTCTCTCTCTCTCTTTCCCTCTCTCTCTCTTCCCCTCACCTTTGTTGGTGGAAATGTAAAATTATGGAAAACAGTATGGAGGCTACTTGAAAAATTAAACATAGAACTATTGGGTGGGTGGGGTGTGTAGATCAGTGGTAGAATGCTTGCCTGACACGTACAAGGACCTAGGTTCAATTACCAGCATGGCAAAAGATCAATCAATCAATCAATGTATTTATTTTCATTAGAAAATTTCAAAAATAAAAAACAAATTGATATGATCCGGAATACACTCCTGGATAGAAATGAAATCGGTCTACCGAGGAGGCTTCTGCATTCTCCTTTTCACTGCTGCAGTAGTCACAAGAGCCAAATCACAGGAGCCAAACCACCTAAGAGCCCATCAACTGATGAATAAATAAAGAAAATGTGGTGCATAGACACAATAGAATACTATTCAGCCATAAAAAGAACGAAATCTTGTCATTTGCAACAACACGAAAGGAACTGGAGCTCATTAAGCTAAGTGAAATAAGCCAGGCACACAGGCATCTCATTCATCTGAGATCAAAAAATTGATTCACTGATAGAAGAATGAAAATGCCTAGAGGCTGAGGAGGGTAGACAGGGATCAGGAAAAGTTGATCAGTGGATACTAAGCTAGATAATATTCCTAATTAGACAGGAATAAGAAGTTCTTGTGTGCTATTACACAGTAGGGTGACTCTAATATAAATTTCAAAAAGCTAGTGAGAGGGGCCGGGGATATAGCTCAGCTGCACGGTGACTGCCTGGCAAGTGCGAGGTCCTGAGTTCGATTCCCAGTTCAAAAAAAAAAAAGGTAGTGAGGTAGGGGGTGGCAAAGCTGGCTTGGGAAATAAACAGGACCAGTCAATTACAAGACCCCAGGACAGCACCAAATAATTCCCAGGACCCTGTATGTAAAACTTCTCGCAGGTTCCCACAAGATGTGGACTGCGTATGAGGACACAGACGCCAGGAGGAGCCCGCTATCGAGACTCCTCACAGTAGCCCACTCTGTGTCTTCCAGAGCAAGGTATATAAATATGTCCAGCCTGATACCAACATTATACAATACACTCATAAAATGTTTAAAGAGCCCCTTCTGTGGTTTGGCAAATCACAACTAAACCAGTAACATCACATTTTAAAATATTGATTGATTGATTGATTGATTGATGGTTGACTGTTAGAGATAGGGTTTTGCTATGTAGTCCAGGCTGGACTTAAACTGACTATGTAGCCCAGCAATCCTTCTGTCTCAGCCTCCTGAGTGCCAAGATGGCAGGTATGCACCACCATGCCCGGTTCCATCACAGTTTTGGTATATAGTAAACTCAAAGGGGCTAATACAATGATGCCAGAGCTGCTCTTCTCTGGACTCCTACTCCGGTCTCAGATTTTGTGGCCCAGTTTTATTCTCAGAACAAATACTGTAGGATTTAAACTTCAACTTCTCAGATTGAATATAATTGCCACATGTGTGTCTTAGTCAGAAAAATGCGGTGTCATTCACACCTTCCTTAGTTTTGATGGGTGTGGCACCCTAACCGCACTGCACTATGGCATTTCAGATGCCCGACTGCCTTACAGTGTACAAATCAGCAGCCTTCTTACCTGAAAATCTCATTTTGCTCTTGGGTTTGTTGATAAACAGAACTGGAATTTCATAGTGCATCATCTACATCTGAAGGCTCAAAATTTAGGGGACAGACACCAAGTGAACAATTCTAACTGATCTCACGTGGATTAAAGAAAATAGAGTCAGAAAATTCACACTCATCCAATCATGTGTACATCATGATTCTAATCCCTCTGTTGTTTGTGGAAACTTCTACAGAACAAGCCCATTGCCTTTGGCGGCTCAGATTTTGACCTACAGAATGAGAATAGGACCATTTATAGGAAGATTTATAATAGTATTTGGACAAAGTTTTATTTATTTATTTATTTTTTTGGACAAAGTTCTTGCAAGTAAGTATGTATTTGGTATAGTCAGCTATGGCCAAGGCAGAGTATTGGGTTGTAGGTGTGACCTACATGTAGCAATATCCAGTAATAGGCTACAACTGGCCACAATATATAAGGAAGGGCTAGGCTGAGTAATAGAGAACAGGTTTGCCCTGAAAGGGATCATAAGACTCGGAGTGGATTCTTGTTTATCAATGTACTAACCCATCACTGCTATTTGACTTCTTGTTAAAAGAAGGGTTCTCTGGGG